>JARHVA010000396.1:2132500-2842500 GCA_037957365.1 Torreya grandis
AATTTAGGTTTTGACGAATGTTGGTTCATGTGTTTTATATATATATATATATATGTGTGTGTGTGTGTGTGTGTGTGTGTGTGTGTGTGTGTGTGTGTGTGTGTGTGTGTGTGTGTGTGTGTGTGTGTTGTATGGTGTGTAATGTGCATTGTGTGGGGGAAAAGAAGTAACTTTTAAAAGTTATTAGGTCAAGATGGGAACCTATTTGGAGCCGGTTCATGACACCATCTTTCCCAACCACCAAACATGGTGTTGATTATTTTCTCTATATATATTATTATGGCCACTTATTTGGGAGGTCTAAGGAGGCTAAGAGGTCTAAGGAGGCTAGGAGATCTAAAGAGGTCAAGAGGTCTAAGTAAGGAATAAGGAGGTTTTGGGAGGTCAAAGTAGTTTTGGGAGGTCTAAGGAGGTTTGGAGAGATGTTGATGATGTAATTGATGGGGACTATTATTCCTTGTACACTAAAGTGTTCTTGATATTTTTTAAACATTATATTCTTTTTTATATGACTTGGTAGTCATTTTCATTATTGCCCGATGCACAGTTGGTGCAGCATGATCTTGTGGTGGATCAGTATTCATAATTTGGTACAATGATTTTATTAGTGCATCATATTAGCAGTGTGGTGATTATATATATGAGCAAAAGCTAATTGGTTATTATTTTCATTATTTATCACTTTAGTAGAGTAGTACAACATTGGGTTACACACTAGACTTTGGTTATCAATCATTAGATATTTGGTGATAGGTCATTTTGATTTTGTTGTGATTTATAGATGTGGTTGTGTTTCACTACATAGTTTGAGTGGATACATCGAGGATGATGCCACTTTTTTTAGAGGGGTTAAATGTAATACCTTGTTATGACTTAGTAGTGCCTTCTCATTAGCACAATGTTGTTTTGATTCCAACATATTTTGATGTGAACTCATAAAATTTCTTTGGATGACATTCTCATTAATCATGTTTGTTTTAGTTTGATGGGTTGCCTTAGAAGTTTTCAATCTTTTGTTAGCTTGTTTTTTACCCTAACTGGGTTGTTATTTAGTCTTGTAATGTTTTAATTTATTTATAAATTTAGTTAAGTATTTCATCTCTAGAGATGGGATGGCAATGCTTGGGGTGTACCTGGTGTTAGGAGATAGTAGTATATTCTACTTTATGTCATTGACACCTCTATCTGAGTTGATTGATCAATCACATATTACAAAGATGTTGTGAAATGTCTTTCTTGATATTGTCTTTAAAATATGTGTTTAGTCTTGTGGGTTACTCGATTGGTGTGTTGAGTGGTCTCTCATCTTATTCATTAAGATGTTAAGCTTGCATTCAACCTTTATAGTCATGGTTGGGATGTCCTTGAGTCTTTATTATTTATCTCCTACTCAAATCACATACCAACTTGTTCTCCTTCGTAAGTTTGATTTTGGTCTTCAGTGAGTTTGCACTAATTGTATTTCGGTTATGAATAAGTACATATGCATGTATAATTATTTCATTTTATTTATTTAAACTATGTTTATTCATAATTCCATATTTGGAATATAATTACATATGGATTTAAATGTATATATAATTTAGTTTCAAATGAATTTGATAAATGAGACAATTAGTGAAATTTGAATTAATGTTAAATGAAATTACTAATTTTAAAATTAATAAATTTTGAAGTGTAATATGTAAATGTTAGTGGTGTGTGAAGTAGAAGATAAATATTTGAGGAGTGTGAGACAAGTGTGTCCACTCCATTATTTTATTATTATTCTATTTTGTTTTCATTTTTGGTAGAAAAATTCACTTTGTAAGTTATTTGGTAAATTTGACCATGGCATATTTATTTATCCTTGTAATGAGGTTATAGAGAGAGGTTAAGTGTCTCCTCTTTCTGAAATGGTTTTGGATGTAAGGTGACTTCTTGTCATAGTTAGTTTTGTAGGAGAAGACAACCACCAAAACAAAAATTTAATCTTTAGAAGACATTTTTTTTTAAACTCTCACCATCTACTTTGGTGAAATTCAAAAGAAATAAGATAATTTAAATTAAACAAAATTAAATAATTTATAAACTGACAAAATAACATTTAGTGTGGTCAAAGGTAAATTGGGGTGTAATAAATATAAGTTTCATGTTGAGTGTTGGAGTGGGGGGCATAGACATTGAAGAGTGGGCTGGTATGGGATGCCACTACTAAATAATTAAGGTGTTCTAAGTGGGGGTGCTTGAGTGGTTGTTAGGTAGTAGATTATATGGTGTCATTATGGAGGGTAAATAGTGGAGAAGGGTGGTGTTCGGTCAAGTACCACTAGGAATAAAATAATAATAATAATAATAAAATAGCTTTAACATCTCATGTGGGCTACTCAAACTAGTGGAAGATAAGAAGCAAGAAAAACATATTATTATTGAAGCAGAGGTGTCTTTGGAGGGAAGAAAAAAATGATGGAAGAGGTTGGAAGAAGGTTTCAAAACAACAAAGAGGAAGGGGAGCTATGTTATTTAGGCAAGCATAATTCTATTGCATCTTCTCCACATTTATTTTTTGTTTGGCACTTAATTCTGGTAATTTCCTTATGAAAGATATGTGATACTAATCAACATGAGGAATAAAGGATGTCTAATATATTAGATTTCTTCCACCTATCTTTTATTTGGTATGTAATAGTGGTTTTTTAGGGACACAGTGGTTTATTTTGAATTGATTGAGTTGTCTAGAGGGACGTCCTCCCTCATATACATAGTGATTTAAATAAATTTTGTATCCTTTTAGGGATTGTGTGTAATCTCTTCAAATTATGTTAGGTTGTGGAGCTAAAAGCTTCACCAAGATGCAAACAAGAGGAGCTACGAAGGTTATGAAGGTTGCAGAGAGTTGCAGAATGAGTTGCAGGGCAATCGACGTCAGTCTGATCAGCCGACGTCGGTCAGATAGCAATGAAGAAGCAACCGACGTCAGTTACCAGTCGGTCGACATCGGTCAGGAAGGTGCCAATGTCGGCAGCCTGTACGTGAACATGCAGTTTGCATGTTGATTTTGGAGAGTCTATTTTTGGACTGTTAGTTTGCATGTTAAAGGCCAGTCATAGTCTTGAGTTGCGTGTCTAATTATTGTAATTAAGATAGTCTAATTATTGTAAGCATGAGAGCTATATATGGACTCATGGGCTGTATTGTAAACCTGTAGCTAGAGAGTAAGAGAGCAAATAACCTCCTTCTGAGAGAGGAGAGCAATGGTGTGTTCCTCCTAGTGCCACAGTACCAAGGTGGGTGTTGGTTTAAAGAATCAGAAGGGTTCTTCGTATTTATATGATCTTGGTCAGCAGGTGAGCATGGCTTTTTTTGGAGATCTACAATGGTGAGTAAGGTCTAGTGATTTACAAGTAGCAGCAGAGAGTGGGAGATCTACTTGGAGTACGATTGTGTACTTGGTGTACTGGTAGCGTCTTACTGACTGGTGGAGAGGTGAACATCAATTTTGTATGGGAGTTGATTGTTGGGCCCGAGAGAGAGAGGGAAGAAGGTCTTGAGGTGTGGCGAGACTTTGAGGTGGAAGAAGAAGTGGCATCTTCTTTATTGTATATTCTTCTGAGTGATTATTAATATAATTATGTATTATCTCTCATATTCCTGTGTTGTTTCATATTTCTAGTTACTTATTGATTCTGGTTAAATTTCGTGTTTAGTTGCTAATACAAGAAGTAATCATATGTGCTCTAATTAGTGGAGCAAGATCCTGACAAGTGGTATCAGAGCCTGGTTGTAGGTTCAAGCACTGATACCATCAAGTGGTATCAGAGATTTTGGTTGGGTTGACTAATAGGTGGTTTCAGATCTGGTAGTGTTTGTTGATTACAGGTCACTCACAGGGGTTTCAGATTGAGTGGGAGTATAGCAATGGTAGAAGAAAGTAAGCTACAAATGGAGAAACTGAATAGCATGAATGGTCTGATTGATGGAGAGAAAGAGCAGGTAAAGGTAGATTGTTGGTCGGTAGAAGATCAGAGTGTAGAAGCAGATGTTGCAGGTGATGTTGCATAAGTTGTTCTGGATAAAGTAGAATCTTTGTTTACAAATTTTTTTGCCTCTTTCCATGTAGCCCAAAATAGAGCATCTTTTCATGGGTATGTCTTTGGAGACTTTGGAGAGATTTATTTAGGGGTTGGAGAGCCTTGTCAGATTATTTACGAAGGGGAAGTGAAGCTAAACTTGCAGATGGATAACACGCAGGTGTTGAAGGAGGTCATGTAGGTACCAGTCTTGGAGATGAGTCTAATTTCTTCAAAAAATTTGGGTGATGAGAGATGCACTATAACTCTCACAGCGGATGCACTTGAATTAGATGGTGGTAAGAAAGTAGGTATCCTTTATCTATCTACTTATATTATTGATTCACCTTCTGTTGTAGAGATGTGGCTTCATAGGCTTAGTCACATATGTAGGAGGGGAATGCATGTTCTTAAGTGGAAGATAGATGTTTTTGACAAGCTAAAGAACTGAAAAGCCTTGGTGTTCATGGAGGAGATGACGGATAAAGATCAGCTGAGGAAACTAAATTATTCTGAGTAGGGCTGTGTTGATTTGAACAAGATTTTGATCCATGGAGAGCTCACGGGTAAAAATTTATCACTCACAGTCAAACACAGGTACCAGCATTAATCAGATAGTAACTGACATTGGCAATAGGAAGACTGACATCGGTCATGAAGCAACTGACATCGGCAGAAGGGATACCGATGTCAGCTAGGGAAATGACGTCGGCAGTCAGGGTCAGTGCAGGGAACCCACATCGGTCGATTATAGACTGGGAGATGGCTAAGATCAGTCACTAAAATGGATGGTGGGCAGACAGTTAGCTATCAATAAGTCTCAAATGCTCATACGGAGGTCAAAAAGGGTAAGTGAACCTCATATTCATTGTTCACCTTCTTTATATTGCTTATTGATGGTCAAGAACCAAGTAGACGTGAAGAGGCAATATAGGTAGAATCCAGATACAGTGGGATCTTGGCATGGATGAGGAGTGTGAGTCCTTGGAGAAGAACCAAATAGGTATTTGTTGGTGGAGTTGTCAGCTGGAAGAAAGCACTGAGAGATGGATGGATTCCCAAATTAAAAAAGAGAGTGGATGGACACGTGAGATGGAAGGCCAAGGTATATGGTCTTGAGGTAGTTGTAGGATAGTGGTACAGGTTTGACAGGTGGATGACGAAGCATGGCTTTTTTCAACGTCAGTGTAACTACTGTGGTTCTTCTTTACCAGGTGGATAATGATTGCAACATTATTCTATTATTGTATGTAGGTGATTTGCTAGCAGGTTAGTACATACAGGGTTTTGCTGAGCTAAAGGTAAGGTTAGTTCAGAGGTGTGTCATGAAGAATTTGGAGCAACAAAATCCTTTGGCATAAGAGACATGGAGATTTTGTCTCCAGTGGGAGTTGATGTGAAGACGGTGTTGGTAGGGTTCAAGATGCAGAATGCAAAATCAGAAAGCACACCAAGTGCTAGACAGTTCAAGCTGAGCTTAGAACAGGGTTCGAAATCACATGAGGTCTAGTGTAGACTTGAGTTTTCCCAAGCAGTGGGAGTTGTCAAAAAGTATGGAGCCAATTTGGGAAAGGAGTACTGGAGGGCAGTTCAGTGGATTCTCAGGTATCTGACAGGGACTAGCAACATGTTATGCAGGGTCAAGGTCTTCACTACATGTAGTTGTAGGTTCGGATGTGGTAGGTTACTTGGATGATAGGAAAGGCATCACAAGATGTGTGGTGGTTGGTCTTCAGGGTTGATCTTGAAGAGGGATACAAGCCAAGGAATAATTTAGACAGTGTATAGGTACAGGTACAGGTGCAGTTGTTTATCTCCAAGTGGGAGATTGTTAGGTTATGAAGCTAAAAGCTTCACCAGGATGCAAACAGGAGGAGCTACAGAGGTTACGAAGGTTGCAGAGAGTTGCAGGGCAATCGATGTCAGTCTGATCAGCCAACGTCAGTCAGACAGCAGTGAAGAAGCAACCGACGTTGGTTACCATTCGGCCGACATCGGTCAGGAAGGTGCCGACGTCGGCAGCCTGTACGTGAACATGTAATTTGCATGTTGATTTCAGAGAGTCTATTTTTGGACTATTAGTTTGCATGTTAAAGGCCAGTCATAGTCTTGAGTTGTGTGTCTAATTATTATAATTAAGATAGTCTAATTATTGTAAGCATGAGATCTATATATGGACTCATGGGCTGTATTGTAAACTTGTAGCTAGAGAGTAAGAGAGCAAATAACCTCCTTCTGAGAGAGGAGAGCAATGGTGTGTTCCTCCTAATGCCACAATACCAAGGTGGGTGTTGGTTTGAAGAATTAGAAGGGTTCTTTGTATTTGTATGATCTTGGTCAGTAGGTGAGCATGGCTTCTTTTGGAGATCTACAATGGTGAGTAAGGTCTAGTGATTTGCAGGTAGCAGCAGAGAGCGGGAGATCTACTTGGAGTACGGTTGTGTACTTGGTGTACTGGCAGCGTGTTACTGACTGGTGGAGAGGTGAACATCAATTCTGTATGGGATTTGATTGTTGGGACTGAGAGAGAGAGAGGGAAGAAGGTCTTGAGGTGTGGCGAGCCTTTGAGGTGGAAGAAGAAGTGGCATCTTCTTTATTGTATATTTTTTTGAGTGATTATTAATACAATTGTGTATTGTCTCTCATATTCCTGTGTTGTTTCATATTTCTAGTTACTTATTGATTCTGGTTAAATTCTGTGTTTAGTTGCTAATACAAGAAGTAATCATATGTGCTCTAATTGGTGGAGCAAGATCCTGACAGATTATAGTGTATTAAATTAGAGGTGGTTATGTGGAGAAATGTTAGGCCTACACCCTTTTTTCCCTTGCATTGTTGTGCCATTTTATTTATATTGCATACTTGTTGATATCTACCTTACACTACCCTATGATGTCTCTCATGCTAGAGAGTCTGAGTAAGTCATTCCTCCTAATTGGATGTGAGTTAAAAAAAAAATCAGCACATTTTATATGCAAAGATTCATCCACACAATATTAACTACCATACTTTACTTTTATTTGAGTTGAGTTGTGTATATAATCTAATGGAGCATTTTAATTTGGATCTACCTAAGCTTTGGGGTCTATACAATCTTTTTTTCTTTTATTTTTCACCTTATTTCTCTATTATGATTCATAAAAGGGAGAAAGAACAAAGTTGTTCAATTTTCCTTGACCTATGTTCCACTTGGGTACCTATTATTGAAAGTATTATATAGTTCAAACCTGTCTTATGGTTGTATGTGATAGGGGCGATGTCTTTTTTCCCACTCTCACCTCTCTCCCTATTATGTCCCTAATGGGATAAGATTGTCAGGATAATTCTCAGTAGTATTGGTGACATCTTGCACTAAATAGTTATTTGTTTATGTAACAGATTCTAGGAAATTTGTTTTGGGCTAATATGCCCCATTGAAAATTGTTTGGTAATAGTTTTACTATCTTCTATGCCAGGAAGCAATGTATAAGGCTCCCTTTTCTTTTAGTGACTAAGAAATAAACTAGAGAGATATGATCATTTAATTACTATGTGTTTTGGATGTTTTGGTTTAAATTTGATTTAAATTAATTTCTTCTAAATAGAAATAAATTAGAAATTTTGCCTAAAAGTGGATTGGTTTAAAACCTTAAAAAGATATTCCTTTACGGGTATATATTATAATAGGAGATTTGTTATATTTTACAAAATAACATGTCATTATTGAATGACTATGTGATTGTTGCAATGAGTTCAAGGGATGAGAATTGATTGTTTCACCTTCCTTGTATTGAAAGAATTATAAGGTTTAATTGTTTTGAGATTATGATCTTGTAAGATAGCATTGATAAGTTAAGTTTTTGGTCGAGTAATAATATGTATTATGTGAGTTCTAAATTCTAGTTGAATTATTATGTGGAAAAAAAAAGAGTGAAATCTGGATATATCTATTGAGTGATTTTAATGAAAGATAATCATGTGAAAGAGTGTAAATTAAGATTTTTCTTTAACAAATTATTCTTCATATTTTTTAGAACTTAGTGTACTTGAATTATACTTTTATGTCATTTGATACTTTTGGGGCATGTATGAAAATGATTATCTAAATTGAGAGGCTTACCATTAAATAATATAGAGAATTTTATGAAAGAATTCACTTTCTCAACTATAAGTTGACATTTGTATCAATGTGGTTAATGTAGGGATCAACAAGAGGTTTTCTCATTTGGATAAATAAAAGTAGAATTTTTACTTTTGAGTTTTGTAGAGTAAATAATTATATATTATTTATGCTTTGAAACCTCTTGTAAAGGATTATTTTAGATAGATATGAACTTACTTGAGTAAGGTTGAAAAAGAAGTGAAATAAGATGTATATTTCTTGTCTCAATTATTTAAAGTTGTACTTTGTATGTTTTTATTATTATTTTGAAGTAGGATGTAATCCTTGAGTTTACCTTGTAAATATTTATAAGTTGTGTTTAACAAATTTTGTATCTATTGTTGAGAATCTTGGATCCCCAAAGTGGACAATAACAAATTTATTGTGAATTTTGGTCTAGGCTGAAGAATTCATGGAGTTATGAGAGAGACATGTAGATTTTATCTACTAAAATTTCAGTATGTTAATTTATCACTAAATTTAACCCCCTGCCCCACTCTTTTATTTTAAATATGGCTTAAGTTAATATTTTGTTAAGGAAGTAAACAGAAATTAGTACATAGTATTCATCCTGTGAATGAAAAGAATCATTTTGAATTGCTTAAATGATGAATGATTATTAATTTTTGTTAGAGCAAGGTTCAATAATTATTTTGTAAGTTCTCACTTAAAAGAACAACAACTTAATTTTCTTTTTAGTTTGAATGCTATTACCAAATTTTTAGATTGGTATGGTCATTATGAATCATAGGTGGATAAGTTATTAAAGAATCATGTCATGGGTTTTCATTCCTTGTTTTGCCTATGGTTAGTGAATAGTCTAAAAAGTTGGCTTCTTACTCTAATGAATAGTGTTGATCAATTGGCAATTGAAAAAAAGTTAGACAATAGTTCACCTTTCTTCTATGTGTTTTTGAACTTTAGTCTCGGTACAATGTAATCTCCTTTTTGTGAAGCAATTCATGTAGGGGAAGTAGCTACACTTGCTTAATTTACCTAGTGTATCCCAGGGTACAACCTTAATTAAATGCTTGAACTCATAGTTGACCACAAAAAAGATTGAGAAATTTTTATTTTACCAAACAAGAGTTCAAAACAAAAATCAATTTTATTCCTTCTTTTTTAGATGTCATTTGAAACACCTGTTCTAAAAGACAATTGTTGTGAATTGCACCTTGTTTGGTTTTTCCTAGTTATAGAGTCACTCAGAAGATGTATTCAAATAAATTACTTGTCTACGTATTTCTCAAAACTTGTGATTCTAACCTCATATTTTGAGTTTCATATCATCATAGTATCCTTAAAGTTTAATTTATCTTGTTATTTAATATTTTTGTAGGTCCTTATTGGAACCTGTTTGATGCAGATTTTCTAGGAAGGTTGCCTTTTTCATCAAGTGTTGTTTGGTTTGGTAGTCTTGTTGTTCTTTTGATCACCCTTGAAATTATACAACACTTCAATTGTTATGTGTTTAGTTCATATAATTGGTCCTCTAATTTATAAAATTGTATTTCCTTGTTTGGGTATCTTTTCTTGCATCATTTGATAGTTTTTTTGTCTCATTGAGCCTTCATAGCAATAAGAGCATTATTGTTTGGATAATTGTAGAGTTATTTTGGTTTTTTTTTTATTGTGTTTATTCTTATATTAATATTTATAAGTGTCTCTAGTTTTATAATGAGTTCCTTCTCTGACTGAAGAGTTGTATTTAGGAGTTCTTTTCTACTTGGTTGTAGGGTTCATGGTAGTTTTGTTAAGAGGTCCAAATCCTGAATTGTCCTTAGTGTTAGTGGATGCATCTTGGGTTCATAACCTATTAAATTTTTTTGGTTATATTTCTAATTACCCTTACAATCCAAATTTATCCCCTCATACTCTATCTACATAGTGGAGTCTTCAGACTTATAGAACTTGTGTTACAAATTAACCAATCCAGTTGGACTTGAGTTTAGTTTGTTTATGTAATATTCATTCCTTATAGATCATGTCCTTAAAGTGATGTTGAGTTGGTTTTGCTTGCTTGGAATTTGCATTCTTTGTTATCTGACTTATTCTATGTTCATAGATGGTAAATTATTATTTGCTAAGATATATTAAAAAAAATTGTGTGGTTTTGTGTGTACTTGAGATGTAAATTTTGGGCATTACAATTTTCATGTATTTTCATCTTTTTAAAATTGTAAGAAACTACCTTATTATCTAGAGTCAAAAAAACACTGATACTCACTTGAAAAATATTAGCCCATACTTCAAAATTTCCATTTGGGTTTGGTATGACCAAGAAAGGGGCTGAAGTTAACTTTTTTTCAGCGTTTGGAAAGTTGATTCACATTTAAAATACCACTCAAATTTATTTCTGTTCTTTTGCATGGAAGTAATTGGATAAGTAATCCTTGAAAAATATTCTATAAATCTTCACCAATAACTATCCAGACACATGAAGCTATGCACTTCATGCATGTTTTAGGGAGTTGGCCATTCATTAATAGATGCAATCTTTGCAGGGTCGACACAAGTCCATTTATGAAAATCAAATACCCCAAATAGTGAATTTTAGTTTGATAAAAAGAATATTTAGATAATTTACCAAATAAATAATGTTGTCTTATCCTTTTTAATACCATCCTTAAGTTTTTTTCATGTTCCTACTCATTATTTGAGTAGATTAGAATGCCATCTAGAAAAACTAACATAAATTGGTCAAGAAATTCTCTACAAACATTGTTTATCAGGTTCATGAAAGAAATAGGTGCATTGGTTAGGCCAAAGGGAATAACTATAAATTCATAATATCCATACCTTGCTCTAAATCATTTTTGTGAACATCATCTTCTTTGATACAGAGTTTGTGATACCTCAAACAAAGATCTATTTTAGAAAATAAAGTTGTTACTCTCATTTAATTGAGATATCATTGATCATAAGGATATGATATTTTTTCTTAATAGTGACCTCATTCAACATACAGTAGTCATTGAAAATTTTGAGAGTACCATCTTTCTTCTTAACAAAGACCACCAAGGATGCCCAAGATGACACAATAGGTCGAATCAGCCTTTTATCCATCAACTCTTGTAGCAGAACCTTAATCTCTCTTAGATATACTACATTCATCTGATAAGGAGCTGTGGATGTAGGAGTAGACCCAAGTAAGATGTTAATTAAAAAATAAAACTCTTTTTTACTAGGTAATCCTAGTAATTTTTTTGGAAATACATCCTCAAATTCTTCTAAGACATGATAGTCTTGAAAAATTGACCCCTTTTCTTCACAAACTCATTTATCTTGATATAATAGAGTTTGCACCCTTTTATTAATGTTCTTTTTAGATGTAAAGCTGAAATAATCTTTTTGGTTGAATAGTTAATGATACTTTGGATTAATATGGGCTTACCACCTTTGTAAAAACATTAAATCATTTTATTGAAGCAATCAAGCTTCACTTGATGTTGTTATAACCAATCCATGCCTAGAATTAGGTCATATGATCCAAATGGTGCAAGGAACAAGTTTTCATGAGTCTTAAAAAATCCTAGATCAAGTTCAACATGTTTTTCACATTAAAAAAAAGTTACTATTTTCTTGATGCAAAATTCTACCTCCCATCCTTCTCTAAGTCTAGAGGGTTTATTTTTACATTTAGAATCATTTGCAGGATAAATAAAATTATCAATAACTCTTAAATCAATTAAAATAATGAAATAAAAACCATAAACTATACGTCTAGTTTAAATTAGAATGGATTGAAGGTTTACATTTCTAATTTCTACATTAACATAAACTATGTGATTCAAGTCATTATTTCCTCTCAATAGAGATCAATCCTTATGTTAATGGTTGTCACCACATTCCTATCATGTCACAACAATTTTAGGAGGTAAGGGGATAGTATTAGCCCATATGGTAGGGCCATGAAAGTTATCTTTTTGTTGGTTATCATTCCCATTACTCTTTTTCACATAGGGTTGACATTTAAAACCTCTATTGCTATTATGAAATTTTCCTGAAGATCTCTTGATTTTTCCAAAAGTATTTTTCTAATCATTTTTCTTAAAAATTTTACTTGCAAGATGGATTGTTGATTTTGTTTTAGACTGCAACCTATTATTATGATAATTGTGTCTTGCCTTATGGTGAGACTTCCCTTTTTATTCATCACGATGCACTGATTATAAGGTAACAAATAAATCACATGGCGTAGTCATGTTCACATCATGAATAATTACTTCATTCAAGCCTAACTTGAACTTAGTAGCCTTAGTTTCCTCATCCTACATGTAATTCACATGACGTAGGAGACCAAGAAAATTGGTCTCATATTTTAAAATAGACATTGTTCCATACTTCAATAACTATAATTCTATAATCATCTACTCTTTATAGATACTATTCAATTATATTTTTTATGAATTATTTCTCAAATTTTTCTCATGAGAAGTCATGGAATCATACCCCTTAAGATCACACAAGTGGTTCCACCACAAACCAGCATCACCCACCAATAGGTAAGCTCCTATGTAAGCTTTGATGTTAGAACCCTTTTTATGTAGAGTAAAATATTTTTGAAAGCTAATCAACCATGCCTTAATAGCATCCCCAGTATCTCCACCAGAGAATGTGGGAGGAGGGAGCTTGTTGAGTTCCTTGATGATGGGATCCATAACATATTGTTGCCTTGGATTCACATCTCAAGGTTATTCTTCATGCCCACCTTCTTATATATTTTCTAGGTGGGTCAACCTTTGACAGTACCCTTCTATTTTCACATGAATGTTATGCAATGCACCCAAAATGTTATTAAGAACAACATTATGACAATCAGGGATGTCATTGTTATAGTTGTCATGATCCTTAGATTTACTATTTTTATGATCAACATTATAGCATCAATGTTTGCATGTTCATTTTGATCATGGTTATCAACCAGATCGGTTATAGAATTCTTGACATCCTTGGTGGCTCTAGGTCTCACCATCTAAAGACACATTAAACATAACTTTATCTAATGATTCCTAAATTTCCCTAAGGTTAAACATTTTTTTAATACCACATGTCATAACCCTCTAAAGTCAAACCAACAAAAACTTTGACTTCCATGGTTATGATGATCAAATTTTAATAATATGCTAGTCAACTAGGGACTAGGTTTTAAAACATCTCATTTAATATATCTCAATGAAGAAAGAAATATTATAAGTATGAGTGCATGTATGCACATTCCAAAAAGGGTTCCAAAAGAATACCATACTTTTATAATCTTTCCCTAATGGCAAGGCATACCTAAAAGAGTGCTTTGAAATCCTTAATGGAATCATTGGCCATCCACTACTTTTAACTAGTTAGGGGAAACATAATGTTCATCCTATAAGGTTCAACATAAGATCTCAATGTTTGCTTATATATGATTATATTACATTCTCTTTAAGATAGTTAAGGTAATGAGCTTTAAACAACAAAGCACATCATCAAACATTGTAATCACATATAAGTTATTTTCCTATATTCATTGTAAATTTAAAAAGTTTTGGAGCAACTATTAATTGTCAAGCAAAGCAACTTTATTCCAAAAATAAGTTATGTCAAGTTCATATTTCCGATGTTATATAACCTCAATATCATTAATCCATTAACCATAAATATAATATATATCAGTTTAAATTTTGAACTCCATGTTAGTGTCATTCTTCATGGAAGACACTTAATCTCTTCTAAATATCATTAGGTGAGCATTGTCGTCAATGAGGATATGATAGATTCAACCTTCACTTGTATAAAATCAATCATTATTATACATAAAATACTTTTAACAACTTAATTATTTTATAACCAAAATATGAAGGGTTATTTATTGTTATAAAAACATGTTATAATACATTCAAGAAAGGAAGCATTAGTTGGTTTGAACATGGATACCATGGCACAAAAATAAGTTGGCACTACCTATTAAGTAGTATTCTATTTCTATAATTGGATTTACATAGCATGTATAAAATTGATCCTGACCACTAAATGTTATAATCAAGCATCCATATGGATCGTATCTATTCAAATAAAAAAAATTGTGTATATTAATGAATCAAATTATTAGATAATTAAAATTTTAGAAGTAGGGGAATCTAAAGATAATAGTACTTACCTCTCTATTTCGTAATCAAATCAATTCACCCATAATGGTATTCTATTTACTTGATTTTGAAATACATCATGAGTACATGTAAGCTTATAACTAATAACTATAATAATATCAACATTACCAAAGAAGATACAACCAAGTAAAACTATAATGGATCTTAATTACCAAGCATTGTCACAACAACTAAACAATATTAATATTTTTTAATTACAATGATAGCATAGGTGAATAAAAATGTCACAGGTTCGTAAAGAAACTTTAGTTAATCATTCAATAAAAATGTGAAATGTTCCTTTAATATGAAGTTTCCATTTAAGAATAAATTATCTACATTATTTCAATAATAAGAACAATAATATCTAATCTAAATTTTATTTATAACCTAGATATTCAATATTTCCATAAAATATAGCTCACTAATGAGATAAAAACATATATGACAATTTCCTTATGGAAACTACTAACAAGTGACCACTCTAGTAATGTAGTCATAAAGAACATATTCAAAATAATCACAATATTAATGCATTATATACGAATGTAATGTGATATATAAGGATTTTTTATTGATAAGTAAAAGAATTTTTAATTATAAATAACAAAATTAATCCTCATAATGATATTCATTCATTATTATATACTAAATCCAAAATGGTTAATATGCAAATATTATGTCACTACAAGGAGTGAACATAATACATAATAACTCAAAATATTACCAATATGAAACAATTAAGACTTAGATTATAGTTTACCATTGACATATAACAATCAACAAATGATTATGTTTGCCTAAATCAAGACATAAACCATTGAGAGTATGCCTATGTATCTTAATGTGATCCTTTATGTAAAAATAACCAAGCATAACAAATAAAATCAACTCGCATTGCAAAATGATTAAATTCATCATTAACCAAATAACAACATGAGGTAAAAATAGATAATGATAATCAATTGATATGAATGAATCTCAATGAAACTATATAGCCTACATTTATAATTGTTATGTTAAATATGTAGCCACATATTTAACCCTAGGTTTTGGATAAAGATCATATGGGGTTAGGGTTAAGAAAATATAAATTAGTAAACACAAGGGTGATAAACAAATCTATAGCAGGTCAATTAATTTCAAAACTCAGATAAAACATATTTTGAATTTATTATGCTAAGATATACTAAAAATGAAAAGTAAAATTATCCTAGATATTGTAATGATAATGAAAACAAGATACTTAGCTAGTTCTGATGTTAACATAGATTTGATATGGAACATGTTATAAATAGAATGGATTTGGATTATATATTAGTCGTCAAATTCTATAAAAATGCCCTCTATAGTTGTAGACACTTGCGTCGACCTAGGATGGTTGTGTTGACACTAGTGTCTAACTTAGATGCAAGTGTCTAGTATATAATACCTACTAAAACTAGATGTAACCACCTAGAATATGTTGGGTTTTGTGTTACCTTTAGTATGGTATGCTTAGATTTAGATCATGGGTTATTACTCCTCAAATATCAAAATTCAAGTTATTAATCCTCATAGTGGATGTAAGAGAAATGGGTTAGTAGGCTCATAGTATCAAGATAACCCTAAATACATCTTTTTCAATGGGTTCTACCTACATAGCCACTTCTCTGAAGAGGACCTCAGACTAATGTATTTCTCCCCTGATGTGTTGGATTATATGTGCACAAGGGTGCAATATGTGGAAAGTAAGTACAGTAGTGACCTAACTTATAACTTAGAATATGTGGCCCATCGAATGCTCCTTCAACACTTCATACTTATAGATATGTTGTCACCATAACTGATATGGAAATAGGATAGAATAATGAATCTTTTCTCACTCGAATGTTTTTTATCTTTGACTTGTGAGAAGGTGTGGGATTGCTAGGTGAGGAATGAATTAGGATTGATCATGTATTTATACCAATACATTTAGAGAATATCTCACATAAAATCACTTGGGCTAACCATAGTAATATATTTCATTTAAAAATTAGATGGCATTAGGGCATTGAACACTTATATCATGTCAAGACATTTCTATCGATGTATGTGTCTAACTAAGATGCAAGTGTCAAGTCCAAAACTTATAGATATGGGAGATAAGTAAGTTTACAACATTTTGGTCAATATATAAGGCTTGAGTTAAAATGACATTTTTTAGACTAAGAGATAAGAAATGAGCATAGAGAGATAGCAAATGTGAGCCTTTCAGTAGTAGGAAGGTTTAGAATTGAGAGGAACAACCAAGTTATATATTTTCCAAATGTAAAAGACTGAGGTGTTATATAATTCATAGATAGTGTCTACACCACCAACTTTATCCTCCAAGAACCTTAATTATAATTCATAAATTTATATAAAATATTTTTAACACATGACACAATGAGTTAAGAAAGATCATTTGGACACGAAGGAAACATAGTCCAAAGCTTGTAGTAGTCCTAAAAATGAATGTACAACCATCAATGGCAAGAATCCTTTATTGATTCCCTACCCACCCTAACAATTAGTTGAAAAGTGGAATAGATCATCCTACATCGATCTTGTGACATAAAGGTAAATAAATGTGATAATTTACAAATGAAATCCATGGGTTTAGGCTAGGGTTACACAAAAAAAATAACCAATCACTAAGCAAAAACCTAGAAGCATAAATCACTTAATGGTGCTTAATAAGTAGCTTTCATCAAGGTAAGCATTACTATTGTAAAAAATAATTTGAATAAACCAAAAATACATAATTATTATTTTAACAAGTAAAACCAGTTCAGCTAACACACACATGAATCTTCACAACTCGTTTGAGAAACCACCATACCAATCCATGTTTATTATAACCTTAAAATAAATTATAAATTTCATATATATGCTATCAAAGTGTGAGATAATGCACATTTGGCCTCACCCCATATGGTTTTTCATTGGCCACAATATTAGACAATAATAATTATTTTATAAATATAAAAGTGAGTGCAAGTATTAAGGAAGAATCCACCCACTTCCAAGTCTCATTATGATTTTTATTTCAAGTAAAAATACCACATTTTAACTTTTCATAGAAATACAAAATAAACTTACTTATCCCAAGGAAGTTTCTATGGATAGTATCATAACCGCTTTGCCTTCCTTTCTCTTCTTTCTTCCATTTTTCTTCTTTTCTTTTCATTCCCTTTCCTTTCTCCACCAATACAGTCCCATTTAAAGTGGTATAGTTTCCATAATTTGGAGTTTTAACTAGAAGAACAGTCCAATTCTTCCCATTTTAAACTATAGTTATGTCTTCCAAGAAAATGAATGCCTCAATGCAAGATACCCATGCATGAAATATAGTAGAGTTCTAAACACCAATCCATTTGAATGCCCAACATACATCGAATGATCTCAATGACCTATAAAACCTAATCATCGATTAGGTATATATAAGCTCAATATTACATGTTAGAATTAAATAAAATAATAACATAATTATAATATAACTAAAGTCCAAATTAATTTGATTAATCTCATCATGGCATAGTCCAACAGACTTATAATCTCATGACATGGTTAAGTCTTAGTGACTTTCAAATATAATGCCATGGCCATATTTTGAATGGCCTTCAAAATATTGTCACATTCCAAATCCTTGGCTTTAATATAAATACTCCAAGATTCTTATAAGATAATCTATAGGCCCAAGTGACCTTCAAAAACCATTTAAAACTTTTTTATGCTAATAGTTTAGCCTTGCAACTAGATTTTTCATACTTCAAGATCAGACTAAATTGGAATGTCCAATGCTCCTCTCATTGACCAATGCCATATTAATTTAGTAATAAATAATATAATAACATACAAAACTACATGAAAAAAATAATATAACCACACAAATAAAATGATCAACTACATAGTTCATGGTGAATAAAATACAAGGTGGGGTCTAACCCAAATAATCATGCAAATAGGAATTAGGGTAAAATATCATATTTATCCACCTATATACCTTACACTCAAAGCCAAAAGATGTATTTCACTTTCCAACCTATCCCATATAGAGGCAACATCTACAATCATGCAAAAATGGCATCCACAGTACTTGTATAATATATCTCAGAATAAATTACTTACAATAACTGAATTTGATAAAATAATATGTCTAAAATAACATAATGTAAAAGGAAATTGATTCAGTTATCCCAAAGTCATTAATACATCATAATAATGCTCAAATAAAATTAATGATAATATCATATCTAAGTGGTCATGACAAGAACACCTATATTACTAATTTATTGCTCTTGATTCAAATGAGGCACAGTGTCATTTTGAGGGTCAAATTCTTACAAAATCTAAAAGTTACATCATATTTATGACATGTATATATGATTCTCTTTTGTATGAGCTTAAACATATATGTGAGGTAGAGGGGATGACCCCTGTGTCATGAATCCAAGGTCTCCCAAGTAAAAATTATAGATTATATCTTTAGATATAATTTGATGTCTTGTTAATATTGTTTTTTGCCAAAAATCTATATTGAGTGTAAATTCTCTAATAGATCTTCTTACTTGATTATCAAATCTATCTATGATGATCTTATAACTATTTATGGCCTCTTTACCAATACCTAATTGTTAGATAAATGTTTCACTACAACTATTCAATCGTAAACCATTATCAACATGCACTCTTTCTATCTTTAAATTATTGATAGTAACTTGAATATATAAGCTAAATGTTGATCAATAAAAATTCTTGGAGGCATCTCATTATCTTTAAAGGTAATTTCATTCTCTTTGTCCTTCACATATCTAACAATTGAGGCAAATTGATATGGTTGGTATCAATTGATAATGTTGTATCCTCTAAAACCTTGTAAATAATATCCTTATATAAACTAAATTTGGTAAGTAATTCAAGTTTATATATATTGGCTTGAGTATTTTTTATTTGATCCCTATTATTAGTCTAGTGTAACATGTAATTTGAGATAAGGACCTTAAGGGAGATTGGAAGGAATGTTTTCATTATTTCATCCTTGTTTATGATGAATATTAGGGGAAACTATCCTTTCTTGGTTATATCCATCTACTTCATGGTATATTTCACCTCATAATAAGTCATCATACATTGAAGAGTATCTATTATAGACTAAGACATCCATACATAAGGCTCTAGGGGTCTTATATCATTGGTAAGAGAAAAAATACATATACATGAGGCACTAGAACGATTACATGAAACCATATCATATCTTGGAAGGTATTCAAGGATTAAATAGTATATTCTATGGAAGATCCATATTTGAACATAGAAACTAAAATTTGATATAGTAATAATAACATGATAAGCAATATAAAATGCATGACATCAGTATGTTATAGAGATTTGTACATTATAAAGCATGACAATAGAATAACATATAAAATATCTATTAACCAATAAAGTGTGTTTATTCATAACCAATAGAATATTACCCTTGTAGACAAATATTTAATAGTAATTCCTTACAATTAATAGTTAGTGTTTAGAACAATGTGGCTCTATATGAGACCCTAGGAACAAGCACTTAAGCAATTCAAAAACACGCGAAGGTTTAAAATATAATTTCTTAATTTGGAAAAAACTAAGGCTTGGGAATAATAAAATCATGTGAAATGGAACTGTGGGATATTGAATATAAGAGAATTCAATATAATTAACCCTATAAAGATTAGATAAATTCAAATTTGACACTATATAAACCAGTTGGGTTTCATGCAATAAAATGTAAGTTCACCAAAATGTTTTATGAATAAATGGATTTACATTAATATTTCAATATAGGCACCCATAAATGTTTAAATAAGCTAAATAACATGTATAAGATGGTAATTAACCTAGTTAATTATATCCAAATCTAGAGAAATAAGGTGACATGTAAGGCTTAAAAATTTATCTTTGATATCATGAGATATGGTGATAGTCATTTGGATTTAATAGTTAAAATGCATGCCAGGAGGTGTTACAAAGTTAACCCAAAAGATTCATTCATAATAGAGAATCTTGTCTAAACCTAGTGTCTTCTCTAAACACTATACCATATGAACACTTTAGACAAAATTACATACATGTCCACATTTTTTGATGAATATGTTTGCCTACATTTGGTCTTAAAAAAACTTAAAATCTTGTACCTTCACTCCAATAACCTATAAAAGAGATATTTTTATTATTTACCTAGTTAAACAATAAACCCAAATATCATAAGGAATAAAAAATATGTTTTGGTCCCCTACTAATGGGTATTTGGTATTAAATTATAGTCATAAATGGAAGACAATGCAGACTAGATTGTGCCCCCTCCTAGTTGCTTTCAAATGAATTTTGATGGTGTAATCACAAGGAAACCATGTGGCATTAGGTGAAAGCTACATTATCAAGGATTGTTATGGGTCCCTAATATAATAATCCCTCAAGCTAGTTGAGGTACCAATAATGAGGTTGAAGCCTAGGCGTTGGTTCTAGGTATTGAACTACCTTTACACTATTGGATGGACAAGTTGAACATTGACAGGGATTCTATGGTCATGATTCAGGATCTTTTTGAGAAGGATACTAAGTCATGGTTAATCAAAAGTGTCTCGGATTGAATTTGGCCCTGTTTTGAGTCTTTCTATTTATGGAAAGCTCAACATTGCTTCAAGGAAACTAACTCGGCTATGAAAATTCTTACTAACCAAGGTATCAAGAAAATTATTGATCTTGTGATGGATAACCTAGCAAGTGCATGGCTTATTTCTTTGGTATCACCTTCGATTAACCTTGGATGGTGGTGTTAATCATTCTCATGTTTTCTTTTGTTGATAAAACATTGTTTTTATCACTAGTTACCCTATTTTTTTAGCTCCTCAACTTTCATTTTATTAGAAGTTCACTTTGTTGGCACCCCCCTTGAGTAATGGTGGATGTGTGCAAAGGGTGTGGTATCTTTAAAACATCCTTGGCATTTTTTTAGACATGACTAATTATTTACCTCATTTATCTATGTCCTACTAGTTCTCTCTACCCCTGGTTATCATGGATGTGACATGTATGGTGGTTACTTATGAATCATTTATTTGCATCATAGGGAAAAAGTGAGAGATGGCCTTCTTTAGGGAGGTGATAGAGACCATAGTGAATTAGGTTTTTGGGTTCTGATGTTGTGCACTCTATAGTCAATTCTAAAAATTCTATGGGAGGATTTCATCAATACATGCACTAAGTTTAATATTAACTCTTTGATAGTTTCATTATTTGTTTCCAATCTAGTTCTACTTCTCAAGGACAAGCAATATGTCATTGATTTGGTGGATTTTTTGGTGAAACTTGTACATAGAGTAGGTGTGGCTGAAATTGTTATTCTATTTAACCTAGTAAATTGTAATTTTTAGCATTTTTCTAGAAGGGATGAAGTGGACTTAGTTCCTTTATCGATGTTCAGGGAGTTATAAGGAAGGTTTATTGCACTCTATAACTTTATAGAATAAGGTTTTGTATCTTAGAAGGGCACTCCATCAAAGGTTGGGCATTTCCTCTCAGCTTTCCTTGGAATTAGTGAGAAATCATATTCAAGATCTAAAGTCCCTTTTTTATGTAAGGCATTCTTTGATTAAAATGGCAGTGGCTAAATTCTTGTTTTGTGTGGCTAGCAAAGTAGTTGTGTTCTCCCCCAGTTGGGTGAATGCCCCTCCTAGGACATGCCTTTGGGATTCTTCTGGTCCTATGTGAGAACATATGAATTTAATTATCTAAAGCATGATTTTGGGAGACACTTTTGCTCACAGTGGGAATCAATTGGGTGGTGGTAAGTCTTTGGCCTCTAAGCAGGGCTTGGTTGCAAGTTTGGGTTTATATTAATAGAGTTTAGGCATATTGGGGGTGGATGATGTTTGTGGAGGCTTGGCTGGATTAAAATGGGGTGCTTTCATAGATGTCAATTGTGACTCCCCATCCCAATTTCGATGACCAGTTCTTATGTAGGTATCAGTATTCTAAGTAGTTAATTTTTTTATTGTTTTCTTCTATTGTCTTACTATGTATGGTTTTTTTTGGCATGAGGTATCATCTCCCTGTTGAATCCATGTAATGTAATGTTTTGACACTCTTCATCATAGAAAACATGTTTGCCCTAGGTTCTTAACCTTATGGTTGCTGGTATGCCTTTGTCTATGTATATTTTGTGGTTATCTAATATACAGGTGAGGGACCCTTTTAACCCCAGTCAACAATTCAAAAACAAATTATGTTTTGGAGCATGCATTATGCCAAAGAATAATCAAACTAACTTAATATTTGGCAAGCCCTTGATGGTAATAATATTAAAAAAAAACAACTAAAAAATTCTAATAATTTGAGTATGCAAGTCAGTTCCATGAAATATCTATAATATGACATTGAGTCCACTAATGAATGCTTACTCTCCTCTACATTGCTTATAATTTTTGAGTAGATTATTTTGATTAATGAATTTTCATGATTTTGTTTTAGATCTCTAAATAGACTAGAATGTATTTATATTTATAGAAAATTTTAATTCAAATTAAGACCCTATAGGTGCCAAAACCATCCTCCAATAGTCAAAAAGAGAAAAGGTGGAAACAAGGGACAAATGTGTTTTAAACACAAAGAGGCCATTATAAAGAGTGTTTATAGTATATAGACACTCTAGAGAAAACCTAGGAGTGTATAGACACTTTGGACAAAGGTGTCCAATCAAGGAGAAATCAAAGGAGAGAGAAAAAGGGAACCATATACATATTTAAGAGGGATCATATACCATCAAAATTTAACAAATCAAGCCAATAACACCTAATTTGGACCAATAATTGACAAGTACATAGGGGTACTAGAATTATACAATTTAATAATTACTAAATTCATACGATAATTTTTAGATGTCTACAAATATAAGTATAAATTAAATTTTTACATATGTTTACTTCAGAGGTGTTTCATTGCAAGGACCAATATAGAGATTCATCATGGTATCTAAAGATGACCTTATTAAAATAATAAAGCAAAGACATTGACTTGTCTGTACTATTGGATTAAACAAGTTGATAGTAAGGGATTGTTAATAGTAGTAGCCCTGTATTTTTATTAAATTCATACATATCAATATCTTATGCAAAGTTGATAAACAGAATGTCCACTATTAAAAATAATGGAAAAGAGAATTAATAGATTCCTATGCTTATCAATATATTTAGATGATTTATTCTAATATTTTTATAGCCGTGAATTATTGTTGGTAGTTGCATAAATATCTAATAAATATCTTTAATACACTATGTTTATACCACCTCCATTGCCTATAAAACTACCAAGACATCTTCAACTATTTATAATCTCAAGAAATGGTCTTCGCCATGCAGGTATTCAACATTCTTACCGACGGTGCATACACAAGGAATGGTAGGAAACAAGCAATGTAGAGGCGACCATCAATGATTGAGTTCCTCCAATGGTTGGTCATATGCTTGATCTTTTAAGACCTATAAGAGATGATTTTTAACATTATTTAGTTTATATTGTTATTTAATTTAATAGAGATATGGTTTAATGTATCTATTGTGTATAACATTATATTTCCCTATCTGAAAGAGGTTCTTTATTTTCTTTTTTTAAAGATCTGATGTAGTTATCTACCTAAATTAAAAGATCTTGTTGAAACAATTAATTTATTATGAAATATGGTCATCGCTAATTTATTTCATTACCTATTATGACATATTGTAGATCATGCTCTCTATTTACTAAGAAAATATATTCATGGTTGCAGGATTTGGTGAGGTGTCCTTGGACCCAAATTTTTTTTCCTTTGTGGCTTCAAAATAATGGCCTAGATCAAGGTCTATAAATTTCATAGGTGTAGGTGTAGGGATAGGGATAACTTGGATTTTAGTTTGGTTTCAATCAACTAAATCATTTTAGTGAATTTGAGCCTCATTAAAAACAAGGTACCAATGCATCTGCAATAAAACTAGAAAGATTTACAAAATCCTTTTATGATACCACATCCAATAGAGTCCTCATTGGCTTCATGGGATTCTTATTTTTGGCCTTAGTCTCTTCACTATCTATAGGAAGAGCACCCCCAATTAGCATTAACACCATCAATATCTTTGTTAGACCCAAAAATAATAATTTTAATTTCACTTCTAAGTCTAGCATTGGAATGGTTTGTAAAAAAATGAAGGAAAAATGGTTATTGTAAACAGAATATGCTCCAACATTGACAAGAAAGTGCAGGGCTTATACCATGTTGTTAGTTAAGGCCATGTGTTGAGTGTAATCCATGATTTTGTTATGTAGAACTAAAATGGACACGTTTGACTATAGAGATATGTCTCTAGATAATCATTTCATTTTTTATAATTTAAAAAATAAAACCAAACAACAATATAGAGAATATGTATTTGGTAAGACATTAAAAATTTTACATTGAATTTTTTACATGAATAAATATTCAATCTAACATATACAATCAAAATTTTGAAAATTTTTACTAAAATATGTCAATATTTACAAGGGGGAAAGTCATGAAAATTTTAAAATATTAACCTTAATAGTCCCCCAGAATAAGTCCTAGAAGAAAATGTCATTCGTAGTGTTTGATACTTTAAAAATATACATACGGATATTATAAAGAGAAAGGTAATAGGTTCCATCCAAGAGCACAAAGTTAGAAGTATCCTCAACATTATTTACATTTTAGATCATCCAAAATCCTAACTTCACAATAATAATCCCCCATGTCATATGACCTATCCCCATTAATTTTCCTCCTAACTTTTAAAACTATAGTACCAAAGTTTAGTTAGTCTCACATGAAATAGTTACAAATAGAAAACCAATAGACATTTTTCATGAAATTATGTGAAACCCATAGAAACGCTAACACTAGCAAACAAAATGCAATTCTAAAGCATCTTATAAAATTTCAAAATAAATTATGAAACACATTCCCTAAAGCCCAAGCTTCTCACATTTAAGTCCTATGCAAAGCAAGTCCATCACCTTTTGCAAAATCAATTGAATCAGTGAGAAATGTGATTTTTGGTTAAGATAAAGGAAGATGAAATAAGTTTGCACCTTTCATAGTTATGACATGGTTTTAAAAAGCACTAAATTAGAGTAGTAACTTGTTAGTAACTGCATCATAGGTATCTATTATAATCGATTTATGCTAATAATTTGCATAAGGCAATGTGCATCAAATGAAATGTGAGCACTTTTTAATTTTAACATTAGGTTTGAATTATTGGAATTTTAATAAATACAAAGTAAACTAGTTTATTTTATTTTTATTGGTTGATATAGGGTAACATGACTAATTTCCTGGGGAATTTTTTATATTTTAGATTAATAAAATAAAAAAATACTTGAATCATCAAATAAAATTGAATCAATCTAAAAAATTAAACATGGACTATAGTCTATTTTATTAAGCATGTGATGTTTTTGTTCCTAAAAAGAGATAAAAAGTAAGATAAAATCAATACATGGGTCCTAGTGCCATGCGAATGTGGCTCGACAGTGTATATCATTATCTTTGACTAGGTGATGGGCAAGGGTTATGGTGATAAGGAGTTCATCTGCACATTAGTCAATGCAGCATATTTTCATTTGAAAAGGTTCTCCCAAGCTTTGACATATCTAATAGGTTTGAGGGACTTACATGCTGATAAGTAGTAACGTGTCACCTCTTCATTTGGTCTAGCTCTCCTAGGGCTTGACATCTTTGAGAGGCCCAGGGGACTAGTCACACTGACAACTAGTGACATAGTGTCTATTCATTTGGATAGGTTTTTATAAGCTCCTGGTCATACTGACAACTAGCAATATGATGCCTCTTTGTTTGGTCATGCTTTCCCTAGATCTAACATCTTTGGTAGGACTAGAAGATTAGTTGCACTAACAACTAGTGAAGTGACATCTTTTTATTCAACTAGGCTCTCCCTAGATCTAACATCTTTGACATGTAGATGAGGCTTGGTAGTCTATATTGCTCTCTTAGAATGAGTGATGTGTTGTTTATAGACATGGGGCATGCTCTTATAGGCTTCCAAATTTTTTGTGTGGCTTGTTCTAAGCCAGCTAAGTTCTAGAGACTGGTCACCCTAATAACTTGGGAAGTGGCATATTTTTATTCAACTACGCTCTTCCCATCTCTAACATGTAGATGAGGCTTGGTATTAAATAGTATTGTCTTAGAGTAGGTGATGTGTTGTTTACAGACATGGGTCATGTTATTATAGGATTTTGAATTTTATATGTGGTTTTTATAAGCTGATCAAGGTCTTTGGTGGTAATTTCAATGATATTTCATTCTAAGTTGGGTGAGGGTTATTTGACAAAGATTTCATCTGCACATTGGTCAACATGACATCTTTTCATTTGGATGGGTTCTCATGGACTCTAACATATATGATAGGTTTGAGGGGCTCATATGTTGATAAATGTCAATGTATCACCTCTTTAATTGGCCCAACTCTCTCAAATCCTGACATCTCTGAGATGTTTGTGGGATAGGTCACATTAATAAAGTGGAAATGTGGTGTCTCTTCATTTGGCTAGCTTTTAACAGGCTCCTAGTCATACTAACAACTCATGATAGGACATGTCTTTATTTGGTCATGTTTTTACTGCCTCTGATAGGAATATTAATTACACTAATAACTAGTGAAGTATCACCTTTTTATTCAGCTAGGCTCTACCTGGCTCTAACATCTATGACATACAGATGAGGCTCAGTAGTCCAGATCATTCTCTTAGAGTGGGTGATGTGTTATTTATGGATATGGGGCATGTACTTATAGGCTTTTGGTTTTATCTATGGTTTATTCTGAGTTGGCTAGGCCCATGGCATATTAATCAACATAGTACCTTTTCATTGGGTCAGGTTTTCCTAGGCTGTAACATATCTACTAGGTACAAGAAACTTTACGATCTATAAAATGGAAATATGTCATATCCTTATTTAATGTATGTTTTCCATGGGTTGACATCTCTAATAGTTCTGAATGACTAGCCACATTAACAAATGTAAACATGGAACTTGTTCAATCAGCTAATGTTTTCCCAACTGTAACATTTATAGTAGGTGAGGAGATTGGTCACATTGACAACTATCAATGTGGCATGTCTTCATTTTGATGGGTTCTCACCAACTCTGACATCTTTACCAGGTCGATGGAAATGGTCATAATAAAAAATTATGATGTGGTGTGCTTTAATTAGAGACATGACATCTCTATATTCAGTTGGACTATCCATATCTATGACATCTATGACAATTCTGGGGGACATGACAAAATTATATTTACTGACTTGGTGCCTCTTGGTTTGGCTTGATTCTCCTAGGCCCTGAGATCTCTAAGAGGTATAGGTCTGGCAACATTAAAATTATTAACCTAGTACCTCTTCATTTGGTTGGGCTTTCTTGGGCCCTGACATCTTTGATAAGTCCAAGTGAATGGTCATATTAACAGTTAATAACTTTGTGTCATTTATTCGACTAAGATTTTCATGGATTTGATCTTTTTGATAGGTCTTGGGTATTGTATGGATCAATGGCTAAAAACATGGCACTTCTAAATTTGGTTGTGTTCTCCTGAGTCTTGAAATCTTTGTCAGGTTTAGGATAGTGGCCACATTGAGAATTGCAAACGTGTTGAGTATTCATTTAGTTAAGCTTTTCATGTTCATAAAATTTGTGATAGTTTTTTATTGTAACTGGTTGAATCTAATATGATTTCTAGTTCTGCATGGCATCATGGTGATGTTGAGGCAAATGAGTTTAACCAGTTACAGGTAATGAAAAATTGAGTAGTTTTTTATTTTGACATTGGGTTTGGAATATTTTTGGATGTGAATATTAATTAAAACAATTAGTCACACATATAATTACTTGTAAGATGTTAATGAAAAAATGTTTGTATAGGTTGGGATAATTAAGACTATTTATTGCATTTTGTATGAACATTAATCTAGGAAAATGCAGAATTTATATATTAAAAATATTAATTTTTAATGTCTACATAAGGGGAAAAACATAAGGAATTGGAAAAATAATTTACAATAATAATTTGTGACACATAATAGTATTGATCAAAATAATTACTCATACATGTGGTCACTGATAAAGTTTTAATTAGACACATTTGTATTAACTAAGAAAATTAAGACTATTTATTAATTTGAAGAGTTGCCATAGAGGTGTTAATTTAAACATGTAGGGGGGAAGGAGAGCAGTTGATATTGAATATGGCATTGTTATTCTATTTTTATTTTTTTTAGATGTGACTTTATATGATAAAAAAAAGGAACTTTTATTGATGTGCAATACTTTGGGTTAATCTTGTCTGCCTCTTTTTTTTGTCAACTTACAAGGTTTATGTGATTTTTTGTGCATCTAGGATTTGGGTTGAGAAGGTATGTGATGCAAATGTTTTGGGTATGGAATTTTCTCATTGAAATTTTCCTTTGAAGCAATCATTGGAAAAGAAATAAAATAAAACATGTGAATATTGGTTAATTCTAGATTATGGGATTAGGATTCTTATGTATAAAAGAATATTTGTGAGCATGTGTTGGTTTCTTTAGTGTCTCAAGTTTGTGCTTGTGCTTGGAAGCTTTTGATTTTGAGTGTTTTGGTTTTTTTTTTATTGTGTTTTATTCTTCTTGAATCTCTCTATGTTTGCTCAAAAGCAAAAGATGGTATTTTTTTGCTTCAAATTATGCAAGAATATTTGTGAGCTTGTGTTGGTTTCTTTAGTATATTATGTTTGTACTTGTGTTTATAAGCATTTGATTTTGATAGTTTTATTTTTTTTTGGTTGTGTTTTATTCTAATCGAATCTCTTTGTGTTTTCTCAAAAGTAAAAGATGGCAATTTTTTTACTAAGGCATTCTAAGTGCTTGCCTATGGCAAGTTTTGTGGCTTTTTTACTTGTCAATCTTATCGATGGTTTCTTTATATGTAGTTCAAGGTGTTGTTGTTGTTTTAGAGGTGGTGTAGGTATCTTCTTTGTTGGGGCTCCTAGGTGTGTTATCAATTTGATTAAACAACTTTTAAGTAGTTTTAGGTTAGGTTTTTTGTTATTTTGGTGAGCAATGTTTAGAATTGATAGCAATTTCTATTTTTTCTAAGCTTAAGGAATATTGTTTTATTATACTAGAAATTTTTTTCCTATGCTCTATTCTCTGACTATAGTTACTCTCTTGCTATTTTGTTTAGAGTGTTGGTTAGTTCTGGTCTCTTTCTTGGATATTGTGCTAGTTTGTTTTAGAGTTTGTTTTGAGTTGGATGAGATTGTGGGTGATGATCAATTCAGTTGCATATTAGTCAACATGATGCCTTTTCATTAGGTGGTGTTCTCCTCAGCAAGTGGAAATGTGTCGTATCTTTATTTGATACAAGGTTTCTAAGGCTTAACATCTTTATCATTTAGGGAGAACTAGTCATATTAAAAATCAACATGGTACCTTTTCATTTGATCAAGCTTTTCCTAGCTATGTTATCTATTTTAGGTTTGGGGAATTGGTCACACTCACAACTGGTGATATGGCATCTCTTTATTTAGTTTGGCTCTACATGGCTATAAAATTTGTGATAGGTTAGGAAGACTCATGGTAGTGATAGTTTCCAATTTGGTGCCTCTTTGTTTGCCTGGGCTCTCCTAGGCCCTAAGTTTTCTGGGAGGTTTAGGAGTGGGAACATTGATAACTACCCACCTGCTACCTTTTCATTTGACTAGTCCTTCTTGAGCCTTGACATATTTGACATGTGTGGGTGAATGGTAACACTAACAACTAGAAACTTGATGCCTTTTCATTGTTCTAGGCTTTTCTAGCATCTAATGTCTATGGTGAGTCCCAAGGATAAATATACATTTTTAAACCCTATGTAGGAAGAAAAAAATTCAAGACATTGGAGAGATAATCTACAATAATAATTTATGGCATGTAATAGTATTGATTGAAATAATTGATTGTACATGTGATTGTTGTTAAAGTTTTAATCAAACATGTTTGTATTAACTGAGAAATAAGAGTATTTATTAATTTGAAAAGTTGTCATAGGGGTGTTATTCCAAACATGAGGAGGCTTGGGTGGTTGATATTTAATAAGGCATTATTCTTATATTTATTGTTTTTGTTTTAGCTATAAATTTATATGGCAAAAAAAAGGGGGAACTGCTATCAATATGTAACAATCTGCACTAATATTGATTGCCTTCTTTTTTATCAATTCATAAGGTTTATGTGATTTTCTGTGTGGTCAAGATTTGGGTTTAAAAGGTATGTGATGTCATTTTTTTGGGTATGGTATTTACTCGTTGACATTTTCTTTTAAATCAATTGATGGAAAAAATGAAATAATACATATGAATATTAATTAGTTCTAGATTATTATGTTTAGGTATATATTGTTACGACAATCTAGTTACAAAAATTGGTGTGCCTATCCTTATATTTTACTTTGTGTTTTGATTTTTTTTTATTGTGTTTTGTTCTTGTTGAATCTCTATGTATTTTCTTAGAACCAAGAGATGGCATTTTTTGTTGCTCCAAATTGTAGAAGAACATTTGTGAGCCTGTGTTGATAAATGGTGAGGTGGTGCCTATTTATTCAGATGAACTCTTCCTAGCTTTGACATTTCTAGTAAGTTTGGGGGGACTCACTATGCTAATGGTTGATGACATGGTGCACGTTCATTTGGCTTGGATATTTTGGGCTCTAACATCTCTAAGAGGTCCAGGAGACTGTGAATAGTGGGAAGTGTGTGTTGTGATCAATGTGAATATATTTTGTTTCCCTCTTCTTTTTTCTTCTTTTTTTTAAATTATTATGACTATTTCCAAACATGATAAAAATTAAATGTTTTTTGCTATTTTTAAAAAAAATTTAAAGGGGCATTAATAATGTATTTTTTGAAACATGCAAGTTTTCTTCTCTTCATAGACATATGAGGCTTTTACCAGGTTCTATAAAAAAAAGGGTAAGTATCTTGTAACTATGTGGATATGATGGTCACTGGCCTTTTTTTTAGTTGTGCAATGATAATGCAAATATCTTTTTAGGTGGTCTTTTTTGTGTGGAAATGAGGAGTGCTATAAATTTGGCCTTGTTTTAGAGTTGGTATTTCATTTCTTGATAGTTTATTGTGTTCTTCATTGTTTGAAATAATAATAATAATAATAATAATAATAATAATAATAATAATAATAATAATAATAATAATAATAATAATAATAATAATAATAATAATAATAATAAATGAAAAAAATAGGGGGGGAGAAAGGGTTGAAAGAAATTTAAAAAGGGAAAGAAAAGTTTAAAATAAAATTTGAAAAAATAGTAATTAATCATGAAAAGAAAAGAAAATACAGTTGATTTTTGTTGTCTGGAAGGAAGCATTGATGTGGACACATATCAATAGAAAAACACATAATTGTTTGTAAATATTGACGATGCTTTAAAACATGTAAATCTTTTTAGGGTTGCATCATCCAATTATGTTGTTAGTGATTACTTTTTTTATGCATTTCAAGTGTTGTTGCATTTTTGTTACACATCAAGAATGTTACGAACTCGCATCATTGACTATTTTATGGATTCTTTAAATAATAGGGATGCAGAAGCAAGACACTCATATGCAAATCAATTACATCCAAAGTTATTATATGATTTGCATCAAATACATGATAGAAGCATGTACTTTCATTGAATAAAAGTTTCTACAAACAAACTTACATATTAGGGTGAGATTGGTCTATGGGGTGACATATTTTGTATTCAGTGGTTATGCAAATGGTTAAACATTCATGTTTTTGTTTGGTCTGTGATGAGGAAAAAAATGTATCTACATTTCAACAAAGAAAGCTCTATTCCATTGTATTTAATTTTATTCCATGATATAAACCCTATGCATGGACATTTTGAACCACTATTTTTCCAAAAAATATGCATTCAAAGGATGATTTATAATACAAAGTTATCAAATATTTGAAAAAATCATTCACTATACTAGGATGTTATTTTTCATGGCTTGAAAGCACATGACATGTACAGAGCAAATAGTTTAGGCTCCAATTATGGTAAAAGCTCACTTGATGCTATTAGTTTGTTAAACAAACATGAATTTGATGGTCTTGCTCTTCAATGATATATGGTGAAATATTTTTAAATGCTATTGTAGTTCCAAATAGATTTATAATGACTTCTTTAGGGATTTATGAGCATTAATTATGAAAATAAGAGCCTAGAATATTTTTTGACTGGAAAATGTATGTTACAAATATTGGAATGCCATATCGAGAAAGTGGACTTGAAGGTAATGACTTTTGTTGTTTGTGTCTTTCAAACATTATATAAAGCAATATTTGATTATGGTCATCACAAAATAAAAACATTACAAAAATATTTTATAATTGTTTTGTTCTAGAGAAAATGTATAACATTGTTTTTTTGAGAAAGATATATTTCATATTCATTACAAGTTATTGCAAATAATTCACATGGATCATATTCCTTATACATCTCTAATATATATTTCGATAGGGTTGTCACATAGAAATATATTCAAAGGTTTAAAAATAAGAATGAGGTTTTTTCTACATTTTAAATAATGTGCAATCGAACCTTCTATTAAATAGACATCTAAAACTATAAATAGCCATCAAGATTCTCTACGCCATTTGAAACAAGCAATGTGTGAGCAAAAAAATGAAAACAATGTAACAATAACATGTAATGTAAACACTTGAAAAAAATAGCTCAAACAGAGACAAAAAAATCATTATAGTTAGTGAAAGTAATGATACATTATCATAAAAATCAATAATTAGAATGGGCACAACATGATCGATGAAGTATCAAGATGATAAACAACTATTTAAAATTGATCAAAGACATGTTGATTCACTCTTATGTAGTTTGTGAACAATTACATTTCAAAAAGGATATCATTCTGGTTTACGTTAATGTTGTGAAAGTATTTGAATGTGATTTTATATATTTAACATTAAAAATCTTGTTGTGGGCAAGAAAATATGCAATCAATGTAAGAGATCTCTTGAAAATGGAAAAGTGCCAACATTTGTTGTTCCTTTCAATGTTAGGAGAAATGGAAAAAATGTTGTTGTGAAGAGATTGACACTTTTAGAAAAAATATGGTTGTTTTACGGATGTTATTTACATAGGTATGAGATCTTGGCTATAAACATTCATAATATGGCTGACAAGAATGATTATAAATGTCCCAATGGACTTTGATCAGGTGCAAAAAACATTATCTAGATAAATGAATGACAAGGAAACAATTGCAATAAAGATAAAATGCAAGCTAGAATATAAAAATGCATATTTATTAGGAAATGTGAGGCCTTCATGCATGATGAAAGCATTATCTAAACTTTATCAAGCGTCATTGTATAAGCAATAAAATATTACTATTGATAGGGGTTGGCAAAGTAGTTTTGAGAAAATAAGAGAAAAATATTGATGAGATTATGCTTGTTGGGAATAAGACATTTGATTCTTGTGAAAATGAAATAAATCTTGTCAATGAATCTTTAGCACATACTTTTATTGATGCATAGTTGATACATGATCTCCAAGAATGTATCATTTAGATTGATTCATCATAAGGACTCAATCCATTAATTATATTTAAAGATAGATTCTCAAAAAAGATGAGCTTCCCAACTCTGTTCTATGTTTTTAGTCACCCTCAAGATATAATAGATAAAGTATTGTACCAAAAAATAGTAAAGTCAGAGCTTTTGCATAAGTAAAATGACATTGTGACACACATAAAAAACATATTTTTCAAATCTATCAAAATAATTACACCCCATGTATCATCTTGTGCCTATATATGCATACACAAAGGTGAATTAAAAGATAAAAAACTTTGTGCCAAAGATGTTCAAAACAGAGCCATCACAGAAAAAAATCTAAAATCTCACATAGCTTATAGAGCATACAAAAGCATTCAAACATCACCTAACTATTTTGAAAATTCAAGAAATCATATTTTTGCAATGATTAGGCAATTGGGACCACCAACATTTTTTGTAACTATAATAAGTGTTGAACATTATTGGGATCCTTTGTGCCATGCATTGCAAAAAGTGGCTCCAGTGTGAAAAAATAAATATAGATAAATAATTGAAGTATATAATATTTACATGATGATAAGAAAAAATATTGGTTTCAAAATAGAGGAAATGAGCATTTGCATTTCATGCTTTGGGTACAGGATGCACCTGTATATGGAGATTGCTATAATACTAAAATCTTGGATTTTATGGATAGATACATATCTTGTGATTCAACATTGCTTAATAATAATTTGACTAAAATTCAAACACATCATCATACAAGCACATGCAAAAAACATGGAAATTCACATTGTAGATTCAATTTTCCATTGCCTCCAATGTAAAAAACAAGAATATTATAGTCATTGGATGAAAACAATGAGCTATACAAATAAAATGCCACAAGATTGTTTTCTCAACTTGAGCAAAAAAAATATAGAAAAGACACAACATTTCATATGTTTTTGCAAGAGGCAAACTTGTCCAAAATAAAATACATACTTTCATTATGATGTTGTATTTTATGACCCATTATAATGCTAAAAATACATCCATCTGATGATTGGGTGAATACATTTGCAAAAAAACCTTTGACATTATGGTATGCTAACACAAATGCACAATTAATTCTTGGTGCATATGTCCATACAACATATTGCTACTCCTATATGACAAAATATGATCATATGCTGACAAACACATTGCAAAAATTACGTGATGAAATTATTTATAGTAATGTCAATAACTTGCAAACTATAAGAAAATTAGGGAATACGTTCTTGAAACATCAATAGGTGTCTAGTTGATAGGCTATTCATATTGTATTATCATTGTCTTTACATCATAGTTCAAGGAAAACAATTTTCATAAATACATCACTTGAGGCAAAAAAAAATTACAATTTGAAAAGCCCAAATTTGTTGGTTAAAGAATCGAACACTTAAAAAGATGTAGTATGTACTTCTCCTATACAAAAATATATTGTGAGGCCAACATAGTTAGACATGTATGCTTAGCTAAATTTGTTGCATATTACCTAGGTAATTGAAAAAAATAAGAAACATAAAAATTCATGCATTATATGACATGTCAAATAAAATATCTATGTGGATCCTAAAAACTATTGCTAAGAAAAGATGATTTTGTGTATACCTTATTGTGACAATGAAAACACACAAAGAAAAACTTCAACACATGGACTAATGCACTCCTTTCTCATTAAAAAAAGTAATAAGAAATGAAAGCATGTTTATCATAAAGCCATTAACAAAATGGGGTGATATTGATATTACTGTAGAGAATATAGAAACCACTTCTAATTCTCTATTTGCTATTGTTGAGGATAAAAAGAGTGATCAGATCGAGAATAATTTTCATGCATATGACATCACCTCTTATTTGTATTACATGAAATATCATCAACAAGTTGACACACAGCCTTTGAAAATGTTTCAGATAGTTAAACATCCTTTTTTGATGAGCAAAGAAGAATACCTAAACTTGTAGAAGCAACTGAATAGAGAGAAAGAAGTGATTGTGAAGGACATTGTAATCAAAAAAATGCTAGAGCTAGATAAGTTGATCTATTTATTCTTAATAGGGGGAGCAGGCACAGTAAAAACATTTACCATGAAAGTGATATATGAAACTTTGACATGTATCTATAAAAATAACTTGAAAGTGATCTTTTAAAAATCAAAGCCCTGGTTATTGCATACGTTGGCAAAGTTACATACAATGCAAATGGCTTGACTGCACATTTTATTTTTCAGCTTTCATATACATCTATGCAAATGTTGTCATTGGATTCAAATACTTTGGACACATTAAGCAAACACTATGAATAATTGAATGTGTTATTTATTGATGAAATATATTTATTGGGAAGTTGAATGCTTTGTAATATTGACAAAAGAATTTAACAGATAATGCATACACTAACAAAGGCATTTGCAAATATTAATGTTATATTTATCATTGATTTTTACCAAACAGTGTGTATTCAAGATAGATGGATTTTTCAAGAGCTGATATTTAATGGAGAAACAACTCCATATGCTTTATGGCTTGACAATGTAAAATATTTTCATCTTTGATAAGTTATTTGTCAAAGTGATATTCAATTTATTTCCATCCTTAATCGGATCAGAACTTGTTAGTAGATAATGTTAGATATTGAATACTTGAATAATTTATGATATATATCTCCTCCTTATGAACCAAAATTTTCATTCTTATTTCACAAGAATGATTATGTTAAAAAATATAACATAAAAATTCTTGTGCTTGTCAATGAACAGACTTATACATTGAATATTGCTGACAAAAAAAGAATTTATCTGATGAAATCATTACAAATAATGAAAATAATTATTTTCTTGATATAATTATTTTAAAACTAAACATATTGGTGGAATTGATTCGCAGAAACAATGATATATAAGGTAGATTTGTGAATGGTGCTAATGGAATTATCAAGCATTATACACCTAGACAAGTAGACATAGTTTGGATAGAATTCAATGACAATAAAACTAGAGCATTACAACAACAAAAATTATATATTTTACAATGACCAGATTGCCAAAAATTGGACTCTAATAACAAGAATCTTGAAGAAAATTTACACTAAAAAAATTGTGGCCATGGTGTGAGAGTTTTTTCTAGTATAGATAACATGTGCTGAAATAATACATAGTTCACAAGGACTCACAATGGAATAATTAGCACTCAATCTTGCCAGTGTCAAGTGGTATGGACTTGTCTATACCATGTTTTCACAAATTAAAAACATTAAATCATTGTATCTTGTGAATAAATTATAACTTGGAAATTTTTTAATGTGAAATAGAGTAAATTCTAAGATGCAAAGACTTGAAAGTTTTGCACAGTGGCTATTGCTTTTTGAAATTTTTTATCAAACATGTAATAGCCTTACTATTTTATCTTTGAATACATAGAGTTTGAAATTTAACTTAGAATGTATAACACATGAATATGAGCTTATGTATGCAAGCATTTTATGTTTCCAGGAAATAAGAACTATGCATGAAGAAAGTAGTTCAATTCTTGCACAAAATTTTGACTATCACTTATCAATTAAAGTACATGGGAAAATGTCATGCTTTATAAAAAACATTGTATTGATAAACAAAAAAGTGTTCACTATGCCATACATTGAGACTATGACCCATGATATATTGTATTTAGATATATTGATACAGATAGTAAATATTTACTTTGAACCAAACATACCAATAGATGATCTATTAGTATTTATAGATACAACAGCTATTATATTGATGCCTAGAACCAAAATCATACTTGTTGGTGATTTCAACATTTATATGCTTTAGGAAATAATATCTAGACATTGTCTTTTAAAAATAGTGCATAGTCATAGTTTTTATTTCATATCAAATATGCCAACAACAAATGCAGGGACTTTAATAGATCACTATTGGATAAATATGAATATTCAAAATACTAGATTCAGTGTTTGTGATGCATATTGGATAGACCATCATGCATGTTACCTTCAATTTTTTCTTTGACAAAATAATAACAATGAATTTGAAAATTTGAAAATAAAATGTGTTTTTTATTTTGTGCAATGTCATTTGCATATGCCAAGTATAACTAAAAAAAGAAATTTGTCACTATCAATAATCAATGGCAAATGAAAGCAGTAAAGAAAAAGAAAAGGAATAAACATCTGAATAGATTTAAAAAAAGTGTTGTGTACTATTTGCATTGTGCATAGACTAGTTGTCTTTACATTTGCATGCAATCTTCAACTATTGATGTGATCCAAAAAAATTTACACAAAAAACATTGGATATGAAGACAAGCATGTACATTTGTTTGGTAAATAGGAATTGCATAATAAAAACATGTTACAATGGTAATAATTTATTTATGGACATGACAAATTATTTTATCATGCTTATTATAATATCCCCAAATGGGATATTAGCTAAAAAAACTCAAAATATAACAAATTCACACTTGACACTTATGCTATGATACCACTGTAATATCCCTAAATGGGATATTTTATAATTTTGCATTAAAATGCACAACCAAAGTATAAAAAAATTAAAATATATCGATTATATAAAATATTGAAATACACATAAAAAATATCTTCTTACATTAATTTGAAGTACATTCACAGTGTTTGAATGATATTGTCTTATTGAACCAAAGGGGCATCATCCTCTGATCCTAGAAATCAATGGGGTTTCATCTAATGATCTCAATATTCAATGGGTTTTCATCCAATGATCTCAATCTTCAATGGGTTTTCATCCATAAAAGAGACATGGATGAATAGAAGTTCAAACATTGTCATAAAAGACATGAAAGATATATATGATGGCAAAAGATGATATTTTCAAAGGGAGAGAAAGCTAATATATAACATTTATAAGAAGAAGAGAGAAGAGAGAAAATGGGCCACCCCATTCCTCATGGGAAGATAAATTAACAATAGTGACAAGCTTATCACATGTGCCAGAGTCAAAGCAAATCTACCACTTTAGACAAGAATCATCTTCCTTCGTCATGCTTTCATAATGATGCCTCTCTAACCCATGTGAATGGGAATTGATGATGGGGACTTTGTCATCATTCACCCATGTTCCCACATGCCTCCAAGAAAGTCCTCAATAACCTTTTGACTTCTCCCCACACCCACATCACGAAGCCCACAAGAAAATGTGCCATGCTTCTCCTTTTACATTTTTCCACCAAAGACAACATCGAGTGGTCAATAAATAATCTTGATTTGTCCCCTTAGTGGAGTAGTAACCCCACTCTATGCATATGCACTTGACCCCATGTGAGGGCCCCCATGGGCCAAGACACCTCATGCCAAGCCACCTTCTTAACTACATCATCACTTGCATGACTTGCCACATCACCATGAATAGTGACACATGAATAGTGCCAATGAATAGTAATTAATGAATAGTACTCATGAATAGTCTTGGATAAATATTGGAATGGGCCAATTTTACCACAACATCAAATTTATTGAAAAGGGGACATGATAAATCCTCCCTGCCCAAAATTTCTTATCTCCAAGCAATCTGGTCAACTTCATGGATCTAAATACCAAGATCCCAAATTATTCTTTCTAATTCCTATCCAAATGCGAGCATCAAAAGATGATTTTCTTGTTGATCTTCATTATACTTCCACTGAACTACTTTTATATTCATGTGTGCCTCATCATAAGACCTCCTGGTGAATTTAAAGGCATCTTCTCCAAAAATAATGCCTTTGCCTCTCATGCAAATCATCCAATTGCCATCAATAAACTTAATAGCTGTAAATATTTGCATGACAACAAGCGCATAATTTGGCTCCAAGTCATTATGATTAAAAATAGGGAAAAAAGCATTATCAAAAAAATTATCTTTAAATAATTTTTTTGTGATTTGCCTTCAATTGTAGAAACAATATCATCATCAAAATCAGCGATCTCACTAATGGATTCCTTGAGATCATCATGTATGAATAGTGGGATAGCATTATGATCAGCAAAGTATCATCAATATAATCCATACCATCAACTTCAATGGCATGGAGTGCCTCAATTTCCACTCTTTCCTCCTGGAAGAAAATTTTCTCCTCAAAATCTTCTTATAGAATGATTCCTTTTACCACTAAAAAGTCATGAAATGGTAAGGATTCCTTAATGTCTTTAGATAGAGTATGATACTCTACATACAAGCTACCAAGCTTAGAACTTATGGACTCCATTTTTCTTTTTTTTCTTTTGAAAAAAACTTAGGCTTTATAGGCCCAAAACAAAATTCCAAAAGTCCTCCCTTGAAGATCTAAAAAAGAGATTAGTTCCCCAAATAGGCTAGCAAGATCACCGGCTCTGATATCACTTTAATAATCCTTTTTTAAGATAATTGATAAATACACATAAAACTATAATAATCCAAACTCAAACTATAAATGATTTGATACCATTGTAATATCCCTAAATGGGATATTTTGGATTTACACATAAAAATGCAATACAAAAATAACCAACTCATAAAACAACTGTAAAATATGGATTACATAAAAATGTTGAAGATACATATAATTAAACAGCAAACTCTTACAACAATATTGGCAACTCTGAAGCAAAATCACAATCTCTGAGTGAGATTGTCCTATGATCCAACAAATCAATGGGGTTTCATCCAATGATCTCAATCTCCAATGGGTTTTTGTCCAAGGAAGATGAAATAATGAACACAAGTTCAAATATTGTCATAAAAGACATAAAAGAGATGTATTATGACAAAAGATGATATTTATAAAGGGAGAACATGATAATATGTAGCATTTACAAGAAGAGAGGAGAGAGAAAATGGGGCACCACATTCCTCATGAGGAGACAAATTATCAATAGTGATAGGAAAACATTTATATATTCAAGAATGATATTTACCAAGGAGAGAACTCCTACTTATAGAATTTACAAAAAGAAGAGAGGAGAGAAGAGAGAATCTTTATGTGGAGGAAAAATGTGCCATCCTCCATGTTAGGCATAGTGTTCACATGTGAATTGCTTATATTGATATGAAAGTAAGTCAAAATTAGATCACATGATCAACCCTTCTTTTGTCTTTGTCTCCCACCTTCCATGTGACCCTAATAATGGTGCCCCACTTCCACATGTAAGCCAAATTTAGAATAGTAAACCTCATCTTCTTCACCATGTGCACATGAGATTCCAAGACAAGTCTTCAATCACTTTTACTAAATGGGAGACAAGAAAACATGGATCTACCCAAGGAAGGAGTCTCACTCTCACACGTGTGAGTAGGCACATGTGATTCACATAAGGATAAGAAACTTATCTTCTAGTGTAAGCTAAACCCCACTCTTTCAAATCAACCTTTTCCCTTCAAAGATTCTTTATGGGCAATGCCACATCATCATACACACTCACTATGAATAGTAACCATGAATAGTACTTGTGAATAGTAATTGGTGAATAGTGTCTCATTTAGAAGATGGGGACATTACATCCTCCCTTCCTAAAGATTGATTGTTGCTAAGTAATCTGGTTAAATTCATGGATCTAAAGACCTGGATCCCAAAGTATTCTTTTTAATTCCAATACAAATATGAGCATCTAAACATTATTTGCTTGTTGATCTTCCTTCTAATTCCATTACATTACTCTGATATTCATGTGTGCCTCATCAGAAAACCTCCTAGTGAAACTAAAGGCATCTTCTCCAAAAAGAATGTCTTTGCCTCTCATGTAAATCATCCAAGTTCTATCAATAAATTGCACCTCCAAGGCACTAGGATCATCTATCTTGAACTCATCCTCCTGCTTTCCATGAAATATTGTGACATCTTTGGCTTCATATTAAAACTCCACCATGAAAGCTTCACTAGCTAAGGATCTAAGCCAAACATTCTCATTGGATTCATTCCCAAAATCAACATGCTTCTCTACTAAAACCTATGAAATAATAGTATGAAAGTCTTCATTTTCCACCTTCTTTAATGGACTAAATAAATCCTCTATCATTTTCACTTCTTATCTCATTATGAGATCATCCAATAATCCATTATCTTCATTAAAGTTAGGATCTTGCTATCCTAAATCCTTCGTGTGGATTTCCTTCATGGGTTGCTCACTAACCACTTCTAGAACTAGATCTTCTTTGACCTTCTCTTTCTTCGTAATCATTCTCTTTGTTCTTAGATCCTCCACTCATGCTAGTTGAACCTTATGATATTTTTTAAATTCTTGCATGAACTCTAGCATAGATTCTTCAAAAGTCTTCATCTCCCTGTATAAAAAATAGTTTTCTTCCCAACAGGCTCGTCGGATACATGACTCTGATACCACTATAATATCCCTTTTCAAGATATTTGTTAAATACACATAAAACTATAATAATCCACACTTAAACTATAAATTCTACGATACCACTATAATATCCTCAAATGGGATATTATCTAAAAAGACTCAAACTATAACAAATTCACACTTAACACTTATTCTCTAATACCACTGTAATATCCCCAAATGGGATATTAGCTAAAAAGACTCAAACTATAGCAAATTCATACTTAACACTTATGCTCTGATACCACTTTAATATCCTCACATGGGATATTTTAGAATTTCACATTAAAATGCACAAATAAAGTGCAATACAATTGAAATATATAGATTATATAAAATATTAAAATACACATATAAAAATAAACTTCTTACATCAATATGAAGTACAATCATAATCTCTGAATGATATTTTCCTACTGAACCAAAGGGGCTTCATCTTATGATCCTAGAAATCAATGGGATTTCATCCAATGATCTCAATATTTAATGGGTTTTCATTAATAGAAGAGGCATGGATGAACATAAGTTCAAACATTGTCATAAAAGACATGAAAGAGATATATTATGGAAAAAGATGATATTTACAAAGGGAGATCATGCTAATATATAGCTTTTACAAGAAGAATAGAGTAGAGAGAAAATGGGATTCCACATTCCTCATGGGGAGACAAATTAGAAATAGTGACAAGCTTGTCACATGTGCAAGAGTCAAAGTAAATTTCCACTTTAGAAAAAAATCATCTTCCTTCCTCATGCTTTCATAATGATGCCTCTCTCACCCATGTGAAGGGGAATAAATGATGTGGACTTTCTCATCATTCACCCATGTGCCCACATGCCTCCAAGAAAGTCCTCAGCAACCTTTTGACTTCTGCCCACACCCAAATCATGAAACCCACAAGAAAATGCACCATGCTTCTCCTTTTTCATTTTCCCACCAAGGACCACATTAAGTGGTCAATAAAGAATCTTGACTTATCCCCTTAGTGGAGTGGTACACCCCATTTTATGCACATGCACTTGACCCCATGTGAGGACCCCATGGGACAAGCCACCTCATTTATAAGCCACCTCTTCAACTGCACTGTCACCTACATGACTTGCCATGTCACCATGAATAGTGACATATGAATAATGCTAATGAATAGTAAATGATGAATAGTGCTCATGAATAGTGTTGGAGAAATATTAGAATTGGCCAATTTTCCCACAACATCAAATTTATTAAAAAGGGGATATGACACTCATGATTTTTTTTCTTTGTTTACCAGTTAGCAATGTCACATTTAGAAAATCTAGGAGTTTTTATCATGATACAAATATGAAACTATACATGTGAATAGAGAAATACATAGAGCAATGGACAAAACACATCACTTATAATATGCTCTTTTTTCCCCATCTTTTAGTTGAAAAGATACTTATGAAAGTTTTTTAAAAAATGTCCAGGAAAGTAGATATGGATCCAGCCAAATATGTTGAGCAAGATCTGCAAACAAAAGATATAAGGCCAACAAAATGGTAATATTTTATTTCTCAACTATGATAAACTAGTTGTCTTTGCTTGGTGACAATTTATTTTTTATTTCATTTTTTCTCTTTAACAATTACAAAATCTAGGATGTTAATGGTGTTGGTTTGCACTTAACAAAAAACTAGATATGCAAACAGGGGGAAATTTCAACCAACACGTGGTGACAAACCAAAGAAATATTGATTAGTGCATGGAATCAAAACAATAAAGTGTGGATCTAAAAACATAGTTGAAGCAATAAAGACCAGAAAAAAGGTTATTTTTTACCTTTACATAGCTTATTGTGAAGCTCTACTATTCATAACAAGCTGTCTATTATTTCATTTGGATGGAACTTATGATTTGGTTTTAGTTTTTTTATTGAAATAAAGAAAAAATTATACAATAATATAAAATATTTGTATTCATGGTTTTAATTTTAAAATTGTTGTTGTAGTGCAAATATAGGGTAGAACATACTAGTGTCAATCATTGATCCTTAAGGTGATGTGTTGGTTGTCTATGGTCATGGTTTTATCAAGAATCCAAATTTTCCATCAAAGACAAAAATAGTGCATGTATATCTTATCGATAAATTTGGTCAATCGATAATAACTATAAATATCAAAAACAAGTTGATTGACAACTTCTTGCCCCAATTTTTGGTTGGCAATAGTCTACGCATTACAGACTTCATAATAAAAAATATATAAGTCGATATGAAATAGGGGATGTTGAGTGTTATATTGTCTTAAACATGAAATTAACTATAGAAAACATTATGATTGTGTGCAAGGATTACAAACTCACTCCAGATATCAGCATACATGATCTTGTGCAATTAGATAATTCATATGTAGTGGGTTAATTGGCCAATATGATATTTGGGTATAAAAAACATTAAAACTAATATGAGCTTCATCTGAAAGATGGAAAAATTGAGGAAGACATGGAAACTATAAATGCTAATGCTAGAAGCTTATAACTCTTTTTTTTCATGTTTTTGAAATATAATTCACTTTGAGCTAACATATACATATCCACCCTTTTTCCAAATCACTGGCATTAAACATTTGATTTCTAGCTTGTCATAAATGGCAATTAAAAACATGTATATTCTCACATTTAAGAACTATTGTCAAAGAAAGCACACCAATAGTATTATTCAAGAACATTATCAGAAACAATATCAAATGTACCCCTTTGCTTTGTGCAGGGCAATCCACATTTTTGGATATACTAAATGATGAACATTCAAAAATTTATTTGAAATTTTTATCAAAAAATAATGGTGAGGCTAGTATATATCTTTGACTCATCATTTCTAATGAAGAGCAAAAAATGGTTAGAAACAAACGATATAATTTTAATATTTTGAGAATATGATAATTTCTATTTTTTTATTTGAAGGTTAAAGGCCTCTTGAAAGTGAAAAATGTCTATGTTTCACCTTTTCAGACATTTTGTGATCATTGCAAGCTCATGATCATCAATGGCACTACTTCAACAAATGATCATGCATATTTCATAAATTGTTAGTAGAATCGAATGTATTCATACCAACATCCATTGCAATGTGTTGTACTAATAGAAAATAAACAAATATATTGCATTTTGAATAGAATGCTTCTGAATGAAAAGTTGTCATATCTCATCAAAGTCTCTTTAGATCAATACAAATAAGATATATCAGTTGTCATGTTTTTACTATGGCACTTTCAGCTACATGGTAGTTTTGCACTTGCTATAGATAATGTCATCAGATCTATCAACAAGTATTTTTTGCTTCCTATGTTTAGACCAAAAAAACAAAGTAACAAATTTATCACTCACATTGATTATAACCTAGATATTTTTTAAAGAATCTAGTTATTACTATGATTATTTTTTATAGCTGGTAATTTTAATAGAGACTGACACTCTCCTTGATTTTCATTTCTTTGTAGGGCACAAACAACTGACTATATGCAAGATCATGCATCTAGATTGAAAAGTATAAAATACTTATTTGAAGGCATAATCTAATCAAGGATGTTTATAATTATGATAATGATAGGAACAAAAAAATTAGAGATATTTTGTTTAGTGCAAGCAAGCTCTTCTTACATGTTAAACATTTTCACCTCTATATATTTGTTATCTTATTTGGACAAGTTTTTCAACATCATGATCGATAGACTGGATAGTAGATGACATTATTGGTTGGGCACATCTTACTCTTGCTTATTATTTTTTGAATGTGTAACAAATTTTCCAAATAGTGTTGTCGTGTCTTGGTTTTTAGCTACACATGTGATCTTGAATTTTGTCCAAGCAATGATGGTGCTTTGATGATAATGACCTTATGGCGCACCATATAGTTTTTATTGATCTTGTAAAATATAGAATTATTTGAATCTTATCAATGTTTACTCTACTTCACTCCTGATGTGGACATATTAACTCTAGGGTGTGTGCCCATTGTAGTTAGTGTTAGGTATGTATTAGAAGTTAGCTAAAAAACTAGCATTGTCTGCTTATACGGTGACATAATTTTCTCATCTTTGAATATTTTTGTTTTGATCAGTTATAGTGCAAAAAATTGACCTTGATGTAATGCATTATCCTTATTCAATCTTATTCTTGAACCAAGGAAAGATGTTTTAAAATGGTAATGATTAGTATACATTATTTTAACTATGATGTTTGTATAAATAAACTTAGTCTTAAGCATTATCTCTGAATTATATGTGACGGTTGAGCTTATGTGATTTTATTATTGTGTATGCTTTTGTACAGATAAATTTTTGATGTAGTTTTCAAGGTTATTTCAAGAAAAAAACTTGATTATGAGTGACACTCACGAATTATGTCCTTTTATCTTTGACTAGGCTAGATTGACCTATCTTAATACTTATAGATCTGGCATTGGATGGCAAGGCTAGACTTGTAAGTGGTTCTTATAGATTGAATTCAATTTTTGATATCATAATTGTAACACTCTTAGTGTAACTTTTATATTTAATATTGGATTTTGTGTTTCAATTATGATTTTGGTCGTAGAGATATTTTTGGTGTTAAGAAATCAAGACAGATTTTTTTTTAGTTTTTTTTAATGTTTCATTCTTGTTCCCACATACTCCCTATATAACTAAATTCATGTGCATGCTAAAGTTTTATTGTCAAAATAAAAAGATTATAAATAAGCTAAAACATAATTTGAATATAAATAAGCATGATATGATTCTTTTTGTTACATTTTTGATTTAGGTGAAGCTAACTTATATATAATGACTGTGTCTTTTAGCTTGGCTATGATTTGTGTCATGTGACTCAGTTCTATGAATATTATTTTAACATTGTATTTATATTCATCTAAAGTATCCAAAAAAACTTGTTCTAATCTTTTATTCTCATTTTTTAAAGAATTTCATTGTTTTTATAAACTCAGTGCATTCATTTGAACATTTTTTGATAGGTTTGAAATAGATTGAAGTTTGTTTTAAGATGGTATGTCATGGTCTAACTGAATTTATGGCATTATTTAAACATTATTGCATTTGACAGATGGACCAAGAACTTGTCATTTATAGGAAAATGATTTTTTATCATTCTAGACATGTGTGTTTGGATCTAGCATTTCATTTACCATAATCTATGTAATCATTTCAGGTAAGTGAAGTGGAAATGCTAACTCTAGTTTGGTGGTTGTGATTTGTTGCTATGTGTTTAATTTCTTTTACTAGTTTATATTTTTCAAAACTAATGACCTCAAGGAAGGTCCTTTGTTTTGGTGTATGGTTGTATCACATCATTGATGGCATGTTTAAAATATGGAAAATCTCTAGACAGATGGGCTTATACTATGATATTTAAAATCGATAAGATCTTTGTATTTAGATCATGGCTAGCATAGTTATTGTTTTATTACTATATTTATGAAGGAACTTGGGTGTTTGCATTTGTTTTCAAAATAATCTATTGTATGTTCAGTATATAAATACATGTTTCTGGGACTGATTGTATCCATTTTTTATAGTAATTATCTAGTTGAACATTAAACTTATAATTTGTGAGGGTGTGAGAGAGAAATTATTTAAATTTCATTGTGATCATGCATAGATGTTAGAGTGTCTTTAATTGTCTGTTTGATTAATAATTGCTTCCAATAACAACATAACTATATATAGATATTAGAAAAATCAAATTATGTGATCATCAAATAAGCAGAGTGAATATTGGTTATATTATTATGTTTAAGATAGTATTAGCATTCTTCTTAGAATTGGAATGGTTTCATAATTAAAAGATGTAAGTTAACTATATGTTTCAATGCAGTTGATAAGATTAAAGGTTATGATTGAGATTCATTGTTAAATGAGGACGTGGATGCATTTCAACTAAAAATGTTAGTACTTCAAAAATCTATATTTGTAATTAATTCCATTGTTTTTGATGTCAATAAAGAAAAGATATGCTTTTCTAGTTTGGACTATGAAATTATTGCACATAATTAGAACATGCATGGCATTAAGATAATGATATGAATAAAAATATCTAAATGGTAAAAACTACCTGGTGTCATTTTAAATAGCATTCCTTGGCATTTTTTGTTAAATTTAAAATATAGTAAAGTTATAGTAATATTGAGTGATTGAATAGTGAATTGAACTAATGTGTTTAATTGAAGATATTTTCTGTATATGCACCATAGCTATAACTTTATAGACCAAATTTAACTAATTTCTATCTGCAGAAACATACAATGAAGAGAGTATGATGAAAATCAAAGTATGATTTCAATGTGAATTCTTGCTAAACATTAACACTAGAACTTTGTTCTCAAAAACACATAAACACTCTATGAAAACTTACAAGTAAGTAAAAGAATGATCAATACTTATCCAAAAAAAGGAAAGAACTTACACAAAAAATACAATAGCTAATCACATCATAATCATGACAAACATATACTGGAAAAGTGTTGATTTGATCAATAATAACATTATTAATAATTTAAATATGCAAATGAAATAAAATAAAATATAGAAATAGGCTTTTGCCAAAATAGAGCCTATGTTTGTTAAAAAGATTTAAAAATACTAAAATTATTGATCTGAATATGCTATAGACTAGAATGTAGATACTTTTCAAGAGCACTTTCGACCATTTTTTTTGCTTGTCCCTAAAAATATAATGCAATTATTTTATAAATAGACAAGATTGGGACTCACCTCTAAAAAGCATAAGGATCCCATCCTGGGCCATGATGGTCACTCATTTTAATTACAACCATATTTCAAAAAAAAAAAAATCAAACAAATCCGTAGCAAATCTATGAGAACCATCTTGAAACATGTGGAGGCAGCTAAGAAGTGTTGGTTCCTAACTATCTTGACTGGGCATTCCTAGATTCTAGTGCAGCTAATACCAAATCAAACTCCTTATCTATCTTGGTCAGGTTCATTGGAGGCTCTTTGAATATCACCTTTGCCTAAGTTGTCCATCTGTGGGAGACCTAAAAAACCATTCATCGAGTCTTGGACTCTTGAAACCTATTTGATGCTTGCAATACATTGGGTTGACAAATTTAGCACCACCTGAGCTCCTTCCTAATTTACCTTGGTAATTTTCTCCCTCATAACCTATTCAAATTGACATAGGTGGACTTCAAATTTTCCTTGGTCTAGTAGACTACCATTTAGGTGGAACAACACAGAGATATTGAGCTTTTGGAAGTATGTCAATGTATTTTTATTACCCTCTTCCATTACTTATGTCATAATGCTATCCAAGGCTAGCCACTCCTCTATCCCTATTCTCATGTTTCTGACATAAGTTTGATATAGTGCTAAGGTGGGCATCAACTTTAGCTCTGAGAACATCCCCTTGTTGATCATGACCTACAGCTTCTAGCACTTCCCATCAATCTCTATGATTCTTCCCATCTAAGCTTATGTCCTTTGTATCATTGGATTGATCTCATCTTGATTCTCTATTACATTCCTTAGGATCAAAAAATGAATAGGAGGGTATCCTTAACCTACATAATTAATCCAATCAAGATTGTTCTTTTCAATTGAGCCTTAAGAGTCTAGACTTGGCTCTGCATGTCCTTGAGCAATTTTTTAGACATGTCATAGGTAGCTTGCATGACAAATAGTGGGTCCTTATCTATCTTCTCTTCCCCAACAGTAGTCCTCACCTTGGTAAGGGAAAATAGATCCTGATGGGTTTTCCATATCACCAAGCTACCTTCTCGCATAAATATTTGAGTTAGTGTGCTCTTCATTCTCTTTGAGGCTCTATCAAAACTCTATTGCACATCTAGGTCTCCTTGGACATCCATCCATGGAGTATGTGATCTAGGCAACATCCCTTAAGCTAATAAGGTTATAGGAGGTGTAGCTAAAATGGTGGTCACAGGCAGATAACTAGGTGGAGGAGAGATAGGGGAAGTGGAAGTAGAGAAATAGGAAAGGAGTGGATGTAGAGGCTGCATCAAAGTGAAAGGAGGGAGAATGAAAAGAGAATCCCTTGGTAAATTTTGATCTCACCATTATTCCTATGTTAGGTTAACCTGAGGTGATATTGGTCCTAAGAATGGATCATAGAACACTAGAGAGGAGTTGGGTTGATTGAAGTTGAAGCTAACTTAGTCTTGGGTTAGGAAGAGAGGGGGCCAGAGAGCCATTTGTCAAGATCTTACTACTGGAGCTAAAGTAATTGAAGGATGGGTGGCCTTCTATTTTTGATTTGGCCTCTTCTTTAGATTAGCCATGATTGTTGGGATGAATGGTTTGGTTATGATAACCAAAGCTATAGGAGCTAGTGGCATATGACTTGGAACCATAGCAGGAATCATTGGGTTGATTAGAGTGGGGATTGAGAGCATCTCTGCTATAGGAGGTAGACTCTTAAAGGTTGTAGCTAAACCTAATATTAAGGGCATGCCCAAAAAAGGCATCAAGAAGACTCTAGGCTATGAGATGGGTAGAGTGGGAGGGAAAGCATAATTGGAAACACTCAAAAAAACTGAAGCCAAGGGTATTTAGGCAAAAGGTAAAGTAAACATATTGGGAAATAGTGGAAATGAAGTGGAAGTAGTGGGTACATGAATAAAGAGTTTAAACATAGTATGAGCATGGGGTAGAAGGTAAATAAGAGGATATGAAGGAGTGAGTGGCCAACCCTAGATAGGTGTTTTTTAAGTGTCATGTTCAGGGCTCAAGATCAAATTGAACTCGGTATCAAATTTTAAACACTATAATATTGTTGATTGAGTAAACTAAACTTATACTTATTGACATTATGTAGTCCAAGCTCATGGTTATTGGGGCTTGGTGGAAGGAACTACTGGAGTAGGGTAAGTTCAAGTGCTACGAAAATGTAAAGAAGGTGGAGGCAAAGGTGAACCTTGATGAACCAGGGTTGTTGTTGGAAGCAGAGCTCAAAAAACTAGGGCTTCCTGTGGAAGTGAGACTAGAGGAGCAAGCAGAGGAGATGAAGAGGAAACTTTAGGAGGAGAAGATGGTGTGGCACCTTTTAGGATCCTATGCAAGATCACTAGAGTGGAATATGGAAGAGGTGAAAATACATCTTGATAAATCAAAACTATTGATGAAAGTAGAACCTGAGGAATTGGGACTATCGTTGGAAGTGGAACTTGAGAAACTAGGGTTAATGTTAGAAGTGAAGCTTAAAAATAAACTAGGGGATGTGAAGGCACAACTTGAAGAAGAGAAGGTGGTGGGATTCCCTTAAATATTCTCTACAATATGATCAGATAATTTATAATTAGCTCCTTTGAGGGCTGAGCAAGATTTGAGGTGGTTATCGAGGAAGCTAATTGAGCCTTTTTCTCTTTGTTCTTCCTCTTGGCCACTATTTTTTATTACACTTCCTAGTCATTGACAACATTCATGTAAAGCTCATCATTGTCCTTAGCCTAATGGTTTTAGTTCATTTTGAGTTGAGGTCCATACTATGACAAGTGAGCCCGAATCACCCCTTTAGGGTCCCATTGTTGAAACTTGCATTTTTTTAGAGCGAAGGAGTCTCGACCCACCATCATATTTTTTATTAAGGGAAAGGTCTTGTAAATTTACCCTCATATCATGATGAGAAGTAGAGGGCACTTATTCTATTGATAAGCCACATAGTGGTCAAAGATACCATTCACCAGTTGATAGGTTATCTCCTTCTCTACTAGGTAATCAAACACATAATATGGAAAATATAGGGGTTCATGCAAAAAGTCTATGACTCAAATTATTGCCTCTTTTTTATATAGATAGTATTCCCCTATGGTTGTGATAGACTCACATATTATGTTTGAAAGCTAGGGCATGAGAGATTCATTGATTACCTCGTACACCACCAAGTAGAAATGCTCATAGGCATCTTAAACATATTAGTGTAACTAATAACCATAAATCTTGAAGAACACTACATGGATAGTTTGGCCACTAAGAATCTAATCAGGAAAGACTAATGGGTTAAAAGAGATTATTCCAAAGATGGCATCGAGTATGTTAGGACTTATCTAAATTCTTAACTTAGCTTAGGATTTGATTATGTTAGATTAATTTAATAATTGTAATGGGGCATGCATATTTTATAAAGACCCCCCCCCCCATAAATAAATTAGATTAACTTTTGGGTAGTTTTCATGTTTGTGTTAATTAATAATGTGAACCATCTTTCAGGTAGAATTCCCATAAGATTTAGTTAATCGGTTAGTTGGTATTTATCGATGTGTGTGAAAACCTATAAATAAATGTTTATTTCATGTAAAAGGGTTAACGGAGTAAAGGCACCCTTTCTATGTACTTGTTTTTTTGGTAACTAATAAAATGCTTGTGGACCCACACTCAATGGACACAAGATTCAACCTATTTTGAATTATTACTATTAGTGGTATCCGAGCATGGTTTTGGAAAGCATGGTGAATACAGGAAGCTTGGTGAATTTAGGAGAAGGTAAGGTGGAAAGATAATTCACGTGAAATTGAAAGTCTCATGTGAAATCTCATTCTGGATAGTATAAGGTATGCCATGTCCAATAAACCTTGGTTGGTCTAAATTTAAAAATTTGAAAAATTATTTAATTTTTCAATATTTTTGCATTGATTAATGTCCATTTGAAATAATTAAGCCTGTATATGGTCTTGTATGGCCATTCAATTGAACAAGCCTTTCATGATCCCTGATAGTGTTTCAAAACTCCTTTTTTAGCACTACATATTGAATTTTGATGCTTTCAAATGATCAATATTTATTTTTAAAGTCCTAAAATTTGCTTAAAATCCATTGGTACAGCCTTTTAAATCTAAAAAAAATTCTATGTGGATATAAGAAATAGTTTCAAAACTTCTTTCTATCGATTTGCTCAATATGTGATCCTGTGATCCATTTTTGAGGTTATCTTGTTTTCACTACAAAATCATTTTTAAGGTTTCTCAAAGCCCAAATTGTTGATGTACACCTGATATCAACATATATACAGCCTGGTTATTTTGGATATCCCTGTGAGTATCTATTATTATTTCATTTTGTATCAAACTTTCATCTGTTAAGCTTGTAGATTGCTAGTTGAGATCCACAGACAAAACAATCATTCTGAATCCATTTCAAAAAAAATTCAAGCTGCAAATTGGATTTTTACAGCCATTAATTGCAGAAGTATGGCCTTCTAATGTCTTGAAAAATCAAAACTTTAGCAATACTCAATCAATTTCCTCTCTGAAAGTCTTAAACATTGGTAAATGGTTGAAGATTCAATCTTGCAAGCTTTTTGTATGGTCTAAGGAAGTACCAAGTGAGTTTAAAATTTTCTCAGATCAGCTTTGGCATTGGAAAGCTCCAGGATGGTGTTGGATATGACCAAATAAAAATATTTCATGTTTTACAAAATCTTTTCTAAAATTTAATCAAAATAGGTTTTGCATGGTGAAAACTAAGTAATAAAAGATTTGAGTTTTCACTTTAAAAAATACTTTCGCATGAAAATACCCAAATATTATTTTTTTTATTAAAATAGAGGGAAACTTCAAGTTTATATAGAAATTTCTATCTTTATAAACTTGTAAATGTTTATAGAGCACTTGGAAAGAAAGATTTTGGGAGGTGCTTGTAACAAGGAGGTCACGGGTTCAAATTTTTTTTTTTGGAAGAATTTTCTTTAAGAATATGTTTCTTGAAAAATAATATTCCCTTTTTGGAATATTTTTATGTTTTACAAGTTGTAAAAGGCATATTTGAATGTAAAAACATGCATACTTGTCAAAATTGTACATGGAAAGTTGATATCTTTTGCTTTTGTGTGTCTTGGTGAAATAAGGGTGTATCTTGGTGAAATAAGGGTGTATTTTGGTGAAATAAGGGTGTAAAAAATTGATTTTTGGTGAGGTTAAGTGCAAAACCCATCAAAAACACTTGGTTTTTGCTCTACGTAGAGAATAAGTGAAAAAACCCATAGAAGCATTGTCTCGTACAAAGTGTTATAATTATGTGTGTGTATTGTTTACCTCATTTGTTGCACTTATTTTTCACATTTGATTTCATTTAAAGATGCCTAAGACTCAAAAATTACTTTCAAATGGTGATAGATTAGTGATTTCTAATTATTCATATTGGGAACATTTGATGGAAGCTTCATTAGTCTTTAATGAGTTATGGGATATTGTTAAGAATGAAAATCCCATTGCCAACAAAATAGGCCAAACTTTATATATTCAATTTTCATGATTCTAAGGCCTTAGCACTAATAAAATGTTTTTGTACTTGTAATACTTATGTTCATATTAAAAATTCTCCTCATAGTTACACTACATGGAAAACATTATGTAATTTGTATGATAAGAAACAGAAGCATAAGAAGATAGACATCCACATGCAGTTGTTTACTTTGTCATTAGAAGAAAATGGGGATGTGGGAGAATATATGTCTAAGTTGAAAAATATCACTACTAAGTACACTAAAGCTAAGTTTGGTAAATTAGATGATGATCTCATAGTCACTGTTGCATTAAAAGGACTACCTAGGTCCTATAAGAACTTTATAGAAATGTTGCATGTCTCTGACAAGACCATAGACATCAATTTTGACAAGTTGTCTAAGTTTCTCATCTAACATGACCTCTCTCTACCCAATAAATCCAATAAAATAGAGATAGTCCATGTTTTAGAGTCTAAGCCTAGTTCATCTTCATTTGGGCATCAAAACAATAAAGGCCACAATTATAAATGGGGTTGAGGTTACAGAGGAGGTAGATATCAAAACAGAGGTAGAGGTTATTCAAATCAACAACAATCTAACCATTCTCATTCAAATGAGACAAATTATAGAGGACATGGTCACAACTCTTATAGGGGCAGAGGTCGAGGTAGATCAGACATTCAATGTCATAGATGTGGGAAATTTGGTCACATTCCCTCTCTGTGTAGAATCCCTTTTGACAAAATATAGAGGCCACAAAAAATTACTAAGTCTAACTCTGCTCAGTATGTTGACCATGATTATGATGAGTCTAGTAATATTGTTCATGAATCTGCATTCACTATTTTGGGAGCACATTGATTATATGGAATATGAGGTTAGAGATGAGTTCATTGATGTATGGATTTTAGATACAGGAGCAACCAAACACATGACCTTTAGGCAAGACTTATTTTGAACTTACAAAGAAGCTTCTCTCTCTCTAGTTGCTTTGGTAGATAAGTCCATGCATACTCCATTAGGACTTGGTTCTATTCAGATTTTTCTTGCTAATGGTTCTATAAAATACTTGGAGAATGTTTGGTATGTTCCCACATTGAATAAACATCTTTTTTCCTTGGTAACTATTCGAAAGAAAGGTTATCAAATTGTGCTTGAAAATGGGCTCATCCATATTAATTCAATGAAGGATGGTTATAAAACCATGTATACAGGATATGAAGATGAAAACTTGGTTAGATTGCATTGTAAAGTGCTTCCTCCCATAGTGGAACTAGTAGTAGTTATTGAAATAGGTACATGTATTATGTCTACACAGCGGTTATGGCATCTCTGCTTTGGACATTTGAATATTCACTCTTTAGTGGACTTACAAAGATATGGTATGGTGAGTATATTTCCCACTTTTCATAAAGATAGTATTCTTTATGAATCATGTGTTTTGGGTAAACAAAATTGGGGAAAAAATCCCAAAACCTCTTCATTACAAGCTAACAGGTGTTTAAAGTTAGTTCATAGTGATGTATGTGACATGAAAAAGTCATCCATTGGTGGGTGTAGATATTTTATGTTGTTTATTGATGATTTTCCTAGGATTACTTGGGTGTTTTTCATGAAAAACAAATCATAATTTTTCACTAAGTTTGTTGATTGGTTGCACTTGGTTGAAAAGGAAATAGTTTCACACTTAGCCACTCTTCATTCAGACAATGGTGTTGAGTATACTTTGAATGAGTTTTTAGATTATTATCAAAAACATGGCATTCATAGACAATATAGTAATGCTTACACTCCACAGCAAAATGGAGTATCTGAATGAATGAATATAAACTTAGAGGGCACATCTCAAGCTATGTTTCACTATAAATATCTCGATGATAAGTTTTGGGCAGAAGCCATTAGTACTGCAGTGTATTTGAGAAATAGATCCCCCAAAGTAGCTCTTTTGGGATAAACTCTATATGAGGCTTGGTATGGGTTTAAACCAAAAGTTAAACACTTGAAAGTTTTTGGATGCCTTTATTTTGCTTTAGTTCCCACTAAACATAGAACTAAGTTGGAAATACAAAGTCAAAAATGCATCTTTCTTGGATATTCAAAAAATAAAAAGGGGTATCATTTGCTTGCATAAGATAAAGGCAAATTCATAGTGAGTCAGGATGTAGTATTTGATGAATTTTGGACTTTGAACACTGTAGAGATTGATTCTCAACTTGATAGGTTAGAGAGGAAAAATGCAAAAAGAGATAAAGGTTTGATTAATGGGGATAATTCCTCAAGGTTGTGGTATAAAACTCAAATTCCTTCACTTTCCTCTTCTTCATCTACTAGTTCATAGGTTGATGACTTAGAAATTGTTGAAAATTCTCTAAGTCCTCCTTCGAATGGTGCACATGATGAGAATTCTAGTGTTCCTGATTTCAATAATTTGAATAAGTATCCAAAATGGGCTCAAAGTACTTTTTTTGACTTGATAGCAAATGAAGTTGGATTAACAAGTCCTAGGAGTTTACATAAATAAGTGAATTATGTAATGGTTGTTACTACTTCTTCCACTAAGCCATCTACTTTTGAGGAGGCCTCTACTGAACATGTTTGGCAATAGGCAATGTAAAGTGAGTGTGATGCAATACTTAACAATAATACTTGGGTCTTGGTTGATCCTCCACATATTCAACCCATAAGATGTAAATGGGTGTATAGGACTAAGTATGATCAGATGGATCCATTGATAAACATAAGGCAAGACTTGTTGCAAAAGGATATGTGCAACAAGAAGGTATTGACTATGAGGAAACATTTGCACCAACTACTAAATGTCACACTATTCATATGGTACTTGCCTTAGCAACATAAAATGGTTGGAAAGTACATTAGTTGAATGTTAAAAGTGCTTTTTTGAATGGTGATTTATAAGAAGTATATATGAAACAACCTCAGGGTTTTGAGCAAGTGGGTGTAGAACACAAAGTGTGTAAATTGATAAAAGCTTTGTATGGGCTCAAACAAGAACCCAGGGCATGGTATGATAAAATGGATTCATACTTTGAATCCATTGGTTTTCAATGTAGTGAATCTCATGATACTCTCTATTTTTAAGTGCAAGGTAAGAAATTGGTGATTCTTATTCTCTATATTGATGACTTGTTTATCATAGGAAATGATGAAAATCATAATAATTCTATGAAGAAGGAATTAAAAGATGGGTTTGAGATGAAAGATCTTGGACTTCTTCACTACTATCTAGGCATAGAGGTAACTTAGAAAGAGCATAGTATTTTCATTTCACAAACTAACTATATTTCTAAGTTATTAGATAGGTTTTGCATGAGTGATTGCAAACCTGTCCTCACTCCAATGAAAAGTAGCTTAAAATTGTCTAAGGATGATGGCAGTGCCTTTTTTGATTGCACAAAATATAGATAATTGGTGAGAGGTTTGATATATTTGATGACTACCAGGCGTGACATCATTTTCAGTTAGAATTTTGTCTAAGTTTATGCATGAGCCTAGATAAATTCATTAGCATGCAGCAAAAGAGTACTTCATTATCTTTAGGGAATGAAGACATATGGACTTGAGTACCACCACAAAAATAAATTCAAACTTGTTGGGTATTGTGATGCAGATTTTAGTAGATGTGTGGATGACAGAGTCTCCACAATAGGATACACTATGCATATAGGTTCAGCTACCATTACTTGGTGTTATAAGAAGCAGGATATAGTGGAAATTCATCAGCATAATTAGATTATATTTTATAATGGTATGCTTATATGTAAATTATTTACTTACGACATATTCTTGAAGATATTTAGGTTTCTCATATTGCTCTTACACAGTTATGCATTGATAATCAGAGTGCAATCAAGATGTCCAAGAATATAGTATTTCATGTCAAAACAAAACATATGGATGTCAAATACTATTATCTACAAATGTTGGTGGTGAAGAAAGTTCTTAATCTGATATATTACCCTACTACTGATCAGACAGCTAATATTTTCACAAAACCCTTGATAGGATCAAATTTGAAAATTTTAAAAAAATGCTTGGTATGTGTCCAAAGACCTGACTTTGGATCATAGGGGGGTTTGTTAGGACTTATCCAAAGTCTTAACTTAGCTTATGATTTTTTTGTGTTAGATTAATTTAATAATTTTGATGGGGCATGAATCTTTTATAAAGACACCCTCATAAATAAATTAGATTAACTTTTGTGTGGTTTTCATGTTTGTGTTAATTAATAATGTGAACCATCTTTCAAGTAGAATTCCCATAAGATTTAGTTAATATGTTAGTTGGTTTTACCAGTGTGTGTGAAAACCTATAAACAAATGTTTATTTCATGTAAAAGGGTTAACAGAGTAAAGGCACCCTTTCTATGTACTTCTTTTTTGGTAATTAATAAATTGCTTGTGGACCCACACTCAGTGGGCACAAGATTCAACCTATTTGATTTATTACTATTAGAGCATTTATCCCATCATGTATAAATCACCTCCATTATAGGTGTCTATAATGGTTTAAACCATGTCGAATTTCATCAATCCTCCAAGGTCCAAGATGTTGAAGTGATTCATAATCATGTGCATCTAGGGCACCCATAGCTCGTTGACATGCAAATAGTCTAACTCTCCAAATAGTTGATTCAAAGAAATCATGCCTACTTGTATCTCTTCTTGGAAAGTGAATACCATGTAAGCATCAATATTTTATTTTTTCACCCACTTGGAGTATGGTTTCTTAGCCCAGCCATGGAGAATGGTATAGATCGGGTTATTACACATCTAGGTCGATACTACAGGTGCATCTTATGAAAACAAGAACTCTGATAGGTAGTAATATGTATTGAATACATTTCTAGATATGTTAGCAACATGTTGCAGAGAAGTGGGTGAATAGACCCAATCATTAACATCATCTTATACTCAAATGCCCTTGTGAAGAATGTCTTTCATCAGTTTGGCATAGGGAAAGGTCTTTGGTCTGGTTGTGGCTTTATGGAGTCTGCATCTTTTATAGGACCTAAAGGCATCTTCATATTCAACCTATTAGTCATCAACATCATTAGATTCATTGGGGACCTGATCAATTACTTTGTATATGTCATTGTAATGCTTGAATCTGGTTAAACCAATAGGGAAAGTGGTGTCCTAATACTCGAGATCCAACTTTGTGTTAGAAGATGTACTGGCCATTGAAATGAAATAGAAAAGGAATTGGGAATATTTTAGGTGTTGAAGGCATGAGATACAAAAGTTGTTTATGGGTTTCAAAATAAGAAATCCAAAATTTCTTCTATGTCAGTAATGGTAACAATTAATGATCTTCCTTTAGGATTTAAAATTTTGTATATGCATATCTCTGCATTGATGTCATTTTATAACTCACCTGCCACAAATTTGAAATTTGAGTTAGTGGTGAGATTTTATCCTTTTAATTCTAAATCTAGAATTGAATTCAGAGCATATGATACTCCATCGCTAACTAGATATAGCATTGGTGATGGTATGTTTTCCTAATCTATCCAATCCTAACAAGATTCCCATTCATTTGATGATGAGTACATGACAGACATATGATCATATACCTTGGAGTTTCCTTGGCTAGTCCCTATTTTTTGATACATGACATTGTTCTATTAGATTTTTATTAATGGTCACCATCTAAACACAGCTTTGCATTCCATGCCTTTATCCTAAATAGGATAATTTTTCACCCAGGGACACATTCCATGCCCCGATCATCCCTATTTAAAAACTTATACTCTATTCTGAGATTTCCAAGCCACAAGTGGCAACTAGTTCATCTTTGCATTATGTGATGCAAAACATTCTCCTCCATTTGAGATTTCTTAGGTTTTGACTCTTTTGATATGTCTAAGAGACTCACCTTTTTACCTCATGAAAGTGTGGTAGAAATGCAATCACACACCTTGAATTTGCATCGGTTAGTCCCCAATTTCACACATGTGTTATCAGTCTATTGGATTTTTATTGGTGATCACTATCTAAGAATAGATTTTCACTCCATGTCTTTATTCTAACTAGAATGATGCGTTTCATGGACACATACCACATTAAAATCGGTTATGATTGACAACTCGTAATTTATGCTAAGCTTTTCAAGTCACAAGTGAAAATCATTTCATCTTTGCATTGTGTGATGCAATAGCTTCCAATAAAGTTGGGTTCTTCTGACCTCTAACATCTCTAACAGGTTTAGGAGACTTGCCTTTCTAACTCATAAGTGCATATCAAGCTTGTGATCACATACCTTTAAGTTGCCTCAGCTACTCTTCACTTTTTGACACATGTCATCTATCTATTATATTATATTAGATGGTCATTATATAAGCAAGGTCTTGCATTCAATACCTTTATCTTGAGTAGGATGATGTGTCACTTGGGAACACATTTCATGCCCTAATTAGTTCTTTTTTATATCTCCTTTATTCTGAGCTTTTCAAGCCATAAGTGGCAACTAGTTTATATTTGCATTATGTGACATAAAAGCTTTTTATTAAGCCAGGCTCTCCTGAGCTCTAATATCTCTAACAGATCTAGGAGACTTACCTTTCTCACTCTAAATGGTTTACTAATTTGTGATTGAGCCTTACTTTCCTAGTCTCTAACATCTCTGATAGGTCCTCTGTACTTCCCTCTATGACTCTGAATGACATGGTAAGCACCCATTACATTGGGCTTTTATAAGATCTGACATCTTTGATAAGGGTGAGTGAGTGGTCTTTTTTATTTTGAATAATGCGATGATCTGGCATTGGCCTGAGTTCTCCCAGTGTTTGACATCTATGACAAGTCTAGGGAACTGCTATGACTGGATCTAAATCACATGGTGATCTCCCATTAGACTATGCTTTCCCAAGCTTTGACATCTATAACAAGTCTAGGTGACTAGCTTCTTTGACCCTGAATGATGCATTAATTTATCATTAGATGGTTCTCTCTAGGGATTTAACATTTTTGACGAGTCTAGGAGACTAATCTTTCTAACTCAAATTAATAATGCTTTTACCTACTTATACTAGCATAAAAAGTGGTATCCTGATACTTACAATATGTGGCATGTATGCGAGCATATACCTTCAAATTTCATGCGCTAGTCTCCACTGTTTGACATGTGCTATTGATCAATTATTTTTTATTAATGGTCATTATCTAAACATGGCTTCACACTCCATACCTTTATTATGAATAGGATGATGTGTCACCTAAGAACATAAGTCATACCCTAATTGATCATGGTTAATTACATGTACTTTATTCTAAGCATTATGAGTCATAGTAAACAACCATTTCACTTTTACATTATATGATGTGACACATTGCAATTGAGATAGACTCTCTTGAGCTTTGATAAGTTTGGGAGGCTCATCTTTCTAACTATGAATAATGTGTTGATCTCTCATTGAGCTCAACTCTCCCAATTTATGATACCTCTAATAGATTCTAGCCACTCCCCTCTCTGATACCAAATGATGTGGCTAATGCCCATTATGGTAGGCTCTCCTAGGCTCTGACATGTGGATGGAGTCACCTTTATGGCTTTAAATGACATGATGATTTGTGATTGGCATGGCCTCGCCAAGCCTCTAACATATTTGACTAGTATGCAGAGCTGCCTCTCTAACTCTAAATGATGGGGCAAGTTCTGATTGCATGAGCTCTCTCAATCTATAACATCCATGACAGGTCTAGGGAACTAGCCTCTCTGACTTCAAACAACACAGTGGGTTACCTTTGGGACATGCTCTCATAGGCTCTAACATTTTTGGCATGTATGGGAGACTGTCCTTTTTTATTCTAAATGATGTGGCGAGTTCCTATTTGGCCAGGTTCTCCCAAATTCACAAAATGATGAACTAACAATGATAAAAAAGAAAACCATTCATTAAAGTGTATTTTTTAGCTACAAAAAACTTGATTTTTCCATAGGGTATAATTATTTTTTTGCTCTCACAAAAAAATTGATATGCAAAACATTTTCTCATGAAAATGAATCTGTAATGTTACCGACCTGATATGTTAAAAACAAACAAATAGTACTTGGTGTTTTTATGAAAAGTTTAAAAAGTTTGCTATTGCTTGGGCAAAGTCAAAGTCATATTTATTTTGAAGTTTCTAGTAGATGTCATGACATAATAGGCACAATAAATACTTCTTATACAAACACAGTAACTATTTTGAGTCTTTTTTATTGATTTGATTTCCATAATTTAGCAATTGTTAATGACTTGTTCAAAATTTGATCAGCCCACTCTATTCATTGCTGCAAAGTTTACATTTTGTTTATCATTTATATTTTTTGGTTATATGTTTGACTTGTTTATGCCTATTCATATTTTTACTATTGTGATGTTTAAATTTATAATTGCAATTTTTTTTAAACATCACATTATGCTTATAGGGCACACAAATTTTAATTTTTTTAGCAGTTAAAATGTGTCTCTCCCTTTTTTTTCACTATATGGATCCACATGTGAAAAAAAAGATGACTGCATGAATTTCCATATTGTCATTGGTGATCGTTAATGTAAGGCTTGTGCACACATTTTTATGCATTAATGTCATCTGACAACTTGTTTACTTAAAATTTGAACATTTGAGTGGGGGATGGGATTTTATCCTTTTATTTCCAAATCCATAATTAAATTCACAGCCTATGATCCTGCACCACCAAATAGATATAACAATGGTAATATGATGTTTTTCAAAACTATCCAATCAAATTTAGTTTCTCATTCTACTGACACCAAGTACATGGTAAACATATGGAAACATCCTTTAGAGTTTTCTATAGATAGCCCAAACTTTATGTGTTACATCTTGATTCCTCGCTAAGTATACTTACTTGATTATCCATGGATATTTATAGTTAGCAATTTGATTTGTATATTATTTGACTAAGCTATGAGTTATATGTTGTTATGGGATAGTTGAATATTGCTTTGATTATATAATTGATTTGATATGAGTTAATTGCAGTATATATCATTACTTTATGATCATGTTGATTTAATATTTTATGATGTATATATGTCATGATGTGTTAGACTAACTACCTACTCGTTGTGAGTTGGATGCAGGAGAGACTCATCCTTCAAATCATGATGGAGGGAGAGCATCATCAGAGAGAGTGATGTAAATGGAGATGTAAGGGGATGATAGATAAATGGTTAGAACCCTACACACACCACATTAGTTGGTACATATATATGCATAATTGAATGGTTATTATTAGTACGTTTTAGATGCTAGTTGCATGTAAATAGCTATTTTTTCATGGTTGTGTGTTATCTTAATTTTTTGCTTATAGTGAATTAAATATTATATGATTGCATTGTGAATGTTCTGCATTTATAACGTGTCATTGTATTCATAATTATTAATTTTTTTGAAAATATAAATTTGCATGAGTTGTATCAGGTTACTACCATATGTAGACTAACCATATATATCTAAAATGTTAACCAGCTACCCTTATGATATTCAGGAATATCATTATTTAGTTTTAAAACTTTAATATAAATAGCTAATGTTATAAATAGATAACAACTTAATATAAATAGGTACCATTATCAAAATGATGCTATATATTATTAATTATGTTATAATTAGCTATTGAAATTAGAAAAATATATATATAAATAATAAAACCCTCATAAAGGAGATAAAACAAATAAAAATAAATAAAATAAAGGTAAGGTGAAAATAAAATGAATAAAAAAATAAAATCATGAAATAAAAATAAAAATAGGAAAAAAGAAAGAAATCAGCGTTTAAAAGAGAGTGCAGGTCTCTAAAAAAAAGATAGCTTTAAGAAAGGAGAATTAGAATATATTTATGAAAAGAAAAGGTGCAGTACACATGGAGATTAAGGAGAATATAAGAAGGGAAGAGGAGAGAGGTAGACAACATGGATTTAGGGAAAAATAAATAAGCATGTGTAAGGTATCTTTTGGATCGGGCTACTTTAGTGCAGACACTCATACCAGTTTGGTGGTGTCATCAAATTGTGAATATATATGTTTGTTCTATGTGGAATTATGTCTTAAAAATTCTACATCTGTTTAGTGTCTTGAATACATATAATCTGTGACTTATATATGTATGTGTGAATTATTAGTAGTTGTTATTCAGCCTATGATATATATGTCAATATAAGTATGTCGATCAGTGTATAAACATATTAATAGTAGTAAAGTTTTTGTAATTAAAATCGTAGTCTTATATACTTTTGACTTAATTATCTATTACTGAATTGGCATTTTGAATAATAAACAGGTAGTGATTTGTAAGTTTATAAAATATAATATGAATCCTTTTTTAGATAGTTATTTGTATAGTAAATGAAACACATAGAGTATACCGTGAGTTGAGAAAATTATTATAAATGGAACTATGTGTAAATAAAAAATCATATAATGTATAATGAGTTGTATAGAATTGTTGGAATTTTGTATAGAGGTTATTAAATAAATCAATTTGTAAGCCTTATCATCCAAAAACAGTGATGTAGTTATAGCGAATTAATCAAGATATACAACACACTAACCTACATAAATATAACGATCAAGGGAAAGCTAATAACTAGTCAAACTATATAAATATGACAAACTATAAGTGAAAGAATGTATAATATATATAATATGACTTCATGTAAAGTATACATAGTGAGTATATGGCACTAAGTGATATACATGGAAGCATTATGATGTACTTGGCTAGCACATGGGTCTCTCCAAACTTGACAAGTTCATGACTGATAAATCTAAAGCTTGAGTGGACAATGAATCTAAAAAATAGCAATATATATAAACACCAAGAGTGATATATATATATATATATATATATATATATATATATATATATAAACTTCTAAAATTAGTGGAATAAATATATGAAGGAAGAGGTGTTAGTTATATCCAATCCATGAAATATATGACTAGGTAAGCAAGGCATAATAATCCTGCAGACTAAATAAGTATGTCCGAGTTTAATGGATATCAAAGTATGTACCTTTATAAGGTAATATAAAAGGTCTAAATGGTATATAATAATTCTTTCAATGCTTACAAGTTTTATATTGATACAGTAAATTTGTATACAGTGTATTATGTAAATAACATGAAACAACATAGTGCTAAGTATTTGTAATAACCTATTAACTGACAGTAGAAATACAAGCAACTATACTAAGTATATAGTTTACGAATATATGGATAGTGATATGTATAATGAGCATATGTTCATTAAATGTATAGTGGTCTCTAGTTAAATTACAGTGAGTATATGGTTTTTATTAAAAAGAATATAATATTTATATATAAATTTTACTATAAGTAGTATATCCATTGCCCACATGAGTATATATAGGGTATATACTATGATTTATATACAAGGTATTTATAGACAAGATTGTCATATACATTTGATATACAAATTACTGGTTACAAATTATTAATTATTAATTTCTTTGATTTAATTAGTATACGATTACTTGTGGATGAGGATGTCACCTCCACAAAGTATTCTAACTCATTTTATAAGGGTTTCACGAAAAGTAGGCAACCCTATATAGAATTAGGTGCCTTTTTCATGAAAGGTTAAATAGTTGTTAGAAGCACATAGTTTTTTAGAAAAATGAATAATACTATAAATATGACAGAACAATAATTGTGTATTTTATAGTATATGTTATGCAAGGTGCGTAAATATATGAAATATGTTTATATGGAACATATATATATATATATATATATATATATATATATATATATATATATATATATATATATATATATATATATATATATATATATATATATATATATATATGTACATTGAGATGTATGCATATAAGCATAGTTTGTGACTAAGCATATTATCACAGCTTTAGTGATTTATATATTTATATATTTGATAAAATTTTATTGTATCATATAAGAGTAAATTGTATATTACCAAGGACTTATATGCGAACCGTAATATGAAATATTGTGTTGTCTTGAGAACTTGTGTATGGAGGTATATACACTTGAATATATCTAGATTAAAATATATTTAGTTTGGGATAAAAAATATAAAGGAGAATTACAATGTTGAATCCCTTATCTTATAAAGATCATCAACATATTTTTGAATAGAAAAGTTGTAATGACTATTAAAATCATATGGACTTCTTGATTAAGAAATATGAATGACCGTTGATATAGTATTTATATATTGTTTGTGTGTTTACATACAATATATTTTATGTTGTACAATTATTGATATATAGAAAATATATTTATATATGGACTTAAGTAGCCATATGATAATATTGCATATATAGGTGTATTGGGTCATGTGCCTCTATTTATAGCTAAATGGATGATTAAAATAAGTCATAAGTCTTCCAAAGGACCAAAAACTATAACCATATGGAAACATTCTCCTAGAATCAAAATGAATTGTTTAAATAAAATATTATAACGGGTTTATGAGTTATCTAGATTCTCTACAAAGATTATGATTGACTACTTAAAATTAAGTAGTATGTACATAAAAATGGTGGACTATGTTATTAATGCTTGTACTATATATTTGAATCTACTTACAAAAATTAGATTATGCAGTTTAAACATAGGATATTCCGAGTTGGTAAAAACTATACTTGCTTGATTATTATTTAGGATTATGAAACATTTGATTCTTGAAACTATAAAATCGGTTGTTTGTAATTGAGTAGTTGTCTTCATGAATAATGAACTAAGATAGTATGGGATGGCATAGAGGGTATAAGAATTAAAAAATTATAGTTTAAATATATATTATACCTTGGTGGTACAAACTATAATTTGTATATTTATTATAAATGATATTGTGAAGATTCATTCATACGTTTGACGAACTAAATGAATGTGTTTTGGTTATTTCTATGTTTAGTATGTTTTATGACTACTAGTAAAAAATATTGTATTGTATCTACTTACAAAAAATTGAATATGTAGGTAGCCTAATATATATTATACTTGATTGGTATAATATGTACTTTTTTGTTTATTATTTATGTGAAAATAATATTATGAAGATTCATTCATACATTTGATGGATTAAATGTATGCATTTTGATTATTCATGTGTTTAGCATGTTTTATACTTGCTGGTAGAAAATAATATGTATGAATCTGTTGGTTGTATTTATGTTAACCAAATATTGCATTGATAGTACTAAGTAAGTAGTGAGACAGACTTCACTAGCTTAATATCATCACAATGCCAGATAAAGATAATTCGATCAAGTGGTGTGTATGAAATTAACTGATCTTAGAAATCAATAACTATTAAAAGCTTTAGCTAAAGTAATGTTAGACATTATTATTTCATGTGTATGATTTACATGTTTGTATGATATCATGTTAGAATTAATTTCTTTATGGTACACTTCATATTCTTAGAAATCATACAACACATGAATACTAACTTGTCTCTCTAGATTCTCGTACTGTCACTATCTACTCATCTATGAAGGGAGGGTCATTTCCTCATGAGATATTATGTAGGGGATTGATGGTCTATGTTTGGTGTGAAAAATAACTCAGATGATGCTCTCCCTCCCCAAAATAGTTCTTCTTTGGAAATGATACTTGAGATTGCCATAGATATTGGAGTTCAGGGAACTCATACTCCATGAAGCTTTGTATCTTGTATCTTGTACATTATATTGTATTAATTATTATTGAGATATTATTATGATGAGATGTAATTATTACTTATTGTAAAATAAATTCAGTGGTTGCATATTTTTACCAACCATAGATGGACATTTGTAATTACTTTCTATATTCAATTATGTTTTGCTATATAAAATGATAGTGATTAGTGATGGAGAGATGTCACATGCTTATGTTATAGTTATCATACTTAGATTATTTTATCTAGATCACTAATTATATTCTTGTGGTGTAATCTAATCAAACAATACATTGATTAAATTGAAAAGAAAAATTATATTTTTTTAAGTCAAACCTACTGGGGTTGTTGCATATGGTATCAGAGTTATGGCTAGAAACTCTAGGACCTAATGAGTACACTAACATTTTGGTATCCTTATATTTATCAAAAATAAAAATGGTGAAAATTAGAGCATCTAGAGAGGGTCCTCCAAATGTCAATGACAGTAACCTTCCATCTAATCATAACCAATATGCCATTGAGTAAGAAGCAAAGTTAGATCAGATTCTCACAACCATGAATGAAACCAGGGACTAAATTTCAACTCTAGAATAGTAGTTTCATGGCCATGAAGAGGAATTATATTAGGATGAAACTAAATATCACCTCACTGAGAAAAAAAACCCTCAATATATGATAGCATAGGTGTATTGTATTGGTTAAGTGAAGTGTATTTTGGACTTGTAGTGCCTCAATGTAGAATCATGTTACACCATGATTGGAGTTGTGAGATTTAGTAAATCCTCATGTATGGCTTGGTGACTATTATAGGTAATATACATCCAATAATCTTATAATTATGTTTACTTATGTGGATGAAATGTGTGTGGTACATTGAGTGTGTACCCTTATGAGTACTCATACCCTTTTAGAGTTGTTAAAGGGTTGGTTATCGAGTGTCTCGATGGTGATGGTTGTATAAATTTTTTGGGTAAGTGAGTGCATAACATAGTTCATGAGTCATGAACAAGAGATTTCAAAAATATTATTTTGATCACTTATATTGAACAACTCGAGAATGATTACATCCTTGATTAGTAATCAAGTCACCTCCACCACTTGTGTTTGTATTATAAGTGTTTAAAAAACATGAGATGCTTCTCACTTAAGAATATGTGCATTTTAGATAAAGTTATATGTCTTGTGTACATTAATCCTAGGAGTGGGAATCTTATAATATCACTTAAATATTATCACCACCTAGTGTGATGGGAATTCTCTTTATAGTGAAGTGTAGTTATCTTTGTTGAGGATTCTTATGTGTTAGGAGTTTTCTTATGGATTGACACCCCATATGTTTATGTGGATTAGGAAGAGGTGTCATTTCACATAGTTAGCATAGAGGTTATTTCTTACTCTCTCACCCTCCTTTGACATCATTATAATCCCACTTAGTGGATTCATATTTTCATAATGTTGATTAAGTGTTCCCATAATCAAAAACTTGTTTATGAAAAGTTGTTTTGACAATTTTCCCTGGAGTTCATGGGATAGTGTCTTCTACTTCTTGTTGATAGATAAGTTTTATGAATAGAAGGGATTGATGTATCCATGTGGCTAATATTTTTTCTTCTAATTATGAAAATAGGTTGTGATACTACACTTACAGGTTTGGTAAGTGTGTAGTGATTTTGGCATCTTGGGTTGTGGTGTTTTCTTCATATCATGTGAGGGTATTTAATATTTTTTTTTTAAAGATGTTAATTCACTACTTTCCACTTGTGGCTTTTGAGAGTCACACTTTGTAGTAATACTTTATCTAAACTTGTGAACTTTGACCATGTGGAGTGGTGAATCTTGAATTTATATTGGTTCTAGATTGAAATTTATAAGTTGATTATAATCATTATGTTATGATTCACCCTTGATTAGATTGGTATTATTTTCATCTTACTAAAAACATGTTGTCTTGATGAGTCATTTATGTACCTTTCACCTAGAAAAAGTATGAAATAAGATATGTTGAACATCTTGTTAATCTAAGGGATTGAGTTAAGATTATAACTTGTTGTATATCTAGCTGAGCAAGTGAGGAGGCATTGTCTCACTTGTTCCCTTTATAAGGTTGTAAGGACGGTATGATCTTTGGCCCTTTTTTTTTATGTTAATGTTAACATTATTTCCTCTTAACTATGATTATGACAAAGATGGGTTATGCTAAGAAATTTGAAGCTAGTTATGTTTGGCTAATGACAACTTAATAAAATTATGGAATGTTTGTATGGATTTGTGATTCATTAAACCATGTGTATATTTTAGAGATCATTAGGTTGAGGAAACCTAAGAGATGAGTGGTTAATTATGAATGTGATTACTAAGATATGGGAGTGGATCTTAGTTAGTCTCATATTAACTTAGTAGTTACTGAGTTTGGATCTGACAAAGGAAGTTTATTGAATCTAGGATTTGGTAAGAGGGACTTGTCAAATTTAGTCATATGATCATACGCATGTATACTAAGTAATGTTTATTTCTTAATTTTGTATACATTATAAATATATTATTTCTAATTCATATTCATTGTCATACTTGTTAGGAATTACATGGAGTAGCGATAGTATTGACTTGTCATACTTATCAAGAGCTACAAGAAGTAGCGATGGTATTGACTTAGACACATAGTTCTTGCCAAGTTCTCTAAAAAAAATTCTTTAGAATGAGAAAAACACTCTCTAAATTAGAGAGGTGTGCATAGGGGTTGGAATTTGTTGTGAAACTCCCCCCTGGCCATTTGTTATGGCTTTTATGATGATTTCATATGTTTATTGTTGAAGATTACATTCTTGAAGTCAATGAAATTATTATCGAGATATGTGGGACCCTTCAAGGTGTTATAAGTTGTAAACCCTGTAGTATTTAGGTCTGTATTACCACTAACTTAGCTCTATTACATAATGTAATCCATGATTCTTATATTAAAGAGTATGTAGATGATCTTTCACATGTGTTGGATTAGAATACTTTTCAAGTTTTAGACCTCAGGGTGGTCATGGTAGAATCAATCAGAGTAATTGACACTCACCAACTTTGTTTGCATAATAAGGAGATGTCATAGTGAAAGATCTTGTGGGACTAATACTCTGAGGATAATGCTACTTGGGAGGGCTATGATGAGTTCTATGAGTAATTTCTATATTTATTTGCTTGATTTGTTACTTTATACTATGTTATTTCTCTATTAAACAATATTTTAATTCAAAACTTATGTTTGAATAAGTGTCATTCGAGATGATGACTAGATTTAGGGGGAAAGGATGTTACATCTCGATTTTTCACTAATAAATCTTACTTAATTATCTGTGGATATTTATAGTTAGCAATTTGATTTATTTATTATTTGACTAAGTTGTGAGTCATATGTTGTTATGGGATAGCTGAATATTGATTTAATTACATGATTACTTTGCTATGAGTTAGATGTAGTGTATATCTTTACTTTATGATCATGTTGATTTTTTACTTCAGCAATATATATATATATATATATATATATATATATATATATATATATATATATATATATATATATATATATAATGATTTAATTTAGAACTTATATTTGAATAAGTGTCATTCAAGACGACTAGTTTTAGGAGGGAAGAATGTTACATCTCGATTCTTCATTAATAAATTTTACTTGATTATCTGTGGATATTTATAGTTAGCAATTTAATTTATTTATTATTTGACTAAGCTATGAGTTATATGTTGTTATTGGATAGATGAATATTGATTTGACTACATGATTGCTTTGCTATGAGTTAGATGTAGTGTATATACTTACTTTATGATCATGTTGATTTGTTACTTCAACAATATTTTATGATGTATATATCATGATGTTTTGAACTAACTACCTATTCATTATGAGTTAGATGTAGGAGAGACTCATCCCTCAGAGCATGACAGAGGGAGAGCATCATCAAAGAGGGTGATGTAGATGGAGATGATGTGGAATGATAGAGGAATGGCTAGAACCCTACACACACCACATTAGTTAGTACATATATATGTATAATTGAATGGTTAACATTAGTGCATTTTTTATGTTGGTTGCATTTAGAGAACTATTTACACATGGTTGGCTGTGTGTTAGCTCAATTTATTGCTTATGGTGAATTAAATATCATATGATTGCATTCTGAATGTTATTGTGCATTTATGACATGTCATTACATTCATAATTGTTAATGTTTTTGAAAATATAAATTTGCATGAGTTGTATTGGGTACTACCATATATACACTAACCCCATGTATCTAAAATGTTAGCCAATTACCCTTATGATATTTAGGAATATCATTATTTGAATTTAATGTCTTAATATAAATAGTTGATGCTATAAATAGATAATGGCTTAATAGAAATAGATACCATTATCGAAATGATGTTATAAATTATTAATTATGTTATAATTAGCTATTGAATATATATATAAAAGAAAAGCCTCATAAAGGAGATAAAATAAAGGTAAGGTGAAAATAAAATAAATAACATAGAAAAACAAAAATAAAATCATGAAATAAAAATAAAAATAGAAAAAGAAAGAAAGAAATCAACTTTTAAAATAAATCACCAATCTCGTTAAAAAAAGGAGAGCTTTAGGAAAGGATAATTAGAATATATTTGTGAAAAGAAAAGGAACAGTTGCATGGAGATAAAGGAGAATAAAAGAATTGAAGAGGAAAGAGGTATGCAACATGGGTTTAGGGAAAAAGAAAGAGGCATGCGTAGGGGATCTTCTAGCTCAAATTTCTTTAGCATGAACACTCGTACTAGTTTGGTGGTGTCATAAAATTGTGAATATATATGTTTTTCTATGTAGAATTGTGTCTTAAAAATTCTATGTTTGTTTAGTGTCTTGAATAAATATAAACTGTGATACTCATATATGTATGTGTGAATTATTAGTATTTTCTATTGATCCCATGAAATATATGTCAGTATTAGTATGTCAATCAATGTATAAACATATAAATAGTAGTAAACTATATGTAATTAAAATTGTAGTCTGATATACTTTTGATTTATCTATCTATTACTGAATTGCCATTTTGAATAATAAATAGGTAGTGATCTATAAGTTTATAAAATATAATATGAATGTTTCTTTTAGATAGTTATCTGTATAGGAAATGAAACGCTTAGATTACACCACGAGTTGAGAAAATCATATAATGCATAGTGAGCTATATAGAATTATTCAAATTTTGTATAGATTGTATTTAATAAAGTAATATGTAAGCCTTATCATCCAAAAATAATGATGTAGTTCTATAAAATTAATTGAGATATACATCACACTGACCTACATAAATATAGCAATCAGAGGAAAACTAATAACCAATCAAACTGTATAAATATGACAAACTGTAAGTGAAAGAATGTATAATATATAATATGACTTCATGTAAATTATACACAGTGAGTATATGGAACTAAGTGATATATATGGTGTTTTTATGACATAGTTGGCTAGCACATAAGTCTCTCCAAACCTGATAGGTTCATGACTGATAAATCTAAAGCTTGAGTGGACAATGTTCATCTATAAAATAGTGATATATATAAAGCAAGAGTGATATATATATATATATATATATATATATATATATATATATATATATATAAACTTCTAAAATTAGTGGAATAAATATATAAAGGAAGAGGTGTTATTTATATCCAATCTATGAAATATATGACTAGGTAAGTTGGGCACAATAATCCTGCAGACTAAATAATTATGTTTGAATTTAATGGATATCAAAATATGTACCTTTGTAAGGTAATATAAGGGTTTACATGGTATATAATAATTAATTCAGTGTTTACAAGTTTTATATTGATACAGTAAATTTGTATACAACATATTATGTAAATAGCATGAAATAACATAGTGTTGAGTATTTGTAATAACCTATCAGTTGATAGGTAGAAATACAGTGAACTATACTAAGTATATAGTTTATGAATATATGGATAGAGATATGTATAGCGAGCATATGTTCATTAAACATACAATGGTCTCTGGTTGAATTACTATGAGTATATGGTTTTTATTAAAAATTATATATATATATATATATTTTACTATACATAGTATATTCACTAACCATATGAGTATACATAGGGTATATATTATGATTTATATACAGGGTATATATAAAAAGGATCTTTGTATGATTTTGATATACAAATTACTAGTTACAATTTATCAGTTATTAATTTCCTTGATTTAATTAGAATACATTTATTTGTGGACAAGGGTGTCACCTCCATAAAAAATTCTAATTCATTTAATAACGGTTTTGAAAAAAGTAGACAACATTATATAACACTTGGTGCCTTTTTCATGAAAGGTTAAATAATTGTTAAAAGCACATAAGTTTTTAGAAAAATGAAGAATAATATAAGTATGATAGAATAATAATTGTGTATTATGTAGTATACATTATGCAAGGTGCGTAAATATACGAAATATGTCTATATGAGAACATAGGTACATTTATACATATATATTGTTTATATACATTGAGATGTGTGCCTATATGCATAGTTTCTAACTATGCATATTGTCATGGCTTTAGTAATTTGTATATTTATATAATTCATGAAACTTTAGTGTATCATATAAGAGAAAATTGTATATTGTCAAGTACTTATGTGTGAATCATAATATGAAAAACTATGTTATCTTGAGAACTTGTGTATAGAGTTATATATGCTTGAATATATCTAGATTAAAATCTATTTAGTTAGGGATTAAAACTATGAAGAATAATTACAATGTTGAATCCCTTATCTTATAAGGATCATCAACATATTTTGTGAACAAGAAAGTTGTAATGACTATTGAAATCATATGGACTTCTTGATTAAGAATATAAATGACCATTGATATAGTATTTATATATCATTTGTGTACTTATATATGGTACATATTATGTTGTACACTTATTAGTATATATGAAACATATTTATATATGGAATTAAGTAGTCATATGAAAATATTACATATATAAGTTTATTGGGTCATATGCCTCTATTTATAGTTAAATGGATGATTAAAATAAGTCATAAGTCTTCTAAGGGACCAGAAACTATAACCATATGGAAATAGTCTCCTAAAAACGGAATGATTTGTTTAAATCAAAGATCATAATAGGTTTATGAGTTATCTAATTTTCTGCAAATATTATGACTGAATGCTTGAAAGTAAGTAGTGTGTATATAAAAATGGTGGCATATGCTATTACGATTTGTACTATATATTTAAATCTAATTACATAAATTAGATTATGAATTTTAAACATGGGATATACTTGGTTAGTATAAATTGTATTTGTTTGCTTATTATTTAGGAATATGAGATATTTGGTTCTTGAAATTGTAGAACCGGTTGCTTGTAATTGAGTAGTTATGCTCATGAATAATGAACTATGATATTATGGGGTGTCATAGAGTGTATAAAAATTTAAAAATTGCAGTCTAAATATATATTATACTCACGTGGTACAAATTTTAATTGTTATGTCTATTATAAATGATATTGTAAAGATTCATTCATACGTTTAACGGACTAAATATATGCATTTTGGTTATTTTTATGTTTAGCATGTTTAATGACTACTAGTAGAAAGTACTATATTATATATACTTAAAATAGAATATGCAACCTAATATATATTATACCCAATTGGTATAATCTTTACTTGTTTATTCATTATTAATGTGATAAATAATATTGTAGAGATTCATTTATACATTTGATAGACCAAATGTATGTATTTTGATTATTCTTGTGTTTAGCATGTTTTATACTTGTTAGTAGGAAATGTATGAATCTATTGATTACATTTATGTCAATCAAATCTCGCATTATTAGTACTAAGTAGTGAGATATATTTCACAATCTTACTAGCATCATAATGCCAAATAAAGGTAATCTAATCAAAAAGTAGTGTGTATGAAATTGATTGATCCTAAAGATCAATAACTATCAAAAAATTTGCCAAAGTAATGTTAGTTGGACATTGTAATTTCATGTGTATGATTTACATTTTTGTGTGATATCATGTTAGAATGGATTTTTTTATGGTACACTACATGTTCTTAGAAATCATACAACACATAGGTACTGGCATGTTTGTCTAGATTCCCACACCATCACTATCTACTCATCCATGAAGGGAGGGTCATTCCATGATGAAGGATTGTGGGGGGAATCGATGGTCTATGATTGATGTGAAAAAGTGCTCAGATGATGCTCCCCCTCCCCATCGTAGTACTTTTTTGGATATGACATTTGAGATTGACATATAGACTGGAGTTCTAAGAACTCATGCTTTGTGGAGCTTTATATCTTGTATATTGTATTCATTATTATTGAGATATTATTCTAATGAGATGTAATTATTACTTATTGTACCATGACAATATTAGCTGCATGTTTGTACTAGGCATGGTTGGACATATGTAATTACTTTTAATATTATGTTATGTTTTGCTTCATTTGATGATAGTGATTAGTGATGGAGAGATGCCACATGCTTATGTTACAGTTATCATACTTAGAGTATTTTATTCAGATCACTAATTATATTCTTGTGGTGTAATCTAATGAAATAATATGTTGATTAAATTTTTTTTTAAATCACATTTTTTAAAATCAAATCCAGTGGAGTTGTTACATTCTAGCATGTGTCACCCCTCTATATTTTGTCAAAAAAATTATTGTCATTGTTTAATCATTGTTTTATGTTATGTGTCTTTACACTTTGAAGGATGATGTTCCACCCAAGGGACTAGTGGTGCATCCCTATCTGTTTGGGTAAACCACTAGCAATTCATTCTCAGCTTCCCAGGTCACAAGTGGATTTTAATTCAATTTTACATTATATGGTAACACAGTTACTCATTGAGACTAGATCTCCCAAATTTTGATATCTCTAACAGATCTAGAGATCCTACTTTTTGACTCTCTATGGCTCGGTAATCTTCCATTCAACCAAACTTTGTCAAGTTCTCGTATCTCTAGTGGATCTAGCAAACTGTTATCTAATGCCAAATGATGTGATGAGTCCTCACTAGGTGGAAATCTCTTGGGCTCTGACATATTTGAGAACTCCTATAGACTAAATTTTCTCGCTTTGAATAATGTCATGATCTTTAATTGGGCCTACCTCTACCAGGATCTAACTTTTATGGTAGTTTTGAGAGACTACCCTCTTTGACTCTGGATCACATAGCCAATCCATTCAAATTCAATCCATGCCATGAAAACCCTTTGTCAAAGCATTAAGAATTAATAAATGAGTGTTAAGTAGATTCATTACTTTTAAATCTACCAAATCAAATATTAAAAAATGTCATCACATATGTCATAAATATCATCACACATGTTGTAATAACCCAACTTAATAGATAGATAAGATTAATAATGATTTGAGAAATATTATAACCAACCAATCGATAGATCTTATCATTGATAATCATAGTTATGCTTTGTTGATGACATTAGGCATTGATATTAGCAATCAATTTTACTTTTCTCTTTTTTTGCCTTCACCATCACCATATTTTGGCTATGATTCGTTCATGTTTATTTATTTGCTTCCTGACATTTTTTTCCATAATGTGGCTTTGAACTCTTTATTCTTGTCATATGTTCTACTCAAATTTCAATAGAGTCCATTGTGAAAGAATATTTGGATCATCCATTATTTCTATGCTCTTGTCAAAAACCATAAATGGCTTTCATTGGCAGATTATCACCCCATCATCTATACAACATCTTTTGGATTCCTTTTGAGGAAATTTTCAATGTTATCCTTTTTATCATCCAAATTAATTTTTCTCTTCCACTAACATGATTAAAGTTAGTTCTATGGTTGCCTCTGTCTTTGCTTCCAACATAATGTCCCTTCTTTCTAATAAGATGTTCAGTTTTGTCATTGATGTCAAAGGTGCATGTTGATGTCAAAGGTGACTAAGCTTAGTTAGCAGTGTGATGTGACAAGATACGTTGAGAGAGTGATTTCATGAGATAAAGAGAAAGAGAGAATTTGAAGGCAACTAATGTAATATGTTTGCATGAATGTACATGTCATTGATGACAAATTGCATAGAAAGCTTAGTCATGACATGAAGAGGTATGTGCATGAAAATTAATGAATACAAGCATGTGAAGTTTGTATGCACTATTTGAGCATGTATGTGAGGCATTGAAGTATTCATGAGAATTTCAGGTGAGCCTATATGCATAAGACCTTCATGTATGCAATCAAAATTACATGATGTACATGAATTAATCTTGAATCAGATAAGATAGAGCACACCTACACTTCCAATTGGGTATACACTTGTTAATCAGGATCATGACTAATTTAGGGATCTACTAGACCCGATTAGGGGATTACTTGTATCACTTGTCACAACATATCGTGCTAGGAAGGGTTCTAAAGACTACAGTGTAACACAATCACATAACAACCCTAAAAGAGTCCTACGATTTGATATTTCACTTATGCTAACAAACAAGAGAGTAAACTATTCTAATAACAAGAAAAGCAAACTAATCTAGTGTGCACCAAAGCTTATCGCATAAAGTGGGGGTTAGAACAAAATAAATAAACAAAAACTAAATTAAACATGCATAGGAGACATATACTCACATCAATGTATATATAATCCTAATACATGGAAGAGAAGAATACATATTGCATTATCTATCTACTCTTACAAAAGAGAAATAAAGTTAGGAATACTTATCTTTGAATACAAACCTGTTGATCCTCAATCTCTCCTTTGGCCAAGGTTCTTTGCAAGAGATTGTTGTGGTTTGTAAGAATAACCAAGATAAATCAGCTCTAGGCTACACAATCTACCTAAACATCCAAAATACTTCTCCACAAGACAAGATCAGAGATCTAAATAAAGTATTGAACCCTAAAGCTTTATTCCTCAAGTAGGATGGTCAATAAATAGATTTTCATTCACACTTCTTCACTTGATTCTTCACTCTTTTTAAATGGTGGTAAATAACCTTGTATATATAGTAGTATCTTACCTAAAAACTTTCAAACATGTTGGTAGTACTAGGTCGACCAGATTGACCTAGCACATTTTCAAGCTAACTCACTAGGTCTATGCTAGGTCGGTTGGGAGGCTAATAAACTAAAAGAGCTAAAGTACCCCCAAAACACACTAGGTCAACCTAGTTTACTGAATAGGTCAAAATGATAACAAGGTAAGAAATGAAGGAATAAATTATACTAATGATTGGAATGGATAGGAAAGAGAAGAATAAGCTTAGGGTTCAAGGTTTTAAGAGACAAGTGTGTAGATGGCAAGTGGCAAAAGGAACAAGAATCTTACAAAGAACTAATGGTCTACCCACCCCTTTCTCGGTGCACCCCTTAAGGCACGCACTCAAAGAGATTGAGATTTGACATGTTGCTACAAGATATGAAGTGTCAGTAATCAATAAAATTTTGAAAATAGTATGTGTATATATATACCCAGCTGAAGCTCATCACATGTCACATAAGTGTAACACAAGATGGTGCCTCAGAGATAAAACATGATAACACACAACATTGATGCTAAGTAAGGTGTAGTAAGAAATAAATAAGATAAATGAAAGGATAGAATTGAAAAACACATACCTTTAACTTACCTTAATACTATAGATAAAGAAGAAGACTACAAGAAAGTGAAGGTGTCCAATGTAAAGCACACTAGGTGAACCTATAGAAGTTAATGCAAAAAATAACCAAAAATTGAAATTTTTGGAAGATAGGCATATATTAGTGGAAAATAATTTTTACGTCACCATGAATCCAATGCACTTCATGGTTTGCAAAATGGATGAGCAAAAACAAATATATGAGCAAAATAAGGAATCTGAAAGAAAATAATTAAAGAATTTGAATTGTTGAAAAGTGGTTTTAAATAGGAAAAAGAGAAGTCATTTTGTTACCTTGAATTGTAACAAAAGAGAAAAGAGAGCTTTGATACCAAACAAGGCTAGGATGGTGAGGGAATGACATGCTAGATGAGGGGGATGCCTAGAGGCAGCAACAGGTGCACTACAAGTATGCAACTATAGATCTCAAACTAGTTTTTGAAATTTGTATTGAATTAAGTGTTTTTTTAGTAAAATTCGATTTTAAGCATTTATACATGTCAAAATTGAACAAATTAGATTCTAAGTGTGGCAAATATGAAGATGGGAAATGAGTTTGAATGAAATAGGGAGAAAAAAAGAAAAATACAAATTTTTATCAAAATATATTAGGTCAACACACAGAACATACTAGGTCAACCAGGTCGACCTAGTAGGTTTAATCAGGGTAAAAATCCATATGGTCGACCTAGTAGGTATAAGTCGACCTAGTGTAATCTACAAGCTAAGACCAAGTGGAAAAGTGTTCAGTTGGTTCGTAAGGGCCACAATAAAAAAACTTAACACCGAGGAGAAGAAAATAGGAGAAAAAATTTTAAAAATTGGGATAAAATAAGATAAAAATAAGGAAATTTTGGTAAAACTAGGTTGACCAAAGAACCAAAATAAGCATAAAAAAGCGTGAAAAAAGCCAAAAGAGGGCTAGAGTAGCCCAAAATGACCAAAGAAGGGTAAGAGGGACCAAACTAAGATAAAATGGATAAAAATGAATAAATTGTGCTTGTTTTTTATTAAAAATAAAATGTATAAAGAATGTTTTGTGATTATACATGACATAGGGGAACTAATACATCCTTTGTTGTTTCTTGATTATAGAGACAGTCATGGTTTTAGAGGTTTTTAGACGTGTCTTGATTGCCATATTTATTAGATAGGTTGATAGATGGAGATAGAACTAGATTGGTAGCCATAAGTCTAAGAGGTATATCATATATGTGTAGAATCCCCCCAGCATAGATGTGTTGGTCATGTTCCTTGGTTGCTAGGAATGACTGACCAACACCTTTAGATGGGAGGTGGATACGGATGTGATAGAGATGGATATTACACTAGAGGATGTCCATGCCATCCTTGAATTACCCATAGTATGAGCACCAGTGACTATAGGGATTCCAAATAGCATAGAGGAGAGGAGAGCCTTAGTCATGTGGGCTACAGGCTCAAAGATGATATTTTTGGGATGGAGAATGAGTATGGATGATGTGTATATATTGTTGTTTCCAAAATTAGCTTAGCTCATTTTTGGAATCAACCACCTACAAAACTTGTTTGTTTCACCTTTTGTCTCTCTAAGTTTATTTTTGAGACGGGTTTTCTCATTCTCGTCTTGGTTCCCTGCACTGTTTGAAATTCATAACATCTTTTCATTATGTTTTCTCCAAAATGTGAAAGTTGTTACGGTCTCGATACGACCAAGGGACCAAAATCTACCTTTTTCAGCGTTAGTGTTTTTCTTTCATTTTCATGCACAAGCGGCGAATTTTGCCGCCAGTGCATTTTTACTTTTGAAATGCAAGAGCGGCAAAATTTTCCGCCCCTACATCTTGACCTGCATGAGCGGCAAATTTTGCTACCCTTGCATCTTTCCCATCTCTAACATGCAGGAGCGGTAAAATTTGTTGCCCTTGCATGTCTCTTCTATTTTTTAGTGCAAGGGCGGTGAAATTTGCCACCCCTACACTGCCTCATTTTTCATGCATATCATTTATTGCTGCACCTGCCAGGTGGTTGGGGTCAATTTTCACCCCATTTAATCTAATTTTAACTTTAGTTTGATTCATTCTTTCCTCCCATCCTCCTACCTTCTGCCTCTAGACGATCCAAAAAATGGGTAAAAGTACATTTTACCAGATTTGAGCTTGTGGCACACGTATTTTCCCAAGTAAGTTTTTTATATTTAGCATTTATTTCTTCTTCTCTTTAGGTTTGCCTTTATTCTTGTTTTTGTCTTTTCCCCTTCCCCGTCAGCCTTCTAGGCTTCCTTTTCATGCGGAGGCAGCAATTTTTGCTGCCCGTACCTCTTGTTTATTCTCAAAAGGCATGCATGGGTGGTGAATTCTACCACCCATGTCTTTTTCTAGCTAACCCTACACGGGCAGTGAATTTTTCCACCCATGCTCCCTTGCTTCCAAAACTTGCATTGACAAAAAAATTTGCCATTGATACAAATTTCTTTCTGACCTGCATCAGTGGCAAATTTCACTGTCGATGCACGTTGAAGGTGCATGAGCAGCAAATTTCATCGCCCCTACACCTTCCTTCCATCTAGACATGCATGGGTGGCAAAATTCATCGCATGTGCCATTTCCTTCTCTCTCTTGCATGCAAGGGTGGCAAAATTTGTCGCCCCTACATGCAATCCATCCCACATGCTTGGGCAGCAAATTTTGCCACCCTTGCTTCTTTCCTCTAAATTTCTCCAACTCTGGAGAAATTTTCACTCTTTTTCATTTTTCTCCCTCCTCTCCTTTTTTTCTCATTTTTTGACTCGGCCCTATTAAGTGCCCTTCCTTGGTCATGATCACCCAATGTGTGAATTTCCAAATTTGCGCACTATTCCCTAATTACATAATTATGGTTGTAGTATTCCCTAGAGATTCTTGTTCGTTGACACCTACTCAACCAAGACCAGTTCCAATGACTAAGGCTTCTATGAAGAAGTCAAAGGCCATGAAGTATCGGTACCAGGGCATCTTTTTGATCACTTTGATTACCTCTAATATTGACGACATTAGAGATACAAAGATTGGCTACATAGATATCGCTAAGTTCATGACCAGAATCAAGGTGACAAACTCGAGCTCTAAAATGAGAAGGATCATCGAGAGCAACATTCATTTGCTGCTTTCTCGACAACAGCACATCATACAAATTTCATCCTCTAGTGCACCCATTTCTACAACAAAGAGACGAAATCAATCTCAGATGCTAGTGATAATGCAATAATTTGGCTAGACCCCAAATTTATTGACAAAGTCTTCATGTGCCCTCCTGCTATTGAAGTGCAGAGGATTGACTTCATAGAAGCATATAAGGAGTATGACAAGGACCCTGAGAAGGCAAAGAAAGTAATGAATAATAGATGGTTGAAGACCCCCAAAACCAATTTATCTAGATGGCTGTAAAACTTTCCAAGGAGCGATTTCATTGAAGAAGTTGGTGACTTGATCACCCTTCTCAACAGAGTGTGAGGCCTCCCATCTTCCTCATAGTTCCACGAGTGGATGTACCCTTTCATCAAAATCATCCTCCAAGGTAAGTAGTTCATCTTCTAGGGTGAGCAGATTAGCAATGCTCTTCACAAGCAATTGACCAAGGTACAAACTACTTCAAAGTTTTATGTGACTTTGTATCTAGAGTACATAGCTGCCTCAATGTGAACCTTTTTAGATTTGACAACTGAAAAAGATAGAAAGACCACCTTAGTCTACTCATATTACCTGTAGCTAATGCTGCAAAGATCAATCTGTCATTTTAAAAGCGTAAATGATGCCTTTTTTGCCCTATTTTTATGCATCTTTGACCCTCAGCTTGAGTAGAAGAGAGTATCTAATGAGGCCTGGATGATTGTCAATGACTATGGATGTATGTTCCTATAATTTACCTCCTTTTGCTATCTTTGGGTTGGCTTTTTCTAAGGCTATCCTTATATGCTCCCAAGTTTTCTTTCTGATAAGTTAGTTCTGATGGAGCTGTGTAGACAAATAATTGTTGTAAACACTAGGCAGATGGAACTAAAAAAGCTAGGTTTCAGGTTTCCAATTAAAACTGACAGATACTCGATTCTAACTGTAGTTAAAGCCAAGGTCACGGAGACGGAGATGAAACTGGTTACTATAAAACAATTCAAAGGAAGGGATAACTTTGACTATAGGAGTGTCAAAGACATGATCAGAAGAAAGACTCAATTTCATGAGCCTATGATCGAAGACATCTGGGTAGACTTGTAGACAGCTGAAGAAATCAAGAAAATAGACTACAATAGGCTGACCCTGGAACAAATCAAATATTTGAGGCTTATAGAGATTTCCCCTAATCTAGTCGATGACAAGAACATTATCAACAGTAGGTACCTGGTCGAGAAGGTTGCTGACTCCCCTCTTCCTCTAGTTCAGTGGTCTCAAAAAAATTAATTTCTTTGAGAAAAAGATTCAAACCAATATTGGCTAACACCAATGATTAGTTAGTAGCCAAAGGGATCACGCTAAAAGAGTTTATTACAGGATCAGGGGCTGATTTTCAAGCAAAAATGAGGAAGAAGGCAGAAAATAAGACCAAAAACAAAGGTGAAGTTCTTTTTCCATCTAGGCCTCACAAGCATAGAGTCATCTTTATTTCCAAGAAATCAAAGCTTATTGAAGATCCAGAATCAACGGTTAAGGGAGTTGGAGAACAAGGCTCCCAAGAATAGGCAACTCAACAAATGGAGACAGATGACAAGCCCTCAGAGCAGTAAAAGACTGACCCTCTACTTTTCCAAGAAGGGGCACAGCCACTTACAGATTTCTCTCCTTCTCCACCTCAGTCTCTTGTGGCATCTCCTTCACCTCTATTTCCTATTAGTGTTACTTCTTCTAGAGCTACCTCTCCTTTTAGAGTAATGATTGGCAATCCTCAAGATGCTTTTGGAGATACTCTTCGCTCTTCAGGCTCTATTCTTAGTCTGGCATCTCCTTCCTTCAATTTAGGAGAAAGCTTTTCCCTTGATCAATCAGGGGCATAGATTTTTAGAAATAGCTAAACCACCTTAGGATGCAACCTGTTGTTTCCAAAATCAGCGTAGCTCATTTTTTGAGAACAACCCCCTACGAAACTTGTTTGTTTCATCTTTTTGTCTCCCTCAGTTCATTTTTTGAGATGGATTTCGAATTCATTTTCGCCTTGGCCTCGAAACAAGAAAGTAGTTACCATCTCATCCCAGCCAAATTTTCCCTCCCTTAGACTCCTTCCAGAGTTGGTCTTTTCTCCCATTTTCCCTGTAGGGGTGGCAAATTTTGCCGCCTCTGCATTTTCCTTTATTTTTGTGCAAGGGCGGCAAAATTTACCACCCCTGCAGTTTTGCTTGCAAGAGCGGCAAATTTTCTTGCCTTTACCTGTGTTCGTCGTCTCCAATCCGCCACCTGTGTTGTGAGCAGCAATTTTTCCACTAACTGCATCTGCTCAAGGTCTCTTCTTCCTATTTTCCATGCCCACTCCCCTTTTCTTCCACTTTTTGACCTGCTCGCGTCTCATCCCTTTCAAACGCATTTCCTTGATCGTGACCAGCGAATGTGCAGTTCTCCCAGATCGCTACCTTCTTCCTCTGATTGCACAATCATGGTTCCTGATGCAATTTCTGTGAAGGGTCCCTCTTCATCGACGTCTTTTTAGCAGAAGTTCTTCCAGGTCACTGAAGTTTCTCTGAAGCAATCCAAGACCATGAAGAAGACTGAAAATAAAGACTGACAGTTTAGAGAAAGATCTCGGTAGAGGGAAAGAAATGAAAAATCTCAAGAAGAGCACTCTGATGTCTGTTGGTGCCATCTCCAGTAAGGACTCCTATGTTGAGATCAAGGAGTCACTGATCTTCAGAATCTAGAAGAGATGATTCAGAGTTTCAAGGAAATGATTCAGAGAGATTTTGAGGAAAAATCCTTCTCAATGTCTTCGGTGGACAGCATTCTAGATGCTTAGTTAACTTTGGAGAATCTAAAATCCAAGTTAACTGGCCATGCTAAAGCCATCACAACATTGAAGGATGCATTGATCAGAGCAAGAATCATCTCTCAGAACACAGCTGCGCCAGACGTCATAGGAATTCAAGCATCTATTGCCATGTACGATGCTTATCTGAAGAAACCTGGTGGCCAAATTGATTCTCTCTCTCTCCTTCTTTCTTCTTCTATCCTTATGCACTTCTATTTTGTGCAAAGTGCATGCAGTTTTGAAAAATGTAATTACGTGTAAAGGTTCAGAAAAATATCTAAAAGTCAAAGATGAGTCATCTTTGACCAAGATATTTTGCATATTTTATTATTTTCTATTTTTGAGGATTTTCTCCCTATATATAGTGGAGACCTCATTTGTACCATATCTTGGAAAATTTAATAGCAAATACTCTGCTGAAATTGAAGCAACTTTTGAGACTTTGGGCTCAAATTTGTAAATCATATTCTGTTAAATGAATGAGAAGCAAGCTATTTCAGACTTTGTGTTGAAATTGTCTGTGTTATTTAGGAAATAGTTCTTATGTCCTTTTTTCTGGTAATATCTTATTCATCTGATTTGATAAGCAAAGTGGGTGTGTTTATTTTGTCTAAGGGCGTTTCTAGAGGGTAGAAGATAGACTTTGTGCTGCTTTTATCTTTAAGATTCAATTATCTTTTGTAGTTTCAGGTGAAGACTTTGTGCTTCACTTTATTCTATGGTTGTACTTGTTTTGGATTTGTGGGAAAGCTACGGAAGACTTTGCGCTTGCGTGAGCGTTCTTGTGACTTTGTTACTACAGGTGATTTCTTGCTCTCGATTTAATACCATTTCTGAAAGAAGAGGAGTGTTGTTAGCAATAGACCAAGATTTTTCTTGTTTTGTTCTTTGTACATTACTTCTAAAAAAAGAGAAGTAGATGCTGCTACACCACCCCCATGTGTTATTTTTTGCTTAATTATATATTCGGCATGCAAGTATCTATAGGGAACCTCCCCTTGATGAGAGGAGAGATTTACTTCGTCCAGATCTGGTAAACCCACACTTTTTGTGGTGTAAATCTCTCTATGATGTGGCTGATATACCCATTTTGTCATCAGTTAGTTGACAACAAAATATTCACCCAACACAACCCTTGACGGTTTTGACATGATTAGCTATTCCATCTCTCGTGTTGAACTTGGAAAAGTTACTCACGAAGGTGTGAAAAGTGATCTACAATCTATAATAGACATCATGGTCTAGAAGTTTGACAGAGAAAAAGAGATGAAGGACTATTATAAGGCCAAGACAGAACAGTTGACAGTAGTAATAAGGAAATTCACCCTTCCCTCTGAAGCGGCAACTCCAAAAGCCTTCTCTATAGATGACCCTATCATCCAAAAAATAGAGAGAACCTATATGAAAGGGAAAGTGCTGGAGGATTACATTGTGAAGATGCACACTCAGGGAATTTTTTTACTTACAGAGGTTGCCAAGAAGACAAAAAAGATGAAAAAGTTGAGAATAGATTTAGAAGACCTTGTCTCTCTTATCTCTCAAGACATTGACAATATGGAGAAATATCTCGACAAGTGGACGGAAATGAAGGATCTAAAAAAAACACCTTGATATCCTTCGACGTTATTTCCAACAAAAATTCCTATGTTGAGATCAAAGAATCACTTATATATAGGAAACAGGTACTCAAGGAGCTCATCAAAGATCTTGAGTCTTCTAAAGATGCTAGTGAGAAAAGCGATACAGGCCTGTTGAATAGACTAGAAGAACTGCCTTGCGACCTCACCACCAGATATAATCAATTTCTCTCAATCGAAGAGATGCTCCAAAGATTCAAGGGTATGATTTAGAGAGATTTTAAAGAGAAAGCCTTCTCAATGACTTTTGTGAACAATATTTTAGATACTCAGTTAACTCTGGATAATCTGAGATCCAGGTTAACTAGTCATGCTAAGGCAATCACAGCATTGAAGGAGGCTATAATCAGAGCCAAGGTCATCTTCAAGAACACTATTACACCAGACAGTATAGGAATTTAGGGATTTATTACTATGTATGATGTTCATCTGAAGAAGTTTGGCGACAAAAATTGAAACATTTTCCCCTTCTCTCTTCTTCTTTTCTCATGCACTTTTGTCATGAGAAAGTGCATGCGATTTTGTAATGTGTAATTACATGTAAAAAAACTAGAAAAATATCTCAAAAGTCAAAGATGACTCATCTTTGCCTTAGATATTTTTATATTATAATCTTTTTAATTTTGAAGCTTTCTCCCTATATATAGTGGAGACCTTTTTTGTAAAAAGATCTCTGATAATTGAGAGCAAAAACTCTGCTGAAATTGAGACACTTTTTGAGACTTTGGGCTCAACTTGTAAATCATACTTTGTTAAATGAATGAGAGACAAGTTTATTTTAGACTTTGTGTTGAAGTTATCTGTGTTATTTAGGAAACAGTTCTTATTTTCTCTTTCCTGATAATCTCTTATTTGTTTGATTTAATAAGTAAAGTGTGTGTGTTGATATTATATGAAGACGTTTCTAAAAGATAGAAGAGAGACTTTGAGTTACTTTTATCTTTGTGATCCTTTTATCCTTTATAGTTTCAGGCAAAGACTTTGTGCTTCATTTCACTCTATCATTACGCGTGTTTCGAATCAGTGAAGGAGACAACTAAAGACTTTGTGCTTACGTAAGTTTTTTTGTTAACTTTGTTACTTACTTTAGGTGATTTTTTTGCTCTACGTTGGATACCATTCTTGAAAGAAGAGAAATGATGTTGGCCAATGATCAAAATTTCTCTCTCTTGTTCCTTAGACATCACCTCTGAAAAAAGAGAAGTGGATGCTATTATACCACCCCAAGTATTATTTTTTACTTTATTATATATACATATAGCGTATAAATATTCATAGAGAACCTCCCCTTGATGAGAGAAGAGATTTACCTTGTCCAGATCTGGTAAACCCACACTTTTCATGGCATAAATATCCTTGTGCTATGGTTGATATACCTATTTTGTCATCAGTTAGTTGATGACAAAATATTCACCCAACAGCTTTTTGGCAACTCCACTGGGGACTACGAACGTGCATGTTAAAGCTTCAACTTGAAGCAGTTTCGGTCCCTTTTTTATTTGAAATCTGGAAACTCCACACTACACAAGAAGCCAGAGATCTAAGGGTATTTTCGACCCCATGTTTGAGTTGGCATAACAGAGCAAATTTGATCTATTTCTTCCACCACCTTTCCTCCAATGATCTAGGAGTCTTTCACCTGACTTTATCGGGTCACCAACACAAGTTGGAGATTTTTTTCCTACTGTTAATAGTGCTCTACCTATAAATACCCCACCAAAGTTTGTTATCTCGCCATTTAATCATCTTAGCATAATGGCTCAAGGCTTGTGGAGCAATTTCTTTGGTCTTCTTAATTTGACCCCACCCTTGCATGAACTACCTCATAGTTCTAAAAAAAATCTCAATTTTTTTGGTGACGAAAAGGTTCATTCCGATGAGTATATTGTCACTTTCTCCATAGCATGTGGCATAATCAGTATAGAATTTGAGGATGTAGTAGTGAGAATTTTTGTAGAAACTCTACAAGGCACTGTCATTGATTGATTTTACCACCTTCAAGCTCAAACTATAACTGACTGAAATACACTAAAGTCTAAATTTAAAGCTAGATTTAAACCTGTTGAAGATGCACATGCCTTGTTAGCGTAGCTAACACAGATGAAAAAAGAATCCTAGGAACTCATGAGGGATTTCATAGCCAAATTCAACAAGTTAAGGAACTGGATTCCAACTAGCGCTCAACCAACGCCAAAGAATCTTAAGTGCTTTTTTATTAACTCACAACTTCTCAAAGTAAGTTTCTTGTTGAGGCAAGCTGGCCCTATGGATCTTGCATTAGCTTAAAATTTGACTACTGAGATTGAAGATGATCTTATCCTGACAGGTAAGATCAAAAAAGACCCTAGTAAAAATAGATTCTCTTCATTTGTTGAAAGCTCTTCTACAGGCACTACAGATCTTATGGTACAAAAATTGATAAATGAACTGATAGCTTTGAAGAGACAAATAGCCCAAGGTACGTCTGCTCCCACCTACCGAGATATGCCCAAGATAATGTTTCAAAATCAGCAATATCAGGGCAATGCTACTCAGAACCAAGGGTAACCAAGTCGCCTGCCTCCACCTCCAGGGAAACTGGCCATTGAAGCAGCACCTGCCAATTCAGTGGTTGGTTACCTAGAGGCTGAACATGAATTTTCACTCCAACCTCAGTTAAGCCAACAAGATGATGCTAATCTCTTCGATGAGTAGAAAAAAGAATTAGCTAGAAACTCTAATATTGGTTTCTTAGATTACCAGGATGAAGCTAGAAGTAAAAGAGAAGGGTTGGATGGATCCTATGTTGTTTTCACCAGATTTCAGTTGGCCTGTCGATGTTGATTTCTCTGATACTCAGTAACCTCCTCCATGTTTGCATCAGTGAAGCTTTTAGCTCCATAACCTAACAATCTCCCACTTAGAGATAAATAGTTGCATCTGTACTTGTACCTGTACATCATCTAATTTTATTTTCTAGCTTGTATCCCTCTTCAAGTTCAACCTTGAAGACCAATTACCACATATCTTGTGGTGCTACTCATGTCATCCAAGTAACCTGCCATATCCGAATCTACATACCCATGTAGAGAAGTCCTTGACCCTGCATAGCATGAATCCCTGCTATTGGTCCCTCTCAGATACTTGAGAATCCACTGAACTACTTTTCAGTGCTCCTCTTTCAAATTGACCACAAACTTGCTAACAAATCCCACTGCTTAGGCAATATCAGGTCTAGTACACATGTACTCAACCTCATCATGTGATTTGAGACACTATTCTGTGAACTGTCCATCCATAGGTGTGCTAACCAATTTTGCATCCTATATCTTGAACCTCTCCACTACCTTATTCACACAATCATTCTGAGACAACATCAACCTGTGATCTTCTATGTCTCTAGAAATACTCATGCCAAGGATTTTTGCTCCTATCCTTCCTGGCATACCACTAAACTAATTTTACCCTTAGCTCAGTAATTCCCTGCATGTATGAACCTGCAACAAGCATATCATCCACATACAATAACATAATAATGTCATGACCATTATCTAACCTGATAAAATAAACACAGTGATTACATTAACATTGACTAAAGCCATGCTTTGTCATACACCCATCAAACATGTACCATTGTCTTGGAGCTTGCTCAAGACCATATAACCTAGCCTTTTGTCTCACGTGTCCATTCTCTCCTTTCTTTAACCTGAGAATTCATTCGTCTTTCGATGCTTTTCTCTCAGCTGACAACTCTACCAAATCTCCTATTTGGTTCTCTCTCAAGAAATCAATTTCCTCATTCATGCCATGTTCCCACTGTTTCTTGGATTCTACCTACATTGTCTCTTCAAAACTTCCTAGTTCTTGACCATCAGTGAGCAACATGTTCAAGTAGTATAAAGAAGGTGAATAATGAATTTGAGGCTTACTTACACTTTCAATCCTCCACATGGGCATTTGAGACTCCTTAACAGCTTGATGTCTACCCAAAATCTATTCTCTATTTGGCCTTGGTCTGCACCTGATCGATGTCGATTCCACCTGATCACCGACACCAGTTCCCTAACTGACGTCAGTGTCTCCCTGGTCGTCAATGTTGGTTCCCTGACTGATGTCAGTATCCACCTGCCTGACACCACCGACTCTGGTCTACACATGACCAACATCGGTACCTGCTTGTTCGACGTCAATTCCACTTGACCAATGTCGATAACTATGTTTTTCTGTGAGTGATAAATTTTTATCCACGAGCTCACTTTGGATCAAAACCCTATCTAAACTACCCTGCTTAGAATTATTCATCCCCTTGAGCTGATATCTATCCATCATCTCTTCCATGAAAACTAAGGCTTTCTAGTTCTTAAGTTTGTCAAAGACATCAGACTTCCTCTTAAGAACATGCATTCCCTTCTCACTCATGTGACCAAGTCTATAAAGCCACATCTTTGCAACAGAAGGAGAATCAGTAACACAAGTAGATAGATAAAGAGTACCTACTTTCTTACCACATGCTAATTCAAGTGCACCCTTGGAAACTTTCCAAGATTCCACTGTGAGAGTTATTGTGCATCCCTCATCACCCAACATTCCTAAAGAAATTAGCCTCCTTTTCAGGACTGAGACCTGCATGACCTTCTTCAACACCCATGTGTTGCCCGTCTGCAATTTCAGCCGCACTTTCCCTTTGCCAATAATTTGACAAGGCTCACCATCCCCTAAATAAATTTTTCCAAAATTTCCATGGACATAATCATGGAAAAATACTCTATTTTGAGTTGTATGGAAAGAGGCAACAGAATCTAAAACCTAAGATTCTACTTTATCCAAGGAACATACAAGAGCATCCTGTGCAACAACACCTGCAACATCTGCTTCTTCATTTCCTTCATACTGATCTTTTATCAACCAACAATCTTTCTTTACCTACTCTTTCTTTCCATAATTCAGTAATTGAGAATTCTTGATGTTGAATTCTTCCATTCTTAGCTTACTTTCTTCTGTCATTGCTTTACTCCCACTCAATCAGAAACCCCTGAGAGTGACTTGTAATCAAATACTAACCTGCTCTGAACTAGGCTCTGATGAACCTACAACCTTGCTTTGATACTACTTATTAGTGGTATCACTTGGTGAATCAGCAACCTGGCTCTGATACCACTTGTTAGGACTTAGGAGCACAATTGATTACTTTGTATAAGCAACTAAACACGAAATTTAATCAGAATAATAAGTAACTAGAATTCAAAAATAGCACAGAATATGAGAGACAATACACACTTGTACTCAACTCATCTAAAAGGAAATAATATGAAGAAATTACACTCTTCCCACACCTCTTGGGTGTACCAGTAATTCTCCCTCAAGAGTTCTCTCTCTCAATTACAAATAATCAACTCAAACACAGAGTTGTTGTTTCAACTAGTCAGTAATAATACTGTCAGTACAACAACTAGTAAGTGACAATCAACACAACCATTGTTGCCTACTTTCAGTACCACTAATGAGTACACCACGTACTCCAAATAGATCTCCCTGATCTTACTCCTTGATGTGTTGTAGATCTCCTTTGACCTTGCTACCCCACAGATATTCTTTGACTTTGCACACACACACACACTTGTAGATCAACCAACCTTACTTACAATGTAGATCTCTGCTGATCTTGTTACACTATAGATCAACCTGGTCTTGCACACCTATAAACTTAGATCTTACACTCAAGAAGAACCCTTATCCTTGCTTTACTAAGTCCTTATGATTCTCCAATCTTATAATACAGCCCATGGGTCTCTTAAATAGATCCCATACAAACAATAATTAGACTTTCCAATTACAATAATTAGAAACTCAGACTCAAGACTAAAATTAGTCTTTTACATGCAAACTGACTGTCCATCTAAAATTAGACCAGTTTTGAAAGTCGCATGCAAACACATGAACACACAGGTTGCTAACGTCGATTCCTATATGATCGATGTCGGTCAACCCCTAACTGACGTCAGTTACTGTAAACACTGAAGATGATCGACATCAATTGGCCTGTCGATCTTAGTTTCTTTGATACTTAGCAACCTCCTCCATGTTTGCATCAGTGAAGCTTTTAGCTCCACAAACTAACAAGTTTCACTCTTTGGTCAGATAAAAGATGTCTAATTTGCTTTCACAGCTTTTCCAAAAAAGAAGATAAAAATGATGGTTCTAGTGGCCGATGTTTCAGCCTCTTACGACATCTTGCTTGGGTAGAATTTTTGCAAAGATGTTGGAGGCGAGCTAAGCATGGACTTGTCGGAGGTGAGAATCCCAATCTAAGGTGTTATGAAGAAATTGCTTTCTGAAAAAGAGGCAAGATATGTAGGCACCCGATCATCAACACCAGAAGCTCAAATTTTATTTGAGTCTTCTGGCATGGGCAATTACTTCCTATCTACAGATGAGATCCATGAGGCATCCGATGAAACTCCTACAGGTGGCAACTTGGAAATGTGTTTAGCTGACACAGTGGGAGAATTGATAAAGCAAAATGAACACACAGAAGAACCTCTTCTCCCAAGTGAATAAATTTTCAAATAAAAAGCAGTGTCTAATGAGGTATAGACCTTAAAATTTGATGGCAACTTCTCCTCTACCAATTCAGGAGTTAGGATTGTGTTGGTATCTCTTCAAGGAGTTATTGTTCTTTTGTCCTACAAGTTGCAGTTCAACAACACCAACAACACAGCTGAGTATGAATCCTTGTTACTTGGATTATAGGCTGCCAGAGAAAAGGGCATTAAGCTACTCCATGCTAAAGGGGACACTAAATTGGTGGTTTTCCAAGTAAAAAACCTCTATCAAATCAAAAATAAAAGATTGCACCACTATCACAATCTTGTCTGGGACCAAATCAAAAATTTTGATGTTTTCAACATCTCTGTCATTCCACGAGAATTCAATGATCGGATGGATGCATTGGTTGTCTCTGCTACTCTCTTGCTTCTTCACCTAGATTTTAAAGGAGATAAGTACACTATTGAATTGGTCTTTCGACCAAGTGTACCTGATAATGCCAACCATTGGCAAGTATTTAACAATGATGATCAAATCATTGCCTTCTTGGAGCAAAAAGATAGCTTCGAACAATTGCATTTTGAAGGTAGTGAACTCCAAGAATGTGAAGTAACTTCTGAATCAAATGCAAACACAGGTGAAGATTTCTTGCAGCTTAAGGAGAATAAGATTCTCAAAGTCTTGGTTTTCTTAGAGAAATTGTTTGATAACCATGACAGGTTTATTAAACAACAGCGAATAGATTCAAACTCCTCTCAAAATTTTGATTAGGAAAACCTAGAAACCAAGGGAGATCCTAAGATGGTAAATATTGGGAAATGTTGCACGCCCGAGGAGATATTTAAGCTTTTTAATTTACTCTGCCAATATATTGACGTTTTGGATTATTCCTATGATGACCTGAAATCACTCAGGCCAGATGACATTCACCATGACATTCCTCTTAAGGCAAACTCTGTACCTTACAAGCAAAAGTCTAGACAATATAATCCAAAAATCTCAGATACTATTTTATCTGAGATACAAAAAATACTTAATGCCCAGATAATTTTCTTAATCCATCATTCCACATGGATTGCCAACATAGTGCCTGTTAGAAAGAAGAATGGTGAAATTCGAATTTGCATGGATTTTAGGAACTTGAATCAATTATCTTTAAAAGATAACTACCCTCTCCCTATCATGGATCAAGTCCTGTAAATGGTAATAGGTTAAAAAATGTTATCAATGCTGGACGATTTTTCAAGCTATAATCAGGTCAAAATCAGAAAAGCATATCAGCATAAGACTGCCTTCACCACACCTTAGAGCACCTTCGCCTATCGAAGAATGCCTTTCAGTCTGATAAATGTAGGTGCCACATTTCAAAGAGTGATGGACCTCACTTTCAAGGATGAAATGGGTAAGTTCATTTTAGTGTACTTGGATGATTTGATAGTATTTTTAAAGCATCGTTCTGACCATGTCCACCATTTGTAAAGAATATAGGAACGCTGTCGTCAGAACGGTATTTCTCTAAATCTAAAGAAATCTATTTTTAAGGTGACTGAAGGGAAACTTCTTAGACACATTGTGTCTTGAAAATGTATTAAAATTGACTTGAAAAGGGTCAAGTCCATCTAGGAACTTACTCTACCTACCAGCAAAATTACGATTCACTCTTTCTTTGAAAAGGTGAATTTTCTTCGAAGATTCATTCCTGAGTTCGCTGAGAAGACTCACCACATTGGCAACATGATGAAAGGCAATGCTGCCTTCAGGTGGACTGTTGAGGGCAAATCAACATTCAAAGACATCAAAGAAGTGATTGCTCGCACATCAATTTTGGTTTGTCCAGACTACACTAAAAACTTCAAAATATATAGTTATGCCTTTGAACATACACTCTCAACCATTTTAGTTCAACAAAATCAAGAAGGCATGGAATCTCTTATTTCTTTCATGAGTTGTCCACTTAAGGTTCATGAGCTAAAATATTTCAACATGGAGAAGCATGCATACACAGTGGTCAAAGCAGTCAAGTATTTCAGGTTTTATATTTTGAACTCGCACACCAAAGTTCTCGTACCTAATACAATAGTGAAGTCCATTTTGACTCAACAAGAGTTTGGTAAGAAGAGGTGTAATTAGATTGCCAAGATTCAGGAGTTTGATTTGGACATTAAATCTACCAAACTCTTGAGAGAAAAAAGTCTTTGTCAGTTGATTGCCAACAACATTTCAGATGAAGCAAAAAGTGAAAAAATAGGGATTGAAGGCATGCTTACAGTCCTCTTTATTGCCACCACTGATGAGTGGTATTTCGAAATCGCCTATTTTTTGACATATGGTGAGTGTCCCACTCATCTCTCCTATAAGGAGAAATGAAATGCTAGTTATTTTTTATGGGATAATGGTCTATACAAAGGAACTTGGATGGGGCATTTCTTCATTGTGTTGATAAGGTGTAACAAGATAAACTCTTAGAGTCTTTCCATAATTTAGCCTTTGGAGGATATTTTTCTGCACTGATGACAGTGCATAAGATTTTGCGAGCAAGGTACTATTAGCCCATGTTGTTTTAGGATGCCTACAAATGGGTGCGTAGGTGCGAATTGTGTCAAAAGTTCATTGAGAAGCCTAAATTGGCTGCATTGCCTCTCAAACCAGTAGTAATCGAGGAATCTTTTCAGTAGTGGGGTATTGACTTCATTAGCATAGTCAACCCATCTTTGAGTGCTAAACATGATTATGTTTTCACGGTGACTGATTACTTTACCAAGTGGGTGGAAGCAATCCCAACCAAGCACGCTATGTCTGAAGTGGTGTGCAATTTTCTCAAAGAAAATATGATCTCCCGATTTGGGGTCCCACTTAAAATTATAACAGATAATGCAGCCTATTTTTTTTTGCATAAAATTACTCAATTCTATTTTTACTATGGGATTACCCTATCCCACACTTCAGATTATTTTTCCTAGGGAAATGGCCAAGCAAAATCGAGCAATAAGAACCTGGTCACTATTATTAGAAAATTGGTAGATGATAATCAGAGGACTTGGCACAAGGCATTATTTGATGCTTTATGGGCAGATAGGAATACTCCCAAGAGGGCCATAGGTATGTTGCCTTTCCAACTTTTGTATGGGTTGAATGTGGAGATCTCCATCACCCTAGAACTACCAGCACTCAGGTTAGCCAAAGTAATCGAAGACTCAACCTTCAAAAGTTCAGTCAATAAAAGAATCATGTGTCTAACCAAACTGAATGAGCAGTGAACCATGGTGGTGGATTAGATTACGGTGCATCAGAACCAAGTGAAGAGACTTTTTGATAAAAAAGCTAAGGTTCATGAATTTCAAGTCAAAGATCAAGTCTTGTTGTGGGATAAGAGGTGAGAATCGAAGGGAATGCATGGCAAATTTGACTCCTTATGGAGAGGTCTGTTCACCATTCGACAACTCTATGGTGAGGCTAGCTTCTTACTGGAGTACCAAGATGGAATGCCATTTGCACTACCCCACAGTGGGAAACATTTAAAGCTATTCAACCCTTGAAGCTTAGATGGGTCAATTTGTATATATGTATAGTTTTTATGTTTTGTCTATTTTCTTTCATTTTTAGCCTGATTTCGTAGCCTAATGGCTTGGATGAAAGCACTTAGAGACTGATTTCTACTCCCATTGATCGATTTTATTAACAAAATTTCTCCAATAGGAGCTAGATGTTGTTTCTAAAATTAGCTTAGCTCATTTTTGGAATCAACCCCTACAAAACTTGTCTGTTTCACCTTTTATCTCTCTAAGTCTATTTTTGAGACAAGTTTTTCTCATTCTCATCTTGGTCCCCTGCACCGTTCGAAATTCGTAACATTTTTTCGTTACGTTTTCCCTAAAATGTGAAGTTTGTCATAGTCTGAATACAACCAAGGGACCAAAACCTATCTTTTTTAGCGTTAGTATTTTTCTTCTATTTTTGTGCACGGGTGGCGAATTTTTCCGCCAATGCATTTTTACTTTTAAAATGCAGGAGCGGCAAAATTTGTCACCCCTGCATCTTGACCTGTACGGGAGGCAAAAATTTTTTCCCCTACATCTTTCCCATCTCTAACATGCAGGAGCAGCAAAATTTGTCGCCCCTACATGTCTCTTTTATTTTTCAGTGTAAGGGCAGTGAAATTCATCGCCCCTGCACTGCCTCATTTTTCATGCACAATATTTATTACCACACGCATCGAGTGGTTGGGGTTGATTTTCACCCCATTTAATCTGATTTTAACCTCATTTTGATTCATTCTTTCCTCCCATCCTCCTGCCTTCTACCTTTGGACGATCCAACGAATGGGTAAAAGTGCATTTTGGTAGATTTGAGCTCATGGCATGCATATTTTCTTAAGTAGGTTTTTTGTATTTAGTGTTTATTTCTTTTTTTTGTCTTTTCCCCTTCCCTATCAACCTTCCACGCTTCCTTTTCATGTAGAGATGGCAATTTTCACCACCTGTACCTCTTGTTTATTTTCAAAGGCATGCATGGGCGGCGAATTCTACCACCCATGTTTTTTTTTGGCTAACCCTGCACAGGCAACAAATTTTTCCACCCACGCTCCCTTGCTTCCAAAACTTGCATCAGCGATGAAATTTCCCACCGATACAAGTTCCTTCCTGGCCTGCATCGACAATAAATTTTGCCACCGATGCAGGCCGAAGGTGTACGAGCAGCGAATTTCATCGCCCCTAAACCTTCCTTCCATCTAGACATGCATGAGTGACAAAATTCACTACCTGTGCCATTTTCTTCTCTATCTTGCATGCAAGGGCAGAAAAATTCACTGCCTTTACATGCAGTCCATCCCACATGCTTGGCTAGTGAATTTTACTGCCCTTACTTCTTTTCTCTAAATTTTTCCAACTCTGGAGAAATTTTCACTCTTTTTAATTTTTCTCCCTCCTCTCTTTTTTTTCTTATTTTTTGACCCAGCCCTGTTAAGTGCCCTTCCTTGATCATGATCACCCAATGTGTGAATTTCTCAATTTGCCCAATGTTCCCTAATTACACAATCATGATTGCAGTATTCCCTAGAAATTATTGTTTGTCGACACCTGCTCAACCAAGACTAATTCTAATGACGGAGGCTTCTCTGAAGAAGTCAAAGGCCATGAAGTACCAATACCAAGGCATCTTTTTAATCACTTCAGTCACCTCTAATGTTGACAACATTAGAGATATAGAGATTGGCCACGTAGATATGGCTGAGTTTGTGACTAGAATCAAGGTGACAAATCTGAGCTCTAAAATGAAAAAGATCATCAAGAGCAATATTCATCTGGTTGTCACTTTCTTGATAGTAACACATCATACAGAGTTCATCCTCTAGTGTGCCCAATTCTACAACAAAGAGATGAGATCAGTCTTAGATGCTAGTGGCAACATAATAATTTGGCTAAACCCCAAATTCATTAAAAAAGTCTTCATGTGCCCTCCTGCTACTGAAGTGATGAGGATTGACTTCATAGAAGCATAGAAAGAGTATGATAAGGACCCTGAGAGGGCAAAGAAAGTAATGAATAACAAGTAGCTGAAGACCCCCATAACTAATTTATCTAGATGGCTGCAAAACTTTTCAAAGAGCAATTTCATTGAAGAAGTTGGTGACTTAATCACCCTTCTCAGCAGAGTGCAAGGCCTCCCGTCTTCCTCACAATTTCATGAGTGGATGTACCCTTTCATCAAAATCATCCTCTAAGGTAAGTAGGTCATCTTTTGAAGTGAGCAGATTAGCAACACTTTTCATGAGCAACTAACCAAGGTACAAACTACTTCAAAGTTCTATATGACTTCATACCTGGCGTACATAGTTGCCTCAATGCCAAACTTTTCAGGTTTGACAACTGAAGGGGATAGAAAGACCACCCCAATCTACACATACTACCCCCAACTAATGCTGCAAGGATCAATCCACCATTTTAGAAAGGTAAATGATGCCTTTTTTGCCATATTTTTATGCTTTTTTGACCCTCAGCTTGAGCAGAAGAGATTATCTGATGAGGCCTGGATGCATATCAATGACTATAGCTGTATGTTCCTACAATTTCTCTTTTTTTTCTATATTTGGGTTGGATTTTTCCAAGGCTATCCTTATATGCTCCCCAAGTTTCCTTCTGATAAGTTAGTTCTGATGGAGCTGTGTAGACAAATGATTATCGTACACACTAGGTAGATGGAACTAAAAAAGCCAAGTTTCAAGTTTCTAATCAAAATTGGTAGATACTCGATTCTAACTACAGCTAAAGCCAAGGTCATGGAGATGGAGATGCAACTAGTTACTATGAAATAATTTAAAAAAAGGGACAACTTTGACTATAAGAGTGTCAAAGTCATGATCAGAAGAAAGACTCAGTTTCATAAGCCTATGATCGAAGACATCTGGGTAGACCTGCAAACAGCCGAAGAAATCAAGAAAATGGACTATAGTAGGCTGACCCTAGAACAAATCAAATATTTAGGGCTTGCAGAGATTCCCCTCAATCTGGTTGATGATAAGAACATTATCAATAGCAGGTCCCTGATTGAGAAGGTTGTTGACTCTCCTCTTCCTTTAGTTTAGTGGTCTCAGAAAGAATTAACTTCTTTGAGGAAAGATTCGAACTAATATTGGCTAACACCAATGATTGGTTAGTAGCCAAAGGGATCACGTTGAAAGAGTTTATAATAGGATCAAAGGCTGAGTTTCAAGTAGAAATGAGGAAAAAGGTAGAAAACAGGACCAAGAACAAAGGTGATGTTCCTTCTCCATCTAGGCCTCACAAGCCCAGAATCATCTTTATTTCCAAGAAATCAAAGGTTGTTGAAGATCCAAAATCAATGGTTAAGGAAGTTGGAGAACAAGGCTCCCAAAAATAGGTAGCTCAATAAATAGAGACAGATGACAGGCCCTCAGAGCAGCAAAGGACTAACCCTCTACCTTCCCAGGAAGGGGCACAACCACTTATAGACGTCTCTCTTTCTCCACCTCAGTCTCCTATGGCATCTCTTTCACCTCTATCTCTTATCAGTGTTACTTCTTTTGGAGCTGCCTCTCCTTTTAGAGTAATGATTGGCAATCCTCAAGATGCTTTTGGAGATACTCTTCGCTCTTTAAGCTATATTCCTAGTCTGGCATCTCCTTCCTTCAATCTAGGAGAAAGCTCTGCGCTTGATTAATCAATGGTTGGTACAATTTTTCTTGTTACTCATATTGCAACCACTAGCAGTGCAATCATTACCACAATAACACCAGCTATAGGAACCATCACCACATTAGGTACTTTTTCTCTCTCTCCTTGGATGTCAACTTTCACACCTAAAAAAAAGAAGCTAGCCATCTCTGTAGATGACTTCAATTTTGGCAAGATAGTGACGGTGAAAGCTAAGGCCCCTAAGAGACCAAAGATCCTCTCAAAATTGGTTGAGGAAAAGGGGCATAAATTTTTAGAAATAGCTAAACCACTGTAGGATGTAACCCTTGAGGGTTTTGACATGAGCAGCTACTCCATCTCTCGTGTTGAACTTCGAAAAGTTACTCACAAATGTGTGAAAAGTGATCTACAGTCTGCAATGGACATCATGGTCCAAAAGTTTGACAAAGAAAAGGAGATGGACTACTATAAGGCCAAGATAGAATAGTTGATGGCAGTAATAAGGAAATTCACCCTTCCCTCTGAAGTAACAACTCCAGAAGCCTTTTCTATAGACGACTCTATCATCCAGAAAGCATAGAGAACCTATATGAAAGGGAAAGTGCTAGAGGATTAAATTATGAAGATAAACACTCAAGGAATTTTCTTACTTACAGAGGTTGCTGAGAAGATAGACAAGATGAAGACACTGAGAATAGATTTAGAAGACCTTGTCTCTCTTATCTCTCAGAATTGACAGTACAGAGAAATATCTTAGCAAGTGGAGGGAAATGAAGGATCTAAAGAAAAGCACCTTGATATCTATCAGCATTATTTTCAATAAATATTCCTATGTTGAGATCAAGGAATCACTTATATACATGATTTAGGTACTCAAGGAGCTCATCGAAGATCTCGAGTCTTCTAAAGATGTTAGTGAGAAAAGTGATACAGGCCTGTTGAATAGACTGGAAGAACTGCCTTGTGACCTCACCACCAGGGATAATCAATTTATCTCAGTCGAAGAGATGATCCAAGGATTTAAGAGTATGATTCAGAGAGATTTTGAAGAGACAGCCTTCTCAATGACTTATGTGGACAATATTTTAGATTCTCAGTTAACTCTGGATAATATGAGATCCAGGTTAACTAGTCATGCTAAGGAAATCACAGCATTGAAGGATGCTATAATCAGAGCCAGGGTCATCTTCAAGAACACCATTGTGCCAGATAGTATAGGAATTTAGGCATCTATTACTATTACGATGCTCATCTGAAGAAGTCTGGCGACAAGAACTGAAACATTTTCCCCTTCTCTCTTCTTTTTTTCTCATGCATGTTGGGGGATCAATCCAACAATAGATTACAATTGTGAAAGCAATAAACGTGGAATTAAACCAGATTGACAAGTAATTAGAATGATAATAGCAAGAACAAGAGATACAAGAAAACACCCTGAAAACTTGTATTAACAAACTCTTTACAAAAGGAATACAATTGAAGAAAGCTTCTTTCTTCCACACCTCTCCTAGATGTATAGATCTCTCACTAGATCTCTATTCCTCAAGAGCTCTCTCTCTCAAGAACAATCAACTCCAACAAGTCTGGATTGATTCAATTATGTACTGTTCTTCACACACAATGAATTACAATAATTCACCCAACTACAATAATCTACTGCAAACTACGAAGATCTAATTCTACATATAGAATTAGGAGACTTGAGCATGTACACCCAAAAAACAGTTAAGCCACTTGAATAAGGGCTCTAAAAATAGTAATGCCAATAATAGAGACACGAGCTTGAGACTTCAACTCAAACTTATCATGCAAACACTCGCTTCTGTCCACAGAAATAGCTTTTTGGACACGCAGGTAATCGACGTCGGTTCCTGTTGCTTGTCTGTGACCGCTGTCGGCTGACACTCTGCCAACGTCGATGCCTCTATAACTGCCTGTGACTGACGTCGGTCACTCCTGACTGACGCCAGTGTCTGTGTAGACCCGAACCTGATAATGAATGCTCCTTGGTGAAGTTTTTAGCTCCACACCCTAATAATCTCCCACTTGGAGATAAACAGCTGCACCAGTACCTGTACAGCAACATCTTCTAGCTCCTCCATCTTCAGCTCAATCATGAAGACCAATAGAAGTTGAATCAAGATTCAACTTCTCCTTTGTAACCGGCTTGGTTAACATATCAGCAAGATTCCTATCTGTATGGATTTTCTCCAGCTTCAACTCACCATCTTCCAATACCTGTCGTATGAAGTGATACCTTAGCTGTATGTGCTTTGTTCTTGAATGAAAGGCTAAATTCTTAGCCAAAGGGATTGCACTTTGACTGTCACTATACAATCTGCAACTCTCATCCATGAACCGTGTCATCCATATCATCTCCTTGCTAGCTTCTGTGGCTGCAATGTACTCTGCTTCTGTAGTTGACAAGGCAACAACTTTCTGTAACTTAGATATCCAACTAACCGCCATTCCAACTACAGTAAAAACATAACCTGTAGTGCTCCTCCTGCCATCCAAATCACTTGCCATATCTGAATCTACATAACCATGTAGAGAAGTATCTGAACCTCCATAGCATAAGTGCTTACTACTGGTTCCTCTCAGATATCTAAGGATCCACTGAACTGCTTTTCAATGTTCCTTACCTGGATTGGCCATATACTTACTTACCACTCTCACTGCTTGGGCAATATCCGGTCTAGTACACACCATTGCATACATCAAACTCCCTACTGCGAAAGAATATGGAACCTTATTCATGTACTCTACCTCATCATATGAATTAGGACATTGTTTTTTGCTCAACTTAAAATGTCCAGCCAAAGGTGTACTTACCAGTTTAGCATCTTGCATATTGAACCGTTTCAACACCTTGTCCACATAATCTTCTTGAGACAATATAAACCTATGATTTTTTCTGTCTCTCTTAATGCTCATGCCAAGGATTTTCTTTGCCGCTCCCAAATCCTTCATAACAAACGTTTGAGCTAATTTTACCTTAAGCTCTGAGATATCCTGCATGTGAGATCCTGCAACCAGCATATCATCTACATACAATAATAGAATAATATATCTACCGTTATCAAATCTCTTAAAATACACACAATGGTCTGATTGACACCTATTGTAGCCGTGCTCAGTCATAAACCTGTCAAATTTTAAATACCATTGCCTAGGAGCTTGCTTGAGGCCATACAAGCTTTTCTTCAACTTGCACACAAACTTCTCCTTACCCTTGACCTCGAATCCTTCTGGCTGTTCCATATAAATTTCCTCATCCAAATCTCCATGAAGAAATGTTGTCTTAACATCTAGCTGCTCAAGATGCAAATCCTCAAAAGCAACCAAAGACAATACAACCCTTATTGAAGTCATTTTAACAACTGGAGAGAAAATCTCACCAAAGTCAATACCTGGCTTTTGTGTAAATCCTTTCACTACTAATCTGGCCTTGTATCTCATCTGTCCATTCTCGCCTTCCTTCAACCTGTAGGTCCATTTTTTCTTTAGTGTTCTCTTACCAGCTGGCAATTCAACCAAATCCCATGTTTGGTTCTCTTTTAAGGACTCCAACTCCTCAACCATGCCACGCTCCCACTGACTCTTGGACTCCACCTGTATTGCTTCTTCAAAACTCTCTGGTTCTCCACCATCAATTAGCAATAGATAAAATAAAGAAGAAGAATATCTAATTGGAGGCTTACTCACCCTTTCTGACCTCCTGATGGGTGTCTGAGACTCGTCCACAACACGCTGTCCACCCAAATTCTCTGACAGTGACCGACCTCGATCACCTGTAGACTTGTTACTGGCTGACATCGGTTCTTCCTGACTGACCTCGGTACCTGTACAGCTGACGTCGGTCTCTGTATGGCCAACGCCAGTTTCTGTCCTGCCGACGCCAGTTCCTAACCTGTCGATGTCGGTCTCTGTGTTTTCCTGCAAGTGATTATTTCTTTTTTTCATGAGCTCATCTTGGACTTTCACCTCGTCCAATTCACCATTGCTCTGCTCAGACTGATTCAACTTCCTTAGCTGATCACAATACATCACTCTTTCGTTGAAAACAACATCACGGTTCCTGATTACCTTGTTAGTTTCTAGATTCCACAATCTGTAACCAAAATCATCTGAGCCATAGCCAATAAACATGCATCTCATAGACTTAGCATCAAGCTTCTTTCTATTTTCCTTATCTATATGCACAAAGGCTTCACAACCAAAAACTCTGAGATATGAGAGATCAACCTTTTTACCTGTCCATGCCTCTTTTGGAATACCACCATCCAGCACTGTAAAGGGTCCTCTGTTAATCAAGTATACTACAGTGTCAACAGCTTATGCCCAGAACTGTAAGGGCAAACCGGCATGTAATCTCATATATCTTACACGCTCCATTATTGTCCTGTTCATCCTTTCAGCAATTCCATTCTGCTGAGGTGTCCTTGGAACTGTCCTTTGTCTATGGATTCCATGCATGTAACAATAATCTCTGAACTTATGACTGCAGAACTCACCACCATTGTCTGATCTCAGGCACTTTAATCTTTTACCTATTTCATTCTCAACCATAGCTTTCCAAATTTTAAAAGTATCAAATACATCAAATTTTCTTCTAATACAATAGATCCATACCTTGTGGCATCATCTATGAAAGATACATAGTACTGTGATCCTCCAATGGAAGCAACCTGAGCCGGTCCCCACACGTCTGTGTGAACAAGCTCCAACTTGTGCCTCTTCTTAGTAGACCTAGTTTTGAGAAAACTAACTCTTTTTTATTTTCCAAATACACAGTGCTCACAAAACTCTAGATCTATGCCTTTCAAATATGAAAGCATACCTTTAGACTTAAAAATTGACATCCCCTTCTCACTCATGTGGCCAAGCCTTGAGTGCCACAATTTAGCATCCACATCTGAAGTAGATAATACAGAAGGAGATTTGTTAGTAACACAATTACACAAATAGAGAGTACCTTCTCTCTTACCTCTAGCCATAACAAGTGCACCCTTGGTCACCTTCCAAGATTCTGTTGTGAGAGTTACTGTACAACCCTCATCCCCTAACTTTCCTGCTGAAATCAAATTTCTCTTCAAGCTAGGAACATGCATCACATCTCTCAACACCCATGTGTTGTTATTCTGCATCTTCAGCTGCACTTTACCTTTGCCAATTATTTTACAGGGCTCATCATCCCCTAGATACACTATTCTAAGATCTCCATGGATATAGTCACTGAAATATTCCCTGTTAGGAGTAGCATGAAAAGATGCACTAGAATCTAATACCCAAGATTCTATATTATTATGCAGAGAGAAAATTAAAGCATCTTGTGCAATACCTGCAACCTTGGCTTCTTCCTTTCCTTCGTGCTGATTGTCCTCCTTAGGTTTTGACCAACAATCTCTGCTTATGTGCCCCATCTTTTCACAATTCCAGCATTGTGGCCTTCTACCATTTCTGGATTTAGATCTGCCTTTCCCCTTTGACTTGGATCTTGATCTACCTTTCTTGTTCTTCTCTTTCTGCCTTTCCCTGCTCTCAAAACTTAAAGCGTTCCCAGATGCCTCTTCTGTGCTTTTCCTGCGTATTTCCTCATTCAAGATAACACTAACAACATCCTCTACTTTCAAAATATTTGATGCAGATGCAGATGCAGTATTACTTACTGCCATTACTAAGCCATGCCAACTTTCAGGCAAAGAACATAATATCAAAAGAGCTTTTATCTCATCATCAAACACTATATTCACTGAACTTAACTGATTCACAATACCATTGAAATCATTCAGATGAGTAGAAACAGATCCACCTTCATTCATATGCAAATTAAATAACTGCTTCATAAGATATACCTTATTGGAAGCTGAGGGTTTTTCATACAAATTTGCTAACGTAGTCATCAACTCTACTGTAGACTTTGCCTGTGATAAATTAGATATCACAGTGGATGCTAGACTCAGTCTTATAGACCCCAGAGCCTTTCTGTCAAGAACTTCTCATTCTTCATCCTCCATGTCTTTGGGCTTCTTTGCAACCCCACCTAACGGTAAGTAGAGATCTTTTTGATACAGATAATCCTCTATCTGCATTCTCCAGTGTTGGTAATTTTTGCCATTGAACTTTTCCATTCTCAATTTACTTTCATCTGCCATTGCTTCTCCCACTCAAACAAAAATCCCTACAGAAACTCCTGTAAGAACCTGTAATCAATACACACTACACAGATCTGAACCACCTGTTAGTGCACCTGAACTTTGATACCAATTATCAAGCTCTGAACCTGTAACCTGGCTCTGATACCACTTGTTGGGGGATCAATCCAATAATAGATTACAATTGTGAAAGCAATAAACGCAGAATTAAATCAGATTGACAAGTAATTAGAATGATAATAGCAAGAATAAGAGATACAAAAAAACACCCTGAAAACTTGTATTAACAAACTCTTTACAAAAAAAATACAATTGAAGAAAGCTTCTTTCTTCCACACCTCTCCTAGATGTATAAATCTCTCACTAGATCTCTATTCCTCAAGAGCTCTCTCTCTCAAGAACAATCAACTCCAACAAGTCTGGATTGATTCAATTCTGTACTGTTCTTCACACACAATGAATTACAATAATTCACCCAACTACAATAATCTACTACAAACTACGAAGATCTAATTCTACATATAGAATTAGGAGACTTGAGCATGTACACCCAACAAATAGTTAAGCCACTTGAACAAGGGCTCTAAAAATAGTAATGCCAATAATAGAGACGCGAGCTTGAGACTTCAACTCAAATTTATCATGCAAACACTCGCTTCTGTCCACGGAAATAGCTTTCTGGACACGCAGGTAACCGACGTCGGTTCCTGCTGCTTGTCTGTGACCGCCGTCGGTCGACACTCTACCGACGTCGGCGCCTCTGTAACTGCCTGTGACCGACGTCGATCGCTCCTGACCGATGCCGGTGTCTGTGTAGACCCGAACCTGATAATGAATGCTCCTTGGTGATGTTTTTAGCTCCACACCCTAACAATGCACTTTTGTCATGAGAAAGTGCATGCAATTTTGTAATGTGTAATTACATGTAAAAAATCCAAAAAAATATCTCAAAAGTCAAAGATGACTCATTTTTGACTAAGATATTTTTATATTATAATCTTTTTAATTTTGAAGGTTTCTCCCTATATATAGTGGAGACCTCTTTTGTAAAAGGATTTCTGATAATTGAGAGCAAAAACTCTGTTGAAATTGAGACACTTTTTGAGACTTTGGGCTCAACTTGTAAATCATATTTTGTTAAATGAATGAGAGGTAGGTTTATTTCAGACTTTGTGTTAAAGTTATCTGTATTATTTAAGAAATAGTTCTTATGTCCTCTTTCCTGATAATCTCTTATTTGTTTGATTTAATAAGCAAAGTGTGTGTGTTGATATTATCTGAAGATATTTCTAAAAGATAGAAGAGAGACTTTGAGCTACTTTTATCTTTGTGATCTTTTTATCCTTTGTAGTTTTAGGCGAAGACTTTGTGCTTCGTTTCACTCTATAGTTACGCATGTTTCGAATCAGTGAAGGAGACAATGGAAGACTTTGTGCTTATGTATGTTGGAATATAAATAACGGAAGCACAAAATTGATTACTAAATACAAGCAACTTAATATGCAAAATTAATCAGAATCAACAAGTAACTAGAATTCAAAAATAACACATGATATGAGAGACAATACACAACTTGTATTAATACTCATACAGAAAAGAATACAATAAAAAAGATGCCACTTCTTCTCCACGACCTCTTTAGAGGCTTCCCACACCTCAAGTGAATAGTAATTCTCTCCTCAAAGCTCTCTCTCTTAGGTCCCAACACCCAACTCAAACATAGAGTTGGTGTTCACCTCCAACTAGCCAGTATCCACTACTGCCAATTCTCCAGTGCTCCACGCACTCCAAGTACACAAACATACTTCAAGTAGATCTCCTCTGAATTGCAACAACCTGAAATCCAATCTGATCTTACTTATGAAAGGATCTTCCTTGCCTTTCTCTTTGCTCTGAGTACACACCTATACTCCAAGTAGATCCCACCTGATTCTGCTCTTTATTGTGTTGTTATTTTATCTGATCTTCCACACCTGTAAATCAATCTGGTTCTGCACACCTGTGAATCTTGACCTTACACACACATATACCTATAAATTAATGATCTTACTTACCATGTAGATCTCTTATAGAAGCCATGCACTCCAGATGACTAAGATCATACACCCCTGAAGAATTCTACTGACTCTCCAAAACTAGCACCCACCTTGGTACTGCTGTGAAACTAGGAGGAACACCCTTGCTCACCTCACACATAGAAGAAAAAAACTTTGCTCAACTAAAACTAGAACAACTTTCAATACAATCTATGAGTCTATTATATAGATCTCATCCAAACAATAATTAGACATCTAATTACAATAATTAGATCTGCAGCTTTGAGTCTAAATTTGGCTCTTGACATGCAAACACTTGGTTCGTTAGCTAAATGCCCGTAATACACGCAGTCTAAACTGCATAGGTGACCGACGTCAATCCCTGTCTGTCTGGGGGTGCCAACGCTGGCCAACTTTTGATCGACATCGGTTGCCTTCTTGTCTCCTCCCTACCGACATCGGTTGGCCTAACCGATGCCAGCAATAATAACACTCCATAACCCTTCTGCAACCTCCTCCTCTGCTTGCATCAGTGAAGCTTTTAGCTCCACAACCTAACAATCTCTCACTTGGAGATAAACAACTGCACTGTACCTGTACCCCATCTAATCTATTTCTTAGCTTGTATCCCTCTTCAAGATCAATTTTGAAGACAACCCACCACACAACCTATGGTGTACCTCATGTCATCCGAGTAACCTGCCACATTCGAACCTACAAACCCATGTAGTGAAGTCTTGACCCTGCGTAACATGAATCCCTACTGCTGGTCCCTCTTAAATATCTGAGAACTCACTTCTTCGAATTGGCTCCTAACTCTCTGACAATGCCCACTGCTTGGGCAAACTCAAGTCTATGCCAGACCTCATGTGATTTCAGACACTGAACTGTCCAGCCCTTAGTGTGCTTTGACTCTACATCCTGAACCTCGCCAACACCTGATTCACATCAGCTCCCACTAGAGACAAAATCAACCTGTGATCTCCATGTCTCCCATGTCAAATAATTTTGTTGCTCCAAACTCCTCATGACATGCCACTGAACTAATCTTACCCTTAGCTCAATAAAACCCTATATGTACAAACCTGCTAGCAAGCGTACCATCCACATATAGCAACAGAATGATGTCGCGACTCATCATCCACCTAGTAAGACAAATCACAGTAGTTACCCTAACATTGATTGAAGCCATGCTTCGTCCTCCACCTGTCAATCTTGTACCATTGTCTTGCAACTCCCTCAAGACCATATGACTTGGTCTTCCATCTCACATTTCTATTCTCTCTATTTTTCAACTAAGGTATCCATTTGTCTATGTGCTTTCATACCTGCTGGCAACCCTACCAAGTCTCTACTTGGTTTTGCATCATATTCTTGCCACGCTCCCACTGATTCATGGATCCTTCCTGCTCTGCAGTCAGCAACTAGTATAAAAAAGAGGAACAACAAATTTGAGGCCTACTTACGTCTTCAGTCCTCCATATGGGTATTTGAGACTCCTTGACAGCTTGTTGTCTGCCCAAAATTTGTTACAGTGATCGACCTCAGTCACCACATAGTCTGCATCCAACCGACATCAGTTCGATGCGCCTGTCTTGACTACCAACCCTGCCGATGTCGGTGTCCTCTTTCTACCGACGTCGGTCCTCCTAACCGACGTCGGTCTTACCTCCTATCGATGTTAATTTTTCTATCGATGCTGGTACCTGTGTTTGCCTGTGAGTGATGACTTTTTACCCGCGAGCTCCTTTGAATCAAAACCCATGTCCAAACTGCCCTGCTCAGAAGTATCCAGCCCCATCCACTGGTCTCTGTCTGCCATCTCCTCCAAGAACACCAAGGCTTTCCAGTTCTTAAGCCTATCAAATATATCTGTCTTTCGCTTAAGAACATGCATCTCCTCCCTACTCATGTGGCCAAGCCTATGAAGCCACGTCTCCGCAACAAAAGAAGAATCAGTAATATAAACAAGTAAATAAAGAGTACTTGTTTTATTACCACTAGCTAATTCAAGTGCATCTATTGTGAGAGTTTTTGTGTATCTCTCATCACCCAACTTTTTTGAAAAAATTAGCCACATCTCCAAACTTGGGACCTGCATGACCTCCTTCAACACCCATGTGTTGGTCGCCTGCAATTTAAGCTTCACTTCTCCTTTGCCAATTCTTTGGCAAGGCTCACCAACTCCTCTCCCTAGGGCTGCATGGAAAGAAGCAACAAAATCTATAAAACAAGATTTTACTTTATCTAAGAAACCTCCTAGAGCATCCTGTGCAACAACACCTACAACACCTGCTTTTTTAGTTCCTTCTTGCTGATCTTCCACAAATCAATAAATTTTTTTTACCTGCTCTTTCTTTCCATAGGACCATAAGTGACCATCTATGCTTTTCAACTCCTCCATTCTTAGCTTACTTTCATCTGCCATTGCTCTACTCTCACTCAATCAGAAACCCTTGAGAGTGACCTGTAACAAAACATAAAACCTGCTCCCTGCAACCTTAGCTCTGATACCACGTGTTGGGATATAAATAACAGAAGCACATAATTGATTACCAAATACAAGCAACTTAATATGCATAATTAACCAGAATCAACAAGTAACTAGAATTCAGAAATAACACATGATATGAGAGACAATACACAACTTGTATTAATACTCATACAGAAAAGAATACAATAAAAAAGATGCCACTTCTTCTCCACCACCTCTTCAGAGGCTTCCCACACCTCAAGTGAATAGTAATTCTCTTTTCAAAGCTCTCTCTCTTAGGTCCCAACACCCAACTCAAACACAGAGTTGGTGTTCACCTCCAACTAGCCAGTATCCACTACTGCCAGTTCTCTAGTGCTCCACGCACACCACAAGTGTTCCATGCACTCCAAGTACACAAATGTACTTCAAGTAGATCTCCCCTCAACTGCAACAACTTGCAACCCAATCTGATCTTACTTATGGAAGGATCTTCCTTGCCTTCCTCTTTACTCTGAGTACACACCTGTACTCCAAGTAGATCCCACCTAATTCTGCTCCCTGTTGTGTTGTTGTCTTATCTGATCTTGCACACCTATAAATCAATCTAGTTTTGCACACCTATGAACCTTGACCTTACACACACATACACCTGCAGATCAATGATCTTACTTACCATGTAGATCTCCTATAGAAGCCATGCACATTAGCTGACTAAGATCATACACCCCTAAAAAATCTTGCTGACTCTCCAAAACCAGCACCCACCTTGGTACTGTTGTGGAACTAGGAGGAACACCCTTGCTCACCTCACACACAGAAGAAGCAAACTTTGCTCAACTCAAACTAGAACAACTTTCAATACAATCCATGAGTCTATTATATAGATCTCATCCAAACAATAATTAGACGTCTAATTACAATAATTAGATCTGCAGCTTTGAGTCTAAACTTGACTCTTGACATGCAAACACTTGATTCGTTAGCTAACTGCCTGTAATACACGTAGTCTAAACCGCACATGGGATCGACGTCGATCCCTATCTGTCTGGGGGGTGCCAACACCGACTGACTTCTGATCGACGTCGATTGCCTTCCTGTCTCCTTCCTATCGACGTCGGTTGGCTTGACCGACGGCGGCGACAGTAACACTCCGCAACCCTTCTGCAACCTCCTCCTCTGTTTGCATCAGTGAAGCTTTTAGCTCCACAACCTAACAACGTAGGTTTCTTTGTTAACTTTGTTACTTACTTCAAGTGATTTTCTGCTCTACGTTGGATACCATTCCTGAAAGAAGAGGAATGTTGTTGGCCAATGACCAAAATTTCTCTCTCTTGTTCTTTGGACATCACCTCTAAAAAAAGAGAAGTGAATGTTGTTATACCACCCCAAGTATTAGTTTCTACTTAATTATATATCCATATAGCATATCAATATTCATAGGGAACCTCCCCTTGATGAGAGGAGAGATTTACCTCATCCAGATCTGGTAAACCCACGCTTTTCATGGCATAAATCTCCTTGTGATGTGGTTGATATACCCATTTTGTCATCAGTTAGTTGATGATAAAATATTCACCCAACATATATCATAGATTTCATATCTTTGAAAGGTGGTGATAGGCCTTATGACACAGTGAGTGCTCTGTCATAATTTGGATGGTAAGGTACCATTATATGTGGTAGCCTTGAGTAGGATGATGCTAGAAGAGGGATTTTTATATGATCTTGGCTCTATCATCTGGGTCCAACTTGTTCATGATCTATTTGAGATATAGGTCAGAGGACAGAAGACCATGGGACTGATCATACTACTAACAACATGGATATATGAGAGATTTATTATTTATTGATTAGTGGGGTTGCCCCATGTGGTTGATGATAGGTCACCTTGGGTGAGGAGATGGAGGGAGGACCAGGTAGCATAGGTCATGCCCCACATGTTAGTGCTAGCATCAATATAGTATGGAGACCATATAAGTAGCTAACGACTACTTTGGAAAGTTGGCACATAGTTGGACCAATGATGAAGAGGAGAGAGGTGGTAGGACACTATATATGGTGGAGAGAGCCACATCTGGTGGCATGAGTGCCAAGAAACATGGGTTTGCCTCATCTAGTAACACACTGATACTTATGCTTGAGTAGTGGACTCAGCATATGAGAGAGCCATGAGGGAAGAGGAGACTCAAACCACTGATAGTGAGATGAACACTAAGGCCACACTAAGAGTGACCATAGACTAGTAGGGCATGACAATGGGCAGATCAGGGAGAGGTAAAGGTAGAGGTGGAGATACCAGATGTACCACCACTAGTTTCATACAAATATGAGCTATAACCAATGAAGACATGGCATCAATGGAGGTAGGAGGAGAGAGCAAGGACCATCATCATCCTTGGCAAGTTAGCAGAGGAGCTCAAGGAGATAGATGAGAAAGACACTATTTAGGCGTAGGTTGAGATGGATGTGAGCCATGATATCTAGGTTTAATATGAGGAGGCAACCTATAGAGGAGGTACTAGGAGGCTACATAGATAGGTAGATTGTGTTAAGTGGTCATACAGATGGTGAGACCATAGGAGTCAAGACATAGATAGGTATGAATATGGTTGAATTATTTCTTCAATTTTTATTTGGTAGTAGAGAGATATAAATAGATATTATGAGATATTATAGTGATCTAATATCCATCTAGTGTGAATTTTCAAGTGTACCTTGGGATGAAGAGGAGAGATGGGGGTCTCTAGTTATGAGATCACTCTATGACATCCTAGATGAGACTCTATATCTATATGACCCCATGACACTAGAGGATTCAAGTGTACCATCTACCCCAATTCATGCAAGTTGGTTTAGACTAGAGGGAGAAGCCATGAGGTAGATACAGATGCAGAGAGAGAGAGGGTTCAACCACTAATAGAGTGGTTGTAGGGGAGAGGTAAGCCTGGGAGGCCCTAGCTAATGAGAGAACTATGTATTTGGAGATAATGACACAAATGATGTAGGCATACATGATGATGTAGACCTAGTTGATGTAGGCATATGCAGTGACCTAGATCGAGTTGGTATAGGCATAGCTGTAGATAGTGCACCTATAGGGATAGATAGAGGGATTGAGATCTCAAACTACCCATTGCAGTGTACCATTCAAAAGAGTCAAACTGAGGCCTCAGCAGGCAACGTGGCTAGGCCATGAGATAGACAGGATGGAGCCCAACCCTAAAAATGGATCATTGTATATGATTGTATATGTTGTATCAAACTCTTGAGATATATATGATGTATCATTTTTGCTTATAGGTGTTGGTTGTGTATGTTATATTTATAATGGTTTGTGTTTGTCCATTATGGTTAAGGTTGTGGATGCTTTGAATATATTTCTTTCTAGGACATGTATTTAGCTTTGTTGTATATGTTATGAGAAATATATGTGGTGTGGTTTCTTTTCTATAATTATGGATTAAACATGCATGGTTAAAAAGAAATAGGTGAAAAAGGACTTAGAAAAATATAATCAATCAAATAAATGTACTACACACTAGTTTAAGCTGGAAAATGTGTAATAACAAAAAATGATTAAGTATAAAAATCCAAGAAAATGGAAAACAATATCATAAAAGGAGATTTTTTTTTAAACCCAAGTAAAAGATTTTTACACCAAATTAAAACAAATAAACTCATACTAAATATCACATTGGGAAGTATGACAATCAATGTAATAAAATAGAAGGTATGTAAAAGAAGACAAATGGTAATAAAAACAAATCAAAATTAATTCAATCAATTATACTATTTCACGATGGGAAGTACAAAAGAAAAAGAAAATTTGCAAAAACTTGGTCTTAAATTTATCATACTAATTCAAGCTAGGAAATATGAGAAATTCAAGAAATGGTTGTCATCTTACATGCACTCAAAAAATAAGAAAATAAAAGGTGAAAGAAAAATGAAGTCAGCATAAAACATACTAAATATCAAGATGGGAAGTATGTCAATGACGTGTAACCTCATAATCAATCAAATCGTATCTCTTATTTGACACATGTAATTTGATGGTGACTTGTTTATTGGAAAATTTTGTGAGGAGGGTTGGGTCCTATCCATGATTTTACACTACAACTCACAAAAGAAAAACCCAAAGGGTACCAAATCAAGATTGGTAAGTAGAAGGATAAGGAATGGTAAATTAAGGATGTAGGTAATATGATGGAAAAGGTGGTAATTTGTGAGGGATGTCGAGTCCTATCCACAGTCTTACAAAGCAACTCACAAATGAAATCCCATGGGGAGTGATCAGAAATCAAAATAATATCTCTCAAATGTAAATATGAGTAAAGTGAATGACAAATGGAGTGAAAAAACAAAGACTTAGGCATCTTATGAGAATACCTTAGGAGGCAAGAGGCATACTAAGGACATGAAAAGACACTAAGTGACTAGTGGTCATCTATGTACAAAGGAAACCTATTCTCTATAGAAAATAAGCTTTGTAGGCAGATAAGTATGCTACTAAGATCAAATCATGAAGGTATATTGATACAAGGAAAAGTAAAATGGACCTACCTCCCCACAACGTGTTTCCCACTCCTTAGGACCCCTTATAGAGCCATCGGTCTACTATGAAGATTGGGTACTTGCATGAGAAAGTAGGTAGTACTAGAATATATACTCTTTTATTCTCCTCTTCTAATCTACTGGCCTACTACACCCCAAAAGACCTCAGCTTTATCGTGAGGCCAACTGTAGATTTTGAGCTTCAACTAGAAGAAGGAGATGTGCTTTGAATCATGTCTTTTAGTGTGATTTGAATTTTAAGATATTGCATATTTTTGCCTTTTAATATTATTGCATTTTATTTAAATGATTTGGCCTTTAACTTTATTTTGAAGGCATTTTTAAGATTCCTCCTCCATACGGATTTGGGATGACCAATAATGAGAGAGATAGTAATACACATGAATGAGGTGTAGGCTAAGGTTAAAGGAAGCTAAGTAACCCAAGACAAAAGATTGACTAGGATACTTAGGTTTGATAATGAACAAGTATGTGATTTCAAGTCTTAACCATGTATATGCTTAGTTTGTGGAAAAGGAAGAAGGAAGAAGGAGATCCAAAGGTGGATCGGTAAAAGGAAATAGTAATGAGAAAGACTATTTGATAACTGATCACATGGTAAAAGGAGATAATAACCAAAAGAAATAGGGTAGATATAATCAAGTCACCATGACAACTATCTATGAAAAATAAAGATAAGAAAGCAAACAACCATGAAGATACAAGGGAAAATTTTTGAGAAAAACTCTACAGGAAAAGAAAGCAATGATAAGTGAAAAATAGAAATGATAAGGAAAAGATAAGTATATGTGAAATGTAAAACAAAAACATAAGCTAACTATAGTACAACAAGAAGGAGAAACATGATATAAGATAGGAAATAATTTGGCACAATGTCAAATGATATAATCAAAAATATAAATAAGATTGGAGCACACATCCAATCCAAATGGAAGATGAGTAAGAAACATGCATGTTCTCATAAGTACTAGTAAATATGTCCACACACATTATCCAAGACATCAGATAAATCTCTACCAAGCTGAATATGAAATGTTGCTAGTGTCTCGTCAGTCTTTTTTGAATACTAGGCAATTACATCTTTTTTAATTTCCTCAACTAAAAATTTAGGAATACTCATTGGATCATGTTGAGGAGGGAAATTAGGCAAAGGATGGTCAATACAATGCATGGGAATGGGATCTAAAAGAGATACAAGAATCACTAGTGGAGAAGGATCCATGGGTGAAGGAAGGTCCATGGGTGGAGAAGGAACCATAGTGGAGGTACAGAAGGTGGTGAAGGGACCACAAGAGGTGTATCTAAGGGAGAAGAAGGGGGAGCCTTCTTGTGAGAATGACCTATGAGAGGAATGGTAGAAGGTCTATGAATAGATATAAGATGGTCCTTCAGATGTTGTTGAAGGATACAACAATGATTAGTGTGATGTGTGCCACATTGGTGCCATAAACAATACCTCTCACCATACTTAGGTATATATTTAAGAAAGATCTTTGGAGGAGGTAAGGTAGTGTCTATCTATGGAGAATAAGGATGTAAAGTATCAATATATTGTTTTAACTTATGATAATGGGTAGAAGAGTGATTATCTGTCCCATGGAAGCAACAGATACGCTTGTGAGTACTTTTAGAAGAAACATTCACGAGAGGTGTAACAGGCATGAAAGAAGAAAGAGATGAATCATCAGCGCATTTGATGGGTAGAGGATCCATCTGAGGTAAAGGAAGCAAACCATCACTGAGAGAAGGTGGTGATGGAGAAGGAAAGTAACCAAGCATAATAGAAGGAGCACTAGTGGAAGATGCAAGAGTAAGCTCGATAATAGTAGAAGTAGCAATAATAATTAGTTCTAATATAAGTTCTACTATGGGAGGGGCGAGATAAATAGAATGTCTAAGGAGGGTTTCACTAACCTCAAGGGTGAACCAATGATGGGATTCAAGGAACCTAGTAAAATGGTAAGATCCAGTCATAGCACGATCCATGAGCATAGTCCTACGGGACTCCTCAAAAACTAGAGGTGTCGATGCCATCTCTACTCTGTGATAAAGAGTAAAAATGCAAGAATCAAGAATTATAAATGTTGGAACATGACAAGATGCATGAAAATACTTAAGTAAATAATAATGATAATGTATAATCTCAACATTATGGACTTAGACAAGATCACCTAATAAAGGATCATCTAAAGAATAGCCATCATCATAATCCAGCGTATGAAGATTAATGACACAATTTGGAATATTTTTGTCATCAGAATAAGCATGGTGAATAGAATGTTGAGTCTTGGATAAGACTACGAGAATGTATCGCAAGGAGGTTTGTGAGAATGAGGTTACAAGGAAGTAGGAAACTGCAAGATGAGATGAGGTATGAGATCAGAAGTTTTTATCTTTAAGTCAATTTCATTGAGCTCATCATCATTGAAGTCTAAAAGGTTGGGAGGAATGTCACCAATAAGCTTGAGATGCCCATTTTAACCTCTGATTGAGTTGATATAAAATTTAAACATTGTGACTCATGGAATGGAATGTTAGGCAAAGGCTCAATAGTAAGAATCTTTAAAACACCATGATCTTGGAATTGTTCAAAATTCCAAGGGTTAGTATCTCCTTAAATCCTATAAATGGCTCCATTATGAGGGAATTTAATGCATTGGTATGTGGAAGAAGTGATAGCTCGCATACGATGAGTTCATGACCTACCAAGTAAGATGTTATAAAAAAGGGGGAAGTTAAAGATCATCACCTTTACATGAATGATAACAGGTGGGATAGTAATGGGAAGTCACACACACCCAAGAGGATGCATTTGCCTTCTATCATATCCTTGGTAGGTTTTATGTGTAGACTTAAGATTGCATTCTGAATATCCAAGGGTCTTAATGAAATCAATATAATCAACACAAGTGTTAGAACTCTTGTCAATCAATGCTCGTTTAACTTGGATATCACTTATTTGGATGCTAATAAATAAGGGAGGATCATTTATACGAAGTATAATCTCATTTGAAATCATAGATGTGATGGGAAATTTTGAAGAAAGAAAAGTGTTGATAGTTTCATCAACATTGATGGACATCTCTTCACATTGTTGCAAGATACTACCCTCAAAACCAGATAAGGCTACCTCATGTCCTGCTAAGGGAGGATGAGGGATATTCATCTTAAATAATAGTTTCATAAGATGGTTATGATGATGGGGATAATTCCTTGTAAGCTCAAGAAATGGAACTTGAGATGGGAGATTAGTGAGCTCCATAATGGGATCCCACTCATCATAACCCATGAGAAGATTGTTAGATATAGATGTGTAATGATTAAGGAGGTCTTCGAAAGGAGAAGCCAAATAGCATTGAAATTTATGTTGATAAGAATGAGAAGGTTTAGAAGAAGGTTGTAAATCATTTGGTGATGAATAAGTAGTTGGTTCAGATTGATCTTGAATTTTGGAAGAAGTGTTAATAGAACGTTGATTATCATTGGAAGATTGATAATCATTAGTATTAGAAGATGATGGAAGAATGGTAGAAATAGAATGGGATGTGTTATCCAAGGGAGAATCATAAATTGGACTATCATCAAAGGTTATAATATATTCTTGCCCCAACTCATTTAAATGAGTTAGAGAATAATTTTGGATAACATAGTATGTCTTAGAAGGAGGCAGAGTGTAGATAGGTTGAGAATTAATGAAAGCCACCACCCTTCGCATATTAGTAATGCTAACCACATTCTCTTCAGAATTTGGTTTGATAAGACTTTCTACATTATTGGTGGAAGAAGTGGGTGTGTCTTGACTTTCTTGGATTAGTTGATGATTAGGTAAAGGATCTTTATAGATAGTTAAATGAGTGTTTGCTTGATTCAAAGCTTGAGCTGTATCATGAGTTTTGTAGTCCATGAAAGCATTTTCATAAGATTTTTGATGCTTTTAAATGATATAATCATGAACAAAGTTAGGTCCAAAAATAAAGTCTATAGCTAAATTATGAAGTTGTCTATAGGTCTCATGAGAGTGACCCCAACTAGCATGAAACCAATAAAACTTTCTAAGATCATATCAGGTTTTCATAAGATGAGTAGGGTCAACCTCTCGAGGAAGAGGCCTAGGTAGATGTTTAATAAATTCATCTAAGGAAAGAGGTTTATGAACATTAATGTTATTTGGTGAAAAGAAATGAGGATTAGTATATTATTGAGAAGGAACTAATTCTGAAGAAGGGGTAGGAATGACAACTTGAACATTGTGAATGGTATCATATGAATCGGTAACACCATCATTGGTAATATTGCAATTTTTGTTTTTAAGTAACAAACAAGGCCCCACAGAAGGTTGGGGTGGTTTGAATTGATGTATAAGGAAATCTTGTCATTTGGCTTGGTTAATGGCTTCCTTCAAGGTATGTGGAGAGAGGGTATGAACTCAATATTATAATTTAGGATAAAGAGCATTGGTAAAGAGATGAAAGAGATTATCATCAGCCATGTTATGTTCACACTTGTTTGACAAAGTCTTCTATCATTTAACAAAGGCTTGGGCAGTTTTATTTTTATTTTATTTGTAATTGATGAAATGGGCCAAAGTATTTTCAGTAAGATTACTAATTTGGAATTCTTGTACTAAATTATTCACTAAATCCTCCAAACTAATAATAGAATGAGGTCTAAGTTGATTATAACAATCCAAGGCATCACCTGTGAGGGTTTTGGCAAGGAGTTTGGTAGCAACAAAGGTGTTTAATTTGACCCAATCATTATAAATATTTCCAAATGTCTTAAGATGAAGGGTAGGATCAGTTGATCCATTATAAGAGATTGTAAGTGTTATACCTCCTATATCAATGTAAAAAATTTGAGTAGTAAGAGGTTCATCTTGTAAATGCTTGATGACTTTTTTGACTAATGGAGGTTGAGGAATGAGATTGCCTTGAGAATATCAAAGAGGGGGAGGAGGAACACTTTGGTTATGTGTGCCCCAAGTCATTGGTTGAGGATTGGATTGAATATTAAGAAGGTGGTTCTGCATTTGCATCATTTGATTCATATTATGAGCTTGGAATGTGTTCATTTGATTCAGAGTTTGCAATAATAGTTAATGAGTTTGATTAGTGTTATTATAAGAAATGGTATTGTTGTTTTGTGCTGGTGATAGTGGATTGGGTACCACTATTAGTGTTGATATGAGCTTGAGAAGAGCCTTGATAATTTGAGCACTAGTGGCAAAATTTGCTTGTGAATCAAAAGATGGACTAGTAAATGGTTGACAAGAAGAAGCACTAGAATCATGAGTGCCTTGGGTAGCAAAAAATGAACTAATGGATGGATTACGGATAGTGGGTCTTATGAGAGGCCCACTAGATGTAGAACCTGTCATGTTAGTTGAGATACTAGGCATGGAGGTAGAAGAAGTTAAAGAAGAAGATGTCATGGCATAAGGAGTCAAGATTGAAGGAAGAGGTTTAAAAGCAAAGAAATTGGTACCCCCAAATCTAGTTGAGAAAGTGGAATTAAGAGAATGAGGTTCTTCAACTTGACAGCTAATCATAAAGTTATAGATGGTGGAAGGATCTTTACCTCTATGTTGAGGGAATTTGGTGATAAAGAAAAGCATTTCAAGAATATACTCTAACTCAAGCTGATCCTTTAAGAGAGTAAGAGGGGTTTTTTTTAAAGAGGTATGAGGAAGGGTCCGATAGTTCATTGTGTTGGTTTCAATATGAACATTACTAGCATTTTTTAAAAGAACCCTACTTTGTCTATGGGAGACCCTATTAGGATTGGTAAATTCCATCATGTCTATTGAATAAACTTTAGTGTTTTCACCAAATAGATATTCCATGATGAAAGGACAAGAAGCAAGATGAGAAATCAAAGAATCAAAAAGTGATTGAAATAGAACTAGGTCAACCTGGTCGACCTAGTGCAAAAATTGGGACTATAAAACTGTACAGGGTCCACAAGATTGACCCAATATAGAGAAAAGAGCCTAACATAAAGTGAGAAAAAGTCCATAAATAGTGATATATCAACCAGGTTGACCTAGTGCAGTGTACAAGGGCTAAAAAAGATGCTAGGTTGACAGGGTCAACCTAGTGCAGTGAATAGGAAGTAAAAGAAAGAGTTGATAATAAGTTTATCAAATGAAACAAGATAGTTTGTAGTTGATCTAAGAAATTAAGTGTTGAAAGTAAACAAATAGTCAATTGAATTGACACTAACCAATCCAATTGATGTGCACAAAGCAAAACCTTGTACCAACGCTAGCTAATGCAAGTTTTTGCACACATAATTGAGCAAAGAATAAGCAAATAACTTGGAAAGTAAAGCTAGCTAATTAGTCAACCTAGAATGTTAATGAGATTATTAAGAATAATTTCAAATGATAGGGAGTTGGTTTTAATCAAGGTACTAGATAGCAATTTGTAGATAGTTTCAATGGAGTTTAGGAAGAAAGGGACTATAGTGGCAATGATATAGGGTTGGTATTAGGGCCTACCACTTCACTTCACACATTGCAACGATAATGGTGTCAGGTGTTTAACTAGAATATACCATTAACCATGCTGTATACTTGACCAAAGCATTAAGTCAACTTCTCCCTTGATGATGAAATCCAAGTAGGTTGGTATAGGTAGTCAAATGTTTAAATGTTTATTGATGTTATGTGATTTTTCCATGTGTGCATAAAATAGAAATAGTGAAACTAAGCGATTAATTAAAAACCTCCTAATTAGACTATGTGGACTATTCTAAGCATGCAAAAAATTGAAAGAAAAGATGTGATTAACATACAAGGTAAATTCCAAATTTGAAATAAGGTATAGTGAAAATACTATATGCACAACATACAGAACTAGGTTAATAGTGTCGAGCTAGTACTGTTGAAGACAGGGTCTAAAAAAACTACTAGGTCGACCAGATCGATCTAGTTGTTTCGAATATCACAAAAAACATAAAACTAGGTCAACCAGGTCGATCCAGTTGGTTGTGTAAGGATATTTTTGAAGGCTGCAAACTTGAAAGGAAAGTATAGAGCAAAAGGAGATAAAGAATAAAAGACTAACCTTGATGGTTCATAGATGGAAATGAGAAAGATTGTTGATCAAGAACCTTAGATAAATCTCTCAAAAACTTGCAAGCTGGGTCAAGTTGGTCGACCAAGCAATATAGAAACCTGATGAAAAAGTGTTGAAAATGCACTAGGTTAACCTAGTCAACCTAGTAGGTTGAACTAGATGTTTGAAAATGTACTAGGTCAAGTTGGTCGACCTAATAGGCTAATTTGGAAGTATTGAAAATTGAAACATGTATTGTGTCAAGCTAGTCAATTAGGCTGTACAAGAACCTACTGCAAAGTGGCTAAAAATGTGCTAGGTTGACCTGGTTAACCTAATAGGCTGAGGTGAAAGTCTAAAAAGTTTTGAAAACTTGTACTGGGTCAAGCGAATCGATCTAGTTTCCTTTTCCTGCACAAAAAAATAACTAGATCAACAAAATTGAACCAGTATGTCAAAATATATGATATAAATGATGACAAAAAGAATGAAAAAAATGAAAAAAAAAGTAAACAAATCTTGAAAGTGTTTGATTCATGTTGGATTCACTAGAATGTATGCAATAAAAATTACATGATGTACATGAATTAATCCTAGAACGGATAAGGTAGAGCATACATACACTTTCGATTGGGTATACACTTATTAAGTGTGAGCATGACCAATATGGGGATCTGTTAGACTTGATTAGGGGATCACTTGGATCACTTGTCAGAACATATCATGTTAGGAAGGGTTCCAAAGCCTATAGTCTAACATAATCACACAACAACCCTAAAAGAGTCCTATGATTTGATATTTCACTTATGCTAACAAACAAAAGAGTAAATTATTCTAATAACAATAAAATTAAACTAACCTAGTGCACACCAAAGCTTGTGGCACAAAGTGGGGGTTAGATCAAAATAAATAAACAACTAAACTAAACATGCATACGATACATATACTCACATCAATGTATAAAAAATCCTAATACATACAAGAGAATAATACATATTGCATTATCTATCTACTCTTACAAAGGAGAAATAAAGTCAGGAATACTTACCTTTGAAGACAAACCTGTCAAGCCTCAATCTCTCCCTTGGCCAAGGTGCTTCGTAAGAGATTATTGTGGTTTGTAAGGATAACCAAGATAAATCAGCTTAAGGATATACAACCTACCTAAGCATCTAAAAGACTTCTCCACACGACAAGATCGGAGCTCCAAAGAAATTATTGAACCCTAAAGCTTTATTCCTCAAGTAGAATGGTCAATAAGCATATGTTCGTTCACACTTATTTGATTTATTCTTCACTCTCTTTAAATGGTGGTAAATGACCTTGTATATATAGTAGTATCTTACGTAAAAAAATTTAGACATGTTAGTTGTACTAGGTCAACCAAGGCGACCTATCACATTTTTGGGCTATTTCACTAGGTCTATGCTAGGTCATTCAGGAGGCTAACAAACCAAAAGAGCTAAAGTGTCCCAAAAACACACTAGGTCAACCAGATTAACTTAGTTTTTTTAATAGGTCAAAATGATAACAAGGTAAAAATGAAGGAATAAAACATGATAATGACTAGAATGGATAGGAAAGAGAAGAATAAGCTTATGGTTCAAGGTTTTAAGAGACAAGTGTGTAGATGGCAAGTGGCAAAAGGAACAACAATCTTATGAAGCACCAATGGTCTGTCGACACCTTTCCCAATGCACCCCTCAAGGTATGCACTTAGATATATTGAGATTCGACTAGTTCTTGTAAGATATAAAGTGTTAGTAATCAATAAAAATTTGAAAATTTTATGTGTATACACTTCAGACTAAGCCTACACCTAGACCTCTCTTAGACCCTACCTAGCTTAATGAGGTATGAAGAGCATATTTAAATGCAAGTATGCATATGTGAGCATGTATAGAGGTGAGATGAGCTTTTTTAGGCTTGTTCACAAATTTTGAGGTCATGATTTGAAGAAAATTATATGAAATAGTGTTTTAGGCCTTCTCAAGGTCATAGAATGAGGTATCAAGACCCGAGAAGCACTTTTAGATGTCTTTTGTCACATGAAAACCTAAGATGTTAATGAGATATGATTAATGGTCTAGATAAGATCTCTAATAATTGGTTTTGGATTTAACGGGTAGTCTTTTATGAACATCGTTAACACCAAAACCTATGTTAAACCTCTCTACAACCCTAATAAGGACCCGATGTGAAAGATCTTGTTCAAATCAGCTCAAAATAGATTAAAATGTCCATATAAACTATTGGATAATGTATTCAACTCTCCCAGGTACCTCTAGGTGGTGATTGTCAGTTAGATGATAGAGAAAATCCACATATACAGGGTTATTTATCAAAAAAAATTGTAGCTCTCAAAAGTTGTATTAGTCAAGACAAGAAAATGGATAGTAGAATGAACTAGAGACTCATTTTTCATGTCCATAATGATTTTTGGATGGGTTATAACCTTAAAATGTTCTAATTTGGTCATCCAAGTTAGCCAGTCGTAGACAAACCTAATGGTGCAAATAGTGCAAAACCCAGGCATAGATGAGAAGATGGATTTGAGGGTTTGAGCATGTCATATTGATGAAAAAAATGCATGAAGATTTTATTTATAACTTATAATTCATTTACATGCTTGGAATAAGTTTTGGAGGTCAATGAATATGGTAAAAATTTGCTCACAAAATGACCTGTCTAGTTCAGATAAGACTGTGTGATATAAGGTCAATAATTTGGTATGCAAGACCAATATTTGTCATTAGACAATATGATATTTCTATCTAAGGATGTTATAGATATCTCATATAAAAATTTACATGCATCAAGATTCATGACAATTGTCTACACAAGTGTTGGATGTCTAAGTCACCATGACTGGTCTTTGAGGTAAATTGGCAGTTCTGAGTAAGTTATAAAGATGTTCTTGAGTCTTTATCTCATAAGTGAAAGTGTTTCAATAATTTAGTGATGATCCCGAGGTCATGGATAAATTGTCTACGTGTTTCATTTGCAATAATTCATTAGCTTAAGGGGGTTTAAGCTTCATTTTTGCAAGACAAACTTTTGAGGCACACAAGGTTAATAGGACAGTTTGTCCTAAGGAAGCTTTCCTGGTATAAAGAAAAGATACAGGCCTAATCAAGCATGGAGGAGGTAATTAAGGTCATTGGATAAGTGATTGAATGGTTTTCAATTGTTGGATAAATCCATATGGGCCCAAGAAGATCAATATTTGGTGTTAAGAGGACAGACCTAATGCAATTAGGTCTCCATGAGGCCTAAAAAAAAACTGAGGCCTAATTCAATTGTTGCAAACCAAAAAGGGTCCAAAGTTTATTTGAATCATGTTTATAATATGTTATAAGACCTATTATGTGGCTGACCTAAGAGGTTGAATGTGTGTGGCTAACCAAGTGGTGCATGACCATGAGATTTATATATATACAAGGCAGTTTAGGCCTATTTTGAGTGTAATGATACAAACAAATAAAATATTGCTTGGTAGAGAAGAAGGAGGTATTGAAATGAGACCATAATAGTAGAGCAGAGATGTGGTAATCAAAATTGATGAGGTGATTGAGTTGGTGTTGAGTCACTTAGGGAGTTGGCACTTCCTTGTACATAGGTGTTTGTTAAAGCCTAGTCAAGTGGGTGTATGACTTCATTAGGGGTTGGTGCTCCAAGTTGAGTTGGTAATCAATAAAATTTTATCTTTTATTTTATAGGACTATAGTCCATTTGCAGGGATCACATTAGGTTTTCCTTCCCTTAAGGGTTTTCCACTCATACGTGTGTTTTCTTATGTTATTCTCATGCGAATGATCTTTATGCATTACTAGATTATAGTGTTGCTTTCATAGTTCATGAATGATTGGATATAATTGAAAGAAAGTTTTTGGTACTCTGATTCACCCCCCTCTCAATGATTGTGCTTTCAACATAAGAAGAAGGTAAAAAACTTGGTTGAATTCTTTGTTAATCCAGTCTTCAAGGTTGGTTTGGATGAAGCTATAGCAGCCCTAGATGATGATCAGGGAGATCCTCTATCGTTCTCTGGTAGAGACAAGTTTGAGTTCATGTCGATGGTCACATTCATGGACTTGGAGAAGATATAATCTCTTTTCCATGATTATATTCAATCCTTTGTTGTGTTGTGGAGCCTATTTCTAAATTACAATATATTTCAAATATTGTACATTTTAAATGTATTGTACACTCTATATGTATTTTGGAACCCTTTTAATAGGAATTCATTTTGGGTTGATTCTGCCCATGTTTTTGGTACCCATTATTTTGTAATACTGTTTTGTTGATGTCTTATGTATAGATAGATATTTTGTAGGTAATACATCATGAGAACAAGGGTTTGAGAAGGAAGAATAGAGAGTGTGTGAATTTAGGTGTGAATTCAAGAGGGTTTATTGCGCATATCTCCAAACAATATTTTATGCATTATAATTGTGAGAACACTGATCTAAGAGTAGTTTATACTCTCATGGTTTGTAATAAAATCTGAGCAAGTGTTTTTTAGTGGATGTAGCCCATATTGGGTGAACCACGTTAAATCTAGTCTTCTTATTTTGCATGTTTATTTATGTTTTTTCTACATCTCTATTTATATCTATTATTATTACGATTCTATGAAATTATTCCCCATCGATTTCTATATTTATTCCTAACATCCTTGGTTTTTGAGATGAAATCAAATAAGTTGTTGGGTTTTTTATTTCCCCCACCACCTTTAAACAATGCTTTGTCACCTTTGCTTGCTATGAAATGCATGCATGTTTTTTGCTACTCGCACCAAAGAATTAGATCACTCATATTCTTGGCTAGGCTAGTGTTCCATGGCATTTCCTCTTTTCCTCCATGGTTGGTCAGACAAGCTCTGACAATAATTATGTCAGCTTCAAGTAAACATTTGGTGTTAAACAAATGCAAGTCCGAGCAGTTGAACACTTTGTCTGCCTTGGCGATTCTTGGTTCCAATGTGGTAGTTTTTTATTTAGCCTATGGCAAGTGTCCTTTACTAGTATTCTAGGCCTATCTCTACTTTCAAGTTTATCAAAATCATACCAATTGACTAGATTTGTGAATGTACCCCTTTTTTATTTGATAATGTTTTTCCTTTTTGGGGTCGGGGGATTCTATGCTAATACATTCTAAGTTTTTTTTGTAATTTGACCTATGATATGGTAAGGAAATGAAAATATTTTAGTTAGTGTTTTTTTTGTGTATATTCTTGTTCTTAAAAGAATCGCATCAAGACTCAAATTTTATGATGTGCTTAATATATATGCATCATTTTTTTATTATAGTTATAATGGTTGATGTTTTTTATTTATGACCAACGTACTAAGTGAATGGATAGAGTTATGTTTATAATAGGTTTATGTATGAATTAAAAAAATTGTTTTTTATCAGGCACAAGTCCCATAAACCCACTATTTATCAAAAAAAGAAAAAAGGCAGGGGGTCTAAATGTTGTCAAATATTGTAACTACTTAAACATTTGTTCCTACAACCTTTATAGGATAATTTAGATGATAATATCCTTTTTAGACAATATCTATCTTGCAAGCAAAGTGATGTGACAACGTATGTTGTTGCATTTGGTCATTAACCTCTTTCTGTGAGGTTATTATAATCAAAGCCATTTCACAACTACACACTTTCTCAGTTAAATGCAGGTACTAAAATTGCTTCACGACTCTTGTTAGATGTGAGATCATGCAACACGTAGGGATCATAAAAATTACAAATTAGAAAAAGTATTTAGATGAGCAAAATAATCCCTCATTGTAAAACAACACATGTTCAATGCACATGCAACAAATGGGTTATATGCAATTGGAACCAATCACATGAACAAGTGTCCACTTCATTTGCAAGCATCACAAAGCAAATTTCCATGTCATCTTCTTCAAACACAAAATTAGAATTAGATTGTGTTGGCCTAATTAAAATTATTATATTACTAATAATTAAAAATATATTATAATATAATATATATGATATAATAATATTATAAATTATTATATAACATATCGTTCGATTATAATTATAAATATATATTATCTTTATTTAATTATTATAATAAAAATATAATATATTAATATTACAATAACAATAATATTTTTAATATATATATATATATATATATCACAATAATATCTATACTTATAAATATATATAATCCATATAATATATTATATACTATTATATTGTATTGTATTTTTAGTTAGTATAGAAATATAGATTAATATTTTATCCCAACATCAATGACATTATAGTGATGCTTTGAGCCGCACATTAGATGTGTAACCTTGCCACAATTAAATCAACTTTCATGAAGTCTTCATCCACTTTTAAGAATAGAAGACGGCCAGTCAAAGATGGCAACTCCCTATAGGCTTTAATTTGAAATTACTCCAATGCACTGTGAAACGAAACATCTCCTCCACATAAAAATTATTGCAATGTTGTATGAAGGAACACCACACCTCATTTTTCATTGTTGCTTCATATTAATGTTTCATAACACTTCATGCACAAAAAGTGAGATAAAATTGGCAATCATAGACTTCGAATGAGATACGATTATCATTTTACAATCCCCTGCTTTGCAAAACCTCACCACCATATATAAGATTATTAACAGTTGTTATATTGTATGCATAAGAGAATTACATAAATGGAAATAATATGTTGTTATATGAAAATTAAACTTGCATCTTATGGAAGAATGATCAAAAAGTTAAATTAGAATTAAACACTCCGTAAATGCAGTTTTCACTATTTATTTATTCATTTATATGCCTCACCACTTCTAACAGAGGTATACTTAACCAAATATTTTATTAAGGCTATGATTTATAGGTCTCCAAAAATAGTTGTTATCGTTATCCTTCATTTTATTCTGGAAACCTGATCAAGACCTTCTACATATCTGTCAATACCCGAGCATTTACTGCCTCTGTGAATGTTTCAGGTTTAATTTGAAATTACAGGCCTGCGTGAGATCCCGGACGTGCATTCTCTATCTGGATCTAATCTTGTATGCGCAGTCCTAATCTGCATGTTTTACAAAGAGTCTGAGATTAAATTAACATACGGTGGAGTCTGAGTCCTGCTTAGCAGCAGATGGAGAGTCTAAGACAGATTGGAGGCTTTGAGATCAAAGAAAACGTTATTTGGTCATGCTGAAAAAAATTTATCTCGATGAAGATTTAACTAAGTTACAACAAGAAGAGGTCAAATAAAGTAGAAAGAAGGTGTTGGAAGCAAAAAAACAAAGAAAATGGACCGTGAGCTGTAATGGTAGAGTTTCGAACGAGGATTTTATCCATGAATGGTGAATTAAAGCTTGGCCCATCTTTACATGACGCTAAAGTTCGAAGTCCCAGCCCACAACATCAATCACAATTGCAGTTTGTAATTGTGATGGTTCTCTCGTTTTTGTCTCAGGGTCTTTTGAAGATGTGATTCTTAACTCAGATATCATCTTTCTCATGAAAACCCATGAAACTAAGGAGAACCACTCCCTTCATATACATGGTACTCATGGATTGTTGTACATAGACCAGAGCTCTGACATGGAACAAAAGGCTCTAGAGGAGTAGCTTGCCTCTATAGAGATCATATCCAATCCTCTATCCAACTTGAAGGATCCAACGAATTTGCAATATTTTTATGGATATCACTAGAAAGAAGACCTCCTTTGCAAAATTTGCTCATTGTTGCTTGTTACTTTCCCCTAGAAGACTTGAATTATGCTTTAGCTCTCAAGGGGGAATCTCCCTTTGTAGACTTGTAACCAGAGATTACAAAATTTTTGCTATGGGTGAGGTACTTCTTATTGGTGACTTCAATGCCCAAAGTGGACAGCTACAGTATTGACAACTTCAATGCCCAGACTGGCTAGCTACAGTGTGTTAGCCATGGCCTTCACAATGACCCATTGATGATTTATGATGTTGATCATAATGAATCAAGTCTCCACCTATATTTTCTAAACTCTACCATGAATGCTTATGGGTAGCACCTAATCAAGTTGGGTGAATCCCATGACCTTGTGATTCTAAATGGTATGGAACACTTCCCTAAATCTATAGACTTTACTTCTTTTCCTCATCCTAGTGGAGCTAGTGTAGTAGACTATGTCATATCCTGTAAATATTTTTCTTTGAGTATAAATAATCTTCAGATTTAGACTTCTTCCCACCTCTCACAGATCATGTTGTTCTCTCTTTTTATAAACCACTTGCCAAATCTAGTACAACTTCTTCCCTTGTGTTCTCTCGCCTACATACTACTATTCATTTTTAACATGCATATGATGAAAGCTACACCAATATTTTTAAAACCAACATCATGAGCATTTATGAGACTCTAGACCCAGTTGAGAGAGCTAATAGGCTATCCCAAGGAATTATGATTGATGCCCTTAATTCCTTCACTCACTCTATTCATATTACAAAACCCCATAATGCCCATGGTCATTGCCCTCAAAATGCTTGGTATGATGTCGATTATAAAATTGTTCACAAGTTAACTAAGTGTATTATGACCCAAACATCCTTTAAAGCCAAGATCGTCCAAAAATTATACATAGCTATTCTTAGAAATAAAAAATAACAATACTTATATAACAAATGAAGAGTTGTCCTTCACCAAATCCGATCCAATCCCAAGTCATTATGGAGATCATTTTTACCCAAAAAATCAATTTGTGCCACTACCAACCCCCATACATGGTATTCATATGCCACCTCTCTCTATGATGTTTCCAATCAACCCCCCATCCAAGTCAATCCTAGACCACTTAACTATCATTTCTTTACTAATAAGATGGTCCTTAAAGCCATTTTCAAACTCAAGTCTAATAAAGCCCAAGATTTAAAAAATTTAAACGCTAAATTCTTCCATCATAGCCCAACTGTTCTTATTGTCCATATCTTTAATCTTTTTAATTATATTGTTTCTCATGGTCTTCCCACAAATTAGACATCCCATATTATTCATCCCATCTTCAAATCTAGAGATTGTCTTCAACCAGGTAACCACTGTACCATTATGATTGGGCACACTTTGGCTAAGATTTTTGTTGTAGTGTTAGATGACTATATCTCTAAGGTGGTAGAGACAAAACAACTTCAGGGAAAAGGTCAGGTAGGATTTAGAAGGAATCACTAAACAAGTGATCACATATTCATTCATGCTACCATCACTGAGGAAACAAAATAACAATAGAAAGCATATTGTTGTTTTGTAGACTTTTGTAAGGCATTTGATACTAGTACCAAGACATCTTTTGATTCCAAGGCATAAAGACAAGTCTTTATGATTTAATAATTACCCTGGTAAGAACATTATATGAGGTGATTTTTGGGCATATTCATACCAAAATGGGCACTAGATATAGCATCCATAGTACCATAGGTGTGAAACAAGGTTGTCCATTGTTACTTAATCTTTTTGGGCTCTATATTGATGAATTAGAGGACCTTAACTCCATAAATTTGGGTGGAATGAGTGGTTGTAGCCTCTTTGAGATTTACATTGCTATTTTATTGTTTACAGATAACATTATTTTGCTTTCAATCTCAATTACAATTCAAAATCAGCTTGATACATTGAGCAACTTTTGTGATAAGAATGGCCTTGAAGTAAATATTGTAAAGACAAAAATCATGGCATTTAACGTAACCAAGAAAATATCATCTTCAATCAATTTGACATACAAAGCAAAACAAGTCAAGGTGGCACACTCTTACACTTACTTGGGTGTGGTTTTTTCTAGACTACCTTTTAGCCTTGTCCTTGCAATAGAAGCAAGACTTAACAAAGGATATGCAGCATTGACATCCTTAGAAACACCATGTTTTCAACTCTAATTTTGAGATATCCAGACAAAGATTCAACTTTTATATACATTAGTTACTATTGAGCCCATACTTGAGACAAAATAATTTCAAATGTTTGGAAAGAGTCTTCATCTCCATGTTATCAAGAACATTTGAGCCAAAAGAACAGTTCATCACTAAATTATACTTGTAGAGTTCGGGGTACGTCCACTCTTTATCTCCTTAATTTTCCATGTTATCACTATGTTGCATAGGGTTCAATGAATCACAAATTCTTTCTCTAGTCAGAATAAGTATCAATTCTTGGCACTTCAATATTCTATGCAACTCATCATATAAGGATGCAAATCTTGTTTGCATGCAAGAGTTATGGTTCTCCTCCAAAAGTTGGATGTTGATATAGAAATACTACCTCATCTCAGTTTTTCTATTAACGCTCTGCAACTCACTAAACATAAAATCAATAGACATATTCGTAAAGAGATTAGTAAATCTTACTTGCAAGTTACATGGTTTAATCCCAAAGAACATTTGAAACTAAAACGTCTTCATTATTTCTAATTTTATTCTTGTTTTCATGAGAATCGAAATCTAATTCATGGATATGTGAAGAGGATGTTGCCATTAACATGTTTAAGGATCCCTTTAATACAATTTTGTGTTTGCTTTCATTAACTTCAAATGAAATACGATCATACCCTCCCACAGGTTGAGCGTATATGCCAATTGTGTTTTTTAGAACTTGAAAGTGAAGAGCATTTTGTATTCAAATGCCCTTCAATGATATTCATAGAAGATTCATTGTCATTTTAGAGATTTCCATGTATCCTTGAGGAGCTTCATTCAATATGAGGAACATAAATGTTTAGTTTTGTTTATTCGCGAAACATTTCAACTTCAATAAGAAAAAAATTTAAATTGATGTCTTCACACAGAGAATTCTAAGAATATCAGTGCTTTCTTCTAAATAATGAACTTAAGGAATCTCAAGAGACCACATACCTAAACAATTTGGTACAGATTTATAAAACAACACATATTTTACTGATTTGAAGATCTAGAACACTAAAATAGTAGAATCCTTGTTTTATATTAATTTTACTTCTCTTTCTATATCGTTTACAATTATTTTTGACATTTTTTTAATATACTATATTAATATATATATTATATTTTTTCAATCCCATAAATCATTGTTAATCTCGCGGTCAAAAATATCTAAATTAAATTAAATTAAACAAAAACATGGGAGATGGATCATGGAATAATATTTATAGTTTTGCAACTTTTTATTGCGTTTTACCATTTGCTTGTCAATCGAGATTGGGTTGTATGGTCATTAATTTTTATGGATTAATAGTATTTATATGATCATTTATTTGTATTAATAGTATTATATAGTCATTAATTTTTATTCGTAGTATTTATATTTTATTTGTATACGTGTTGGGACTATTTTTTGGATAGTCCCCTCAAATGATTGAAGGATGCTCGTCATAATAATGAATAAATTTCAGTTATATGGGGCGATTTTATTATTGTACTCTTCTAGTTTTATGAGTTGATTTTGGTCAGTTATTTATTTATATATATATAAATATATATATAATTGGATTTTGATTTTTTTAATTGAAAATCGTTTATATTAATTCAATAAAATACAATTATTCATACAAAAAAGTGGGTGGAAAGGTCACACCCCAAGTTCACACTGTGCCAAACGGTCAAGGGAAGAGTACGAACAAAGCTAATAAACGCTGCCAACCAAAAAGGGCAAAGAAAAAATATAATTAAGCCGCCGCCACAAACATAAAAGTAGGAGAGGGTGGAGGTGGGGGCTATCAGGCTTTCCTCCCCACCCCGCATTCATAAGGGAGTCCTCAAAATCATGAAAGGTCTCCCAACCACCAATAGTGTCTTCAAGTTCATTTTTGTCTTCTCCAGCAGACCTCCATGAGGAAATGGCCAAAGCCAACCTTCGAAACTTGTTTAGTGGAGGAAGTGGAGCGTCCCACCCATCAAGCTGGTCTCTAAAAGGAGGGGGATCCCCCCAACCACCCATCTGCGATTGAGTATGAGCCCCCCAGCCATCCTGTTGACCACGAACAATCAAGCTAGCAACACACTATAAGCTTATCCTCGACGGGGACCTTCTAGGACCATACGGGGACAAGGAGCACCCTCTTTGGCCTTTGGAATGTTGCCTCCTCAAACCTTGACAAGACGTAAAAGCCGAACCACAATAAGAATCAGGTGAGGGAGGCACCTAACTAACAACACATGGGGCACCCACCCCATATTCCATCAACGACTTAAGATGGGAGAGCTCCCTCTAAACTTTATCAGTCTAGTCTAGGAGCTGAAGAGACAAATTAGAAATAACATTAACTTTATTAGTAATAGATAAAAATCTATCAATAGGCTGCTTGTTAAAGATAGCATTATTTTTGTCTTTACATATACAAAAAAGAATATTAGCATGAAGAATAAGCCAAAATTTGTTACATTTTGTAGGCAAAAGGGTTGAGTCCCCTAAGATCGCAATTTTCCAGGTCAAAGGCTTGGGACGAAAGGGTTAGAACAATGAATGAATCCACCTCCAAGCAGATTGAGCATATGGGCAAAACCAAAACACATGCTTAACAAACTTAGGTTTCCCACAGACCGAGCACAAGGGATTGGCAACCCCAAGATGCTTGAGTCGTTCTCCCAGTGGGAGCCCATGGTACAATAAACACCAAAGAAAATGAGCTTTTTTTGGCTCAATGGGCATACCCCATAGCGTGGCGAACCTTCTAGCCCACACAGAGTGGTGAGGTTCAAATTTTTCAAGTGAAGACCCTTATGAGCTAAAATTTGATACCCCAAGCTAGGGGTGTAGTTTCTAAAAGGGGTAATCGTAGACCAATTTCAATCCCTCCACCATGGAGATCTAGAGGAAATGCCAATTTTTTGAAGAAAGGAGTCCAGAATGGCTTCCTAAATTTTTTGGATGGACTCAGCATCACTGTTGAGCAACTTAAATTTTCTTTTAAGTTGGTCCCAAGGAATCCAATCCCTAGTCTATTAACAAAACAAGTCCCTAATGGTTCTGATCTCCCATATAAAGAGCTGAAGTCTCTTAATCCAAGGAACCTGGGCAAAAGGGACATCATGAAAATTAATCGAAGGAGATCACCAAAGGGATTCTAAATTGATTGAAATCCCAATCTTGAATTCCTCCCCTTTCCAAACCAGTGAAGACTTGAGTAGCTCCCAAGCTTTCCAAATGCTTTTGACTACAAAGGTACCATGAATTTTCACATTAACCAACGTAAGTAGGATGGTCTGTAAGATTAACCCTTTCCAAGCTTTTCTCCCAAGACGGACCCCCTGAGTAATATAGTGCCTGACAAGGATTTTTAGGCCTCATTCCCCTCCAAATAATAAATAACCCACTTGGTAGTGAGAGCAAACCCTTGAATCCTTACATCAATGAGTCCAAGCCCCCTAGCTTATTGAGGTCTGCAATATAAATCCCATGCCACCCGATGAAAGCCATTCTTCCCATCAGCATTGCCCCACAAGAAGTCCTAAAGAAGCTTCTCTAGTCTGCCATAGGCTGATTTAGACAGAGCCCAAAACGTAGAGTAGTAAACATGGGTGGCCACCAAGACCTTGAAACAGATTTGGATCTTGTCTACCATGGACAATGGTTTAGTAACCCAATAGACAATCTTATTTTCCACCCTTTGAATGAGATAAGTCCAAAGCTCAGCCAAGGAGGACTGAAAGGCAAAGGGAATGCCCAATAACTTGAATTGCTCACCATGGGCAATCCAACTCCAGTGGTAATCGACAAGCCAACCAGGTCTAAGGGATATCGATTATTTGTAGCCCCTGGTTTTCCTCCATTGAATGGAAGAACTCAAAACCAGGTAGAAGGTATCTAGGCAAAGCAAAGCATTCTGCACCGAGGCCTCTTCCTCAAGAAGCATAAAAAATAAATCATCTGTGAAATACCCATTAACTAACTATTGTGAGGTATTGGGTAAGGTGATCCCTTTGATTAAATAACTGGAGGCAAAGTCTGCTAGAAGATAACTCAATCCTTTTGCCGCTATAACATATTTCACTAGAGTAAGATGGCATCCATGTCTGATAGAGCATTGAAGCTCAAACTATTGAGAGTGAGTCCCATTAATGGTGAGGCAAGCTCCAACATCTTTGAATAGCATTCAAGCAGACTGAACAAAGTGGGGGTCAAAACCAATAGCCTAGAGCATAGAAATAATGAAAGGCTATTCAATTTTGTCATAGGCATTTTCAAAATCAATTTTGATGAATAAAGCTTTATGTTCGAGGATCGGGCCCACTCCATGTCTTCCCAAACTGTAATAATGTTATCGAGGATGAAGCAATACCTAATGAACCATGTCTGCTCACTTCTAATGATCAAGGGAAGAAGAGATCTCAGCTTGAGAGCTAGCACCTTAGCAATGATCTTGTAGGAGACATTCAATAGAGTAATCGGCCTCCAACTGGTGATAAGCCCGAGATCTTCTTTAAGGATAAATTTAATATTTCCTTTATTGATAGCGGGCCCAAGAGACCCCCTCTTCATGGCTTCTAGATAAACTTTGTGCAAATCCGGGTCAACAATATCCCAAAAGGTCTAATAGAACTCACAAGGGAAACCATCTAACCCTGGGGTTTTATCAAAAGCCATGGAAAAGGCATCTTCCCTTAGATCATCGATGTCAAGAAGGGGTCACAAGCCACACGTTGAGCCACATAGAGTTTGTATGGTGTGGCCTACAGACATTTAAGCAAGGCTTTTTCCCTAGCAAGAGAAATGGGTTGCGCTTTAAACACATTCTTATAATGCTCAACAAAAGTTGATAAGATGTTTGGGAGCCTGGTAAGAGACCTCAACCCTGATTTTATGGTTTTAATCTTATCAGAGATTTTTCTAGAGTGTAAAAACGTGAAAAACTCTTTTGAAACTCTGTCACTGATCTTCAGCCAATGAAGTCGAGCTCTAAGCTGCACCCCTCTTGCATGGTAATTTTCCTCTAGCTTGAGCTTATGTTTCCACATGGCAGTTTTGGCTTGAAGAGTAATACTGAAAGGGTTATTGGCTAGCTCCCTAGAGGCTAGCACATACTCCTAGTATGAAGCCTCATGCTCTTGTTTGCAGAAGATGGTGTTTTGTTTCCCAAACAATCTGAGGAAAGTAGTGGTGCGAGTAATAGCATCCTCCCACGACTCAATCCATCCTACTTCACCAAGAGGCTAAGCAACGAGATTCTAGATTTGAAGAACATACTCTTTGGTTCTTTGGTGAGAGAGACGTGCCATGTTAAGATAGAATTGAGAAGAACGTGGCCTAGCAGGCATAGAATTCCTAGCCACCTGGAAAGAAATACGTTGGTGGTCTAATAAAATCATGATCTCATAAACTACCATCAACGGATATGTTCTGTTAGGAATATGGAAAAAATAATTATCCGTTGTGAGAACTCAATCCAGCCTAATAAGCACTCGATCATCCCCTTGTTAGAGATTGGACCAAGTGAACCAGGTATGGTTCGCTGACTTCCAACTATGGTTAGGGTCATATAAAGCAAGCTTGTTCCTCATGTAAAACCATGCTTCTCTCTCACCTACACACCAATGCATGGGAGAGCGACCAACCTTGTCCTCAGGGGATTCCACCATGTTAAAGTCACTATAGAGTATTCAATAAGCATCTGGTAGGGAGTCGGCAAGCCACCACCAAAGACTCGATATGTCAACATCATCATTAGAGGCGTAGATGTTGACCAGCGCCATGACGTGATTATCAAAAATCAAAGAGAATCCAGAGCACCCTTTGTGAGGGGTTAGATCCCTAAGAAATGACATGTGGGCCCAATTCTGTAGAGATAAGGGTGGCTACACTACCTCTGCTTGTCTCATGGGAAGTGATGAAAGGCATTGTTGTAGGCCAAATGGTACGAAGAGCAGAAAACAACAAAAAGCTAGAAACTTTTACCTCTTGTAGGCAAAGCACATTCATCTTCTCAAAATGTTGACCATTGTCCCGTATTAGATACCTCCTAGTATGTTCAGTAAGTCCATGAACATTCCATAAGTAAACAAACATTTAACAATCATCAAATTACATGTCATCACCTCCATCGGCCAAGGTTCCAAAGTGGTTCACATAAAATTGTGAAGTATAAGGTACATCCCCTATAGATAAGGTACGATACTTGCCCTGAGAAGGCTCCTCTCGACCAGAAGGCGAAGGACTATGGAATCTCATAAGCAAGGATTTCTTGTCGACCACAATGGTCCCATTTTGATTGACTGACACATAATTTGAAGGGTTGCTAATAGAAGCATGAGAAGCAAATGAAAAGTGACTGTGTGGGGCATATCCCCATTATACGAGGGAAGAAGTGAACTCACACCCTGAGGGGTTCTAATGATAGTTGAAAGTTGTTTTTCGACAGCGGTTGGTGGGTGTTGCTCAGAGGGAGAAGGGTTGGTAGGGTGTGAGGCAACGGCGGTGGCATATTGTGCCATTGAGGGGTTCGAATTACTCACTGGCTTGAAAGTGGTCGTTTGTGCCTTGGCATTATTCTTGCTATTACTATGAGTCCTAGAGGTGTGCGAAGCCTTAGAGGTGTAAGATGAGTGTGGCACTTCTTTATTGTAATTTCTTTTTGAAAGAGTATTAATATAATTGGGTATTGTCTCTCATATTCTGTGTTATTTTTGAATTTCTAGTTACTTGTTACTTCTAGTTAAATTTCGTGTTTAGTTGCTTATACAAAGATAATCAACTATGCTCTTTATGAGTTGGGGTCCTGACAAAGTGGTATCAGAGCTCAGGTTGCTGGTTTCATGCAGTGATACCACTGACAAAGTGGTATCAGAGCGAGGTTAGGTTCACTAACAGGTGGTAAAGTTTGTTAAGTGTGTTGATTACAGGTCACTCTCAGGGGTTTTTGATTGAGTGAAAGTATAGCAATGGCAGAAAAAAGTATGAAAGAATTCAAAAGCAAGAATGATCAATTACGATGTTATGAAAAGAAAGAGCAGGTAAAGAAAGATTGTTGGTTGGTAGAAGATCAGCATGAAGGAGCATGTGTTGCAGGGATTATTGCATTAGTTGTTCTAATATGTTCTTTGGATAAAGTAGAATCTTGGTTTATAGATTATGTTGCCTCTTTCCATGCAACCCCAAATAGAGTATTTTTTCATGTTAAGGTCCATGGAGACTTTGAAAAGATTTATTTAAGGGCTGGTGTGCCTTGTCAAAGTTTTGGCAAAGGAAAAGTGCGAATGAAATTGCAGACGGCCAACACATGGGTGTTGAAGGATGTCATGCAGGGCTCAGTTCTGAAGATAAGGCTAATTTCTTTAGAAAAATTGGGTGATGAGAGATGCACAGGAACTCTCACAGCGGATGCACTTGAATTAACATGTGATAAGAAAGTAGGTACTCTTTATCTACCTGCTTGTATTACTGATTTTTTTTGTTGCGAAGACGTGGCTTTCTAGGCTTGGTCACATGAGCAAGAAGGAGATGCATGTTCTTAAGAGGAAGTCAGATGTGTTTGACAAACTTAAGAACTTGAAAGCCTTGGTGTTTATGGAGGAGATAATGGACAAAAATTAGCAGACGGGACTGAATAACTCTGAGCAGAGCAGTTTGGATAGGGTTTTGATCCAAAAAGAGCTCGCGAGTAAAAAGTCATCACTCATAAGAAAACATAGGTAACCGACGTCGATCAGGGAAGCCCAACGTCGGTCATGTGCAGACAGGGAAAGTCGGTGGTGTCGGGTAGGTGGCTACTGGCGTCGGTCAGGGAACTGACATCAGTGACCAGGTGGACACCAACGTCGGTCACAGAATCAGTGTCGATAGTCAGGTCAGTCACATGAAATCGACGTCGATCGGATGCAAACTGGGTGGTGACCGACATCAGTCACTGAAACAGATTTTGGGCAAACAACAAGCTGTCAAAGAGTCTCAAACGCCCATGTGGAGCACTGAAGTGTAAGTAAGCCTTAAATTCGTTATTCCCCTTCTTTATACTTGTTGCTCACTATAGAGCAGGTAAGATCCAGAAAATAGTGGGAGCATGGCATGAATTCTTTGAATAAGAACCAAACGAGAGATTTGGTAGAGTTGTCAGCCGGTATGAAAGTACTGAAAGATGAATAGATTCTTTAATTAAAGAAGAGAGAGGATGGACACGTGAGACGAAAGGCTAGGTCATATGGTCTTGAAAAAGCTACAAGACAGTAGTACAAATTTGACAGGTGGATGACAAAGCATGGCTTTAGTCAATGTCATTGTAACCATTGTGTTTACTTTACCAGGTTGGATAATGATCGCGACATTATCCTGTTACTGTATGTGGATGATGTGCTTGTTGCAGGTGCATACATACAGGGATTTGCTGAGTTAAGGGTAAAGTTAGTTCAGTGGTATATCATAAAGAATTTAGGAGCAGCGAAATTCTTTGGCATGAGTATTCCTAGAGACAGAGAAGATCACAAGTTGATGTTGTCTCAAGATGATTGTGTGAATAAGGTAGTGGCGAGGTTCAAGATGCGGAACGCAGAACCAATTTGCACACCTATGGATGGACAGTTCACAGAACAGGGTCTCAATTCACATGATGAAGTTAAGTACATGTGTACTAGACCTGTTGTTGCCCTAGTAGCGAGTGTTGTCAGCAAGTTCATAGCCAATTCGAGAAAGAAGCACTGGAAAGCAGTTCAATGGGTTCTCAAGGATCTGAGAGGGACCAGCAACATGTTATGCAAGGTCAGGGACTTCTCTACATGGGTATGTAGGTTCGGATGTGGCATATTACTTGGATGACATGCGGTGCACCACAGGGTGTGTGGTGATTGGTCTTCAAGATTGATCTTGAAGAGGGATACAACCCAAAAAATAAATTAGACGATGTACAGGTACAGGTACAGGTGTCGCTATTTATCTCCAAGTGAGAGATTGTTAGGTTGTGAAGCTAAAAGCTTCATTGTATGCAGACATGGAGAAGGTTGCTAAAGTGCAAAGCAACTGACGTCGGTCAGGCCAACCGACGTCGGTCAGGCCAACCAACGTCGATCATATCCAGTGCATAGAGCTGCCAACATCAGTCATGGATCGGCCGACGTCGGTCATCTCTAGACACACAGCGATCGACGTCAGTCGCCTGTGCGGTTCTGAAACTGTCTGTTTCACGAACAGTTTGTTAACGAACCGATTGTTTGTATGTTAAAGACTAATTTTAGTCTTGAAGCTGCGGATCTAATTATTGTAATTAGATGTCTAATTATTGTTTGCATGTGATCTATATAATAGACTCATGGACTGTATTGTAAAGTGTGCTAGATAGAGAGAGCAAGGTTAGCTCCTTCAGAGGGAAGAAAGCAAGGGTAGCTCCTCATAGTGCCACAATGCCAAGTGTGTATGATCAGGTAGATCTGTGGGAGAGCAAGATTTGGTATAAAATCCACAGGGGTGCTGGTTTGGAGAATCAGAAGGGTTCTTCATGTGTGTATGATCTCAGTCGGTAGGTATGCAAGCCCAAGTTGATCTGCGGTATAGCAAGATCAAGGGAGATCTACATGTGTAAGTAAGATCTGAGATTTGCAGGTTGTTGCAAGATCAAGGATATCTACTTGGAGTGCGTTGTGTACTCGGACTTGGAGTATGTGTGTATACTATGTGCTACTGGCAGTATTGATACTGACTGGTTGGAGGTGAACAACAACTCTGTGTTTGAGTTGTTTGTTGTGACTGTAATTGAGAGAGAGCTTTGAGGGAAGATTACTAAGAGTCCTAGAGGTGTGAGAAGCCTCAGAAGTGTAAGAAGAGTGTGGCACTTCTTTATTGTAATTTCCTTTTGGAAGAGATATTCTGTGTTATTTCTGAATTTCTAGTTACTTGTTATTTTTGGTTAAATTTCGTGTTTAGTTGCTTATACAAAAGTAATCAACTGTGCTCTTTATGAGCTGGGGTCCTGACAAGTATGACCCCTGGGCAAGGCAAGGTATGCAGAATAATGATGCCGTACCAAACCCCTAGCAAAGCGCAGAGTTCATCCCCAATTAAAATTTAGATTTAGATTTTGATATTTTACATCAGGTAATATACTTACAATGATATATGAGGTGTTCATTTTTAAGTTTAATTATAAATTTGATGTCTATTTAACTTTTTCTTTTTCCTTAAATTTTTTAATCAAAAAATCATAATATTTTAATAGAATTTGGAGTTCCATTTTTTTCTCGAAAATATTATTGAGAATTTGAAATATTAGTATAATTAGATTAATATTATTTATCATCAACGAATAAAAAATTTATGAAGAAAATAATGAAATTATAAATAATTGTAATATATAAAAATCAAAAATAAAGACTTTCGACATTGAACTATATCGTAAATATATTTAAAATATATATATTAATTGTACTAATATGACATATTATATACATGTTATAAACATAGGTATATGGAAAAACATTATACTTTTTAGACTTCATATTTGTAAAAATGACAACATTTATGACATACTATCATCTTCAACAATTAAATTATAGATAAATAAATTTACATATATTATATGATCACCACCCCCATACCAAAAAAAATAACCACGGAAGACCAAAACAAATCAGCCCATGACACTGGAACAGAAAAATCAAATATACATTACTAGGAGCGTCAGAGATCTAGTTTTTTTCATGTGACCACATATTTTGGAAAGAAGCCCCAAAAAAATAAAAATGAAAGAATGCAGAAATTAACCCAGAATCCCCAATTCACCATAAGTTGGCCAGGGCCGTTGAAGAAGTTCATACCAGTTGGGGTTAAAGGCGGGCTACTCATTTTAGCGAGCACTTCATCAAACAAACTTTCAGATTTTATTTTACGTTGTCTCTCGTCCGCATCCACAGTCATAGAATCTCGTTCCCTCTTTCTACTACCGCCATTATTTAAATGCTCATTTTTTACCCGACTGGATAAATTTCTGACATTTGAATTTTCTGTATCACTACTTGTGGTGTTAATTTGAAGGGGGAAATTAAGCAGGGCTTTAGAGCCGCGCATGCGGTAAGCTGCGCGGTCATATGCGAGCGCGGCGTCCTCGGCCGAATCGAAGGTGCCGAGCCAAACCCTAGTCCCCTGCCGCGCAGAGTCCCTTATCTCAGCAGCGAATTTCCCCCACGGCCGCTGCCTCACGCCCCTGTAATGCCTGCTTCTCTGTTTTGGCTGCTGAGATTGAAGCTCCGTCTCGTGACGGATAACTGTTCTTTTCTTGACGGAAACCGCAGGGGTGGCGGTTGTTTCCTTTGGCGTTACCGGCGTCCAGCCCTTCTGCGTGGCCTCTTTCAGAACCCCGTACAAAACCATGTCCTCCGAGTCGTTTTCATTTAACGGCAGCTTCGACCATGCGTCAGACAAGAACGGGCTTTTAACGGCGACAGGGTTTTTGAACCCCCAGCTCAAATGTTCTGTCCGAGGGACGTTTACAGAGAGCGACGGACGGGAGATTCTGTTGCAGCTAACAGGTTTCGGAATCTCCGTCTTCGTTTCCCGTTGGCTTTCATCTACGGAGTCTTCAACCAATGCGCTCCGGATGAACTGTTCTTCTTCAAGAGTGCAGGATTTGCTGTTAGACGACGAGCAATTCCGTGTTCCTGGCAGAGTTTCCGTAAAAAGGGACTCCTCGGGGATCGAACCCTGGTCGTCGGATTCGCCGAGCAAAATATATCTTTTGTGACGGGTTAGATCCCTAAGAAATGACATGTGGGCCCAATTCTGTAGAGATAAGGGTGGCTACACTACCTCTGCTTGTCTCATGGGAAGTGATGAAAGGCATCATTGTAGGCCAAATGGTACGAAGAGTAGAAAACAACAAAAAGTTAGCCTACCTCTTGTAGGCAAAGCACATTCATCTTCTCAAAATGTTGACCACTGCCTGTATTAGATATCCCCTAGTAGGTTCAGTAAGTCCATGAACATTCCATAAGTAAACAAACATTTAACAATCATCAAATTACATGTCATCACCTCCATCGGCCAAGGTTCCAAAGCGGTTCACATAAAACTGTGAAGTATAAGGTACATCCCCTATAGATAAGGTATGATACTTGCCTTGAGAAGGCTCCTCTCGACCAGAAGGCGAAGGACTATGGAGTCTCATGAGCAAGGCTTTCTTGTCAACCACAATGGTCCCATTTTTATTTACTGACACATAATTTGAAGGGTTGCTAATGGAAGCATGAGAAGCAAATGAAAAGTGACTGCGTGGGGCATCCCTGTTATACGAGGGAAGAAGTGAACTCACAACCTGAGGGGTTCTAATGATAGTTGAAAGTTGTTTTTCGACAACAGTTGGTGGGTGTTGCTCAGAGGGAGAAGGGTTGGCAGGGTGTGAGGCAACGACGATGGCATATTGTGCCATTGAGGGGTTTGAATTACTCACTAGCTTGAAAGTGGTCGTTTGTGCCTTGGTATTGTTCTTGCCATTACTCTGAGCCTTTTTGTTGGTGATCACCGTCTAGTCGTTAGTGGAAGCGGCTAAAGACTTAGGTTGAGACGCTCGCTGTGTCGAAGATGCTTTCTCGGAGAACTCTAGGGGGGACCATAAGAGGACATTCTCGAATCATATGGTCAAGGGACTGACACCAAAAGTAGTTCTTGGGCAAGTTGATGTAATAAACCTTCTAGGTAAATCTATTAAGTCGTATTTGAATCTCAATGGAATCCTTGAGGTCCCTTGCTAGGTCAACCTCCACACAGATTCTCTTTTGTGGTCGTGCCAAAAAAAACTTGGGTTGTTCATGATAGATAACCATACCAAGCGTTAGGGCTAGTTGGTCAATAAAACCCCAAAGAGGAAGGGGAAGACCAGGAAATTCCACCCACATCAGTACTTTGAGCTTAGCTTGCTTAGAAACTTGAAAATCAGCCACCCATTGCGAGAAAACAACCAAAGAGTTTTTTATGAACTATGGGCCATGGCTTAGAATTCTCTTGCAATGTTCAGGGTCACTAAAGCGAAAAATGAAAAACCCCGGGCAAGATTTTGAATACCCTCCAATTTAACACCAACCTAGTGGTTGTGAAGCCACTGCTTAAGTAGGCTCTCAGGGGGGACTCTACCCACAAACTAAGCAACCAGAGAACATGAAGCAAGAAGGTTGCATGCTTTATCAAATTCTAAAGTAGCTATAATAACATCAGGGGAGGAAACTGGAGGGAGGGATTCATTACCTCGTCGTAAACTTTCAAGACAAATTTCCTCGCTCGCTTGGGTGCCATGTCTCAATCCTCCAATCGCTCTTGCATCAAAAAATGCAGAGGGAGAGTGTGAGGCCATAAATAAACGCTGCCGCCCAAAGGGCGAGAACGCTGAGTCACCTCAATATTTTAATAAAGACTATCCTGCCTGGATCCTCAAGGATCGACAGTATGACACCTGGGCAAGGCAAGGTAAGCAGAATAATGATGCCGTACCAAACCCCTAGCAGAGCGTAGAGTTCATCCCCAATTAAAATTTAGATTTAGATTTTGATATTTTACATTAGGTATTATACTTACAATGATATCTGAGGTGTTCATTTTTAAGTTTAATTATAAATTTGATGTCTATTTAACTTTTTCTTTTTCCTTAAATTTTTTAATCAAAAAATCATAATATTTTAATAGAATTTGGAGTTCCATTTTTTTCTCAAAAATATTATTGTGAATTTGAAATATTAGTATAATTAAATTAATATTATTTGTCATCAACAAATAGAAAACTTGTAAAAAAAATAATGAAATTATAAATAATTGTGATATATTAAAAATCCAAAATAAAGACTTTCGACATTGGAATATATCATACATATATTTAAAATATATATATTAATTGTACTAATATGACATATTATATACATATTATAAACATAAATATATGAGAAAATATTATACTTTTTAAACTTAAAATTAATATTTGTAAAAATGACATAACATTTATGACTAGATAAATAAATTTACATATATTATATGATCACCACCCCCATACCCAAAAAAAAAACCACGGAAGACCAAAACAAATCAGCCCATGACACTTAAAAAATACCCTGGAACAGAAAAATCAAATATACATTACTAGGAGCGTCAGAGATCCAGTTTTTTTCATGTGACCACATATTTTGGAAAGAAGCCCCAAAAAAATAAAAAATGAAAGAATGCAGAAATTAACCCAGAATCCTCAATTCACCATAAGTTGGCCAGGGCCGTTGAAGAAGTTCATACCAGTTGGGGTCAAAGGCGGGCTACTCGTCATTTTAGCACGCATCTCACCAAACAAAACTTCAGATTTTACTTTAGATTGTCTCCCGTCAGTATCCACAGTCGTAGAATCCCGTTCCCTCTTTCTACTACCGCTATCATTTAAATGCTCATTTTTTACCGGACTGGATAAATTTCTGATATTTGTATCTTTTGTATCACTACTTGTGGTGTTAATTTGAAGGGGGAAGTTAAGCAGGGCTTTAGAGCCGCGCATGCGGTAAGCTGCGCGGTCATATGCGAGAGCGGCGTTCTCTGCCGAATCGAAGGTGCCGAGCCAAACCCTAGCTCCCTGCCGCGCAGAGTCCCTTATCTCAGCAGCGAATTTCCCCCACGGCCGCTGCCTCACGCCCCTGTAATGCCTGATCCTCTCTTTTGGCTGCTGAGATTGAATCTCCGTCTCGTGACGGATAACTGTTCTTTTCTTGGCGGAAACCGCAGGGGCGGCGGTTGTTTCCTTTGGCGTTACGGGCGTCCAGCCCTTCTGCGTGGCCTCTTTCAGAACCCCATACAAAACCATGTCCTCTGAGTCGTTTTCATTTAACGGCAGCTTCGACCATGCGTCAGACAATAACGGGCTTTTAACGGTGGCAGAGTTTTTGAACCCCCAGCCCAGAAATTCTGTCCGAGGGACGTTTACAGAGAGTGACGGAAGGGAGATTTTGTTGCAGCTAACAGGTTTCGGAATCTCCATCTTCGTTTCCCGTCGGCTTTCTTCTACGAAGTCTTCAACCAATGCGCTCTGGATGAACTTCTCTTCTTCAAGAGTGCACGATTTGCTGTTAGAAGACGAACAATTTCGTGTTCCTGACAAAGTTTCCGTAAATATGGAGGACTCAGGGATCGAACCCTGGTCGTCGGATTCGCCTAGCAAAATATATCTTATTTGATCCAAGGCCGTCATTTTGGGACTGTAATGTTTCGGACTTTGGAAGTTCGAAGGGAATGCTTCCATTGGAGATAATTTATACTTGTTTGGGGTCGGGCTAATTATTTTACGCAGAGAGAAGGTCTAAAGGAAAGGACAATCGAACGTCTTCAGAAGCTTCTACATTTTAGAATTTTTTTTGAAGCAACCTGCTAACCTTCTAAGGAAAGGACAATCGAACGTCGGCAGAAGCTTCTACATTTTAGAGTTTTTTTTGAAGCAACCTGCTAACCTTCTAAGGAAAGGACAATCGAACGTCGGCAGAAGCTTCTACATTTTAGAAGTATTTTGAAGCAGCCTGCTAATAATTACGGAAGCGTCTATATTTAAATTTTTTTGGAAAGCAGCTTGCTAATAATTCCGGGAAGCTTCAATATTTTTAAATTTTTTTAAACAGCTTCCGGGAAGTTTCTATATTCTAGATTTTTTTTACCAGCAGCCTCTCATTAATATAGTTAAAATAAATAAATAAAAAATAAAATTCCTTTCAAATTATAAATTGTATTTTTTAGATCTTTTAATTCATAAAACAATAATTATTTTAGATTTTAAAAATATGTATAGAAGAATCTTGTTTAAATTGAAATTTTGATATCACTTGTAATGAAATTATTCACACTGATTAATTTAATTCATCACAATAAATTTATATATAAATATCAAGAGTAAAACATCAGTAGATTATAATATTAATAATACAATAGGTAGATCTACATCAAATGGTAAGTTCAGGGTTCATTGTCTCCACCGCCTCTCTGATGTTCATGTTTGTTATGGCTATTTAATTGTTCTCTTTATTATTATTTGTTCATTGCTCTCTCTGCTTTGCTATCTGTTGATGTTTCTTTTTGTGGGTGTGATTATTTTTTGACCACTTTTTAGACTTTTCCTGAAGTATCTTTGCCCTCGGTGTGATTATGTTCGTGAGATGTGACTTTCCCACATGCTTTTTTGTATGATTAGCATTGTACCATATCTTATTTGATTAATATATAGACGCTCTTCAATAATAAAAAAAATGACACTGTTACTTCAACAATGAAACCTCCACAACCATATAATAATAACATAACTCATAATATGATCCTCAATTACTAATTATTACCTCCTATATATTCCCAATTTAATCTAGGGTTACTCCATAAGTTGGCTTATGAGCAAAACAAAAACACAACGAATTATGAGATGACAAGTTAAAAAGATATGTACTTATAAGTTGCCCACCCATATCTCTCTACACCTTATAGGTTAAGGGTATATAAAAATAAACTTATATTCTTTGGTTTGGTAAATACATGTTACTTGATTGACTACAAGTTGAGAATCACCCTATAATTCAATATATATTTCATATTTAATGTCCATGATACATGGAGTCCTAATATAGGTGTCTCATTTTCTATAGTATTTTTTGTGCATGAAAAACTCAATCTATATGTTAATGATATAGTCCCTCTATGATGAGTGACATGTAAAATCCTTACATCTATACGTGACAAACACTTAGAACCATCAAAGTACATAGGACATATTCTGATAAAGGATTCTTGGTTGCTACAAATTATCCTTTTATTGATATTTGTGAAATCAAATTGAAATCAAATTCCATTAACAATATGACCCAATTTTTACACCTAGATGCATTCTACAATGGCATTTGGGAGTGGTGGTGGGTTGTAATGTAGTGAGTGTGCTCACTTTTAATTTCAACCTTAGAATTGATGTTCATTTGACTATCACTTAGAAATTTTTCATTTGAAAAAATCTGAGTGACATTATTATATCATACTAACTTTTATTAAAAATAGAATTTTATAAGTAGACATTGTTACAAGTTAAAACCCAACTAACATTATTATACAATATTAAGTTTTATTAAAAATGTAATTTTATGAGCGGACATTATTATAAATTAAGAACTTAAAATGCATATTTTTTAATTTCATCTCGACCTCCACTGTCACACATATTCTCTCTTTTTGGCACGTCAAGTTTGTAAACTTATAACTTTATACTATTATGAATATCCATGACACCAAATTCCATTTCCATTTGTTTCATGTAGCATCACCGAATTTTTTTATTTTTGGGTCTATACAATAAAATTGATTGTGTTTATTTAACAATATCCAATTATCATCAATTTGTGCAAGTAAAATTTTCAAAGCATGTTCTATAGCATAAATATACGTTAATAACATTTCATATGGATTAAGTGGCCTCATAACATAAAGGTTGGTTAGATAGGTCTTTATTGCATCAAAATATTTTTTGGTCTATACAATAAAATTGGTTTTTATTTAACAATATCCAATCATCAATTTGTGCAAGTAAATTTTTCAAAGCATGTTCTATAGTAGAAATATATAGTAATAACATTTCATATGGATTAAGTGGCCTTATAATATAAGGGTTGGCTAGATACATCTTTATTGCATCAAAATATTTTTAACATTGTTTATCCCATTTAAATTTTTATCTCTCCTTTAATAATCTATAAAAATGTTAGGTCTTATTAAAATTTTGAGAAATAAATATTCTAGTAGACTAGTTTTTTTTGTAAACTCCTCAGTGGCTTGAAACTTAGGAAGAGTAATCTAAAAAATAGCTTACACTTTGTTTGGATCTAATTATTTTTCTATCAATTTACTAGAAATCATATTAAATGCACATTTATTAGGATCTAATCACACATTGTATTGTCTTAGTTTTTCAAATATTTTTCTCAAGTTATGTACATGATTTTCTTTAGTATGTTATGCATAAAGTCGTGAAATATATGTGTCATGCCACCTTGATAAGTAGCACCTATATTCTTAAGTCCAAAAGGCACAACCACATAGAATAATGTGTCCCAACGTGTGGTAAAAGTAGTCGTATGTTGTTTACTATGATTAATTTTGATCAAATTATAACCTAAAAATCTATTCTTAAAAAAATATATCTCATGTTCCTTGACATAATCAATAGTCATTTCAATATTAGGTAGTGTGAAATCATCCTTAGATCATGCCTTTTTTATATCTTGAAAATCAGTACATATCCTAATACCTAAATTGGTTTTCCAATTGGTACAATATTATGAATCCACTTCGAATAGTCAATAAGTCTAATAAAACAAACATCATGAAATTTTTGTATTTATTATTTAACCAACAATGCCAGGTTAGGATGCATCTAAATCTAATATATTCTTTTACAAACTTGGCATTAGGGTTCACATCAGGGTTTTGCATCATTGTATAAGTAGAAACACTTGGCATATCAATGTAAGACCATGAAAAATATATTGAAACTATATTAATTTTTTTTTTTATTCTTTATATTCTTCAATATTCAAATAGGGGCCCACTTAAATTTTTTAGACATGTTATTCATGCCAATGTTGATATTAATTATTTCCTTAATCACTAAAGTTTATCTATCCTGAATATAAGGTGTAGTAGGTAAAGCATCCAAGGTGTCTAAATCAACCTTATTATCACTATGTGAGGGGTTTCCTTCCCCAAAATAAGCATGCTCATTCAAGGTGAAATGGAATATGTTTTTTTGATGAATTGTATGTCAATCTATATTAACTCCCAAAAAAATTGTTATGACATCATCAACAAAAAAAGTATTAAGATATGGTGTGTCATATTGTATAACAAAATCAATTTTATCTTGAGATATAACTTGTAGTTCCTCTTTCTTCTTAATTTTGTGAGGTATTCTATGCACAAGCTCAATATTATTCACTATATGTTGCATTTCTTTCGAGTGATTCAATGTAGACTTTGTGAATTAGTCATGAAGAGGTTTTATCGATTCCTTGGGTATTTTGTCATGATTTTTTGTTCTAAATATCCATTACCCACATCAAAATGTATCCAATTGCTTGATTTATTAGATGAGTCATTGGGATAATTTATTATAATATATCTTGTTCACTTTTCCTTAATCTCTAACCATTATAACCTATCTTTTGCATGCATTTAAATTCAAACCCATATTTTTCAATTTTTAATTGAATAAGACTTAAGTATGTTTGGTTTACTAGAAAGATAAAAAATTATCTACTATTGACCATTTATGCTTGATATCAATCAGTTGTAATTTTTTGATTGTTTATATATAACTTGGTCTTCCACAATATTGAAAAGTTATATAAAGGAGCACCTCTATCAAATATGTTTGTAGCATATTTATATTCTTCAAGGCTTATTGGTGTAACACTTAGCTTGAACAACTTCTCATCAATACTAATAATAATGGGACTATTATCTTCCTTATTATTTCTATATTCGTCAAACTGAAATGTTGATAATTGTTTCATTGGATTAATTTTCTTAGGTGTCATAATAATTGATTGCTCTTGATTCAAATTCAGAATGGTGACATTTTGAGGCTTATTCATCTTACAAAATCTAAAAGATACATCATATATAGAACATGCATATATGGTTCTCTCATGTATGAACTTCAAACATATATGTAAAGTAGAGAGGGACAGGCCCCATGTCATGCATCCAAAGTCTCCTGAGTAAAAAATGTACCTTAAATATTTAAATATAAATTGATGTTTTGTTGCTATTGTTTTTGTCCCAAGCATTATATTGAGTGTAATATCTCTAAGAGCTATTCTTTATTAATTATCGAGTCCTTGTATGATCATCTTGGAACTAGTTAAAGCCTCTTTACCAATACCTAATTGTGATATAAATGTTTCACTGTAATTATTAATTCCTAAACCATTATCAACAAGAATTCTTTTAAACCTTAAATTGTGATAGTAACGTGAATATGCAAAGGTAAATAGTGATCAATAATATTTCTTAGAGTTATCTCAAATTTTTGAAAGGTAATTGCATTCTCACTATCTTTCAAGTATCTAATAATAGATTTAAAGTGATATGGTTGAGTATTAGTCACCAATGTCATATCCTCTAAAGCCTTGTAAATAATATCCTTATAGAAATTTGATTTGGTAAGCAATTTAAGGATGGATATAATAGCTTGATTATTTTTTAATTGATTATGTTATCAGTCTTTTGCAATATGTAACTTGATGGTAGGAGCTTAAGGGATATTGGGAGGGATGTTTTGATTATTCCCTCATTGTTTATGAGGAATATTGGGGTGGGTGTAAACACTATTTTTCAATTATATTGTAGCTCAGTCTTGTACACTTAGCAAATTCAGACCTTGGATGTTCCTCTCAATTCTAGACTTTTCCCGCTTTTGCAAGTATCACATCTACTCTTTCTAGTGCTTCTTGGCCTATTTCTTAGTCCGGCCAGGCTCATGTTGGTGAACCAGGCCTTCTATCTTGCCCAGAATGCTTAAAATATGTTTATCTTATGCCTATACAAATTTTGAGCATGCACCTATTTTCCTACTCCCTGGACACTTATGTCCAGGACAAACCCCTACATTGATGCAAGTGTCCTACTTCGATGCAGGTGTCCAATGCCCTAAACTCATCTAATTTTCAAGGATAAAATAATGTATTCGATGGAAGATCCATATTTGAACATGGAAATTAGCATTCGATACAATAATAATAACATGATAAATAATAAGAAATGCAAGCTACGAGTATGCTATTTTAATTTGTACATTTGAAAATATGATTATATAATAACATCTAAAATCTCCATTGAGCCAATAAATATGTTTAAACATAACTAGAGAAATATTACACATGTAGACAAAGATTTAACAATAATTCCTTACAACTAATGGTTAGGGTTCACAAGAATATGGCTCTAAATGAGACCCTAAGAACAAACACATAAGTAATTTACAAACATGTGAGGGTTTAAAATAGAATTTCCTAAATTTGGATTAACCTTGGGAACAAGCAAATCAATCAAAATCAAAGTTAGGGCTATTGGATCTAGGAGCATTTAATAGAATTAACCCTGGAAAGATTAGATAAATTCAGATTTGACACTACTTGTACAAGATCTAATCTTGGGGTTGCATGTAATGAAATGCATGTTCACCAAAATGTTATATGAAGAAATGGATTTATGCTAATATTACAAATAGGCATCCCAAAACATTTAACTAATCTAAATATCATGTATTAAACGGTAATTAACCTAGTTAATTAATTCCAAAACCAAAGAAAGGAGGTGACATGCAAGGTTTAGAAATGTATCTTTAATATCATGAAATATGGTGATCGTCATTTGGATCTAAAGTGAAAATGTACGTCTAGAGGTGTGACAAAGTTAACCCAAAAAAAATCATGTCGATCAGATAACCTTGTCTAAATTGTAGTGTCCTCTCTAGACACTGTCTAGACCGTATGAACACTTTAAAGACAATTGTAGACAAATCCACATTTTTCTATGACTGTGTTCACCTAGTTTTGGTCTTCAAAAAACTCACTCAAAATCTCGTGCCTTTGCTCCAATCACCTAAAAAATAGTTTTTTTTTCTTATTTCCCTAATTTGGTAGCAATCCTTAAAAATTGTAAGAGATAAAAAATAATATTTTACTACATACGTTATACCAAAAAATAATCAAACTATATTAATATTTGGGAAGCCCCTTAATAGTAATAATATCAAAAACAATACAACTCGATAATTGTAATAATTCAAGCATACAACCCAGTGTCATGCAATATCTCTAATTGAACTTTAGTACTTTAATAAATGTTTACCCTTATCTATAATGCTTGTAATTGCTCAATAGATTCTTTTGAATAATAAATTAGCTTGATTTTGTTTTAAATCTTTAAAATGCATTTGTATTTAAACAATTTGAAATTAAATTAGAACTTTATTAGTGCTTCAATTAAATTCTAATGATCAAAAAAATAAAAAAGTGGGAACAAAGGATAAAACAAATCACAAAAAAATCGGAAAAATAAATAAATTATATATTTATTTTTCTAAAAAAATCAACAACTATCATAAACAAATAAAATATAAATATACCAATAACATTTAATTTAAATAAATAATTGACAAATACACAAATAAACTAAAATTATACAATTGCAAAATGAGAGATGAGTGAACCACTATGTTATAATGTTTAACATATTGTTCAACCCCTGAGGGTATTTAGGTCTAAAAACACTATACCTGAGCGCGGCAAGGGAGAGTAGGTCTGAAAACAAAAGTTTACACATTAAAAGCTTGTAATATACACCTTCGGATGCTAATAATACACTTGTTCAGATTTCACGCACGTGACATTTGACCAAAAGATTTTCAAATGGAAGATGGAATAAAAGCTTAACGACTTTGGATTGCTCTTTCCCATTTGTTCATTAATCGAGATTGGAGTGGTGGAATTAAAGGTGGTTAATAATATTCCTATATTTATAGTGATACTATTTTTTAATAGTAATTATATATTATTCATTCGTATTCTCAAAATGATTTGAGTCGCTAGTTACAAATTCCATAAAGGTTAATATATTAATATTAGTCCTATCAATCGATGATAAATACTCTAGAAGAAACGAACTTTTATCTTCTTTGAATATCACATATTTTATTATAAGAATTGGAAAAAATTAAGATTAATTTTAAAAATTAATTGAAAAAGAAATACAAAAATATATAGATGAAACATATTTATTTTTTTAAAAAGAAAGAAAGAATTATTATAGATTTGTCAAGGAAGAAAGTAAAGATCTCAATTTCTCTCCCATAAACACAATCCACTATTTTCATACACAACATGCATCTAATTTTGCAAGGGTTAGTAGACACCAAGACAATGAAAGCCTCTCTACACAATGTTATAGTAAAGCCACTAACCCTCCACCTTCCTTCCACTACATAAAATATTTTTGTTCTTTTTTTAATTGTATTTTATCGTGGTTTTGCCTCTCTAACATTCAAATCAAGAAGCAACGAGCAAAGGGAATTGTGGAGGCACCCACATTTGTTACCTCACTACCTAGCGCTAATGCTCACACTCTTGCAATTAAAGGGCTATCAACCCTATATGTATATGAGGATATGAGGATTTTAGATAGATAAAGGAGGATCTCCCTGCCTTTCTCCCACTGCCAAAAAATACTTTCATCCTTTCTTTAACCACATTTTATCATGGTTTTACCTCTCCAATGTTTGAATCTAAAAGAGAAACAAAAGGAATTGTGGAGGTACCAACATTTGTTGCCTCACTGCGTAACGCTTATGTTCACCCTCTTGCTCTTTACTCTCCACAATTAAAAGACTATCAACCCTATATGTATATGAAGATATATGAATTTTATATAAATAAATAAATTTAAATTCGTAAAAAAAAGGAAATTCAAAATACATACATTAAATATATCTCATTTGAAATAGTAAAATATTTATAAAAAATTTATTGATTTTTTTTTTTTTTTCCCAAATCGAATGAAAAGGGAGGATGGCCAAATAATCCCAGCAATCGACTATTACATTAATAAGAAAAATGCTTCCTTTTCCATACAATTAAATTTTATTACACAAATAAATATTATAAAATAATAATATTAATATTCACCCCTTCCCCCGCCCCCAAAAAATAAAAAAAAAAGGGACCAAAATCCGCCATGAAACTGATAAAGTATCTGAAATATACAACTCCTATATACATTCCTTTGAGCTTCTAAATATTGGTTTTTTTGGGAAAAAACCAAACCAAAAAAATAAAAATGAAAGAATGCGGAAGTTAACCCAGAATCCTCAATTGACCATAAGTTGGCCAGGGCCGTTGAAGAAGTTCATACCAGTTGGGGTTAAAGGCGGGCTACTCATTTTAGCGAGCACTTCATCAAACAAACTTTCAGATTTTATTTTACGTTGTATCTCGTCCGCATCCACAGTCGTAGAATCTCGTTCCCTCTTTCTACTACCGCCATTATTTAAATGCTCATTTTTTACCCGACTGGATAAATTTCTGACATTTGGATTTTCTGTATCACTACTTGTGGTGTTAATTTGAAGGGGGAAATTAAGCAGGGCTTTAGAGCCGCGCATGCGGTAAGCGGCGCGGTCATATGCGAGAGCGGCGTCCTCGGCCGAATCGAAGGTGCCGAGCCAAACCCTAGTCCCCTGCCGCGCAGAGTCCCTTATCTCAGCAGCGAATTTCCCCCACGGCCGCTGCCTCACGCCCCTGTAATGCCTGATGCTCTGTTTTGGCTGCTGAGATTGAAGCTCCGTCTCGTGACGGATAACTGTTCTTTTCTTGACGGAAACCGCAGGGGCGGCGGTTGTTTCCTTTGGCGTTACGGGCGTCCAGCCCTTCTGCGTGGCCTCTTTCAGAACCCCGTACAAAACCATGTCCTCCGAGTCGTTTTCATTTAACGGCAGCTTCGACCATGCGTCAGACAATAACGGGCTTTTAACGGCGGCAGGGTTTTTGAACCCCCAGCTCAAATGTTCTGTCCGAGGGACGTTTACAGAGAGCGACGGACGGGAGATTCTGTTGCAGCTAACAGGTTTCGGAATCTCCGTCTTCGTTTCCCGTCGGCTTTCATCTACGGAGTCTTCAACCAATGCGCTCCGGATGAACTGTTCTTCTTCAAGAGTGCAGGATTTGCTGTTAGAAGACGAGCAATTCCGTGTTCCTGGCAGAGTTTCCGTAAAAACGGACTCCTCCGGCATCGAACCCTGGTAGTCGGATTCGCCGAGCAAAATATATCTTATTTGATCCAAGGCCGTCATTTTTGCACTGTAATGCTTCAGGCTTTGGAACTTGGAAGGTAATGCCTCCGTTGGAGAGAATTTATAAGACTCAGATAGATGGTGTAACAGAAAGGCCAGTCGAACGTCGGGGAAAGCTTCTATATTTTAGTAATTTTTTTTCCAAGCAGCCTGCTAATAATTGTCCTCTTCTTTGACTTCGAACCCCAAAGTTCCATTTATAGAAAGCCATGTCATCGGTGATGGCATCGATGGAGAGTAACAGGTTACGGAGCACCGTGCATCTGGACATTTATGGCTGTATATCCACCTCGTGTCGGTGAACTTTCAAAATGACATTTGGCACGGAATTGAAATTTTGTCGGGGAGCCGATCAGTGTTTCTCATGGGCAGGCTAATCGCTCTTTATGCTTTTGACTGTCTATTTTGCCAGGGCCGCACACGTGCTCATCATCTGCCAACATGTCAATATCTTTGTTTGAATAATAATAATAATAGAGTTTTTAAGGTATACGATGTCAATTAATGTTTTGGTTATGGTGTACAAGGTATATAACATATGGGACCACCTTGTACTCTCATCATGGGGAGGCACCTTACTATGCTACGAATACAAGGCGTGCAATCCCTACCCACTGCACAGTTTGACCCCGTGACCTCCCTTCTAAGAGCACATGAAGGAAGCTTATAATTCTACGAAGTTATAATTATGGTTTAGATAAATTTTGGTTGGTAGTATGTTTGGTATGTGGTTGAGTGGTTGTTAGTTCAAAGTCAGTGGTTTGAAACTTGTATTTTTGAGATCTCTCTTATTTTGGGTGGATTTTACTAAGATGAAAATGGATTATAATGGATATGAACCCGGATCAAAAACCTAGACATGGCGAGAGCTATGTACAATGAAGTATAAAAGTGACTTTACCAAGATAAGAATGGATTATAGTGAATATGAATCTAGGTCAGAAATTTAGATGTAACAAAAGTAAAGTAAAATAAAATATGAAAGTAACTAGTTAGTTAATAAAATAAAACTCCAATCTTAAATAGAGATAATGAAAGGTTGTAATCGATTCCCATTGTAACATCATATATATATGAAATATTCGTTATATGGTTTTTATTAGTAGAATTTTGTTTTAAAGTTGAAGAACAATTTCATTAGATATTCTAAGGAGTTTATTTGGGTAAATTATTAAAGTATATATGAGTAAAAAATTCCATTGAAAATCAACATCTAGAATTTTATTTGTTATATATATATATATAGTTTTATAAATTAAAATTATATATACAATAGTATATAATATAATTATAATAATAGTGCTTGATAAAGATTTTAATTGTGGATTATATAATAAATTTAATTAAACCATTTTTTGGATTGTATTGGATTTGAGATGCATTAAATTCAATTTTGATGGTGTTCCTAGAAGTAATCCCAAACTTGTCAGTTGTGGTGGTATTTTTCATGATCATATGGGACAATCGCTTCTCACTTTCTCTTTGGATATTATATCTGATACCAACAATATTATTGAAGATATATCTTTATTGAAAAGATTGCAAATTGCCTTGACGAAGGGATGGAAAATCATCATTACGAAAGGTGATTCTCAATTGATTATTAATGCAGCTTTGGGAGGCAAGTCAAAACTTAGAAGATCAAAATCATTACAGAGGAAACAACTCAAATGACCTCACACTTTAATTGGTTTGAGTTTTACCATACCAAACAAAATGAAAACGAAATTGTTGATTGTCCTAAAAATGAAGTATTCTACTCAATGAATCCGTGGAAAGAGTTCGTACTTTTTGAGAACCCCCTTCCTCCAATATTCTTCAATCCAACCTGGTTTGTGATGTCTCTCATTCCCCTTCTTTCCCTAAAGTTCCTTTTGAGGTGTCATTCCCTTTCCTTTTGCTAAAGTTCCTTTTGAGATGGCAAAGATGATTTGTAATCTACATTTCCCAAGACAATCTCCTCACTATATACCTTAATCATGATTTTGGATGACACTATCCTTGATTTTATTCCCATTAAAAGTTGATTATTACTGATGGGACTTCTCATTCTCACTCTATACTATTCATGTCAGTTATGATTCACATGAGTGACACATCTTATTTCACTTTAAAACAACTAATGTGATTTTTATAGTGTCGAGTCGGTGGAGTGGTTGTAATTTTTATCCCAATATGATTCAAATAAAGGATGTTAAGGTTGATGTAGCTTCATTGTCTAGAAGCGCTGGAAAATCCAAGAAGAATGCTATAAGGCAAATAAGGGATATTGTGGCAAATGACTTCACATACCATATAAAGAAGACATGTTCAACCTTCACCAATGATATTTTAGACATAAGACCCCAAGGGGGCCTGCATCATGTTAATTACATCTTACTTATAACCATCTCACATTATCTATAGAAAGAATTTTTGTGGCCGTCTTTCAAACTTATATGGTAGATTAGTGAGATGTCGGATATTCAATGATTCACATAGTCTCACACCCATCACATATTTTTATACCATTTTGACTATCAAAAGTATTTCTCTAGAGCAACATGGTTCATCTCATCATGCAGGTGCCTCCTCTTTCTAATCTTCATCATGGTATTTTATCCTATTGGAATATTGTTTTCCATTTACTCATTTTAGATTTAATTTTTTATTTTATATTTTTTTAGAAGTGTTACTATCATCCCCTATCTTCTTTATATTCTATATTTTGCAGTCATATGTGACAATATTGACTCTTGGAGGACATTATTATATAAATTAAATTAAATTAAACTAAGTACAACAAGCTTGAATTTGAGGCTTCATAATTCATTATTTAGCAAATTATATATTCATTAAGAAGGGGCTTAACGACAAAGATTTTCTCTATTTCATGTAATGCATGTATATTTGAAATAGTTTTATTAAATAAAAAAAAGATATTCTCTATATTAATATTACAAAATAAGACGATATAACATTGAGCCATTAAGTATAATTTTATAACGATATTTAGGGTGGTGGTAAGTTATTTATTTTAAATTAATATAACTTACCACCACCCTAAATATCGTTATAAAACGGCTCTCGATATTATAATAAAATTCTTTTACTTTCAATATTCCTTTAATTTAAAAAAACGAGCCATTAAATTTACAGGGTAGTGAAACCCTAGATATGGAGAATGCTTTTTAAAGCATGCTCATTCACTCAATAGAATGTGTAGACTAAAGGTCATAAGAGTATTAATTACCACATTCAAAGCATTGAGAATCCCAACAAAAATTGTTTGGTGTACGATGGTTGTACTCGCCATTAACATGTATTGTTCGAATATGATTCATACTTCCACAAAAAATAAAGATTATAGTGATGGACTAATGTACATGTGAAAATTCCATTCATTTGTCAACAATGGGTGATGATGATAGCATGATCTTCGAATCCCTTCTTAGTTTTAAGCTGCTGCTTCTTCTCTAAGGATTAAGTTTATAAAGTATGGTTACACACAATGGTTATACAGATTTATAACCAAATTTGTAGCCTAACTTGAAAGTCATGGCTTTATTTAGTGCATAATTGTCCAACATGAAGTTTTTATAGCTATACAATGTAGATGTATAAAAACTATGTGGGATTCCATAATGTCAATAGTTATGAAAATTATATAGAGGAACGCTTGCTTGATTTATTAATCAAGTTTAAAACTAAATTAATAATGACTTACTTTATATCAATTAAAGTTTGGTTGTTTATTTTGTTAATTTTTTTGACTGAATTAGTAGCATAAATATCAAATATTGACGGGTTTATAAAATATTAAATATTATATATATATATATAGTATTAACTTATTTGATATTTAATATATAATTGATGTTTTGTGGACTTTTTCTTGCATACCATTTTGAATGGTGTATAACAAACATTTTTGACATCTATATGTGAGGTATGTTATCTTTATACAATATTAAGCTAGACGTGTTGTCATCAAACAATGCCTTGCTAATATATTGTTATCATTAAATGCTTAAAACATCGTACTTGCAGTGATTATATTGTAATATTTTGTAAGTCTATCATCATTATTGTTATTATCTTTTAATATATTGTAAGTCTTCCATCATTAATCATGTTACTTTGCTATACAATTCTAAATACATAAAATATGTAAGCCTCTTTGAGATGAGTCGTTATGAATCTAAGTAACATGAAGACATAAACATGTGTATGGTTTTAAATGTGGATCATATATGTAGGATTTTAGCAATAGCTTTAGTTATGAAGGTAGTACCTAATATTAGAATGGGTAATGGGCTCAACTATTTTAGTTGTAGAAAATAGCTATAATAATGTAATGGTAGTCCTTTACCTTGGAAACCTATCCTAGCTTGTTTATTCATGTTGAAATCATTTTTGAGTAATGTAAAATGCAACTTGCTTTTGATCCTTTTGTGTGGAATGGAAAACATAGGCAACAAGCTAGTAAAGTAAATAATAAAGGTGGTTTAATATATTACTTCGATTTGATTGCTATTATGAATCAATTAGTAAACCTGTCAAGTCTAATTTTTAAAATTAATTTATGTTTATCAAACCAAATAAGGAATAAAAGTATGGGTTTGTCCTCAATAAAATTGGCAAGAAAACACATTGCATATATAGGTGCTTCTTGTGAAAAACATAGTTACATGGATTTTTGTTAAAGGGCTCAAGATGTGTGTTATGTTAGTTCAACCTTATCTTTGATCACACAACTTGTAAATCTCATGTTGGTAATAATTTTTTATCCTTGGGATAATACCCTATGATAGAAACTGTTGTAAGTGGTATGGGACACTTATGAGTTATGTTATCATTTATGTATTATACATGGACCAAGGGACAATATTTTGATTAAGTGTGTTTTCTCAAACTTAGATTATGGAAACCCATAAAATTGATCTTAGATAAATTAAATACCTTGGGTTGATTTTAATTATGAATTTACATATTTAAGATAATTTTAAATCTAGAAGATAAATTGTTTGGTATATACTTACGTTCATATCAGATTATGATTCTGTTAATGTTCTTACACAATTTTCATCATTTGAAAATAGGATTAGAAAGAAGCCTTTGATCATAGAAAATATTCCAATGTGTCCCTTTTGTTGCCACTTTTTCTCTACCCATTTACATAAAACATCAATGTTTGCTCTGGCTCCTAGAAATTTTCCTATGAGAGCATTGTTTATTCTTTAAATTGATCGATCATAAAGCAATCTTCATCGCACTTTATTTTGAGAGAAATGATGTTCTGAGGGTTTTAAAGGTTTTGATTTGGCTTCTTACCTTGAATACAGTCCACCCATAATCTATGACTTTTAGGGCCACAAAAACTTTCCTTATCCCATAGGGCCTACCGTATCTGCTCTCATGTATCCTCTACATCATTGCAAAATCCTCCTTAACCTAATTTGTCTCCATCCCCAGACTCCCGCTTAGATTTGGAATTCAAAATCATGGTTCCTATTTAAATCGTTCCACTGTCCATATTTCTTTTTCTCTCCTAAAGAAAAAATATATGAACTATATTTTAATATGTTGTAAATCTTTTTGGACTTTTTAACTATTGATTGTGCTTTATAAAATGTCATATAATTATTTTATTTGAAAAAAATTCTTTTAGTTTAGACTTAAATTCCAAATCTATTTAATAAAATACAGGGAAACCAAATTACTTTTTAGTTTTGAATTATTGTTTTTAATAAATAATATTTCTTTATATTAACATTGGGAATTTTTTCATGTAATGTATAAGTGCTTACGATATTCCATATAGACTGAATGCATCATATCTTTAAAATTTCAACAAATGTATAACCTTAGCTTGCATATCTACTATTTTCATTTTTCCTTACTTTCTTTAATGTATTTGATTTTTTACATTATTCAAAATGAAGCACAATTGTCATCTATTTACATATGTGAAGTTACCTAACCATTAATGATCATAATAGATGTCAACCTCCTCACAAAGGGTTGCTCATAACAACTGTATCATACTAAGGTAAGCCATAACAAATTTGAATCCCAAGATATCCAAAAACTTGTACCTATAGGGTCCGATAAACAATAATCTTAAGAAATACTACAACTCAATGTGTCAAGGGTTTATATGAACCTTGATCTCGAGCATTTTAAAGCACACCCATAATCAATATTCCTAGTCAATATGTAATTCATAAGCAAATTTATCACGTTAATATCATATATCAACTTTTAAGAAATTGATATTTTTTAAATATATAATATGATAATTTGATTTAATGAATTATTATAAAAGTATAAATGATTCTTTTTCGAATATGGATCATATCCGTAAAATAATACCCACATAGATATATATTTTTGATTAAATTAAAATTAATACATTGAAATAAAATAACATAATAGATTTACCAAACCACCTCTAATATACCATTCTTCTCTCCATGTAAATAAACTACATGAACTATGACAAGTGAGATATGGAGATCTTTAGGTTATATAAATATAATCTGGATGGTACAGATATGATCTCTCAACCATATCATATCTAATATTAGAGGGTATGATGTTGATGTAATAGATATGATAAAGACTTGTCTCACACAATACAAAATAATGCAAAATCAAATTTTCCTAGAGTTTTATTTTTCATAATTGTCGGCATGACTAGATAAGTGTAAATTGGTCATTTCATATTTAAAGTTGGGGCCCTATCTCCTTATTTAAAAATCAATATAGTTTTGGAATCAATTACATTTCTCATAATTCACTCAATCTTGCGGCGACATTCATGCATTTAGAGGTATGTCAAAAAGTTCGATAACAATCCTCATTTCCGTATTGCATTTTGATTCAAAAAGTCTAGTTTGATGTTGACAAAAAAGCCTTTTTTTCAATAACAAATCTAATTTTGCTGTGAAGAGGAATTTGTAGTAGGTAAGAACAGGTTAGAGAGGCTATTCAAGGAGCAAGTTGCTTTTATCATCTCCAATGCCCAACGTATGGATGGTTTGACCTTGGGATGATATTTAAATTATATATTTTTTTGAATTCTTAATTTGTTATTTTATTTTTTATGTTTTTTTTTGGTTAGTAGGGATAAATAAGATATTTGCGAAGATAAGTTTTAATTATAATTGATTTTTCTTCAAGAAGTTTGAGTATGGTGTTTTCATATATTCTTATCTTTAATGCAATTATTTTAGGTGTTAATATATTGGTATCATAGATTAATATAAGTTATAAAATAAATTTTCGGACTTCAATGTTTGTCCCCATATCAATAATATTTTAATGCTGTTTTGAGTTGCACATCAGACATGGAGCCTTGTAACAATCAAATCAAGTCTCATGATGTCCTCATCTTGACAAGATAAAACAACTAGTCAAAAATACCATCGCCCTACACGCTATAAACCCTTTTGTAATGGATGATGGCGTACGATATGGGCCCTCTAGTGTACAATATCACCAAACATACCATGTCATTGCCCATCACCATCATTGCATACTCGCCTTGAAATATTTCACCATTTGCATTTTCTTTATTACCTTGCACTTCACCACTTGTTCAAGCTCACCATGAAATGAAATGTCTCATCCCCACATAGCACATTGCCATGTCATATGAAAAACACAACCTCATTTTCCATTATCACCTCCACTAGAAATATAAGATTGTTGTTAATGCTTTGTGCATAAAAGATGAGACATGGTCAACGGTCATGGGTTTTAATGGAGGTATGATTATCATTTTAAACTCTCTCTCAAAAATTCCCCACTTTAGCAAAATAAAAAAATGCATCCCTTTTAGTGTAACTTGCACCATTGGGGCAACTACTAGTGATGTCATTAGGCAATAAGTGTAACTAGAGTGATAGACAAAGGGGTGGGAGTAACTAGTGTAATTTTGTGAGATGTTATTAATTGGTAGTTTTTCCAAAGGTGCAAGTTACGTTCGGAGGGGTGTTACTTGATGTTTTAGTGAAGGGGGTTTCGTAAAGTGAAAAATATAAATTGGTAATCGTACTTCACTCTAAATCCATGACTGCTAACCTCGTATCATCTTATGTGCACAAAGCATTAAACAATAAGAATTTGGTTTATCTAGTGGAGGTGATGGTGGAAAATGAGGTGGTGTGTTCCTTCATACGACATGGCAATGTGCTATGCGGGGAGTTGACATTCCATTTCACGGTGAGCTTGAATAAAGGTGAAGTGGTAGGGAAGGCAAGAACATACAGATCACGAAAGCGGTGAAATATTTCAAGGTGAGGTGGATGGTGATGATGAAGGGTGGTGATAGGGTATTTTAATTGATGGACTCGAAAAAGCCCAATCAAACACACAAAGGGGTGATGATGAGCCATTTCAGTTGATGGACTCGAAGAAGCCCAATCAAACACACATGCAAAGTTCAGTGACATGTCACATTACTAAATGCAATATGTAGCTTTCACCAAATTATTTTAGTTACCCAATACATGATTGAATCAAGTGGCATCTCAATGAACACATGTCTCTTTATGTTTTGGTCAAATGATATTTTATAATGCAAATGTGTGTAAAGCGATGTACTACTACAAATGAATGAGGTAAGTACATGTGAGTAATTTTCTTAAATGTTATTATAGATATTATTATTAATTCGAGTGGATTTAATTTTCTTGGACTCCATGCAAACATAGTTATTTTAAATAGAATATAAACACCACCACATGTACTACAATTGTCCTAAATTTGATGATTGACTGCTCCCATTAATGAACACCACTCCCCATCATCATGGGACTCCAATCCAATCCTAATTTGACACATAATGGCATTTATTAGTTTAAATTTGACAGCCCATCAAACTGCCATACATAATAATTTATAAAAAAATTATAATAATATAATATTAATGATTATACATATATTTGATATATATACTATTTAATATATAATATTATAATATATGAATATAATAGTATTTTTTAAATTGGTAATGTAACTTTTTAGAGCCTGAAGCTATGAACCGGGTCTAAGACATAACCATGGGCCGAATCCCTGAGAGCTATATCAACTCAAATGACCACCACCAACTACTAAAATTACCAACTCAACTCAAATGGCCACAACTGGCCTACTAGATGCATAGTGAGATTCAAACACAGGTGGGGCTAGGCACAACCAACCCACTTTACCAACCCCTCTACATCTCATCGGTAATTAATATAATAGTATTATTATAATTTATATATAAATATTATTATAGTTTACTTAATATAATACTATATAATAGTATTATATATATAATGTTTTGTATGCTGTATACCCATGCACATCCCTTTGCAATGGGCATTGGTCATGTGATTCAAATGTTGCCTTGAAATTAGGTATGGGGTACAATATGGGCCTCTTGGTATATAATATCATTTGAAATTTCTTGTCATTGTCCCTCATCATCTTTGCTTAGATCATCTTGAAAAATTTCACTATTTGCATGTTCTGTATGGCCTTGCCCTTTCTTCTAGGGATTTGCATATGGCATTTTCATATGTTCTTAAGCCTTATGTAATTACTCTAGGTGTCAATATATTATCATCATGGATGAATGAAAGTTACAAAATAGATTCTAGGAATAAAATTGCATTATTGATTTGAGCTACACATGAGACGTGGAGCCTTGCCACAATCAAATCAACTCTCATGATGTCTTAATCCACCCTTGACAATAGAAAACATCCAATCAAATTGTTACCACCTTACAAGCTGTGGACCGCACTGCAATGGGTGTTGGTCATGTAAATCCAACATCTACCTTGAATCTATGGCTGGTGTATGATATGGGCCCCTTGATGTACGATATCACCTGAAATAACTTGTCATTTCCCCTCACCATCATTGCTCACCTCACCTTGAAATATTTCACTATTTGTGTGTCCTGTATGTCTTTTCCCTTTATTCAAGGGCTCTGAGTATGGCGTTTCCATATGTTCTTAAGGCTAATGTAATTGCTTTAGGTGTCAATATATTGGTAGCATGGATGAATGGAAGCTACAAGATAGATTCTCGAACCTTAATGTTTTGTTCGTGCATCAAGGACAGTGCAACACTAATTCGAGCTGCACATCAGATGTGGAGTTGTGTCATAATGAAATCAACGCTCATGACATCCTTATCTACCCTTGAAAATAGAAAATGGACAATAAAATATTTCACCACCCTATAAGTTGCACACCCCTTTGATATGGGTGTAGGTCATGTAAATGCAAACAACTATGTTAAATCCAATGTCAGTGTATAGTATGGGCCCTCTAGTGTGTGATACTAAATATAATAATGGTGTCAAAATATTGGCATCATCAATGAATGGAAGCTTTAAGATAAACTTTGGGACCTCAATGTTTTATCCCAACATCAATGGCATTGTATCATTGATTCAATCTACATATGAGACATGCAGCCTTGTCACATTCAAATAAACTCTCATGACGTCCTCATCCACACTGGTCAATAGAAAATGCTCAATCAAATATGTCACCACCTTTTAAACTGCAAACCGCTTTACAATAGGTGTTGGTCAAGAAAATCCAACGGTTGTCATGAATCTAGGGCTGATGTACAATATGCCCCCTAGTGTATGATATCACCTGAAACATCTTGTCATTATCCCTCACCATCACCACTCAACTAACCTTCAATTATTTCACTATTTTCATGTTCTATATGGTCTTGCCATTTTTTTTAGGGTTTGAGCATGACATTTCTATATGTTATTAACCCTGATGTAATTAATCTAGGTGTCAATATATTGGCATCATGGATGAATTGAAGCTGCAAGATAGACTATGGGACCCCAATGTCTTATCTCAACATTAATGACATTCCATTGTTGATTTAAGTTACACATGAGACGTGGAGCCCTGTCGTAATCAAATTAGCTCTCATGACATCCTCGTCCACCCTTGACAATAAAAAACATCCAATCGAATATGTCACCACCTTGTAAGCTCCGAACCCCTTTGTAATGGGTGGTGGTAATGTAAATCCAACAGTTGCCCTGAATTTGGGACTAGTGTATGATATGGGCCCCCTAGTGTAAGATATCCCCTGAAATGACTTGTTGTTTTCCTTTACCATTACCACTTAGCTCACCTTGAAATATTTAACTATTTGCATGTTTTGTATAGCCTTACCCTTTATTCAATTGGTCTGAGTATGGTGTTTTTGTATGTTCTTAACCTTGATGTAATTGCTCTAGGTCAATGTATTTGAAACATGGATGAGTGGAAGCTACAAGATAAACTATAAGATATTATGTCTTGTCCCTGCATCAATGACAGTGAAATGTTGATTTGAGCCACACATCGGATGTGGATCCATGTCACAATCAAATCAATTCTCATGATGTCCTTGTCCACCCTTGAGAAAAAAACCAATTAGATATGTTACCACCCTACAAGTTATAGACCCCTTACATATAGGTGCAAGTCATGTAAATTCAAATAATTATGCTAAATCCAACGTCAATATATGAAATGGGTTGTCTAATATATGATACCAAGTATAATATACTATAGGGTACCTTCTATTATGTAGTTTTAAATATTATGATAATATTGTTAAATAAATATCACGAAAATGGTAGCATTTTTGAATGGGCATTTATTCCTCTAACCATAATGAATCCAATTGAGATTTGGTAAGTTTCCAGTGCCATATGAGAAATAAATGGAGGCGCTCCTATGACGTAGACAACCTCTGACACATTATTGTACCCACTACTATTAGATTGGAAATTTAATACAATTAGCCTTTGATGTTTTGGATCTATAGTGTTTTAAATGTGTAGAAATGGTTCCTCCAAGTATATAGAAGTGTCTCTAAAGTTAGTGGCAAAGCTATGGTGAGACACACAATATATAAATGTGTACATAGCATGACAAGTTTGTAGCAACTACACTAGACACATTTCACTTCTCCTCGGGTACAATTATAAATTTATGATTTATCTCCTTTGCCTTGCATTTTGTTGTGTTCATTTTTAAGGAGGCACTTTTTTCTTTCTTTTTTTTTTTTTCTGAATTATTTATTTATTTTATTTATATATATATATATATATATATTTTTTTTTTTTGAAATTGTTAGGTTTGAGTCACATAACTTTGATTTCTGAGGAGAAATTTTTTGTGGATAATGTTCAAACAAAGTTTGTGGGTAGAGTCGGAGTGGTCAGATAGGTAAATTGTTGAACAGTCGGAGTGTGAGATGCCCCAACACCAAAAAATTCCTAACATGTTTTGTTTGTCTCCATTAAGGAAAAAAGGCCATGCTCAAATCACAAGACCCTCCTCTTGTTGTTAGCAAAAATGAATAGAAGATTCTTATGTGCTTAAAAATTGCATGGACCTACTACTGCTACTGTTTAAATTTTTATCCCCTGTATTTTACGATGTCTATATATGATGCTATGACTATTGGTTATACATTGATGTATTCCCACCAATTAAATTTCATTATTTATTATTATCATTATCATTATTGTCATTTTTTTAGTTGTTGTTTTTTCAGTGTTAGTTCTTCTTGAAATCGTGTTTAGATTTAAAATTGGTTCTGAAATTTGAAGTGTAAAACTTTTCAATTATGTGTGGTTATGAAATTAATTTCTTCACTAAGTATGATTTTTTTCGATTAGGATTAACTTATCCGTAATCGACATTTCCCTAACTTAGAGAGTTCACAGTTCACCCCCTTTAAAATCCAAGCATTGAGAGAAGCAAGTCGAATTCCACAACTACAATTAGTAATAAATTAATTATTTCAACAAGACACTGAACATTCACGTACTTTCAATTCTTTTCTTTTCAACTTTTGCATGTATCATGCACTTATTTCAGTCAGAGTAGTAATACATACCCTATTTCATAGATGTTTGGGGATGTATATGTTACCATCATAGTTGGTGGCATGTTTTAGAGTGGTTTGAGAGAAAATGAATTGATTTTCAAATTCAAAAATGGTATAAATATTATGTGATCCTTTACTAATATGCACAAATCTCCACTTTGATGGCCTTTGACAACTTAACAACTTATACACGACTACTTCCTTTAACATGTCTGTGTTTAATAGGTCACTTGTGTCTTTCATAGCTCTGCGACAGTTGTCTTGCCTAGAGCATGTGGTTAAGTTTCCCAGTGTTGGTATTCATGATCACATAAGTCCTTTGGGTAATACCTGCACTGTACCCTATACACGTGGCATTCTATGAACAATAATAAAAACTTTAAAAAATATAAGTTGTATCTGTAGTAGGGGTACATGTGACAGTTGTGTATTTATCAAGAATGCATATTAAAAGCTCCGAAGATGAATCCTAACATGTGGCTTAACAATGAAGCACCTTTGATGCTAAATTAGGTTACATTAAATTCGATATGAATTTTGTAATTTTGTGTTTCAATCTTGTAAACATCACTTAGATCTAATGAGTGATACGTGGACCATTCATACTTATAAAAGGTAGATTCATGTTAACCACTACTCGCAAAATTAAATTAACATAAATTGACTCAAAAGAGTATAACGAAATCTCGAAATCATAATTATTTAGCTATAATCCTTCAAATTCTTTAGACATTGCATCTAAATTTCTGGGTTTCGTCTCAAATGAGGGATTTTCTTCATGGTCCTTCTCTTTCCAAAACTCAATAGTAAGGTGGCCCTTCTCGTTAATGGCCATTTCTAGTCTAAATGAAATGTAATTATTGGGTAAACCAACACCATTAATCACATGGGAGGAAGAAGGAAGAAGTTTAAAAAAACAAAGATAAATTTTACATTAGAGTTGAAACCTTACAAATATGGATCTTGCATTTGACAAACGTGCAAATTGACTAAGCATTACACGTGCAAGTGGAAGACGGAAAAAAGAAAAAACGTCATATTTTTTTTAATTTCACAATATTCGCCATTATAAAATATTGCGTCGTAGATGAGGAATGTTTGGTTTGTCATAAGGGGAGTAGGGTTAATTGAACATATGACATTAAAAATGTAGGGTTAATTGATTAAATCTTATTATTTGTTTGGGAAAGATAATTAAAGGAATAAATTTTTATTAATTTTTTTTTTAATTAATAAAATTTTATTATTTTTTAATATATTAAAATATTTAATTTTTTTAATAATTAATTTATGTATTTTTTAATAAAAAATACATTTAAGTGCATTTTGATTGATAGAAATTAGAAAGATGTTATTAAAAGGTAGGTAGGTGATGTCATCAAACAAAAAATCTCTCACCATAATTTTATGCGGTTGCTATTAATTAAAGAAGTTAATATCATTACACTTCATAATTTATAAGGAAATCGTTGTAATAATTTTATATTCCTCTTGTTTTTATGGATTTTTCTATACATTTTACGACCCTCAATGATTGAAAAACCCTTTGTTTCCGGTCTTTTGGAACGATTTTGATAACATCCATATGTTGGATGGACGATCCCCTACTTTTCAAGAAGTAGCCAAGTTACGTAATAAAGTTCTGCGTTGGTGTGGTTTATTGTTTTTATTTACCTATTATTTTAATGGATTTTTCTATACATTTACGACCCTAACTTGATGTGATGTGAAATGTGCAAGTACTAGAACAAGCAATTTACTTAGTCGCATCAAAAGAATAAATCCTGTTATATTTTCAGCGCCAGCACATGCCTACAATGTGCAAATACTAAAACAAGCAATTTCCTTCAGCGCATCAAAAAAAAAAAATCTGTGAAATTTTCAGCTCTAACACATGCCTACATCATTTGTACTCTTGTTATATACTTTTTCATTACCATTGATAGTTTGTCTGGTTTTTTAAAGTTTGATACTGAAATGGATATTCCTTTGGTTTTGTCAGATTGTAGTTTGACCAGTGAATATACTGCCAAGATGCAGCAATGAAGGCAGCTACTGGTTTACTATAGTGTAGAACGGAAGGATTTCTTATTCTGATAGTGTCTCCATTTGGGGAGAAGAATTGAGATGTTCAATGCTTCGAAGGTATATCAATGTAGATATAATACATTTTGTCAAAAAAAGGGTACTTAACTCGAGATTTTATTTTTAATTCAAAGTATGCAAATATATTTTAACATAAACATATGTCTCATCAAAAGGTGCATGATATGAAAGTACACCAAGAATAAAAAACACACTAACTGTCAAATCAGGGCAAAAAGAACTGAAGACAAAAGTAATAAACAATAAAAAGCACACGTAACTGTTAAATCAGACTAAAAAGAACTGAAGACAAAAGTAGTAAACAATAAAAAACACACTAACTGTCAAATCAGGTTAAAAAGAACTGAAGATAAAAGTAGTAAACAATAAAAAGCACACTAACTATCAAATCAGGTAAAAAAGCACTGAAGACAAAAGTAGTAAACAATAAAAAACACACTAACTATTAAATCAAGGCAAAAAGAACTGAAGACAATAGTAAACAATAAAAAACACACTAACTGTCAAATCAGATAAAAAAGAACTGAAGAGAAAAAGAGTAAACAATAAAAAGCACGCTAACTATCAAATCTGGCCAAAAAAATTTGAAGACAAAAATAATAAATAATAAAAAGCACACTTCACTGTTAAATCAGACCCAAAAAAACTGAAAACAAAAGTAATAAACAAGTTGCACGTGTTAAAAACTGTATAAAAAATTTAAGCCACAGCTGCAACTAGCCCCAGAGGAATGAGGAGGCTCACTTTCATGCTTGTTTCCCCAACAGCCACCACATACAAAAAAACCTTTTGATCCATTGCTTATTATTATTTGGTACGGTATACAAAGAAGCTGGAAGAAGAGAATGTACCAGTGAAAGGAGTTTAGGAAGAAAACCATAGATGAGTCACAGTATTTTACATGGAAGGGTGACATCAAGGTGCCATGTTGGACTTTGATTCTATCTAATAGTGACATAGTCTATGGCCTACAATAAATATGTGGTCTACAACCCCCAAATAAGTCCTTTGTAATGTTCTATCAATTTAATCATTCTTAAAACAATGCTTTTATCAATATTTTTTTAATGAATATTTCTGGTCTGATGTTAAGTGTTAATTGCAGGTGTCCATGCATTTCTTATTATTATTTGATACATTATAAAAAAAAAGCTGGAAGAAGAGAATGTAGTATTGAAAGGAGTCAGGAAGAAAAAAACAGATGAGTCACAGTATTTTACATGGAAGGGTGACATCAAAGTGCGATGTGGGACTTTGATTCGATTTGATCATGAACATAGTCCTCTGGCCTACAATGAACATGTGGTCAACACCCCAAACAGGGCCTTTGTAATATTCAATTCAATCATGCTTAAAACAGTTCTTTTATCAATTTTTTTTAAAATGAATATTTCTGATCTAATGTTAAGTATTAATTAAAGGTGTGCATGCAAGTTATGCTCAGTTTGAGGTTTGAGGTGATCAGATAAAACAAAATTGCTCTGACCTAAGCTGATTTGGTCTCTTCTTGTACAGTGTCATAATCGAACGATCACCAAATAGATGTAGTTTCTTTTACTAAAATTCACACAGAGGGCAAAGGAACTAAACGTTGATGACCTAACTTTTTCATGTTGGAGTCATCACCCACTTTAAAATCCTAGTATTAGTTTTATGCTGTCAAGATGTTGCAAATTATATATTGGTTTTCTATGTCCTCATTTATTACACAATCAACCTGCGCTGTGCAGAAATATACAGGGTACTTACTGCTAAATTTCAATCAGTGGAGTCAAATCCATTTTGAATGTAAGACAGACCCATGATAATGGCACGAACTATATAAGGATCCAACCATGATCTAAAATTTGAATGCTAGTTTCTTAATGCTATTTTCAGATCCTTACTATCAAGGTTTAAAAGGTTTTTTTTCACTGCTCCAATTTCACACCAAATTCATGCACAATTGTTTTGATAATGAATTTTACATTGTTTTTTTATGATAAATTTACATTAATTTTGATTGAGAAATGATTAGTTTTCAGTTTTTTTAATATGTTTATATTTTTGAACTAATCCCAAAACAATAGTGCACAGACCTGTTTTTGAAAAAGCTTCAAACTTCAGCACTGATTGATAACTAGCTAAAATCTCTATAAATTTGTTAACAACTTAAATCAATTGCAAAAAGATTTAATAAAATATGCTTTCCCTATTGTATCTATAGGCCAAGTAGTGAAGACCAGAAATCTCAAAACCAATAGCAAAAATTATTTATAAAATAATTAAAACATATTTTAATTCTACAATGTCTTCTCAATGCAAACAATCCACTATACAATGTTGTTTTCTTGACAGTAAAGAAATAGCTACTTTTATTATTTCAAAATTTACTTTGTTTAAAAAGTTGTAAATCATCCTTTTACAAAATTCAAAATTTACTATTCCAAATATAAACAAAAAGTGAACTTTTCTTACTTCTAATTCACACATCACATATAAGGTATAATTTTACATTCAAGTATTTATAATATGATTAGAAAACATGTTCCACAACAACATCACACAGTTCAATATCTGATATTCAATTGACATTACTTATTTTATGCTCTTCCAAAATATCATCTTTGCTCACTCCCGCAGGGACTTGGCATGGCACCCTTGTTTCAATTTGACTCGATCTAGTCATTTCATATTTAAATTTGGGGGGCCATATTTCCTTATTTTAAAATCAATATAGTTTTGAAATCAACTATGTTCCTCATAGTTCACTCAAACGTGCATGCCCTAGGAGATAAGTCAAAAAGCACAACAATCCTAAGAGGGCCTCACCCATTGTATATTTTAACTTGGTGCTTTCCACATTGCATTTTGCATATAGAAATCAAGTAGTTAGATGTTGAGATGATAATTAGGAGTTGTTCTAAATGTGCATTTCACATCGTGATGGGTACAATTTAGTTTTTTTTATGAAGCAAGGTCCTTTAAAGTAAAAGAGTTTTACGTCGACAATTTTACCTCACTCAAAATCCATTATCATTAACCCTATTTCACTTTTTGTGCACAAAGTGTTAAGCAATAATAATATGATATTTCTAGTAGAGGTGATGGTATAAAATGAGATGTTGTGTCCCTTTGTACAATGTGGTAATGCACTATGTTGAGAGGAAATATTCCATTTCAAGGTGAGCTTGAGAAATGGAAAGGTGGTGGGGAAGGGGCAAAGCCATAAAGAACATTAAAGCGGTGAAAGATTTCAAGATGAGATCAAAGTTGATGGGGAGGGGCAATGACAAGGTATTTCATGTGATGGTATCCAAGAATCCTGACCAGATATATGTGTGCAAAGTTCAATGACATGTCACATAGGTCAATGAAATCTATTGCTTCCACATAAATATTTTAGGTATCCAATAAATGATTGAAACAAGTGTCATGTCAATGAAAATAGGCATCTCTTTGAGATATTTTCTCAACCACATATTGTCATGGCCGTTGTATGTTTGAGAATGTTTCATTAGCTAAAAGAGTAAGAGAAAATTATTTAAAAATCCTTTTTGTGTAAGTTGTGCACAATACCATTGTGAGGGATGTGACTTTTTTGTTCTATTAAAGCGATGTTTTTATTACAAATAAATGTAAATCGGTCTCTTACTATGAATGAGTGAGAGAAAATGCGTTGAATTCTCTTACTAGAATTTTGGAGGAAAATTACATTGTTATTAAATTTAGTGGAAGAGGTTTTGCACTGAGTCTTGCTTCCTCTTTTGTTTTGGATGGTACATATTTATAATCCTTCATTCATGTGTAGTGTTTGAAGGTAAATGTAGGGGAGATATGCATGTCATACAACGAGTATCCTCTTGATACCAAAGTGAATGTCAAGCCTTGATGATTGGTGTTTTTGATATCAATTATTGCCTTATTTAGAGTCATTCCTTTTTGGTTAGTGTATGGTTAGTGTCCATGCCATTTTGATTAGCAGTTATCAATGATTACCCCATGTAACAAGAAGAATTAGCAAATGTGTCAGATTCATAGTATCCCATTGGAGACCAGAATATTTTCTGAATGTAAAAACCACAAGCATATTGTTGACAATGTGTAAAATTATAATTATTGTGTGTACTCCTTAGCCTTATGATATCTTCGTCAATATATACATGTGTGCATCTAGGAGACAATCACGTAGTAACACATAAATTTTTATTGAGCCATGTGTGTTCGTGGAGAGTTTCAAAGATGATGAAGAATAATTATATACATATTATATATATTTATATTATATTAAATATCATATAATTATTAATATAATATTATATATAAGAATATAAAATATTATTAGAATATATATTATATATTGATAGTTAATCATTAACAATTAATATTATATATATTATAATTAATATATAATATATTAATGATATATATATTAATAATATAATATACATACTATTGAATATATATATAAGTAAATTTTATAATATATTTTATATATAGTAGATACTATATAATAATTATTAAATTATATATTATGATTTTATATTATAAATATAATATAATAATTCTTAAGATCGGTAATGTTTCCATGATGTAAAATATTTGAAAGGATTTCAAGATTCATCATATGAGAGAATACATTGTCCGATGTTTTGAGTACTATCAGACATTAATAGCGATTCATAAAAGCATGAAAAATCAGTGACAATGATAGTTCTCCTACTAGTGCCAATCAAGGTTTACCACGTATAATGAGCTTAATATCTCTCAACGTTATAATCTTAAACCCATAAGGACAATGGAGGTAGTTAATTTGTTACCTTGGTATAATGGTATTTCAAAAAAAGACAAATAAATTAATAAAAGATAATGTGTTGAATCTGTCCAATGTTCACTTAAATACTCCATCAATTTCACTCCTAAGTAGAGGTTTAGGCTTCACAATAGCACCTTCAAAATTTCCTTTTGAAGAAATCATTACAGATGTAGAGCTTGGTGTTAATAATTTAAATGTTGAAGTGGCCAAAGAATTAAGGACTGAATGCTCCCTCGCATTACGCAAATCTTTACCACCTAAGAGGAACATCTCTAAAAATGAATGAAGAGCCTTGTAAGTTTTGAATAATAATAAGGACATTATCGTTCTCAAAACTGACAAAGGGAATACCACAATAATCTTGGACAGAAGTGATTATGATGTAAAGATGATTGAACACTTAAACACTAGTGGGAGTTATAACAAACTGGATATAAACCCTCTAAATAAAATCATTAACAAAGTTTCCAAAGCTTTAAAAAGTTATTCCTTAAATAATAGAAAAAAATGAAACTCATCCCTAAATATCCCATCATCCCTAGAATTTATGGAGCTCCCAAAAACCACAAAGATGGCATCCCCATTAGACCAATTGTCAATACTAGAAACTCCCCCACCTACCCTCTTGCTAAACTCATAGCAAAAAAACCTAAGCCTCTTGTTGGTAACATCTTCTTTCATGAAAAATTATGAACACTTTTTTGTGCAAAATAAAAAATTGTATGATTAGTGAAGAAGATATTTTAGTGAGTTTTGATATTGTTTCTCTATTTACAAAGATTCCCCTTGATAAGCTCATGAAGGTCATACATGGTCTCACCGATTCCAAAACTACAGAACTTGTAGAATTATGTTTACTATCTACATTCTTCACTTTCAAAGGGGATATCTATGAGCAAATGAATGGAGTCACCATGGGATCACCATTGTCACCTATAGTGGCTAATTTGTTTATGGAATATTTTGAGAAGGGAGTTTTAGAATCATATCCTTTAAAAACAAGTTGGTCAAATAAATTTGTTGATGACACTAATGCTAAATGGTCACATAGTGAAGAAGAGCTAATTTTTTTTCTAAAACATTTAAATGACAAGAATGAAGATATCCAATTTACCATAGAGAAAGAAGAGAATAATAAACTCCCCTTCTTGGATGTCATGATTGCTAAGAAATAAGATGGTTATCTATCCCATGAGGTTTATATAAAATTGACTCATACAAATTTATATCTTAAAGCAGATTCCCATCATCACCCTCACCAAAAAGTTTTAGTCCTTAACTCTTTAGCAACAAGGGATATCAAAAATTTTGATCCTGAACATCTTAAGCTAGAGAAAAATCACCTCACTAAAGTTCTTACTACTAATGGTTATAATAACATTCTAATCTACCTCTTTTAAAACATAAAGTACACAAAGAAAAATAAATATTAACATCTCAACGTGTTCAAAGAAAATCTAAATCTATTATCATTCTTTATTCCATTTAGCTTTGAAAAATCTCTTTTATATACTATTGTACTCGTTGAAATAACAAAAATAATTTATCATACCTGCATCAAATATTGAACCATTCAAACTATTGAAATTCACCCTCATATAGATCCCACACTCCAAACATATATATTTTTTAATACATTAAAATCCTATTTATCTAAAATACAATTTTGAAAAAACCTTGGTCATCGATAGCTAAGCATACTATGAGCTAATTTTGCACGCACGGAAAGTCCCTCTAACGTCATGGAAAGGAATCGATTGAAAGTTCATTATTTTGTTGTATAAATAAAATCATTTTGTGAAATATTTTTCACACCCTAATCTTAATACATGATCTATATATGCATATGAAATTTTATATAATTGTTGGTGATACTCTTCTTCCTTTTTTTAAACCCTCAATGCAATCAATAAATCTTTCAAATAGTTACCATATGTTTTTAAACACTTTAAATTCGTGTTCTAATTTTCTACCTTCAAGAATAATGCTAAACAAAACAATTAGCATGCATCCTCCAATTACCTATAGCTGGTAGATCCTTTAGAAACATTTTAAATATAAACATTTATTTAATTAATTTTTTTTAAAAATGTTAAAATTGTTATTTTTCAAAATAATTTCGAGTTTGCGATAAAATAAATAAATCGTTGATTTATAAACAATCGTTAATAAAATATTAAATTATCAGGGTTAGAAGAATAACGTTAGATTAGGAAGTAGACCACCACCTTGTGATTGCTCCAAACATCACCATCATCGTGTGGTCACAACCATGACGCGACCCATGTTTAATAAGGTTGAGGGATACTATTTAGTAATGCAATAAATCTATTTAGCCCATGAATGTTGTGAAAGTAGTTATGGTGGCTTGGTTTAATTCGAGCCATATTTTTCATTGTTTATTGTTCTCTCAAGGGTTACTTAGCAGTGGTAGAAACTTTAGGAATATGCAGAGTTTAGTGGGCAGTGTTATTAATATCCCGCCAAGATTTTTGTACAGTCTCCATAAAAATAAAAGTCACTCAAAAAATCCATTACTCGAATGATTATACTATTACCCGTCGCAAATTTCGAAATAATTAAACAAATATTACTACCAACTATCAAATTAATATCAATAATTAATACTCACATATGATTCATAAATCACATCTATCAAATCTTAATGTGTGGTATTTAGTAATTTCACAATATCAAATATATATTACGAATAAATAAATTTAAAACCGTATCTTATTACGACTAAATGAATGAAAGAAAGGAAATGCATCGATTTCTCTTATTTATTAAAATTTTGGAGGAAAATTACATTTCTTGTAAATGAAATGATGCAAAATTAAACTATCCTTAAAATTACATTTTTCATAAGTGACGGCATGACTAGCTAAGTATACACGTGGCCTAAATTGGGCGCGTTGTGAAAGGCTGAATGATAAGGCGAGCTTGATTTGACCCTCGATGACTTTAAGAGTTTATCTTGGATTGAGTGAACGTTGAGACATAAAAAATGTAGGGTTAATTGACTAAATCCAATTATTTTAATTTGAGTGGATCAAGTCATTTCATATTTAAAGTTTGGGAACATATTTCCTTGTTTTAAAATCAATATATTTCAATATAGTCACTCAAACTTGCGTCGACATTCATGCATTCCACCCATTGTATATTTTGACTTGGTTTCTACTTTCCACATTGCATTATGAGTCTAGAAATCAAGTGGTTTGATATTGACATGATAAAAAGGGAAAGTCATTGATGTCATCTCGGAAGAGTTGTAATCAAATTTTGTTTCAAATGTGTGAGGAGTTTGTAGTGGATAAGAACGAGTTAGAGGGGACTATAAGTTTTATATAATATTATTATTTTGGATTTTTTTTAGTTATAGATATTTATTGTTTGTTTTGATGATAGCGATAGTAATTGTTTTAGAGAATTTGAATTATTATAGGGTGGTAAAAGTTATTTGTTATAATTTTATAGTCTTTCTCTTTTATAATGATTTTATAGTGTGTTTTATTATACGATATGGCAATGTATCATGTGCAGAGTTGAAATTCTATTTCATGATGAGCTTCAATAATGGTGAAGTAGTGGGGAAGGGCAAGAACATACAAAACATGAAAGCAGTAAAATATTACAAGGTGAGGTGGGTGGTGATGGTGACAGGGGATGACCGAGTATTTCAGTTGATTTGAATCGAAGAAACCTACCCAGACACATGTAAAGTTCACTGACAAGCCACATAAGTAAATGCAATATATAGCTTCCACCAAACTATTTTAGTTACCCAAATACACCATTAAAATAAGTGGCATCTCAATGAACATATATGTCTCTTTATGTTTTGGTAAAATGATATTTTATAATGCAAATGTGTGTAAAGTAATGTACTTCTACAAATGAACGAGGGAAATATCTGTGAGTAATACTCTGAATTGTTATTATATATATTATTATTAATTCAGGAGGATTTAATTTTCTTGGACTTCATGTAAACATAGTTATTGTAAATAGAATATAGAATGTACACACCACCATGTGTACTCAAACTATCCTAAATTTGATGATTACTTCCTCCCGTCAACAAATACCACTCATTGACATTAGAGGGCTCCAATCCAATCCTACCTCGACACATCATGGCATTTATTAGCTTAAATTCGGTATCCCATCAAACTACCATACATAATAATACATACATACATACATACATATAATGTTTTGCAAGCTACATACCCCTTTGCAATGGGTGCTAGTCATGTGAATCCAAATATTGCCATCGATCTAGGTCTAGTGTACGATATGGGTCCCTTGGTATATGATAGCACTTGACATACCTTGTCATTTCTCGTCACCATCACTGCTCATATCACCTTGAAATCTTTCACTATTTTCATGTTTTGTATGGCCTTGCCCTTTCTTCCAGCGGTCTAAGTATGAGGTTTTCGTATGTTCTTAAGCTTGATGCAATTACTCCAAGTGTCAATATATTGCCATAATGGATGAACAAAAGCTACAAGATATACTCTAGGACCTCGAAGTCTTGTCAAAGCATCAATGACATTGCATCGTTGATTTGAGATACACATAAGACATGGAGTATTGTCAAAATTAAATTAGTTCTCATGACATCTTAGTCTACCCTTGACAATAGAAAACATCCCATTAAATATGCCACCACCTTTCACGCTGTGGACCCTTTTGAAATTGGTGTTGGCCATGTAAATCCAACAACTACCCTGAATATGCAGTCGGTGTATGATATGGGCCCTTTAGTGTATGATATCACCTAAAATAATAACTTGTCATTGCCCCTCATCATCATCGCTAAGCTAATCTTGAAATCTTTCACTATTTACAAGTTCTTTATGGCCTTGCTCTTTATTCAAGGGGTTTGAGTATGGCATTTTTGTATGTTATTAACTGTATTGTAATTGCTCTAGGTGTCAATATATTGGCAACATGGATTCAAATGGAAGCTATAAGATAGACTCTCAGATCTCAAGGTCTTATCTTTGCATCAGCAATTGTATAACACCGATTCAAGTTGTACATTAAATGTGAAGCCATGTTGCAATCAAATCAGCTCTCATGACATCTTTGTCCACCCTTGATAATAGAAAATGGCCAATAAAATATGTTGCCACCCTATAGGCTACAAACCCACTTGATATGGGTGTAGGTCATGTAAATCCAAATAGTTGTGTTAAATCAAACATTAGTGTATGATATGGGCCTTATAGTGTGTGATACTAAATATAATAAAGGTTTCAATAAATTAGCATCATGGATGAATGGAAACTATAAGATACACTTTGGGACCTCAATTTTTTATCACAACATTAATGACATTGCATTATTGATTTGATCTACACATGAGATATGGAGCCCTACTAAAATCAAATAATCTCTCATGACGTCATTGTCCACCCTTGTCAATATAAAATTCCCAATCAAATATGCCACCAACTTGCAAGTTGCAGACCCCTTTGTAGTGGGTGTTGGTCATGTAAATCTAACAATTGCCCTGAAAATAGGGTTGGTGTACAATATGGCCTCCTTAGTGTATGATATCACTTGAAATACCTTGTCATTATCCTTCAACATAATCACTTAGCTCACCTTGAAATATTTCACTATTTTCATGTTCTTTATGGCTTTGCCCTTTCTCCTAGGGGTTTAATATGATGTTTCTATATGTTCTTAAGCCTAATGTATGAACTCTAGGTGTGAATATATTGGGATCATGGATGAGTGGAAGGTACATGATAGGCTATGGGACATCAATGTCTTATCTCAACATCAAAGACATTGCATCATTGATTTAAGTTGCACATGAGATGTGGAACCATGCCACACTAAAATTAGCTCTCATGATGTCCTCATCGACCTTGATGATAGAAAACATTTGAAATTAAATATGTTACTACCTTGCAAGATGTAGACCCTTTACAATGGGTGACGCTCATGTAAATCCAACAGTTACCCTACATTTGGGGTTGGTGAATGACTTGGGCCTCCTAGTGTATGATATCCACTAAAATAGCTTATAATTTTCCTTTACCATTACCACTTAGCTTACCTTGAAATATTTCACTATTTTCATGTTTTGTCTATCCTTGCCCTTTCTTTGAAGGATCAAAGTATGGCATTTGTGTATGTTTTTAAGAATGATGTAATTACTATAGGTAAATATTTTGGTAGCATAGATGAATGGAAGCTAAAAGATAGACTATAGGATCCCAATGTCTTATCCCTGCATCAATGATAGTGCAATATTTATTCAAGTTGCATATTGGATGTGGAGTTATGTCACTATCACATCAACTCTCATGATGTCCTCATCCACCCTTGACAATATAAAATGACCAATCAAATATGCCACCACTCTAAAAGTTGTAGACCCCTTACATATGGGTTTAGGTCATGTAAATCCAAATAGTTGTGTTAAATCCAGTGTTAGTGGTCAAAATGGGTCATCTAGTGTACGATACCAAATGTAATATAATATAGGTACTGTATGTCATGTGGTTATTAGCTATTATAATAATATTGTTAAATAAATATCACAAAAATGGCAATATTTTTGGAGCGGGAATTTATTTCTCTAATCCTAATAGATTCGACTGAAATCTAATAAGTTACCAATGCTAGATGAGAAATAAATGGAAGCACTTATACCATGTAGACAATGCCCAACACATTATTGTACTCACTACTATTAGAAATGGAAATTTAATACAATTAGCCTCTATTGGTTCATATCTAAAGTGTTTTAAATGTGTAGAAATATTTACTTCAAGTATAAAGGAGTGTCGCTAAAGTTAATGGGGAAGTTAGGGCAAGACACACAATATATAAATGTATACATAGAGTGACACGTTTACAATGACTTTGTTAGACATGTTTCACTTCTCCTTGGGTATGATTATAAATTTATGAGTTATCTCCTTAGCCTTGTATTTTGTTGTGTTCGTTTTTTAGTTGTGCAATTTACTTCCACTGATGGGGCTTTACTATTTATATATGATAGAACGAGGCACATTTTGTAGAGGTTGTTAGGTTTGAGTCGCATAACTTTGATTTCTAAGGAGAAAAAGTTTGTTGATAATGTTCAACCAAAGTTTGTGGGGAGAGTCTGAGTGCTCGAACAGGGAAATTGTTGAGGAGTATTTGAGATGCCTCAAGACCAACATGTTTTATCTGTCTCCATTGAGGAAAATAAGGCCATGCTCAAATCACAAGACCCTCCTATTGTTAGTGAAAATGAATAGAAGAACCTCATGTGCTTAAGAATTATCTAGACCTGCTAGTATTACTATTAATTTTTTTGTCTCATGTATCTTACAACATCCGTATATAAATTGCTACAATTATTGGCTATACATTGATGTATTCCCACCTTTTACAGTTTTATATTTTAATTAGATTTCATTCTTGTCATCGTCGTCGTCGTCTTCATCATCATCATCATCATCATCATCATCATCATCATCATCATCACTACCATATTTTTCTTGGCTACTGTTTCTTTTAGTATTAACTCTTACTGGAGTTGTGTTTAGATTCAAAAAAACCTTTCAATTACATATGGCTACAAAATTACTTTCTTCACTGACGTGGTTTATGTGAGGCTTTTCTCGACTGAGAGTGGCTTATCCACAATTAGCATTTTACCTAAAGGAGAGTTCATAGTTCACTCCCTTTCAAATCCAAGCATTGAGTAACGCATGTCGAATTCCACGACTATAATTGGAAAGAAATTAGTTGTTTCAATAAGAGATTGAGCATTCATGTATTTTCAATTCTTTTCCTTTCAACTTTTGCATGTATTATGCAGAGATTTTTTATCATGTAGTTATTTCACTTGGAGCAACAATACATACCATGTCTCATAGATGTTTAGGGATGTATATGCTACCATCATAGTTGATATCAATTTTTAGAGTGGTTTGAGAGAAAGTGAAAGGATTTTTCGATTCAAAAATGGTAGAAAGATGATGCAATCTTTTAGGAACATGCACAAATCATCATTTTGATGGCTTTTAATGACTTGACAATATATAATTGTTTCTTTTAACATGTCTACGCTTAATAAATCCCTTATACCTTTTATGACTCCACAACAATTGTCATACCTAAACTATGTGATTAAGTTACCCAACATTAATAATCACAATCACATAAGTTAAATGAATAATACATACATTGTACCCTTTACATACGACATTATTAGAATGATCATAAAAAACTTTGGTCAATTTTTTTTAATGACGGTTATCCCCTCGACTTTGCCATTCAAAATGTAGGAGAGTTAATTGGAAAAATAAAACATTAGAGTTGAAAGCTTACAAATATGCATCTTGCATTTGACCAACGTGCAAATTGACGGAGATACATTATCCTCTTTTGTTCAACGATATCGCAATGGCACGTGCGGTCCTTTCAAAGCTTTACACGTGCAAGTGGAAGACCGGAAAAAACCTACAACGTCAAAATAATATACTTTTTCATTTGCAACTCGTCTGTTTTGGGCACGTCGATTGACTAAATACTATTATTTCAATTTGACCGGGCCCACTCATTTCATGTTTAAAGTTAGGGGGCCATATTTCCTTAATTTAAAAATCAATTAGTTTTGAAATCAGTTACGTTCCTCATCAACATGCATGCACTTAAGAGGTAAGTCAAAAAAGCACGATAACCACTGATCAAATTTGAATGGTCTTTATTTGAATCTAAGTGTAATCATATGTTTTTGATGGTTATTGTTAATTCGATATATATTGATCGTTCAAAGTATTAAGTTGAGGTTTAAAAGAAAAAGAGTAAAAAATGTTGTCATGTGGATATGAGATATAGTTATTTTTGATTTTTTTTTTTAAATTTTTAATTGGTCTTTTGGTATATTATTTTGTTTTATTTAATGAAGTTTGATTTTTGGGATGTGATTTTTCTACCTATCTTTATTTATATGATTAACATTGTATTATAGATTTTTTTATTAATAAATATACGTTTTTTAATCTTTTTTTTGTGAAGGACTAGTCTTAATTTCAAGTTGAAGTGTATTTATTCATCCAACCGTTTATGATAAAACACTCTAAAAAATGATTACACTTCGATTGACAAGAGAAAATTATGTAAGAAATAATCACACTTCAATTGACAAGAGAAAATTAAATACACACATCATTGGAAGTATGCAAAATAAAATATTATTTCTAACTTTTAGTCACTATATAATATGTTAAATGATGAAGGTCATTGAATCTCTTCACTTAGAACCGATCTCCAAAATTATGCATATAATAATTCAAATTTACATTATTGGTAAAATAACACCAATCTCCACCTTTTTTAAAGACAAAAGAGTGGAGAGTGTTGGTTTCTAACTATATTTTATTTTCCTTGCTTGATAATCAGACATCTCTCATAAGAGTTCTATATTCATGGATATAACACTGCGTATTAACATACTATAAACATTCACATACTTTTGGTGGTGCCATTTATATACATTACACTTATATAAATCTTATATATCCATGGCATAGTAAAACATTTCTCTAAATATAGGTTAATTGTAATTTGGAGTTGCTTCTGTAAACACTCTAGAGTTGGTTGTAGTACTCGGCAGTTACATGTATAAACACTCTATAGTTATCCATACAAACACTTCAGAGCTACAATACTCTAGAGATTCAATATTCTGTAGCTTGTCCAAAACTACTACTAAGTTAGTCCCTTGATGCTATTCCAATACTAAAAATGACCTTTTTGTGTTTGTGTCTTGCTTTGACCTAAATATACATATTTCAACATCTATTTTCCAAAAAATGTTTGAAAATAATTTGCAAATCATACCATAATTATTTATAAGAAATAGAGTACATATATATTCTATATTTCCCTCTAAACAAACTATAAGTACTCAAAATTAAATCTAAATCCACTTTTAAGGATGACATACTATCTTAGATATATTATGGCCTCATCAATCATGTGTGTGGGAAACATATGGATATATTAGTCTAGTGAAAGAGGCTTTCAAATTTTTATATGCTTCTATGTATCATAAATAACATTTCAATCTACCTCTTTTAGAGCATGAGGTGTATAAACATTAATATATCCAATGTGTTCAAAGAAAATCTAGATCTATCATTATTTTTTATCTCGTTTAACTTTGAGAATTTTTTTTCATATATTATTGTGCTCGTTGGAATAACAAAAATAATTTGTCATAGCCCCACCAAACATTGAAACCCTTCAAACTATTCAGGTTCACCCCCTCATAGATCCCAAGCTTCAAACATATTTTTTTGAGTATAATTTATAAATAGTAAAAATAAATTCATCCATCTCACCTAAACATTTGATAGTATCCACGACATGTAAGTTCCCAATACTAAAATTTTCACATAAACATTTTAACCATATTTTTTCTTTGATGGTCTCTATCATCCATCTCCTCATAATAATTACGAGGACTAAAAAACTTGGCATCATTAAATATAGGTAAATATGTGAACATTGTATCTAGAGAATCAATAACCTTCACTATAAACTTTTTCTCAATTCAAGGCAATCATCTAATTTCTTTGATCTTTGTAAGTTAGGAAAACTTTAAAATCTCAATGCATGTACATGTACCATACATGTTCTATATGCAAACTGAGGGGTTCCTCCTTATACTCTATTAAAAAAATATTATATATGTATTATACCTACCCTAAATATATCTCTTTTAAATCTCTGACAAAATATATAAATAATAATATTTAAAATAATGCCAATAGAAGTAATTCCAACACAATTCTCTTGAAAAAAATTAATCAACTTATAAACAAATGGATGTAAAATTGTACTTGAAAAATTCTTTCCAAATCATATCTTTTTTTCACATTAAAAATGTTGCCTTACAAATTTTGAGCATATAATCATATATGGTGATGGGCATGCCATAATGTAACACTTGTGATTTTAATGTGATAAAGATGAATATAGAGATAAAGTTGTAGATGGAAATCCCTAATTTCTTCATACCTGCCATAAACTGATAGCTTGGAACTAGTTGGTATAGATGTCCCTATTTGCACTTCTAATGCATACACGGTAAGTAAAATTGGAAAGTGTCTCATAGATATTGAAAGCTTATTTATCTAAAACTCTATTTTGAAAAAGCCTTGGTCATTGATAGCTAAGCATAGTATGAGCTAATTGTACATACATGGAAAGTCTCTGTTACCTCATGGAGAGGAAACAGTTGAAAGTTCATTATTAAATCTTCTAAAATCTTCTATTTTAGGATAAATAAAATCATAAAATGTGATTTATGAAATATTTTTGGTACCATAATCTTAATACCTAATCAATATATATGCATATGATTTTTCGATAATTATTGTTGATAGTCTTCTTTCCTTTTTGCTCTCAATGCATTCAGGAAATCTTTCAAAAATTCACCATCTATCCTCTAATTTTATATCTTTAGTGTGTTTCAACATGTTTTTAAACAGTTTGCATTCGTGCTCTAATTTTATACCTATAGTTCGTTAAAGAATAATGGCAAACAATTGGCATGCATCCTCTAATTTCCTATAGTTGTTAGATCCTTTATAGCCATTTTAAACATAAAATCTATTCAATTAAAAAAAAACCGCATTAAAACTATTGCTTTTCAAAACAATAATCTCGAGTTTGCAGTCTAAAAAATAAACCACTATAATATAAACAATTTTTGATAAAATAATAAACCATAAGGTTAGGAAGAATACCGTTGGATTAAGATGTAAAACACCACTCTGTGGCAGTACAAAACACCACCACCATTGTGTGGCCACAATTGTGGTGCGACCCCTGCACAATAAGGCTAAGGGATTGTGTTTAGCGATGCGGAAAATTTGTTTAGCCTATGAATACCATCGTAATAGTTTTGGTGGCTCAATTTATGTTGAGCCACATCTTTCATTGTTTATTGTTTTCTCAGGAGTTGCTTAGTGGTGGTGGAAGCTTCATGGGTTTGCAAAGTTTAGTGGACAGTGTTATTAACGCCCCACTAAACCTTTTGCACAGTCTTCATGAAAATAAAGGTCGTTCAAGGGCTACATTACTCAAGTGACTATACTACTGCCCGTCATAGGTTCTGAGAGAATTAAACGAGTGCCACTACCAACTGTCAAATTGATATCAATATTAATGCCACCACATGTCACTCACAAGTCACATGTATCAAATATTAATGTGTGGTACTGGTGGCTACACAATATTAAATATATATATTTTAATATATTATGACAAGCATTTTAAAATATAATTCTTCTTTTGTTATTTAAAAAATATTAATTTTCAACTTCGAAAAATTATTTATAATATTACAATTTTTTGCGTCGTGAAATTTTGAGTCATACTTATTTAATAAGTTCAAACCCCTTGGACGAGCTATAACGAGTTGAATTTTGATTGCTGACAACCATAATCCTAAGAGGGTCTCACCCATTATATATTTTAACTTGGTTCCTACTTTTCATGTTGCATTCTCTGTCTAAAAAATAAAATAATTTGATGTTGACATGGAAACTAGCTGTTGTCCTAAAGGTGCAAGTTACACTGAGAGGGTATGACTTGATTTTTTAGTGAAGCGGGGTGCTTTAAAGTGAAATAGTTTTAAATCAACAGTTTTACTTCATTTGAAATCCATGATTGTTGATCCCAATCCACCTTTTGTGCACAAAGTGTTAAGCAACAATACTATGATAATTCTAGTGGAGGTGATTGTAGAAAATGAGATGGTGTGTCCCTTCATACAATGTGGTAATGCACTGTGTTGAGAGGAGACATTCCATATTTTAGTGAGCTTGAGAAATAGATAAGTGGTGGGGAAGGGGCAAAGCCATAAAGAACATTAAAGTGGTGAAATATTTCAAGGTGAGCTTAGTGTTGATGGTGAGGGGAAATGACAAAGTATTTCACGTGAGGGGCTCCAAGAATCCCTATTAGATACAGGGGCAAAGTTCAGCAACATGTCACATATCTCAATGAAATATGTAGCTTCCACATAACTATTTTAGTTATCCAATAAATAATTAAAACAAGTGTCATGTCAATTTAAATAGGCGTCTCTATGAGTTATTTTGTCAACCACATTTTGTTGTCATCAACATATGTTCAAGAATGTTTCATTAGGTGAAATCAAGAGTAGAAAAATATCCTTTAAAATCCTTTTTGTGTAGGTTGTGTGTGATAACGCCACGAGGGATGTGACTTTTTTGTTTTGTTAAAGTGATGTTTTTATTACAAATGAGTGTAAAGTAGTGTCTTACTATGAATGAATGAAAGAAAATGCATTGAGTTCTCTTATTAGAATTTTGGAGGAAAATTACATTTCTAGTAAATTGAACGGACGAGGTTTTACATTGAGTCTTGCTTCCTCTTCTATTTTGGACAATATATATTTACAATGCTTCATTCTTGTGAAGTAGTAGAAGGCAAATGTAGGAAAGATAGGCATGCCATACAACAAGTATACTCTTCATACTACAATGAATGTCAAGCCTTGGTGATTAGTGTTTTCAATATCAATAATTGCTTTATTTAGAATCATTCTATGTGCTTTATGTATGGTTAGCACCTATGCCATATTGAGTGGCATATGTGGATGATTACCCCATGTAACAAGATGAATTAGAAAATGTGTCGGATTTATAATATCTCATTAGAGACCAGAATATTTTTTTAAGGCAACAACCACATACGTAAGTAAATCAGAAGGTTTTGAACTTAAATTTTTGACAATATAAACAATTATATTTATTGTGTGTTCTCTTCAACTTTATGATCTCTTAATCAACATATATGTATGTGCATCTAAAAGACAAATACATAATAAATAAATTCCATTAAACCGTATATTAATAGAAAGTTATAGAGGACAAAAAATAATGATATACATATTATATAATTATGTTATATTAAATATAAAATAATATATATAATAATATATACAATATTACTTTATATAATTAAATATTATAACATTTATAGTAATATTAAATATTATTAGAATACGAGCACAATCCCCATCCATTGTATATCTTAACTTGGTTCCTACTTTCCATTTTTCGTGTCTAAATGAAATATAAGTGGGTAAACCAACACCATCAATCACATCCCTCAAAAGGAAGAAGAAATATTTTTAATGGAAGTTTTAAAAAAATGATAAAATTTACACTAGAGTTGAAACTTGGTTCCTACTTTCCATTTTTCTGAGTTATAGAAGAACTATCCCAACGAAGACCCAAAACAAAGAAGAATGTTAGGTTGTGGAGCTAAAAGCTTCACTGATGCAAACATGGAGGAGGTTGCTGAGTGTCACAGTAACTGACATCGGCCAGGAGTAGACAGGAAGTTGCCGACATCGGTCATGGATCGATCGACGTCGGTCATCTCCAAATAGACAGGGACTGACGTCGGTCACCTGTGCATTCTAGAACTGTTAGTTACATGAACAATTAGTTTGTTGAATGACCAATTTGCATGTAAAGACTAATTTTAGTCTTAGAGCTGCGTTTCTAATTATTGTAATTAAGAAGTCTAATTATTGTTTGCATGGGATCTATATAATAGACTCATGGGGCTGTATTGTAATTTGTAGAATCAGAAGGGTTCTATCCAAGGGAGAATCATAAGGACTTGGTGAGGCAAGGACAAGGGTTCTTCCGGGTGTGTAAGATCTAGGTCGGCAGGTGTGCAAGGCCAGGTTGATCTGCGGTATAACAAGATCAGGGTAGATCTACATGGTAAGTAAGATCATTTGATTTGTAGGTTGTTGCAAGATCAGTGAGATCTACTTGGAGTACATGGTGTACTCAGACTTGGAGTATGTGTGTATACTCGGTGGTACTGGCAGTATTGTTACTGACTGGTTGAAACACCAACTCGGTTATTGAGTTGATTGTGTTTGTAATTGAGAGAGAGAACTCTTGAGGGAAGATTATTGGTACGCCCAAGAGGTGTGGGAAGAGTGTGATCTCTTTATTGTATTTCCTTTTGGATGAGTTGAATACAATTGTGTATTGTCTCTCATATTCTGTGCTATTTCTGATTTCTAGTTACTTATTATTTTAGTTAAATTCTGTGTTTAGTTGCTTATACAAAGGTAATCAATTGTGCTCTTAATCCTGACAATTGGTGTCAGAGCTTTGTGAGCCTAGGTCCTATCAAGTGGTATCAGAGCTAGGATCACCATGTGATACCACTATCAAGTGGTATCAAAGCCAGGTTGCAGGTTCTCAGAGCGAGGTTCACTAACACTTTGGTTTCAGAGTGTGTTAAGTGTTTGTTGATTATAGGTCACTCTCAGGGGTTTCTGATTGAGTGGGAGTATAGCAATGGCAGAAGAAAGTACACTAAAAATGGAGGAATTCAATGGCAAGAATTTTCAATTACAAAATTATGGAAAGAAAGAGCAGGTAAAGAAAGATTGTTGGTCGGTAGAAGATCAACATGAAAGAAATAAAGAAGCATATGTTGCAGGTATTATTGCACGGGTTGCTCTTATATGTTCCTTGGATAAAGTAGAATCTTGGTTTATAGATTCTGTTGCCTCTTTCCATGCAATCCCAAATAGAGTATTTTTCCATGTTAATGTCCTTGGAGACTTTGGAAAGATTTATTTAGGGGTTGGTGAGCCTTGTCAAATTGTTGGCAAAGGGGAAGTGTGGCTGAAATTGCAGACGACCAACACATGGGTGTTAAAGGATGTCATGCAAGTTCCAATCTTGAAGAGGAGTCTAATTTCTATAGGAAAGTTGGGTGATGAGAGGTGCACAGTAACTCTCACAACAGAGGCACTTGAATTAGCATGTGGTAAGAAAGTAGGTATTCTTTATCTATCTACTTGTATTACTAATTCTCCTTTTATTGCAAAGATGTGGCTTTGTAGGCTTGGTCACATGGGTAAGAAGGGGATGCATGTTCTTAAGAGGAAGTCTGATGTCTTTGACAAACTTAAGAACTGGAAAGCCTTGGTGTTCATGGAGGAGATGATGGACAGTGATCAGCTAGGGAGGCTGAATAAAACTGAGCAGGGCAGTTTGGACAGGGTTATGATCCAAGGTAAGCTTGCTGGTAAAAAGTCATCACTCACAAAAAAACACAGTTATCGACATCAGTCAGGTGGAATCAACGTCAAACAGGTAGGTATCGACGTCGGTCATGTGTAGACCATACTCGATGGTGTCGGGTAAGTTGCAACTGACGTCGGTCAGAGAACTGACGTTGACGACCAGGTGGACACCGACGTCAGTAAGGGAACTGGCATCGGTGATTAGGTGGGATCGACATCGGTCAGGTGCAGACCAGGGTCGACTAGAAAATGGATTTTAAGCAGACAGCAAGCTGTCAAGGAGTCTCAAATGCCCATATGGAGGACTGAAAGGGTAAGTAAGTCTCAAATTTGTTATTTGCCTTCTTTACACTACTTGTTGCTCATTGATGGTCAAGAACCAGGAAGTTTTAAAGAAGCAGAGCAGGTAGAATCTAGGAAATAGTGGGAGCATGGCATGAATGAGGAAGTTGATTGCTTGGATGAGAACCAAATGGGAGATTTGGTAGAGTTTATAGCTGGAAAGAAAGCACTAAAAGATGAATGGATTCCCCAATTAAAGAAGAGAGAGAATGGACACGCGAGACAGAAGGCCAGGGTATATGGTCTTGAGCAGGCTGCAAGACAATGGAGGTTTGATAGGTGTATGACAAAGCATGGCTTTAGTCAATGTCAATGTAATCGTTGTGTTTCCTTTACCAGGTTGAATAATATTAGCTACATTATCCTGTTACTGTATGTAGTGTGTATGCTTGTTGCAGGGTTACACATGCAGGAAGTTGATGAGCTAAAGTTAAAGTTAGTTCAGAGGTATGTCATGAAGAATTTGGGAGCAGCAAATTTTTTTGGCATGAGTATTCCTAGAGACAGGGAAGATCACAGGTTGATGTTGTCTTAGGATGATTGTGTGAATAAGGTAGTGGCGAGGTTCAAGATGCAGGATGCAAAACCGGTTAGCACACCTATGGATGGACAGTTCACAGAACAGTGTCCCAATTCACATGATGAGGTTAAGTGCATGGTATGTACTAGACCTGATGTTGCCCAAGCAGTGGGTGTTGTCAGCGAGTTTGTGGCCAATTCGAGAAAGAAGCATTGGAAAGCAGTTCAGTGGATTTTTAGGTATTTGAGAGAGACCAACAGCAGGTATACATGCGATCCAGGGTCAGGGACTTCTCTACATGGGTATGTAGATTCGGATGTGGCAGGGGACTTGGATGACAGGTGTAGCACCACAAGATGTGTGGTGGTTGGTCTTCAAGATTGAACTTGAAGAGGGATACAAGCTAGAAAACAAATTAGACGATGTATAGGTATACGCACAGGTGCAGTTGTTTATCTCCAAGTGGGAGATTGTTAGGTTGTGGAGCTAAAAGCTTCACTGATGCAAACATGGAGGAGGTTGCTGAGTGTCACAGTAACCAACGTCAGTCAGGTCAACCAACGTCGGCTAGGAGTAGATAGGAAGCTGCCGACATCGGTCATGGATCAGCTGACGTCGATCATCTCCAGACAGACAAAGATCGATGTCAGTCCCCTGTGCATTCTAGAACTGTTAGTTACACAAACAATTAGTTTGTTGAATGGCCAGTTTGCATGTAAAGATTAATTTTAGTCTTGGAGCTGCGTTTCTAATTATTTTAATTAAGAAGTCTAATTATTGTTTACATGGGATCTATATAATAGACTCATGGGTCTGTATTGTAATTTGTAGAATCAGAAGGGTTCTATCCAAGGGAGAATCATAAGGACTTGGTGAGGCAAGGACAAGGGTTCTTTCGTGTGTGTAAGATCTAGGTCGACAGGTGTACAAGGCCAGGTTGATTTGTGATATAGCAAGATCAAGGTAGATCTACATGGTAAGTAAGATCATTTGATTTGCAGGTTTTTGCAAGATCAGTGAGATCTACTTGGAGTATGTGGTGTACTCGAACTTGGAGTATGTGTGTATACTCAGTGGTACTGGCAGTATTGTTACTGACTAGTTGAAACACCAACTCGGTTATTGAGTTGATTGTGTTTGTAGTTGAGAGAGAGAACTCTTGAGGGAAGATTACTGGTACGCCTAAGAGGTGTGGGAAGAGTGTGATCTCTTTATTGTATTTCCTTCTGGATGAGTTGAATACAATTATGTATTGTCTCTCATATTTTGTGCTATTTTTGATTTCTAGTTACTTATTATTCTGGTTAAATTTCATGTTTAGTTGCTTATACAAAGGTAATCCCACTGAAGACCCAAAACAAAGAAGAAGAGAGTACACAAAAATTGGGTTCCCAAAAAATCCAACTCAATAAAGGCCCATATTAGCAGTGACCAATTTAGAACGTATTGTGTAACCATGAGCATTCCCAATAACCTTGTTTTGATATCACCAACAAGGCGGAAGTGACTGTAATTAGTTCCAAACAAGAGGTTAAAAGTAGAATATGAAATCTTGGAGGCAAAGCCCAAGAGATCAGCCCAGCTACCCTGACATCGATCATTAGTGGAGCCAGTAATCCAACGATAGCTACTAGTAAATGTCAAATCCATCGAGGCCACATACTTTTTCCACAGGGACATCCAAACATGTAAAAGGAATTTTTTAAAACTTAATAACCAGATTCCATCAAGTTGGTTGTGACAACAAACATTCCCATGGGTGCGGAGAAATGAGAAATTTGAAATTCCAAATCTATTTAATAATATATTTAAAAAAAAAAAAAAAAAACATATTTTATCCTTTTACTTTTGACTTGATTTAAAAAAAAATAAACAATATCATTTTTTATATTAATATTGGAAATATTTTTATATAACATATAAATGCTTACACTATTGCATAGACTGAATACATCATAACTTCAAATTTTTAACAAATATAATTTTAGCTTTTGTTTGCTATTTTCATTTTTCCTTACTTTATTTGATGTATACATTTTTTAATAAAATATTTCTGTGTAATATGTAGGTGTTTACAATATTACATAGATCAAATGCATCATATCTTTAAAAATTCAACAAATATAACATTAACTTTTGTTATTATTTTCATTTTTCTTTATTTTCTTTGATGTACCTTTTTTTTTACATTATTCAAAATGAATTAAATAAGGCATGATCGTCATTTATTTATACATGTGAAAATCCCTAACCATTGATGGTTATAATTTATGTTACCTCTTCACTAAAGGAAGGTCATAATAACACTATCATACTATGGTAGGCCAAAGCAAACTTAAATATTAAGATACCCAAAATGGGTACTTGTTGGTTCCAATAAATAACAATACTAAGGAATACCATAACTCAATGTGTCCAGGGTCTAGGTGAACCCTGATCTTGAGCATTCCAAATTACACCCACAATCAATATCCAAAGGTGATACATAATTTCCAAAGTTAGCACCATATGCGAACCCTTAAGAAATTGACATTTTAAAAATATATCAAGTATAATATGATGACATGAACTGATGAGTTATTATAATAGGACACATGACCCCTTTTCAGATATGTGCCATATATCTAAGGTAGCACACCACATGTAGATATATGTTTTGGGTTAGTTTAAGTCAAGGTTAATGCATTGGGATAAGGTAGCATGGTAGGCCTACTTAACCACCTTTGATGTACCATTCTTGTGTCTATATAAATAGAGCACATGAGCTATGACAATAGAGAGAGATAGAGACTTTTGGGTTCTATAGGTTGAATCTAGATGTAATAAGTATGATATTTAATTACTGAGAACATAGAGCCATATCTAATGGATGCCTTCTGACGTAATGATATTTCTAATGAATCCAATGTCAAGTTCATGTTGTGAAGTCATGTGTTTTGTGCAATTCTAGTATTCATGATATTTATTATGTTTTGACCTTCTAAATGCATTACATGTTTGTTTTATGAAGTATATGTTCTAATTGGAGGTACATATTAATCCATTGCATGCTTCGGGCGAGTGGCCTATAAATAATGTTATGCCAATGTGAGGTGGTATTTATGTGTTGCCTATGGTCTTCATATGTGCAACCTAAAATTACTAATATTTTGGTTCCATTTCGAAGACCTCCAATAAGTTTGATGGCATAGTTGTTTTACTTATTTTGGATCTAAGAGATATAAAATAATGTAAAACTATCCACTAATCAGATTATCTATAATATAACAATAATCATAATAATTTGAATCAAAAGGGGCTAAACATATATTGTGTTGTTTTTATTTAGAATTGACAAAGTAAGAGATATAATATGAACTTAGCTAATTCTAACTATTTGTTGCTCATAGAATGTCTCTCTATACCTAGAAATTCTATATAATTACTTCATCAACTGGTTAGATCTAAAAAGATAGGTGAAGATCTCTTTGGTATGCTACCAATAGTGTTTGACCCCTAGAGTAACTAGCATTGTCCAGAGTTTATTGACAATGTCCCTATGCACTGTGTAGGTCTATAACTATTAAGACCCATGCGCCCATGCCTACAAATGGTTCATGTGTGTTCACATTTCTTCAGTCCGATGTGATGATGTATGTTTTCCTTTATCTTTCATCCAAATCATAATTTTGGATTTGACCACAAGACACCTTTAAAGAGGGGTTGGTATTTTTGTTTGGACAACATCAACTAGTCCATACTGAATAGTTGAGTGTTGCTTATGTTTTAGTAATATGAAGAGGGCTCAAAAAACACATGATTCTTCCACTAATGTGTGTGTGTGTGTGTGTGTAATATCATGAACAATCTAGAATGTAATGTAATGTTTTGATCTTCGACACTTGGCACCATGAAACTTTGACTTTGTGTATTTAGAATTATCTCTATGGAATGCTCTAGGGCTTCTCCTTGAAGGGTTTTCAAATGTGTATGCCTTTTTCACAATGTTTCAAAAGAGTTAAAATTGATTCCTCAAGTTTCCAAGTTGTATCTATGTCATAGTAAGCTTGTATAACCTTAGCAATAATTTGTATTTATATATGATTATTCACTAATTACTGCTATGACTGACCCATGAAACATGTCTAAGCTAACCTAATGGAGACTTCCCAAATTGAAAAATAGTCATTGAGTGCACCTAGAAATTATCAGAGGAGACATACCCCTACATTAAGTGACACTATCCAAACATTATCGATAGTGTCCTCAAAGTATAATTCAGTGATGTGAGATATGGAGAAGGTCTATATAGGATTATTAGATGCTCCTGTATAGACTAAGTTAATCTTGAATAGGTGTATTTAGTAAATAGAGGTGGCCAAGGATAGATGAGTAGATAGATATAAGGAAATTATGCTTTATTATTCATATTTAAGGTATTAATGAAGAGATGCCTTCTAGGGTGCAACCCACAAATAATTAATGTAACATAATAACACAAACAAAAAATATTTATTGATAAGAAAATGAGATTAAATTATGCATATTTTCACACTTAGACAAATCTATATTAAAACACACACATATAACCCATAGGATTACAAAACACCATAGTGTTACCTTTATTCCACATAGTGACATGATTCAACCCTTCACTCTTTCCCTAGACATGCACACAAATCTCTACTAGCTACTCTCACTAATAGTTTCACTTTATACCTCTACCTCATGGGTTTTTCAAATCCCTTTATCAATTGTAGGAATATATTAATATAGACACATGATCAACCTACTTATATTTATTGATTTCAATAATCCACTAACACCTCAAATATTAAATGCTCCTAACACATCATAATGTGCCATAATCATTAAATGCTTAATACAATTGTAATGCATCATCAACACAACACACTCATAGCACATTACACCCATAACACAACACATAAATTAATTCACTCTATAAATATGATTTACACAAATATATTTCATGTAAATTGAACTCTTTGAAGTTAGGCTACAATAGTTCATAGTTAATCACTTACACAAAAGATCCTAGGAGCAAGGTTTGAGCATAATTTTATAAAACACACTACTATTAAATACCTATCAAATAAACTTGTAAAAAGGTTCACAAGTTTCCTCATGCTTAATATATTGACCCATTCACATTCCCATATACTCACATTAAAAAAATATTGTGGAAGTAACAGATCACACATGCACAACATGGCACAAAACAACACAAAAAGCTTGCACAAATAAAGACTTGTGAAAACTATTGCAAACTTATTACTTCTACACATAGTCTCTTTAGTTGATGTAAAACTATAAGTGAGCTTGAATTCTCCTACATCATATATTCTAGGTGAAAAAATATGCAAGCATGGTACTCACACACTAGAATGATGTGGACACCTATCTTTCAGAGGCCATAACTTTTGATTCATAAGTTTGTTTGAGCTCTCATTTACATCAAAACAAAGATCTAAAAAATAATAATAGATCCATAACTCACCTTATCTAGTTAGGGACGACTTAAAAAAAAAATTAGAGGCCATACATGACCATTTAAGGATCTAAAAATTCATTTTAATATGTTTTTCAAGAATTTTCTAATTTTAGAAATAAGATATCTATGTAACTAGACATGAACTTGAGTTGAAATTCATCCATTGATTTAATTTTAGTGTTTAGAGGATAAGTGAATAATTTTAGGCCCATTCTAGCTCGCACGTAAAAGTTAATAAAAATAGTGGTTGCCAAACTTGAATGAATAATTACTAAAAATAGGAAGGCAAGTTAAAATTCGGGTAGAATTTTGTCTTATTTAATGTTTTTAATTTTACATGTCAAATTTTGAGGTTTATTTAAAGAATCTATGTAATTTTTTAATTCATTCAATAAAAATCAATAAAGAATATTGTTTCAATAAATTATGGGTTATACCTGTTGGAGTGTTTTTTTGCATTGTTAGTTCTTGGATTCATCATCTTGTATTAGAGCAAGTTCAAATCTTGGAGATAATATCTTTGATAATTTGTAAATAGTTTTGAATTACGTTTTTGGAGGAAATTATGTGATTGAATAAAAGGTGTAAATATTTTGAGAGGAAAATGATGAATGGCACAGATGAACATAATTATCCAATAGTTGCAAAGGAAAGTGGAACAATTGACTGTAATTGTCACAAATCAAAGACAAAGGCAAGAGGGAGAGGAAATATATTATGGAGAAGAAATTAAGAAAGAAGAGGAATAACATGATCAACCACCATCAATGGAAGAAAGGATGGTTAGGGATTTAGAGGTAAGGAACGAAGGAATCAATGTGGAAGTTTCTGAGTTTGGGGGTAGTATAAAACCGGATGAGTTGACAGACTAGTTAAATAGTATAGAATTTTTTTTCGAACATAGAAGTTTGAAAGAGGAAAAGAAAGTAAAGTTTGCTTGCAAAAAATTAAAAGGTCATGCAATGCTTTGGTGGGACCACCTATAGAAAGAGAGAGAAACAAAGGGTAAATAAAAGATAAACACTTGGAAAAAGATGGAGAAGAATATGAGAGATAAATTTCTTCCTGTAGATTATGCACAAACCATATACATAATATTTATAAATTTAAGGTAAAAGATATCACAATATACAATATTATATAGATGAATTTTACAATCTATCCATATGAGTGGAACATGATGAAGCAAAAGAATATATGGCTGCAAGGTATGTAAATGGTTAAAAAGAATTATTCAAGATGAATTGAGTATACATATAATAAATAGCATGGAAGAGGCTTACTACTTAGTTTTGAAGGAAAAATAAAATAAACAAGATCAACTGGGCTAAAAAGAGGACAATCATATCCTCTAAGAGGACAAAGTGGGTTCAATACCACTAGAGGTGGGTTTTATCCCACTAGAGGATTATCATCCCATTGTATAGAAAAGGAAGAAGATAATAGATAAGGGTATCAACATTAGCAAAGAAGAAGAGGAATTATGAGAGGTAGAGGATATGGTGGTAGTAGAGGATGGAATGGTCCACACATACTTTATGTTTGTTACAAATGTGGATGAGGACATAGAGTGTTTGAGTGTCTACACTATCACAAACAATAAAGGAGACAAATGGATCACCCAAGAGTGAATTTGGTTAAGGTTGAAACAAAAGAACAAAATACAAAATGAATGTTGACAAACAAAGGAAAAAATCTCATGATGAGTATAACAACGATAACTCCAAGGAAATAACATGTGTAGAATAAAGAAGGTGGTGATTTATGGTTGTGTACAAATATTTTTTGAACAAGGTGCACTTTAGGAGGTATGATATGCAAAGTAATTATAGATGGTGGTAGTTTTGAAAATATGGTTTCTAAAAAAATGGTAGAGAAACTAGGTCTGTAATATGAAAAACATCCTTATCCTTACCGAATTTTATGGTTTAAGAAAAATAATGAAGTTACATTAGATAAAATGTGTTTAATCAAGTTTTCTATAGGCAAAATATACATAAATAAAAATGGTGTGGTGTTATCCCAATGGATGAATGCCATATGTTATTAGGAAGGCCATGACAATATGACAGAAAGTCAATTCATGATGGATTTAATCATACATATACAGAAAGGTGATACGAAAGTACTTTTATTGGGTAGATGCAGGATAATGGGGGACAAAAAAGGGGGTATAAAGTGACACTTTTTTTTCTTAAAATTATAATAGTTGAATTTGGAGAGAATGTTAGAGACACTTCGAAAAAGAATTTGACAATGACATAAGAACATGAATTGTGACATTTTGAATGTAATTTCTAATTATATTATTTTTTTCAATACCTAGATGATAAATGTGTGTGAAATAAATGTATTTATGATAATAGGTTGGTCATTTTTATGAAAAGATAAGGTGTTTGCATGTGTATGAACATAATTTTTTTGAGTAAATGAATAATTTTTTGTATAAAACTTCATATATGGATAGTTGAAATGTAAAAAATTATTTAGAATATTTTTTTATTATATATATAATTTTTAAATAACTTTACAAGTCAATACAACTGTAAAATTGAAACTACAAGTGTACAAACAAACGTTTTTGACCTTAACTTCATGAAAATCATTTTTTTAAAATCATAGTTGATAATTTGTAGATTATTGAGATATAAGTTTTATAAATGTTTAATTAATATTCAAAAATTTGTAAGAGAATTTGTGATGATATGTATATAATCTATAATGAGGTATGTTATGTAGAAATTAAGTAATAATTGTAAAATATTCTAACATTAAAAAATTATATATTCTAAAACTACATTTTATCCTCTAGAAACCTGCCCCCTATCCCCCCACACACAAAAATATGTGTGTGTATTAAAATAGTAAAATTTGCCTAATCAGACATGTGGGAAAAGATGGAAAAGGCTCAGAAATTTCATAAAAATCAAATTGGTTAGTTCATGATAGGGTTTGGACTAGGTTTGGGACCCCCAGGCCTAAAACTAAAAACAATTTGGGAGGGAAAGCGACAAAAAAATTGTAAAATTATTAAGCGAGTACGCCCTTTGGAAACCAATCAATTTGACCCCTCTATTATTTTTTCTCATTTTTTTTGTGAATCACAAAGGGCATGTGTGATTTTAAAAGCACATATGACCTTTTTGATTCATGGATTTCTCTTAGATTTCCCATGAAGTTTTCTCATTTGTTTTGATTTTTTCAAACTATAAGTTGGTTTTTTCTACTGTAACTATACAAATTTGGTAAATTATCCATTCACTTTGTTTGAATCACTACAAATTCTTCAAATTTAATTCTACAATTGTGTTTTTTTCGTAAAGGTAAATATAATGGGGTCAAGAATTTATCATAAAATACCAATCAATGAGATAACAAATGAAGAAATTGAAGAGAACAGAAAAATAAAGAAAAAACAAGTAGATAGGAGAGCATCCATAAGGGCTTCTAGGCAAGGTGATGGTGTTTTCTCTACACCAAGTAATATTTCAAATGAAAATAACACGCCCAATTCTATGAAATTTAGTTTAGATATGTCTTCAAATGAGATAAGATAACTCAATCAATCTTTGTTGAATGATGAAACTCAAAATTTAGAGCATGCAAGTAACAAATTTGTAATGAGTGATGAAACATATGGAGAAACACAATATAATGAAAGATCAATTCACAATGAAATTTTTTGAATATGATGATAATCAACAAGTAATTACCCTAATTCATATGTTTTATAATGAAGAAGAACTCAATTCACCTATAGGGTCTAATGTAGATAGTTAACCCTCTACTATCCTTACTATGGTTGAAGTGGTAACACCACCCAAGTTAATACAAAATATAACTCCTACACCTACACCTCCAAGGATAATGAGATGAACACCAACGTATTTGGTTGAAATAGATGAGAAAACAATATAATCTATGGAAGATAAAATGTCAAAAATATCAATTCAACGTCATGCTCAACATGTATAGGACTATGCATTTGAGAATAAAGTCCATACAAAATGATGTCAACTATTTGTTTAATTAATGAAATTGAAAAAAATGTGCCATGTGATGCATAATTTAGGGTTAAGAACATCCAACATGGAAGGAAGAAATAGTACAATAGTAAATAATCTATTTAATGCATTTATAAAAGTAAAAAAAAGATAGTAATATGTCAATACAAGTAATAATAGAATCTATAGTGAGTAAGTCAACATATAAAGTTTGAATTCTTAGTCAAACAAGTAAATCCTTGAACTTAAATAGAAAAACTCTAATATATGCTATAAAAATAAGAACAAGGCTTGATGACCCTTCACTCATGGATTATTGGGTGTTTAGTGGTAGTCTCTCACAAAAAGATAAGGTATTTGTTAAAAGAACAAGATAGTTGATTGATTTTTTTTGGAATGACAACACAAGGGTCTCTTTTAATGTAAAATATGTTGTTAAAAGAATAAAAGGCTTAAAAAATTGTGAGCCACATACAAAATATTTATTAGACATGATCCAAATAAAATTTTATAAAAATTTTATTAAAAAAATCAATGGCCAATTGATAATTAGCCAAAGGCCATTTGAGATGTGAAAGCCTTTATATGTTAAAATCAATCAAGCATGCACCACATGTTTTTATAGAGTACATGTTGAATTTGCTATGCATTTTAATGTTTTTTATCAAGTATATTATACTTTACATACTGATGAGATTATGCAAGAATGTATGGTGTCTTCCCCACCTAAGACATCCAAAGTCTTTAAAGTCAAAGACCTGAGCGATAGTTTTTTTTCGATAAACAATGTTTAGATATAACATGTAACAATTGTGGTGGTTTGTCAAAATTTATGAGCTATATATATGAAGAGATTTCACATGAATTTGGAAAGCAACTAATTAGTTATAAGAGGTAAAAATATATAAAGTATGTATTAAAAGATGGGAAAAAGTCATCAAAATGTGAGTTGGTTATAACCAAAGTTTCTGTATTTGATTTCATGTTTGAATTCAAGAAGAATATTATCTACCAATATGCAAGATAGACACAAATCAAAAAAGTTAGAAAATCAGTTCAAGCTATGTAAGGACAACTTATTAGTTGGCACCATTGTTTTGGTTGTAAGAACTACACACTACAACCATGGAATGAGGTTCATTTCGAATTTTATAATTCAATTCAAGTTGCAATTTTCATTCATATTACATTTAGACATGCACTTGATAACACATATGATAACATAATTTTTGTGAGGGAGTACCACTTTTATATGAGCGATGAAAGATCACATTCTCCATAGTTTGTACAAGGTTATTTTGAGATATTTTACATAAATGTGAATGTAAGATAAATCATGTTTGATACACACTACATTTAGTCAGATAATTGTGTAGGGCAGTTTAAGAATTCTTGAATATTTTACTAGCTAAGCAAAATGAATAAGAAATATGACGTTCAACATTTTTGGAGATTCTTTGAGATTAGACATGGCAAAGGGGAACATGATGGTGCAAGTGTATTTGTAAAAAGAGCCATTAAAAAAGAGAAAGGAAAGCATGGTGTTAATTTGATTGATGTTGTAAGTATTATGAATTGGTGTAATGAAAACATTTGTCATGGATCATATAATTATTCTCACATGCAAAGATTATTTTGGTTAATTAAAGAACAACACAAGGCAAAGTATGATGATTGTAGTACAATACCTTGATTGAGTGTTTTTCATTCCATTTAATCTTAAATTCAAGTTCATGAACTATTTATACTAAGAATATGGCATGTTTTTGTTTTGCATGTATGGAATTTAGTTAGAATGAATGTGTGTCAAAAGATTGGGTTGAAAAATGGTATTATAGACCCATACAACCTATAGAGAGTAGCCATTCACTCTAATAATTGACAGATCATGAAATGACATCATCAGTTGATTTTGAACACATCTTAGATCTTATGCAACCAAGTATAATTTATTCCTTATTTAAATGTACAACCTTAGTTCTATTCGTGATATCTTTATTTTTTTCTATATGTGCTTATAATTTAATTATACTTTAAATACAGGGCATGTTTTTGTAGTCATTACATCTAAGGATAATGATGAGGGAACATACTACTACTTGTGTCATTGTGTATAGGCAAAAAAATATTAACCACAAATGTCATGGATGGAGAAGAGCTAAATTATCCCTCTACATCCGTCGTGATTATAAAAACTTGGTTTCATAGGTACTATCATAAAAAATAAAACAATTTTTATTTGAGGACTTTGAAACACACATGTTGGTGCTTCATTATTTAAATCTGATTATTGCTACAAATAATCAAATGATCAAATTTCATAGAAAGCCTCACAATATAAGTTTGTGGAAAGTGCATGAATCTAACCATGAAACAATTCTTGAAACACTTACAAACAGAGCTGATCTCAAAGGTACATTAGATTGAATTGATTTGATTTAATGTATTTTAATTTTCAATTATTTATCATTATGTGTTTATTTCTATTTAAATTTTTTACTAGTAATTTTAATGTAGTTTAGTGACACCATAGGAGCTTCCACCTTCATGTGGTTAGTGTTGTGAGTAGAGAAGATTATCGTCTTGAAATAAAGAGAAGCTAAAAATAATTTATATTAATGTTATCTACCTCAAACAAATAGGTTTTCACCTTCTCTTTTTTTGTGCTTCCAAGAACAACAAGAAAACAGTCTTATATAGGCCTTAATTATGGTTTGCAGACATGATATTCTAAGTCTTGTCTTGTAGGTGTAATTTAGCCTTCATACTTGATCTAACCCTATGCAATCAACAAATAGTTTGAAGTACCTTTCTGATGTGTAGTATAATGATCATACCACCTTAATCAAACTTCATACAACATTTGAAGCTAGAGAATAAAGGCTAAACAATCAATTCTTATCTTTTTTTAGGTCTCTCATCAAATACCTATAGGAAACACAAACATAGTCAGGTATATCACTCACATAAAGTTAGAGAGAATCTTCCTAGAGTTGCTTAGAGGACTTATCTATGTAAGTGTATGAGTTGATAGATTATCTCTATCCTTTATGCTTCTCCTGCAATGCGTGATGGAAGTTGGCTCAATTTGCACACTTAAGGACATTAAGATTCTCTTAAAGGATGCATTTGATCAACTACAACCTTCACTTTCAAGGCATGACAATGATGGACAATGATCATACCATACTTAAAATTCATATCCAAATGTGTTCACAAAGATGATTCATTGATTGGGCTAACAAGTTAAAATATACGCCCCCCATTAACCAACTTTTGTCTATTTAAGAGAGATTTAGTTGTGAGAGAAAACTTGTCATATATCACTCATATCAATTTAGAGATAATCCTCCTAAGATTTTTTAGAGGAATTATCCATGCAAGTGTAGGATATGATGACTCATCTCTAACCCTCATGTTTCTCCTATAATGTGCGATGAAAGTTAGCTCAGTTTGCACACTGAGGAATGATGAGATTTTCTTAAGGGATGCACTCGATCAAATTCAACCTTCATTCCCAAGGTATGATAAAGGCTGGACAATGGTAATTCTAGCCTTAAAATGTCCATCCAGATTAGTTCTCAAATATGGTTCATCGATTGGAATAATGAGTCAGAATATACACCCCCACTAACCAGCTTTTATCCATTTAAGAGAGATTTATTTGTGAAAGAAAACTCATTGTCATGTATCACTAACATTGAGTTAGAGAGAATCCTCTTGGGGTTACTAAGAGGACTCATCTATGTAAGTGTGAGAGCTGACGACTTGCCTCTATCCCTCATAGTTCTCTTGTAACATGTAATGAAAGTTGGCTCAGTTTGTACACTCAGGAATGTTGATAATCTCTTAATGGATTCATCTAATCAACTAAAACCTTGGCTTCCAAAACATGATAGCAACTAAAAAACATGTTTTTAAGCCTTAAAATGATCATCTAGACATGTCCATGAAGATGGTTCATTGATTAGGATAATGAATCAAAATATATGGGACCCACTAACCAACTTTTGGCTATTTAAGAGAGATTTAACTATGAGAAAAACTTGTTGTGTATCATGTTAGGATGTGAAAGTCACTATTTATGAATCACTATTCATAATCGCTATTCATGATGACATTGCCTACTGGTTATGTGGATAGTTAGTGATGTGGCTTGTGAGTGATGTGTTTGATTGGTAATGTGGCAGGGACCCATGAAGGATATCCCATGAGTGATCATGTTGATGTGATGGGAGAGGGGCATAACACTCCACCAAGGCAAATGGGTTTGTCCTTAGTATCCACATGGGTGGTGTGACATGGTGGAAAATATAAAAATATTAGTGTGTGTCAATTTATAAGGGATCTCATGATTCCCATGTGTGGAGATAGTCAAAAGATGATTGCAAGCATCTGTTGGTCTAATATGATCACATGGAGAATAAAGATAAGAAAATTACTATAGCATATTGACCTCATATGTGTGTGGCAGATAATTGTTTTTGAGCCACTTGGAGGTGGCACATGTTCTTGTCTAAAGTAAAAATGCCTTTGAAGACTTATGCATATGGAGAAAACACCACCACTATTGAGGATCACATATTCACCAAGTGTGGCACATTTTTGGGGTGACACTATTCATTCTCTCTCCCCCCTCTCTCTTGTGTCATAAAATGTATAAATATGTAAAATCTCTATCATTGTAGTTTATCCTATTAGAGGGTCTATGAAAGCTTGTGCTTGCATGCTTGGAGGTTGGACCCTGTAGGAAAGTTTAGCTTGGTTCACAAACTAAATGCTTCAGGTGGAAGCATTGAGTGCTTGTATATTAACACTGAAGGAGTTACTAGAGGAGTTGTTGTAGAAGAGAGTTGATGTTATTAATGAATTTTGTAAGCTACCATTTTTCCTATGGTTTTTTCTTTCACATTGCAAGGTTTCCATGAAATCTCTTGTGTAATGTGTCATATTTATTGTCTATATTTTATAGCTTGTTTATTATGAATTTTATTTACTTGCACTATAGGATATAGTTCATTGATATAAAATGTAGTATCATATCTTTATTACTAACATCTGGTATTATATCCATGGTGAAAAAACTTCATATGTGAGTGTTTTCTATTATTATCTAGTTGTGTGCAAGGTGAAAGTACTATGATAGGAGGAGAAACCAAGTTAGAGATATAAAAAGCGTTTATTGATAGGTTTCTCTCTATGGAGAAAGGTGGAGTATCTCTTAATGAAGATCTTATTCTCTTCATGTTGCTGAGAAGAAGCTCATAGATGAGTGGACAAGAAAGGTTAAAAAGCTTTACCAGACAAATAAGTAGTCTACATAGTATTCATATTGGAGAAGCAACTTTATAGCTTGAAGAGCAAGCTGGACTCTTTTGGAAGAGCTGGAGGACAAGGCATGACCTTGTTATGGTTCTTGGAAACAAACACAAGGGGTGTTGTTGTGGTATCCTAATGATGACATGTTGTTAGCTAAGATGAAGAAGAAGAAAAATCCACGCAAAGGAATGAGGTACAAAGAAAATTGAAGTTGTACCTATTTTGAAGTGGTTGAGATTGAAGAAGATGAAGATGCAAATAAACAAGTGAGACCTAGCATTTCCAAAAGGATAAGGCCATATGTTTGGACATGTGGTAGAGCAGTGATGCATTTTGGATGCATTTTTTAGGCTCAAAATCTTGGTAGGTGCATTGGTGCGCTGAGTAGTGTGATGACTTTCCTGGAGATATGATTGGTCCACTTTTGTCATGGTTGGCACTATTGGTAGCTAAAGGATACATGCATAATAACAACTGAGACCTAGTGTTCTTAGAAGGAGAAGGCTGATGTTGACCATATAACTCAGGGTGCTAGAGTGTTATGTATATGGTTGTGGCAATTATCCACTTAGACTGATGAATGGAATAACACGAGAGGCACATGAGTTGGTATTTTGGAAACATTTGATAGAACATGATGCATTTCAAATGCATTCTTGAGGCTCAAAAACTTGATAGGTAAAATGATGCACTAAGTAGCATGATGACTTCCCAGGTGTTGTGATTGGTTCAATGTACTTATGCCATGTTAAAAGCTTCTATGGCTATGTGGAAAAGTCTTGTATTAAATTCTATGAGATCTTGTCTCCTTACTACTATCGAGAGTGATATGTGCATTACTTATTATTCAAGGAGTTAGAGCATCATGATTCCTACATGGTGATCTCTCTTAGGGAGAGATAAAGTCAAAGTGATGAGGCAAAGGTGTTGCTGGTTTACATGTTAATGAAATCACTGTAAAAATTGGTGTTGGTACCACACATGTAGTACAAGAATTTTCATACTTTCACGGAAATCCAAGTGTTTAGTAGAGGTTGTTGTTATGTGTTGTGACATGTGGGACACAGGTCCCAACATGATAACTATTGTGATGGGTTAGGTGGTGAGGACATGATGAAGGTGGTAGACAGAACAAACCAAGGATGCAGATGAACAAAGATAGGAAAATAAGTATCCCACTTATTGCATTTTGAGTTGTCTTCCAAGAAACGTCCTATAGTTGTGGAGAAAACATGTTGTATCCTGTGTATTGGATTCATCAGGAGTAGGAATTCTCATGATGATATAATGAGCACTAAACTGAGTATTCCCAAGTAGTGGGAGTTGTGAGAAGATATTGACAAAGCTGATTAGGACAAATAAGTTTTAGTAGTGCAATAAAACTTCTAGTAGGTTTATGTCAGGGTAGCACAGGGCATGGATGAGTAGCTGGTTGTAGAATACTTAGGTGTGGTAAAACCCTGTGTATATTGATTTTAAGTAGGAGTATGTCAAGATGTGAAGTCATTATTCATAATCACTATTAAAAAGCACTATTTATGGTCACAATTCATGATGACATGGCCTACTGGTGATGTGAATGGTTAGTGATGTGCCTTGTGAGTGATGTGGCTAATTGGTGATGTGGTAGGGGCCCATGGAGGGAATCCCATGAGTGATCAGTTTGATGTGATGGGACTGGGACATAACACTCCACCAAGGCACATGGGTTTGTCCTTGGTAGTCATATGGTTGGTGTTACATGGTGAAAAAGACAAAAGGGTTGGTGTGGGTTAAATTTATAAGGGACTCCATGATTCTCATGTGTGGATATAGTCAAATGATGATTGTAAGCATCTTTTGGATTCATATGGTCACATGGAGAATGAAAATAGGAAAGATACTATAACATATTGACCTCACATGTGTGTTGGAGACAATGGTTTTGGAGCTACATGGAGGTGGTATATGTTCTTGTCTAAAGTAAATATGCCTTTGAATACTTTTGCACATGAAGACAACACCACCACTATTGAAGATCACATGTTCACCAAGTGTGGCACATTTTTGGGGTTATACTATTCATTATCTCTCCCCTCTCTCTTTCTCTTATTATAAAATGCATATATATGCATTATCTCTCTCATTTTAATTCATCCTATTAGAGGATCCATGGAAGCTTGTGCTTTCATGCTTGGAGGTTGGATCCTATACGCTAGTTTAGCTTGGTTCACAATCTGAATGTTTTAGGTGGAAGCATTGAGTGATTATATGTTAGCACTAAAGGAGTTGCTAAAGGATTTGTTGTAGAAGAGAGTTGATACTGTTATTAATGAAGTCTGGAAGTTATCATTTTTATTGTGGTTTTTCCTTGCACTTTGCAAGGTTTCCATGTAATCTCTTGTGTAATGTGTCAACTTTCTTGTCTATATTTTGTAGCTTGTTTATTCTAAATTTTATTTACTTGCATTGTAGGATATATTTCATTTATCTAACATGTAGTATTAGATATTTATTCCTAACATATCACTCACATCAAGCTAGAGAGAATCCTCCTGAGGTTTCTTAGAAGACTCATCTATGCAAGTGTAAGAGCTGATGACTTGTCTCTAACCCTCACTGTTCCACTATAACATGCAATTAAAGTTGGCTTAGTTTGCACACTCAGTGATGCTAAGATTATCTTAAGGGATGCATCTGATCAATTATAACTTTCACTTTTGGGTCATAATGGAGACCAAATAATGGTCATTTTATCCTTTAAATTGCCATCTAGATGTGCTCATAAAGATAGTTTGTCAATTGGGCTAATGAGTCAAAATATACACCCCCACTCATCAACTTTTGGTTGTTTAAGAAAGATTTAGTTACAAGATAAAACTCATTGTCATGTATCACTGATATCACGTTAGAGATAATCATCTTAGGGTTGTTAAGAAGACCCATCCATGCAAGTGGAGGAGCTGATGGCTTGTCTCTAGCCCTCACAGTTTTCTTGCAATGTGTGATAGAAGTTAGCTCAATTTTCACACTCGAGGACATTGAGGCATCTGATCAACTACAACCTTCACTCTCAGGGCATGATGGAAATTGAACAATGATTGTTCTAACCTTGACAAATCCATCTAGATGTGCTTGTGAAGATGATTCATCAATTAGGCTAATGAGTCGGAATATATGACCCCCACTAACCATCTTTTGGCCATTTAAGAGATGTTTAGCTGTGAGAGAAAACTCATTGTCATGTATCACTTGCATCAAGTTAGAGAGAATCCTCCTGGGGTTATTTATAAGACTCATTTATTCAAGTGTAAGAGATGATGACTTATATCTATACCTCACAGTTCTCCTAAAATGTGCGATGGAAGTTGGTTCAGTTTGCACACTTAAGGATGCTAAGATTCTCTTAAAGGATGCATACAATTAACTACAACCTTCACTCCTAGGGTGAAACAAAAACTAAAAAATGGTTATTCTAGCCTTAAATGCCCATTTATATGTGTCCACAATGTTAAGCATAGAATACTCTAAGAGGTTTGTGTGAATCAGTATATTATATATCTTTTAAATCTTTTACTTAATCTAATTTCTTTTCTTTAACCACTTAATCATACATACAAGATATGAAATAAAAATAAAAAAATAACATGCACCACATGAGAGAGAGAGAGAGAGAGAGAGAGAGAGAGAGAGAGAGAGAGAGAGAGAGAGAGAGAGAGAGAGAGAGAGAGAGAGAGAGAGAGAGAGAGAGAGAGAGAGAGAATATTTTTACATGGAAACCCAATATGGGAAAAACCATGGAGAAAAATCTCAAGTATATGAATGAGCACCAACTCAAATTACAAAGTTCACAAGCACCAACTTGCAAGAACACCAACCCCTTTGTTGAGCACCAACCCACAGGGGCACCAACCCCTCTTGTGTATAAAACACAACTATCTCTCAATGTTTCTTTCTCAACAAATGATAAAACTCTACAATATCTCTTTCTATTCTCTCCTCTTTTATTATATAAAATAATTAAAATCATGCACTCTCTTGCATATTACAAATGGCTTCTAAAGCCTTTATTTATAACTTTCCAAATGAACTTTGGCATTCCCCCTTTGTGACCCTTCACTCCTCATTAAAAATGGCACCAAAACCACATGACCCTTTGATTCCTTACATTTGAAAAGTCACATGGTGACCCTTTAGAGCAAATGCATCCTTTCCCCTTTTGACTTTATCTTGGTGACCTTTAAAATTCCTCAAAGTGTCCCTTCATGAGAAATTTTACCTTTCCTCTTCTATCTTCACTTGGTGACTCTTAGAATTCCTCAAGATGACTCTTCATGAGAAAATGCATCCCATTTCTCTTTTGTCTTTACCCCATGACTCTTTGACTTCTCCATGGGCCCTCTTTTGAATTTCATGCAACCAAAAATATATTCATTAATATTAAATAAATATCAACACATTTTAGCTAAATTATGAACATTAAAAAACAACTTTAGAAAATAAATGCTATGGGACCTTTATCACCAATGCTAGACCTTTGACATCAATGACAATATTTCCAACACACAAAGACGGTTTGTCAATTAGGCTAATGAGTCAAAATATACAACCCCCACTAGCTAATTTTTAGTCATTTAAGAGAGATTTAGGTGTGAGATAAAACTCATTATCATGTACCACTCACATTCAATTAAATATAATAATCTTAGGGTTTTTTAAAGGACTCATCTTTACAAGTGTAGGAGATGATGACTTGTCTCTATCCCTCATAGTTCTCTTAAAATGCATGATAGAAGTTGGTTTAGTTTGCAAATTTGAGGATGCTAATATTCTTTTAAGGGATGCATTCTTTCAACTGAAACCTTCACTCATAGGGCATGATGGAGAGTGGAAAATGGTCATTCTATCCTTAAAATGTACATCTAGACATATCCATGAAGACGGTTCATTTATTGGGCTAATGAGTCAAAATATACAGCCCTAACTGACCAAGTTTTGGCCATTTAATAGATATTTGGCTATGAGAGAAAACTATTTTCCGCATCTCACTCTCCTTGATTTAGGGAAAATTATTTTGGGATTTTTATGACCCATTTGTTCATTTTTATCCCTCACAGTGACCATAGATGTAGTGTTATTTTATGGTGGATCAGATGTTACTCTACAGGGATATGTAGATTCATATATGGTAGGTGACTTGGATAATAGGAGGAACACTACAAGGTATGTGCTCATTATGGGTGGTATAACAGTGAGTTAGATATCATGTATACAAAAAGTGCTGGCACTTTATATAACAAAGTTTGAGCATGTTGCTGCTACATAAACAAGCAAGGAGATGATATGGCTACAGAGGTTGATGGAGGAGTTGGGACACCAACAAGGAAGAAGGATAATTTTTAGTGATAGTCAAAGTGACATTAACTTAACAAATAACTCAACATTTCACTCCAAGACAAAACACATTTAGTTGAGGTATCACTTCATTCAAACAGTATTGGAGGAGGAACAACTGAAGCTGGAAAAGATTTATACCAATGAGAATCTTGTAGACATGATGACAAAGGTGGTAACAAAAGTGAATTTGAAGTTATGTTCAAATTTAATTGGTCTTTATGAATGAAGAATATCAGAATGAAAAATTGGTTCAGCAGATGTAACAGTGGGAAGTTGTGAATATTAACTTCAAGTGGGATAATTGTTAAGTGTGAAGTCACTATTCATAAACACTATTCATGAGTACTATTAATGGTGATGTAGAATGGATCATGTAGGATTCCACATGTGATAAATCCCATGTGATGGAGTGGGGCATACCGCTCCATAATGTGAAATTTTTTGTCAATTTTAAATTCAAATGCTTTTGTCTTTTGGTGATAATGTAAGACAAGGGATATATGTCATGTAAAGTCCTTTTGAATAAGTCAAAAGGTGATTGGAATCTTGTGAAGGCATATGTGTGCACATGGGATAGTGGGGCATCAATTCACTATTCTTGATTGAAGTGGGGGACAAATGGGAAAATAGATTCCCACTCATTTTGGAATCACATGGAGGAAGTCAAGGAGCATCATAAAAAGATGCCACCTACCTTTTGACTCAAGCACATGGATTCATGCATGCCCAATAGTGTTGCCTTTGGCCCACATGGATATGGTTCAAAACTATTTCTCTCTCCTTGATTTCCTCTCATTTATAATTTTTATATATGTTTATTCTCTCCTTTGTATTTTGTATGTAAGAAGAAAAAATTAAGAGAGAAAAAAAGATAAGAGTTGATGCATTATGATGAATTCTTATAACATAGGTGAAGAGATGTGAAGACTTAGTGAAGTCTTGTTACAAGCTTGGTCAAAATCTTGAGTGTGTGAAGAAGGAGATAGAGAGATTGTAGAAGACGTGTATTCTCTTGTAACTACTATGATTATAAGGCTAGACAATTTCTCTGTGGATGTAGCCAAATTTGTGAACCACAGATATTGGTGTCTTCATTTTTTGAATGGTTTGCATTTTTTTAGTTGATTTAATTTTTGTTTATAACTTCTCTCATTTTTCAATTCATAGAGGATATAATTATGCTTATATATACCCTAACAAGTGGTATTAGATCAAAGGTTATTTGTTACTATAGTTTGAATTATAAGAGCTAAGGATTATAGCTTGAGTGGGAGCTATGGAAGATGATAGAAACTTCAAATTATCAAAGATGCAAATGGAAGATTACCTCTTTTAGAAAAAACCTCTACTTTCCTTTTGAAGGCAAAACCAAGAAGCCAACAACAATGTCAGATGAAGATTTGGAATTGTTGGATAATAAAGCACTTAGAACCATCTAGCTATTGTTAGGGTGTGGAGCTAAAAGCTACACCTTAAGGCAAATAGGAGGGTTTCCAGCGTATGCAATCACCGGCGTCGGCAGGCCACACCGACGACGGTCAGGGGACGCAGAAGGGAAACCGACATCGGTAGAAGATCGGCCGGCGTCGGTCACCTCCAGGAAGGCAGGGACCGACGTCGATCGCCTGTAGCGGTCTGAACTGCTATTGACGAATAGTCAGTTAAGTGAACGCGGAGTTTGCATGTTGAAGACGAGTTTGAAGTCTTGAGCCGCAAGTCTAATCAGTGTATGCATGAGATCTATATAATAGACTCATGGGCTGTATTGTTAAGTGGAGAATTTGGAGAAGAGCTATGTGAAGCTTGGAGAGTTCTTCCCATGGTGGAATCAAGTAGGATTCCCCATGTGTGTTTAAGTAAGATCAGGGTTGATATGCAGGATGTGTGTATGCGAGGGTCAGACAGAGATCGACGATTGGCCAGGGTCCAAGGTGACAGCAATACATCAGCAAGATCATGGAGAGATCTACTTGGAGTACGGTTGTGTACTCGATTGTACAGATGTGCAATAAGGTGAACACCAACTCTGTGTTTGAGTTGGGTGTTGGGACCTAGTAGAGAGAGCACTGAGAGACGAATGGATGTTCAGGATGAAGAAGAGCGAAAATGGATACGTGAGATGGAAGATCAGGGTATATGGTCTTGTATAAGCTGCAGGGCAATGAGGTTTGATCATTGTGTTACTCTTTACCAGGTTGGATAATATTAGCTACATTATCCTATTACTGTATGATGTGCTTTTTGCAGGGTTACATATACAGGTATTGCTGAACTAAAGGTAAAGCTAGTTCAGGTGTTTGTCATGGAGAATCTAGGAGCAGCAAGATTCTTTGGCATGAGTGTCTTCTAGAGACATGGTAGGTCATATGTTGACTTTGTTTCAGGATGATTGTGTGAAACCGGTTAGCACGCCGATGGTTGGACAGTTCTTAGAACAGGTGTCTTGATTCACATAATGAGGTTGAGTGCATGGTATGTACTAAACCTGAGTTTTCCCAAGTAGTGGGAGTTGTCACAAGTTGGAGCCAATCCAGGAGAGAACCATTGGAGGGCAGTTCAGTGGATTCTTACAGGGACTAGCAGCAGGTGCACATGCTATGCAGGTTCAGTTTATTTTCTACATGGTCCAATTGATAGGACCGAAACACCCCAAAGCTCTGACACAACTTGTCAGATTTAAGAGAACACATGATTACCATTGTATAAGCAATTAAACATGCGGAATACCCAGAAGAACAAATAACTATCAATGAGAAAACACAGAATATGAGAGGCAATATATAATTATATTCAACTCATTACAAAGGAATCTACAACAAAGAGGTGGGACTCTTTCTTCCACTTCGTGGGCTTACAGTAAACTTCCCTCCAGAGTAATCTTCTCTCATAGGTCACAACACACAGCTAACACAAGCTGTTGTTCACCTCATTGCACATCTGTACAATCGAGTACACAACCATACTCCAAGTAGATCTCTCCATGATCCTGCTGATGTATTGCTGTCACCTTGGACCCTGGCCAACCGTTGATCTCTGTCTGACCCTCGCATACACACATCTTGCATATCAACCCTGATCTTACTTAAACACACATGGGGAATCCTACTTGATTCCACCATGGGAAGAACTCTCCAAGCTTCACATAGCTCTTCTCTAAATTCTCCACTTAACAATACAGCCCATGAGTCTATTATATAGATCTCATGCATACACTGATTAGACTTTCGGCTCAAGACTTCAAACTCAACTTCAACATGCAAACTCTACGTTCACTTAACTGACTGTTCGTCAACAGCAGTTCAGACCGCTACAGGCGACCAACATCGGTCCCTGCCTTCCTGGAGGTGACTGACGCTGGCCGATCTTCTGTCGATGTCGGTTTCCCTTCTGCGTCCCCTGACAGTCATCGGTGTGGCCTGCCGATGCCGGTGACTGCATACGCTGGAAACCCTCCTATTTGCCTTAAGGTGTAGCTTTTAGCTCCACACCCTAACAATCTCCCACTTGGAGATAAAGAGCTGCACCTGTACCCAAAACTAGTACTCTGTCCAATCTGCATCCTGGCTTGTATTCCTCTTCAAGCTCCCACTTGAAGACAACCCACCACACTCCTTGTGGTGTTAAACCTGTGCCTGATTTTCTTCATTCTCATTGTACCATCTTCTGCCTTGCTATACTCCCACTCAAACAGCAACCCCTGTGAGTAACCTGTAATCAACAAACACTTAACAGATCTGGGAAATCTGTTAGTCAAACTCGCTCTAAGCACGTCCAACCTCACTCTGATACCAATTGATAGGACCGAAACACCCCAAAGCTCTAACACAACTTGTTAGATTTAAGAGAACACATGATTACCATTGTATAAGCAATTAAACATGCGCAATACCCAGAAGAAAAAATAACTATCAATGAGAAAACACACAGAATATGAGAGGCAATATACAATTATATTCAACTCATTACAAAGGAATCTACAACAGCTATGTCTTGCATCAATAGTAGCATTTAATATCTCTCAAGAAAGACTACATAAAGTCTTATGAGTGTTGTAGGGAAGTTATATGAAAAACCATCTACTTTCAATAAATTTTTCTTAATGAAGAAATTATTTGATATGAGAATGACTGAAAATGGTTTAATAGTAAATCATTTAAATGATTTTAACATATTTATAGGACAGTTAAATTCTATTAATATTGACTTTGATGATGAAGTCATATCTCTCCTTATTTTATGTTCTTTGACTGAGAGCTATAGTATCTTGGTTTAATATCAATAGGATGAAGTCAGAGCTCTCCTCAAAATCCCTTTTCTAATATTTATCCATCTCTATACTCTCATCTATGCCTTATCATATCTCAAGCCCTCTTATTTAATCATTTTCATAATCTTCATAATCTCTACCTCCTCTCTAAGCTCCAATTCCTTAATTATCTTATAAATTATCTACTCTACTCCTAATCATAGTTGCATTAGAATTTTTATGTTTATTCCATATCCTCTATTTTCTCAAGAATTACTCTAGCCCCATAATTATCTTATCATTATGCTTCTCTATGTCCTCCATATTTTGGATTTAGGTTGAATGTTTTGCTCTTAGTTATTCATCATTCACTTCATTATCGCACACATCCCCATAATGACCAAAGCAATTGATCTATGTTAGTCAGGATATGCACCATTACCTTTTTCACAACCAACATTTTAAGCAGAGTGGGTAGTCACTAAATTTTTTTCCTCTGATACCTCTTGTAACAAAAGCTTTTAAATGCAATGTAACCTTACATGAAAGACATAGTGGTATATGCATTGATGGTAATAAATAATCTATTATGCATGCCCAATTGGTGTCTATATTTTATAGCTTTTTTCTATTTTCCTTAGTACAGATAAGGTGTTTTGTCTCTCATCTTGAAGTAATAGTACTTAAGTCTTGACAACCATGCTACCAGCAACCCAGGAAATTCTCACCAAAATATTTCATATACTTCACCATGTATATTCTCAATTATAATCTCTCTTATAGAGCTTATTATTTGCTTTACCTCTTCTTATATGAATTTGAATATTATCTCATCCAACCATCATTTAAAATCTGTCTATCTTGGTAATGATCTCAACATGTTTCAAAGGTCCACACTCACCAGACCAATATTAGCAGAGGTTCCTACAAACCCATCAGAACATGCTAATATTTATTTATGTGCAAAGTATACTATAATTTTGAAACAAAGATAGAAAAAATAAACACATCACATATTCATTCTAAACAAAGTTACATATTATCCATTAAAAAGTAGAGTTTAGGATACAAGAACCTTCATTATTATTATATAGGTAAACAAATTTGTGCAAAATATAATTCAACGTTGTAGGAAATAAATATAAAATACATTTCCAGAATCATAAATTGATCTCTCTAGAATCTCAAATCATTTAGAATTGTTTCCCTTTACATTAGATCATTATTTAAATAATCCCTTGCACCTACACAACATAGAGTAAAACAACAAAAAGGCATGTGTGAAAATAAATACTTTCACAAACTACTATATGTTTCTTATTTTTACACTTGTTATTTTACTTGATAAAAGATTAAAAGTGAACTCAGATACTCCTGCATTAGTGCTCAAGATTCAAATGCATGTGCACTGTCCAAGTATCTAAAATTATGTGAAATTTAATGTTTCCAAAGTGTTTAGTACTAAATTTAAGTTTCTAAAATAGCCATAATAAATTCTAGTGCATAACTTAGGATGCGATTGATGCCTAGATATATTAGAAATAAATGAATTTTATTTAGAAGGAAGAGAGTGGTAGAGAATATCTAGGTGTGGGTTGATCATAATTTGTATGTTTCATTGAATTAGGTGTTTTTCATCACTTTCTAAATCATATTTTTAAATGGATCAAAAATAATAAAAATAGAATATATGGCACCCATAGTTAGGCAGTTATGTGGACACCTAATAACATGGTGTGATTGAAGGCTTGTGCTACATAGTGGATTTGTGTAATGGTTACCTTTACAAAGGGTGAAATCAAGAGTATTGATTAGAGTTTACAATAACAACCTACACCTCCATAAATTAAATCTCTAATTTCTTTACAAATCATAGGAGGAGTACATCAAATAACTATAGTTGTGGATCATGTTGCTTATTAACAAGAAGGTGGAATAAATGTCAGGCACCTAGAACAACAAACATGCTTTGATACCACTTGTCAGGCACCTAGAACAACAAAGATGCTCTGATACCACTTGTCAGGATGCGAAACACCGAAAGCACACAGTTGATTACCAAACGAAGCAACTTAATATGCAGAAATTAACCAGATTCAACAAGTAACTAAAATTTAGAATAACACAGAATATGAGAGACAATACACAACTTGTATTAATAACTCTTACAAAAAAGAATACAATAAAGAAGATGCCACTTATTTTCCACCACCTCTTCAGAGGTTTCCCACACCTCAAGTGAACAGTAATTCTCTCCTCAAAGCTCTCTCTACTAGGTCCCAACACCCAACTCAAACACAGAGTTGGTGTTCACCTTACACCTGTGCTCCACGCACTCCACAAGTGCTCCACGCACTCCACAAGTACTCAAAGTACTTCAAGTAGATCTCGAATGAACCTGCAATAACCTGCACCTCAACAGACCATACTTATGGAAGGAACTACCTTGCCTTCCTCTTAGCTCTCCATGTACTCCACGTACATACCAATGAGTACACACCGTACTCCAAGTAGATCCTACCTGATTCTGCTCCCTGTTGTGTTGCTATCCTATCTGATCTCCAACCTACAGATCAATACTGGTTCTGCACACTTGTGAACCTTGACCTTGCACACACACACACACCTGCAGATCAATGATCTTACTTACCATGTAGATCTCCTATCATAGCCATGCTCACCTGATGACCAAGATCATACACACCTGAAGAATCTAGTTGACTCTCCAATCCAGCACCAACACACCTGGTACTGTGGCACTAGGAGGAACGCACCATTGCTCTACCTCACACACCGAAGGAGCTTATAATTATGCTCTCTTACTCCCGAGCACTACTTTACAATACAACCATGAGTCTATTATATAGATCTCATCCAAACAATAATTAGACATCCAATTACAATAATTAGATCCGCAGCTCTCAGTCTATAATTAGCACTAATCATGCAAACACTTGGTTCGTTAGCTAATTGCTTGTAATAAGCTTGCAGTCGAACCACACAGGTGACCGATGCCGGTCCCTGTACGCTTGGGGGTCACCGACGCCGGTCGATCTCTGACCGACGTCGGTTGCTTCCTATCTCCTTCCTGCCGACGTCGGTTGGCCTGACTGACGTCGGTGTCTGTGGCACTCAGCAACCCTTCTGCACCCTCCTCCATGTCTGCATCAGTGAAGCTTTTAGCTCCACAACTTAACAATTTCCCATTGAGATAAATAGCTGCACTGTACCTGTACCTGTACTCCATCTAATCTATTTCTTAGTTTGTATCCCTCTTCAAGCTCCCACTTGAAGACTAACCACCACACATCTCGTGGTGCGCCACCTGTCATCCAGGTACCCTACCACATCCGAACCTACAAACCCATGTAGTGAAGTCCTAACCCTGCATAACATGAATCCCTGCTGCTGGTCCCTCTCAAATACCTGAGAACCCACTTCCCCGAATTGGCTCCTAACTCTCTGACAGCTCCCACTGCATGGGAAAACTCATGTCTATACCAGACCTCATGTGATTTTGGACACTGTACTTGTCTAGCCCTTAGTGTGCTCTGGCTCTGCATCCTGGGTAATGAACCTCGCCAACACCTGATTCACATCAGCTCCCACTGGAGACAAAATCTACCTGTCATCTCCATGTCTCCCATGTCAAAGAATTTCGTTGCTCCAAACTCCTCCTGACATGCCACTGAAACTAATCTTACCCTTAGCTCAGCAAAACCTTGTATGTACAAACCTGCTAGCTAGCATACTATCCACATACATCAACAGGATGATGTTGCAATCATCATCCCCCTGGTAAGTCAAACCACAGTAGTTACCCTAACATTGACTGAAGCCATGCTCCGTCCTCCCCCTGTCAAAACTTGTACCACTGTCCTGCAGCTTCCTCAAGACCATATGCCTTGGCCTTCCGTCTCACATGTCCATTCTCTCTATTCTTCAACTAAGGAATCCATTCGTCTCGCAGTGCTAACATACCCACTGGCAACCCTACCAAATTTCTCATCTGGTTCTGCAATCTCTTCATGCCACGCTCCCACTGTTTCCTGGATCCTTCCCGCTCTGCAGTCAGCAACAAGTATAAAGAAGAGGAACAACGAATTTGAGGCTTACTTACGTCTTCAGTCCTCCATATGGGTGTTTCAGACTCCTTGACAGCTCGTTGTCCACCCAAAATCCATTACAGTGACTGACCTCAGCCACCCCACAGTCTGCATCTAACCGACATTGGTTCCTACGCCTGTCCTGACTACCAACCTACCGCCATCGGTGTCCTCCTGCTACCAACGTCAGTCCTCATGACCGACATCGGTCTTACCTACTATCGACGTCGGTTTTCCTGCCGACGCCGGTACCTGTGTTTCCTGTGAGTGATGACTTTTTACCTGCGAGCTCCTTTGAATCAATCTCCATGTCCAAACTGCCCTGCTTAGAAGTATCCAGCCACATCCACTGATCTCTGTCCGCCATCTCCTCCAAGAACACCAAGGCTTTCTAGTTCTTAAGCCTATCAAATATATCTGTCTTCCACTTAAGAACATGCATCTCCTTCCTGCTCATGTGACCAAGCCTACGAAGCCACGTCTCTGCAACAGAAGTAGAATCAGTAATATAAACAAGTAGATAAAGAGTACTTGTTTTCTTACCACCAGCTAATTCAAGTGCACCCGCTGTGAGAGTTATTGTGCATCTCTCATAACCCAATCTTTCTGAAGAAATTAGCCATATCTCCAAACCTGGGACCTGCATGACCTCCTTCAACACCCATGTGTTGGCCGCCTGCAATTTCAGCTTCACTTCCCCTTTGCCAATTCTTTGGCAAGGCTCACCAGCTCCTCTATCTGGGGCTGCATGGAAAGAGGCAACTGAATCTGTAAGACAAGATTCAACTTTATCCAAGAAACCTCCCAGAGCATCCTGTGCCACATAACCTGCAACATCTACTTCTTCAGTTCCTTCTTGCTAATCTTCCACAAACCAACAATATTCTTTTACCTACTCTTTCTTTCCATGGGACCTTAAGTAACCATATGTGCTTTTCAACTCCTCCAATCTTAGCTTACTTTCATATGCCATTGCTCTGCTCCCACTCAATCAGAAACCCCTGAGAGTGACCTGTAACCAAACACAAAACTTGCTTCCTACAACCTTAGCTCTGATACCACTTGTCAGGCACCTAGAACAACAAACATGCTCTGATACCACTTGTCAGGCACCTAGAACAACAAAAATGCTTTGATACCACTTGTCAGGATGCGAAACACCAGAAGCACACAGTTGATTACCAAACCAAGCAACTTAATATGCAAAAATTAACCAGATTCAACAAGTAACTAAAATTCAAAATAACACAGAATATGAGAGACAATACACAACTTGTATTAATAACTCTTACAGAAAAGAATACAATAAAGAAGATGCCACTTCTTCTCCACCACCTCTTCAGAGGTTTCCCACACCTCAAGTGAACAGTAATTCTCTCCTCAAAGCTCTCTCTACTAGGTCCCAACACCCAACTCAAACACAGAGTTGGCGTTCACCTTACACCTGTGCTCCACGCACTCCACAAGTGCTCCACGCACTCCACAAGTACTCAAAGTACTTCAAGTAGATCTCCCATGAACCTGCAATAACCTGCACCTCAACAGACCATACTTATGGAAGGAACTGCCTTGCCTTCCTCTTAGCTCTCCATGTACTCCACGTACATACCAATGAGTACACACCCTACTCCAAGTAGATCCTACCTGATTCTGCTCCCTGTTGTGTTGCTGTCCTATCTGATCTCCAACCTACAGATCAATACTGGTTCTGCACACTTGTGAACCTTGACCTTGCACACACACACACCTGCAGATCAATGATCTTACTTACCATGTAGATCTCCTATCGTAGCCATGCTCACCTGATGACCAAGATCATACACACCTGAAGAATCCAGCTGACTCTCCAATCCAGCACCAACACACTTGGTACTGTGGCACTAGGAGGAACGCACCATTGTTCTACCTCACACACCGAAGGAGCTTATAATTATGCTCTCTTACTCCCTAGCACTACTTTACAATACAACCATGAGTCTATTATATAGATCTCATCCAAACAATAATTAGACATCCAATTACAATAATTAGATCCGCAGCTTGTTGTGATGTGGAGCTAAAAGCTTCAACTGTTTGCAGACACTAGAAGGAAGGATGCTGAAGAACCAGAGCCACCGGCGTTGGCAGTATGACCGACGTCGGTCAAGTGCAGTGGAGAAGGAGACCGGCGACGGTAGGAAGTCGGCCAACATCGGCAGCACCAGACCAGAAGGGACCAGCGTCGGCAACCTGTGTATTTCCAGAACTGCTATTGACGAACAGTCAGTTAACTGAAGTGAGTGTTTGCATGCTAAGTGACTAATTATAGTCATGAGCTACGTGTCTAATTATTGTAATTTGAGTTCTATTTTTGTAAGCATCGGATCTTATTTATAGACCCATAAGGCATGTATTGTAATTAATCCTAAGGCAAGTAAGAGCATTGAAGCTAGCAAGGTCAAGGAGATCTACAGGTGTAAGGTCAAGGAGATCAGCTGAAGCATTCAATGAGGGATAGCAACTCAGGTTGTAGAGTTGGTTTGTGTTGAACAAGAGAGAGAGGGAAGAAGGTCTTGAGGTGTGGCAAGCCTTTGAGGTGGAGGAAGAAGTGGCATCTTCCTTATTATATTTTCTTCTAGTAATATCTAATAAAAAGAGTGTGTATTGTCTCTCAAATTCTTTGCTATCTCAAGTTTCTAGCTACTTTATCATTCTGGTATAATTCTGTGTTTAATTGCATATAAGAAAGTAATCAATTGTGCTCTAATTGGTAGAGCTACAGATCCCCTGACAAGTGGTATCAGAGCTACGATTTGCAGGAAGCAGGGTATTGTTTTTGATTACAGGTCATTCATAGGGTTTTCTGATTGAGTGGGAGTTTAGCAATGGCAGAAGAAGAAAGCAGGCTACGAATGGAGAAGTTTAACAGAAAGAATTATCAACACTGGAGGATGCAGATTGAGGACTATCTGTATCAGAAGGATCTGTACTTACCGTTGGGTGGGGTTGCATGCAAGCCCATAGATATGAAGGATGAAGAATGGAACGTTCTTGATCGGAAGGCTCTCGGTTCCATAAGGTTGAGCCTTGCATCGTCTGTGATTTCCAGCTTATCACAGTGCAAGACAACGGAAGAGTTGATAAAGTCCTTGGCAAATTTATACGAAAAGCCCTCTGCTTCTAATAAGGTATATCTTATGAAGTAGCTATTTACTTTGCAAATGCAGGAGGGTGGATCAGTACATACTCATATCAGTGATTTCCATGGTTTGGTAAACCAATTAGCTTCAGTCAATATTATTTTTGATGATGAGGTAAAGGCTCTCTTGATTTTATGTTCTTTGCCTGAAAGTTGGGACGGTATGGTTATGGCAGTAAGTAATTCTGCATCTGCTTCTAAAATCTTAAAAGTTGATGATGTTGTGAGTGTGATCTTGAATGAAGAAATACACAGGAGAAGCACAGGTGAATCATCAGAGAATGCTCTAAGTGCAGAAAGCAGGGAAAGGCAAAGGGAGAAGGTTGAGCAAGGGAAATCAAGATCGGGAAGGAGATCCGAGTCCAAAGGTATTACCTGCTGGTTTTGTGGAAAGAAAGGACATACAAAGAGGGAGTGTTGGTTGAGAGATAAAGAGAATCAACATGCAAGTACTGAAGAAGCAAAGGATGCAAATATTGTGATGCAGGATGCTCTCATACTTTCTTCGGATAGTCAGATAGGATCATGGATTTTAGATTCTGGTTCATCTTTTCATGCATCCCCAAACAGATATTTGTTCTATGATTATGAACAGGGAGATTTTGGAGTGCTCTATTTAGGGGATGGTTTGCCTTGTCAGATAGTTGGCAAAGGGAAAGTGCAGCTGAGATTGCAGATTGACAACACGCGGGTGTTGAAAGAGGTTATGCATGTTCCAATTCTGAAGCAGAATCTGATTTCTATAGGAAGGTTGGGAGATGAGGGATGCACAATAACCCTCACAGCAGATTCTTGGAAGGTTACCAAGGGAGCACTTGTTCTAGCAAGAGGTAAGAAAGTAGATACTCTTTATCTGTCTACTTGTATTACTGATTCTACTTCTGGTGTAGATTCGAAGATGTGGCCTAATAGGCTTGGTCACGAGAATAAGAAGGGAATGGTAGTTCTTGATTCAAAAGGTATGTATTCAAATTTGGAAAGCACAGATACAGTGCATTACAGAAAGAGGAAATTTGATGCTTTTGACAGGAACAAAGAAGCCTTGGTGTTTTTGGAGGAGATGAAGGACAGAGATCAGTCACAGGGGCTGAATAAGTCTGAGCAGGGGCAGCATGGACAGAGGTATGATCCAAGAAGAGCTCACGGATGAAAATTTCATCACTTACAGGAACACACAGACGCTAATGTCAGTAGCTTGGCACCGACGTCAGTCATCCAGATACCGGCATCGGTCTTGTGCAGACCAACAGGGTCGATAGGTCGGATAGGAGAAGTCTGACGTCGGTCATAAGGACCGACGTCAGTAGGAGGGACACCGGTGTCGGCCAGGGAAACGACGTCGATAGTCAGGGTTAGTGCAGGGAACCGACATCGGTCAGAAGCAGACTGGGAGTTGGCCGATATCGGTCACTGGAACGGATAGTGGGTGAATCATCTAAGTCTCAAACACCCATGTGGAGGTCAGAAAAGGTATGTGAACCTCATATTCATTATTCACCTTCTTTATATTGCTTACTGATAGTCATGAGCTAGGAAGATGGAAGAAGCAATGCAGGTAGAATCCAAAAACAGTGGGAGCTTGGCATGGATGAGGGGTGTGAGTCCTTAGAGAACCAAACATGTATTTGTTGGTAGTGTTGTCAGCTGGAAGGAAGCACTGGATAGAGGGATGGATTCCCATTTTAGAGAAGAGAGTGGATGGATACATGAGACAGAAGGCTATGGTATATAGTCTTGATTATGCTGCAGAACAATGGAGGTTTGACCATTGTATTTTATCTTTACCAAGTTGGCTAATATTAGCTACATTATCCTGTTACTGTATTGTGTTACTTGTTGCAGGGTTTCACATACAAGGAGTTTTTTGAGCTAAGGGTAGAGTTGGTTCAGAAGTATGTCATGGAGAATTTGGGAGCAGCAAAATTCTTGTGGCATAGGATACAGGTATGGCATCACAGGTTTGCGTGGTGGTTGGTCTTCAAGAGTGACATTGAAGAGGGATACAGAGCCTAAGGAACAAAATAGATGGTGTACAGGTACAGGTACAAGTTTCAACTATTTATCTCCAAGTGGGAGATTGTTGTGATGTGGAGCTAAAAGCTTCAACTATTTGCAAACACTAGAAGGAAGGATGCTGAAGAACCAGAGCCACCGGCGTCGGCAGTATGACCGACGTCGGTCAAGTGCAGTGGAGAAGGAGACCGGCGACGACAGGAAGTCGGCCGATGTTGGCAGCACCAGACCAGCAGGGACCGGCGTTGGCAACCTGTGTATTTCTAGAACTGTTGTTGACGAACAGTCAGTTAAGTGAAGCGAGTGTTTGCATGCTAAGTGACTAATTATAGTCACGAGCTGCGTGTCTAATTATTGTAACTTGAGTTCTATTTTTGTAAGCATGGGATCTTATTTATAGACCCATAAGGCATGTATTGTAATTAATCCTAAGGCAAGTAAGAGCATTGAAGCTAGCAAGGTCAAGGAGATCTACAGGTGTAAGGTCAAGGAGATCAGCTGAATCATTCAATGAGGGATAGCAACTCAGGTTGTAGAGTTGGTTTGTGTTGAACAAGAGAGAGAGGGAAGAAGGTCTTGAGGTGTGGCAAGCCTTTGAGGTGGAGGAAGAAGTGGCATCTTCCTTATTATATTTTCTTCTAGTAATATCTAATACAAAGAGTGTGTATTGTCTCTCAAATTCTTCGCTATCTCAAGTTTCTAGCTACTTTATCATTCTGGTATAATTCCGTGTTTAATTGCATATAAGAAAGTAATCAATTGTGCTCTAATTGGTAGAGCTACAGATCCCCTGACACAGCTCTCAGTCTATAATTAGCACTAATCATGCAAACACTTGGTTCGTTAGCTAACTGCCCATAATAAGCTCGCAGTCGAACCACACAGGCGACTGACGCTGGTCCCTGTACGCCTGGGGGTCGCCGACGCCGGTCGATCTCTGACCGACGTCGGTTGCTTCCTGTCTCCTTCCTGCCGACGTCGGTTGGCCTGACCGACGCTGGTGTCTGTGGCACTCAGCAACCCTTCTGCACCCTCCTCCATGTCTGCATCAGTGAAGCTTTTAGCTCCACAACTTAACAATAAATCAATATGAAAAATTACATAAACTGTAGTTTTCAAGTCTTGCATAGTGATTTTGTGGAGAATGATGGACAAATAGAAGATTCAAAGTACATGATCTATTATGAAAAATAATTGGGTACTAAATGTTTTACCTTATTTTTTATTAATGTGATATAATAATGCATAATTTTTTAATAATTTAGATTATTTATGATATGTCTAAATTAAAGCATATATAAATGCTACAATAGAGTATGATTGAACTATTACAATTTAATATAGATATAAAATACCTAAGGGATTATGGTACTTATCTAATTTCATCTTTAATTAGTTTGAGACTGTATGCAAGTGAGTAAAATGACTAAAAATGGATCGAAATCATTTAGATCAAGAAATTGAGTATCTGGATTTATTGGATGAGTCTATCAAGATCTAGATGCTTACATCAGATGAAGGCATCTCTAGATTTTTACCTATAAAATTTTCCTCATTATTTTGGCATAAATTATTGCATATACTTTCAAACCATCATTATGTATGATATCAGTCACTCATTGTATTCACATAATCTATAATCTTGTATCCTTCACTTTGAAATCCTAGTTCCCCTTAGATACTAGGTTAACTTATAAAAATGGGGAAGAGTGATGGATTGAGATGACCACAATCACCATCCAAATAATGGATAAGTGTTGCCTACATTCTCAATAATTTGAGGAGGGAAATCAAATCACACATATTCATTCCCTTTGAATGTATGTGTGTAATCATGATCAACTAGTATGGATGTAACTTTTAATTGAACATTTGATACTTGATAATGTAAAACTTGACTTAGCTTCCATGTTTCACATTTTTTTATGCCCTAATCCTTGTGACTAGTTTCTAATTTGGAAAGTTTATGATAGTCCTTCTCAATGTGTAAGAGATATAATAGGTTTACTTCATACTTGCTTGATGCTTTCTAGATAGGGAATAAGTTTATACCTATTTGGATTAATAGATTACTCTTTAGGTAGCTTCTCACATCACTAACATGTGAAACATATAGGCTAACCTATAAAGATGGTTTGAGTTTGGAAAATGACATTGCTAGGCGTGTAGACAATTACAATATAGGTGGTGGCTATGGAAATCTAGAGGTATCTAAGCATGTTTAGAGGTGTTTGGAAAATAGGAACAATGATCTGATGATTAGTAGACAATCCGAGTATGATAATAAGAGGATTAAACACAGACTAGGGAATTCCTATAGGTGATGATAAAAATTTGATAAGGCTAGTCCCACAAAGGGAAAGTGGATATGAGATAAGGGTGTACACAAGTTATAAATGTATGCAAAAGTTATGTATGGTAAAGATAGGTTAATACTAACATTGTCAAGTGTATAATACTAGATTACAATGTATACATTAAGATCATATTTTAGTTGATGCAACATGAATTGGAGACCAAGTCACCTATAAGTGTGATTAATAATGATATCAATAAGATAATCACCATCAAAAGATAAAATTTAAAGAAATTATAGTAATTTTCAAGAAGGAATATCCCCATATTGCATGGAGAAAATACCCAATTGGATGATGCCCAATGGAGATCCATGGCCATATGTCAATAAAAAAATATGTAAAATTGAAATGGTTGAAATAACATGAAAATATTATTTATGTCCTCTAAATATTGAGGCTATATAAGGTGAAATGATAGTGTGTGAGTAATAGAGTGATAATGCACAAGAATATTACAAATAACCACTAATAAATAAGAAAGTTAACATCATATTGAAGGACAAGATGAAATTTTTAAATATTAGTAGATAACAAGTTGAATCCTTTGTAGGGGAAGATGAATATATGACCAAAGTATGTCATTAAGTCTATTAAGAAGCATCCCTATCAATTAAACCCTATATTTCATGCTAAGGATGACATGACTTGTGCCATGCATAAGTATGAATAGGTGAATTGGGGCCTAGGAGGAACCCATTGGAGTTTAGAAAACACCTTAAATGAGAAGCTATATGTGTTAGAATTATTCCTCTCTTTATTTCCTATTTAAGGACATATATAATGAATATATGGAGATATACCATATGAATCATATTTGAGATATCTGAAAATGATAGAGCATATCATGATTATATAAGTGTGAGAATTTTATACGAGATAATAAGCAACAAATCGAGAGAGATCGAGAGATCGAGAGAGAGAGAGAGAGAGAGAGAGAGAGAGAGAGAGAGAGAGAGAGAGAGAGAGAGAGAGAGAGAGAGAGAGAGAGAGAGAGAGAGAGAGAGAGAGAGAGAGAGAGAGAGAGAGAGAGAGAGAGAATAAAACTAGAACAAACATTTTTATTTTATTTAAGTGTTATGTACATAGAATAATGTTGATAAAGATGCATGGTTTTCTACTTTCTACCCTAATTACTAACTGAATATAAATATGTGTATAGATATATTACAAATCTCAGAAGGCATGAAGAACTATTATGGAAGTTGAGTTGTTTCCATGTGTAAATATTCATATTATGATGGTTATGTGGCTTGATTGATGGGTAAATAATGCTTTCACATAACATGATCATTAGGAGTGGAACTTGGCATGTTGCAAGGATAGTGGTGGTCGATGTCAAAAATATAATGCTCATAATAGCTAGGCACTACATACTATGAGTTGGCATTTGTGGTTTATCATGATGTGTGTTAGACCCTAATAAATTTGATGGCAAGTAATGCTTCTGGTTTCACATATACATGGGTGGCACCACACTCGATCTACATAGAATTCACTACACCACTATTAGAGTGTGTGTGACTTTAATTGGAGATGGGGTGATGATCTTGAAGGCACCACAAACATCTATAGGTATCTTTGGAGTAATGTTGGCCATGGAAGAGGACCCAAAAGAACCAATAGATATGAGAGTAACATTAGTTTTATTACTAGAACCATAGTTGGTATATCCTCTTAGATTATTCATCCTTTCTCATAACTAAATAGTCCCAATGGTGTCAAGTCTAGGAATTAGGTGTGGAACCTTAGATTATAGCTAATACCTCATGAACAATTTAGATTTTTAAGGGAGATGAGTAACTCTAAAGACTATACATGGGAATAATTTTTTTATGTCAATATGGTTTCCATAACCTAATCTATCTTTATTCATTGAGGTTGTGCTTAAGCAGATGGTGAAATTATAAATGTTGAATATGTATAGATTTATGGAAAATAATCTTGGGAGTTGGTGCATCATGATTAAAGCATGGAATCAATTTAGGAAGCTTATATCTCTTACTTCCTACTGATACAATTATGATATGAGGATTGACATTGTACACACATTGGTGACCATGCATGATTGGATGCCCAAAGAATACATCACAAAAATTAATTGGTGATATACAGAAAACTAACTCCTCTTTAAAAGGATAGTTAAAATAAATAAATTGACATTGAAGAATGAAAATTATAACTTTGGTGTTACAAGAAATGAACCATCCATGTGTAAGGTGATGGATGAGACATGGTTTGAAAATTTAGTTTCTTGATAGTAGCTTTAGAGATGAGGTCATTCATGCTACCATCATAAATTAGAATAATTATTACCTGCACTTGTACCCACATATATGAATGGAATAGGAATTTGGATTCAATATCTTGTGATATGGGTGTTGCTTGTGGAGTGGCTATTACAATATTTATATCTACATCATTGATTCCATTAGGGGGTTCCACTTCATAATGACTCATTTATTCCCACATGATAAAAATATTATCAACATGGAAGTTTAGGTTGGAGTGGTCATTATATACACATAATATTTTAAAATTCTATCAATTACTAATTCTATTTATCTTGCAAGAACCCTTTGAGTCACAATCTCTTTGAGTGCATGGCTTAAGGGGTGAACAGACCATTAGTGCTTCATAGGATTTTTTCCCTTATTACCACTTGATATCTACACAACCATCTCCTAAAAGCATTACCCTAAACATTGCCTCCTATTTTTCACCCTCCTCTAGTCATTTACCACATTCATTAGTCCTTCCCTAGCCTGAGACCTTTTTTTGACGGTTTACATTACACTGTCAACCCCATAACCTTGTAATCTTATAGATAAAACTTATTAGCGTCTAGGTCAGCCCTTGGATGGCCTAGTCTGTGACCTAATTTATTTTTCTCAGCAATAATACTAGGTCAACTAGGTTGAATTTGTCAGCCTAAACTTTTAGAAAGGATTAGGGTTAGATTTTCCTATATAAACACATTCATTTTGCCATTTCTAAGAGAAGAAAATAAGAAGTAAGATATATTGTGCATTTGCTTATCCACCATTCTACTTGAGGAGCAATCTTAGGGTTTCATACTTTCTTTGGAGATACATTGTCTTATGATTTTTTCTTTTGGATACATTGATAGGTTGTGTAGCCTAAAGCCGATTTATCCTTGTCATCCTTACATACCACAATAGCCTCTTTCAAAGAACCTTGGCCAAGGTAGATATTGAGGCTCGGTAGGTTCATATTCAAAGGTAAGTATTCCTAACTTTGTTCCTCCTTTGTAAGAGTAGATAGATATGTATTTATACTTCTATTTCATGTATTCGGATTATGTATACATTGACATGAGAATATGTCTCCTATGGATGTTTAATTTTGATGTTTATTACCCCCACTTTGTGCCATAAGATTTCATGAGCACTAGATTAGAATTTTACTTTACTTGTTATTAGTTTAGCAATTATGAAGACATAAGAACCTATTTAAGGTTATTTCATAGTTTTTCTTGATTGAAGACTTTGAAGCCCTCCCTAGTGAATTTATTGTGGTAAGAACATAGGAGCTATTTAAGGTTATTTCATAATTTTTCTTGATTGGAGGCTTTGAAACCCTCCCTAGTGAATTTATTGTGGTAAGAGATCCCTTGTCTAGGTCTAGCGGATCCATCTTGGTCATGACCTCAAATATCTAATGTATCCACAATAAAAAAATGTAAGTAGGATTTATTTATATATCTACTACATTTCCCATTGCTTACATTGTAGTGAACCTAACGTGAATCTAACCCTTACAGGTTTCTTTCATGCTTTCATTTTTTATCATCTTATTATATTTTTCCATATTTATAGTAATGTATTGAACCAGTCAATATAGTTCTAACTTTATGTGTATAGGTTTAACATGTAGTCACATCAAAATGACTTTATTTTATCTACATAGGTATTTATCAGATACAAGTTACTAGATCAAATAGGTTGACACAGTACTCCTTTTTAGTTATAAGTAAGCATACAAGGTTGAATAGGTCAAATTTGTCATCTTATTCTCTTTGCCAGCATATAGGTCAAAAAATTAAGTCGAATAGGTTGACTTAGTCATTGTATTCCTTTTTAATGCACAGGGTTTTGTAGTACTGGGTTGAACTAGTTGACTTGGTTTGTAGAATTTGAAAGCAACATTTAAGGCACTCGGGTATAAAATTTGCAATCCTAATCATCTTCAAGCCCACTAAGGTTTCTTTCTTTCCCTTCTCTATAATTTTATTACTTTCTTCAATTTTTTTTGTACAAGTTAGTAGTCTTCAAAACTATAACCCTATAGCAAACTAAGTCAACCTAGTCAACTTAGCTCTATATTCTATCATCTGTCTAAGAGACATAGTTGACCCCTTCGACTTTGTTCTTAAAGACTTTACTTTTAAAAAATAGTAGCGACCCAGTTGAATCTATTATATACTATTTGCATATAGTGTCACCTAAACCAACTCTGTACTATTTTTCATCAAGGAATTAACAACTATTTGCTAGTAATTAATTCATATTTCCTTTTCAGTTGTTTGTATATTTAGAGTAAATTACATAGTCTAAATGGGTGATTTTTCAAATTACCATTTAGTTACATTATTTTAATCTTTTTCACACACTACTAAATCACATAACATTCAAAATACAGCTAAACATTTGTCTTCCCAATGCCTACCTACTTGGATTTCATCACCAAAGGAGAAGCTAACATGGTTAATGGTATATATTGGCAAAGCACATGACACCCTTATCATTGTGAGATTGTGAAGTGAGGGGATACGCCCTAATACCAATATAACACCATTGCCAACATAGATCCCTTTTAGCCCAAATGTCCTGAAACCATCCATAGATTGATTTCTAGTTCCCTATTTTTAGCCAACTCTCCTATCACACTTAAATTAATACTTTCTAATAATCTAACAACACTCAGGATGACTACTTACTTAGCATTTAATTTTTATTTGATTTCTTGCTCTCTAATCATAGAATGATATATTATAAAATATTGCATTAGCCAACATTAGTGCAAGGTTTTATGTTATGTGCCCCAATTGGATCACTTACATTGATCCAATTGTTTGTGTGCTTGCATTTATTCTTACTTCATTTATATTACAAATTTTTTCCTTATTTCAACACACTATAATTTTGGTTGATATACTCTCTTATAGATTGTATTTTACCCTATCAACAATACACCATCGATCTGTATGACTATGTATTTTTCTCAGCATAATTTATCTCCCAATCTACAATAAGGAGTCGACCTATATGACTCTGTATTCTTCTCTACTAGTCAGGTTACATAACATAGTCGACCTATATGAATTTATATCCTTATCAACTTATTTTATTCCTTATCTATAATACAAAGTTGACTTGTATGACTATATACTCTTCTTTGCCTATTGGATAATAGTACAAAGTTGACCTATTTGACTCTGTATCTTGTTTTCCCTTTTATCTTTGCATCAAATTAGTCTTCCTTAATCTCTCTCTAATCATGAAATTCCTATTTGAGGACAATACTAAGTTGAACTCAACAGATATGATGAACATTACCAACACCAATAAGTTCTCCCATAAATAAATTATGGCTCCTACTCTTGATGAAAGTAATGTGCATGTGGCCACTCACACTAGAAACTATGGAATCCCTACTCATTCATCTTCAGTTTGTAACTCTCTCTTCTCCTTAGAAGATCAACCTAGATTAAAATATACTCCAATAATTCTTTTCTTCATTAATGAATTTCCTCAACATTGAGAAAAATATCCTTATACTTTTACCATCTTATGATAAGTGGTCAAACCAAGGATCCCCATTCACCTTCCCCCACATTCTCACACAGATTTGGGGGCAATAACTTCTTTACCTCATAACCTATTTCTTCTCTTTTGACCCCTTATTATACTATGACCTCTTATTATTTTATTTCTTCCACCTCCATGCCAAGTATCTCTAATAACATGATAGGTTATACATCTAGTCAACCTCTTCTAAGACTTGTTCTCCTTAATTCTTCAATTAGTGCATCATTTTATACCCATGGTATCATGCCTCTAGTGCTGCTTCTTCTCATCCCTCTACTATTACATATTTTACCACCCTAGCAAATCATGTTACTAGTGCCTTATTTACAAACAATTCTTCTCAAGATACTAATATCATGCACGCTACCACTCATAGTGGTGCCTATACCACTAATACCAATGTTAATGCTTCACACACTACAAATAACACCACTCAAACCCATAACATTTTGTTACAAACTCTTAATTAAATGAACGCTTTCCAAGTTAATAATTCCAACCAAATGATGCAAATGCAAAATCATCTTATCCATCTCTAGAATCACCCTCAATAGGTTCCATGGGGAGTGCATAACCAAAATGCCCCCCACCTCCCCTTCGGGTTTCCAATGGTAATATTATCCCTCAACCTCCTCTTGTTAAAAAAATAATCAAACACCTTCAAAATTAATATCTTATGTCTCAAATTGATAATATAAATACATGAGGTTTTACCCCTACCATTCGCTACAATAGGACCAAACGATCCTACCCTACACTTGAAAACATTACGAAATCTATACAAAGATTGGTTCAAGTTAAACACTTTTACCAATACCAAGCTCTTAGAAAAACTTATCTCTGGAGATACTTTAAATTGGTATAACCAATTCAAATCTCATTTCATCACTAGTTTGGAAGATTTATTTAATGCTCTAGTACAAGAGTTCCAAACTAGTGACCTCCTTGAAAATACCTTGGCTCATTTTATTAATTGCAAGTAACTTGGGATAGAAACTGCACAAGCTTTCATCAAATGGTAGAAGACCTTGTCTAACAAGTGTGAACACAATATGGTAGATGGTAACATTTTTAATCTATTTACCAATGTTATTTATCTTAAGTTTTAATATCAAGTCTGAACTCTTTCTCCATGAACTTTGGAAGAGGCCTTTGACCAAGCCAAACACTAATATTTCCTCATACGTCAATTTGAGCCATCCAAATTTTCTATGGGAACTCACATTCTAATAAAAAATAAAAATCATCATGATACTAATGATGGTGTCACTAATTCTTATGATACCATTCATAATATTCAAGCTATTGTTCCCAACTAGGCTCCAGAACAAGCTTCCCCTACCAACCACATCCTTAATTCTCATTTTTTTCAACAAGTAACATCAATGTTCATAAAATTGTATCCTTATTGTAATTATAAAATCATCTCCCAAGGCCTCTTCCATGATAACTTATTCCCACTCATCCCATGAAATCCTGGTATGATCCAAAAAAATTATGTTGGTTTCATGCTAGTTGGGGTTATTCTCATGAGACTTGTAGACAATTACATAACTTAGCTGTGGATTTCATCCTTAGTCCCAAATTTGACCATGATTCTATCATTTTAAAATGTCAGCAAGCCTATGAGATTGGCTTCAAAGCCCATGAAACACAAACTAAAACTCAAGCTTTGAATCAGGCTAATGATCATTTGGCCATCTACAAAGACCCTCTTCCAAATAACCAAGACAATAATGATAAGCCTACTCCTAAAAATAACATTGACAGTCTTATAGACCCACCTCCTAAAGAGAATGTGGTCAATATGACTAATATGCAAAGGTTGGTTGCCTTCATTGATTCTCATCCCATCCACACTCCTAAATCATATCACACTTTCCATGTTATCAAAGATTCTTCCCCCACACACTTATTAGAGTTGGGGTAAGAAGACCTTATATATTTTGATGAATCAGTTCCAACACCTCCATTAGATAACACTTATCATACCATTTGTACAACTCATCCAACCTCTTTACCCATCATCACTGATAATCAACCTTCTACTACCACTTCTTCAAATTTTTCTCAAACCAAACCTGCATAAACTACGCCATCCTCTCAAGATAATCAACAAACTTGTCCTTCAATTAAACCTCTCACATCATATCAACATAAATTAACATGCACTTCAACTCCTCCTTTTGATGAATTCCTTGAACACTATGCACTTCTTTCCAATAGTTCCCATATGGGTTATGATAAATGGGATCCTATCATGAAACTTACTAATCTCCCATCTTAAATCCCATTTCTCAAATTTATGTAGATTTTCATCATAATCATCTTATACCATTCCTATTCGAAATGAACATCCATCATCTTCCCCTAGAAGGACATGAAGCCACCTTATTTGGATTAGAAGATATCATTTTACAATAGGGTGAATATATTTCCATACATGTTGATGAAACAATGGACACTTCTCTCTCCCTTAAATTCCTCATTGCTTCTATGCTTCCTGATGAGATTTTGCTTTGTGTGGATGATCCTCCCATTTTTATTATTAACTAAATTAGTTATAGCCAAGTTAAGTGTGACTTGATTGGAAAGGGTTCATGTACTTGTGTTACCTTTATCAATTTTATTAAAACCCTTGGATATTTTAAATGTAATCTGAAGTCCACACACAACACGTGTCAAGGTTATGATAGATGAAAAATACCTCCCTTAGATTATGTGTGGCTCCCTCTCATCATTTCACCTATCACTATTTGATTGAAGGTAATGATCTTTAATTTTCCTCTATTATATAAAATCTTTCTTGACAAGCCATGACTCATCGCATGAGAGCAGTTACCTCTTCAAACTACTAATGTGTCAAATTTACTTACAATGGTGCAATGTATAGTCTTCAAAGTGACACTAAGCCTTAGAATTTTGAATAATTCCAAGACCTGGTGTATTCAAAATTCCAACCCTTAGACCCTTTCTGACTGTTCCATTTTATGAATACCAATGGTTTTACTTTCTTATCAACTCCACGCAAGGTTACCATGGTCACCCCAAACTCATTGGGAATATACCACCTACCTCTTAGATTTAGATTAAGATTAGCCTAATGAGTTAAATCTCAAGAGAAAAACCTCTAATCTCTCTCCTCATCTCATTTCTTAGCTTCCACCTTCTTTGAAGCTATATTATCATCAACCACCTAGTGATGATATACCCATTGTCTTAACTAAGCCTCAACACTCCATTCATCACACCACATTTGATGATAAGGTCATCCCTACCTATGTTATTGATATTCATGCCCCTGACTATGATGATGGTTATACCTTAGATGATCCATTTTTAGGAGATATTATTCAAGCCCAGATGTTGAAATCATTTGCTATCATTCTTCTTTGCTTCAATCTTTCCATTAATCTTATCGTATTCTATCTTATATAACTACTAATTTTAGAATTTTCCCTCTTATTCACAAGGTAGAGATGGTGTGCACACCTCTACTTTCTAAAGAAAATAAAAGGAGCATACTTATGGATCTTGCTATGACTGATCCCTATTGTTTTGATAGATATCAAGATTCCTATAGATGACTTGCCCTTGAAATGCTTACGATCATCCTTCAGCCTTTCATGCATCTCATACCTCCCTTAGCTAAGCCTAATTTAGATCATATTCTCACTCCCTCTCTAACTAAGTCTATTCATGTTTATTATCCTATTACTCCTTTAGTCAAGCCTCATCTAGTCTCTTCACCTTCCCTTGGTGATGGTTTACTCCCTTTACCATAGATTGTTCCTTTATCTACCAAATGGGCTGAACATCCATATTGTGATATTCATAAAGTTGTTGGTCATTAAACTAGAGATTCTTCATTACACCACCTTGCTATAGCTTCTATTTTCACTCCCTCTTTTAGTACACCCACAAAGTCTACTAACAAGCGTATTTTTATATTTCATGGCACATATAATCATTCCTCCACACATTGTCATAAGCTATGATAATATATATACACCTTGCATCCCACTATTCATCAGCCCATAAACAAGGCTATACCTCCCTTGAAATTATTACCTAAATATATTCCCAAATATGGAGAGGTATATTGTCTATGGCACTAATGTGGTACTCATCAAACTGATCATTGCTATATCCTATAGTAACATATCAAGGATCACCTCATAACCATTCATGTGCTTTCTAACCTTCCTCCCATAAGTCACCCTCATAAGAAGGTCCCCTCTTCTTCCCCTGTGGATCCTCCAAGTGTGGTCCCTTTTCCACCTATATTTTATCCCCGTGTGACTCCCTCACTCAAGGATTCTCCTTCACCTGTGGCCCATTCTCCACCGGTGATCCCTTTGTCTCCTATAAATGCCACTCCTATTCCTTCTCCTAAGCATTCCATGCATGATAGTTCTCATCATCATGATCCTTTAGGCATGCCTACATTTTTCATTGAGGAGATTCGATGTGAAGTATTTTTTCAACTTTCCCTCAAGATCGATGAGACTCTGACTACAGTTTGACTTTAGCTTCATAGAGATTTATTAGATGTTATGGATAATGTGTGTGGACAAATATACCATTATTTATGAACATAACATGGTGTTATTTCATTTCTTTCATCATTTAGATTAGACATGTGCTCCAAATTTACATTTATCTATTTTATATCATTTGACATTGTGTCAAATTCTTACTTATCTTACATAATTACTTATGTATCACACTACATATTACTTATGGTGTCATTTTATTCCTTGTGTTCTCTTACAAATTATTTTTCATGATTACATACTTTTTATATATGAGTTACTTTTCTATGGATATATTTTTCTTTCTCATTATTGTTTGCTACCTTATCTCTATAAACATGGATAATCATTATTGTAACATGGTTATACAAACCTTACCCCCTTTAGTCATTCCTTCTTTACCATGTGATTAGTTAACAAATAATTTATCTCATGATAATCTCCTTTCACTGGTCCATCTTGGATCTCCCTTTATTCCCCTTATTTCCTTTTGTAAACTAATCATATGCATTGTTGAGTCTTGAGATAACATGCTAGTTTATAGGTAAGCCTAAGTGTTTTAGTCAGTCATGTCTTTGGATACTTAGCTTATTTTATCCAAATCTTAAAGCTCATTTATGTCAATCACTTTATCTCTCATTATTGGTCATTCCAAATCCATATGGAGGAGGAATATTAAAATTCATAAAAATTCTAAAGCCAAATCATTTAACAAAAGGAAATGATCTAAAAGGCAACATTACAAATGCCAAATGTCAAATCACACTCAAAGATGTAATTTTAATCACATATCCTTTTTATAATCAAATATAAAACTCCAAAATTGGCCTCATGATAGAGTTAAGGTCTATTGGGGTGTAGTAGGCTACTAGATTGGAAAAGGAGAAATAAAAAAATCTTTTAGTGCTACCTACTTTCTCACGCAAGTACCCAATCTTCGCAGTAGACTGATGACTTTGTAAGAGGTCCTAAGGAAACATGTTATGGGAAGGTATGTCCATTTTAATATACTTCAAAATAACCAACATGAGTTGATCTTAGTACCTCATTTATTTGCCTGCATAGCTTTGTGCTTATAGTGAATAGGTATCCTTTATATATTGATGGTCACAAGTCACTTAGTGTCCTTCTTTATCCTTAGTGTGCCTCATGTTTCCTGAGGTCTTCTCATAAGATGCCTACATTAATATTTTTACATTCCCTCTTTCATTTCATATAATCCTAATATTTACCCTTGAGAAATATTAATTTTTTCACTGGTCATTCCCCCTAGGGATCCCATTTATGAGTTGCTGTGTAAGACCTTAGATAATACTAGGCCTTCCTTACAAATTACCAAATTTTCACATTACCATTCCAAAAATTCCCTTTAACATATTTTTCCCATCATTTCCACCTTAATATTATTTTGTTTGTGAGTTGCAGTGTAAGACCATGGGTAGGACCTATCCTTCCTCACAAAATTTTCCAATACCCAAGTTACAATGAAATTACATGTGTCAAATTCAAGATAAGTAGTGGTTGATTATGAGTTACAAGTCATTAACATGCTTCCCATATTTATATAGTATTTTTTATGATTAATTCATGGATTTTTCACTTTTATCTTCTTATTTTTCGATTGCATGTAAGAATACAACCATTTTTCTTAAATTTTTCATACTTCCCAACTTGAATTAATACGATAAATTTAAGTTCATTTTTCCAATTTTGTTTTTATTTTATACTTCCCAACGTGATTTAGTATGATTGATTGACTTAATTATTTTTGTTTTTATTCCACTTGTCTTTCATGTGCTTTCCATTTTATTACATTATTTTCATACTTCCCAATGTGATTTAGAGTGATTTTACTTTTTTTAATTTGGTGCCAATATTTTTCATGGTTTAAAAACATTTTGTTCTCTTGTTTACCACTTTTTGGTTTATTATTCTTAGTAATATTTTGTTATTACACATTTCCCATCGTGATATAATATGTAGTACATTTTTTGTGATTAATAATATTTTTCCAAGTCTTTTGTCTGTTTCTTTTTAACCATGCATATGTATTACATAATGCTAGAAAAGAAAACACTCCACATATATTTCCCATAGCATATATAACAAAAGTAAAATACATGTGCTAGAAAGAAATATATCCATGCATCAACAACCATAACCAAAATATAATTCATGAGATCAAATCTAACTATCTAAATAATATATCTCTATATATCATATGTTTTATGCAATTCAATGATATAAAAAACAAAAAATACATAACTCTAGCTCTACGACTAGGCTCCATCATGATTATCCCATGGTCTAACACGCTGCCCATAGATGCCTTGGACTGTCCCCTCTATATGGTGCACTATAATGAGGCCATCTAGGATCTCAATCTTGATACCTATCCCTATAGGTTAGCCACCTGGGCCTATACCTATCCAAGCTAGATCATGATATCCATGTGTGCAGCTCTCTCCTGAGCCAGGGCCTACCAATCCTATGCCTTTCTTGCTCCCACCACCACTGATAGTTGTAATATATACCCATGTGCCTGTAGCTACCTCATAGCCTCCCATACCAGTCTAAACTAGCTTTCTTGAATTTGGGCAGATGTTACCATAGGATCATCCAATATGGTGGGCTCGTATGGTGCCAACACCTCATCCAAAATATCATGGTGTGTTGTCATGACTAGGGATCCCCATCTGACCTCCTCTATCATAGGCTATGCAAAACCAAAAATAGATAGATATCATATCACATATACATCTAAAAATCTATCTACCTACCTACAATCACATACAACTAGTATTCTGTGTCAAAAATTAAAATTTATAACATTTCTTACTAATCCTAGTCTCACCAATCACCATCTCCCTATCTTCTCATCTACCTACCATGGTCTCTCCTTTGGTATGTCCCTTAAACACATCATCTATAGGTCACCTCCCTATAAATGTGAAGCCAAGAGTCACCACTCATGTATGCTATGATCCTCTCCTCAGAGGTACCTTTATCAACTAGCTGTATCTTGGGCTGATTGTTGAATCATCTTGTGTGACTAACCTCAGTTGTGCTTGATCTCATCAATGGCATCTCCATTTGTGGTGTAATCAAATTGGTCATTGATCTTCCTACTATGATTACTACTAAGGTACTTACTACATCCATGCATCAACATACATACTCTTTCCTCCTCTAGTTATCGTCTATCATACTCAAATAGTCTATGGTCTCACATACCATAACCTAATCACTAATCTCTTGATTGGTGCTCCTCATCTTCTTCTCCCCCTCAGCTCTCAAGCATGCCATTCCAAAAAATTAGGCACTATTAGAAGAGCCACTTGGTGTGAGAGTCCAAACTACCCTAGTAAATGTGCCACTAGATATGACTCTACTCACTAGGTATAGTAGCTCGTGATCCACACTCGAGCTAACACTAGTGCCATGATCACCCAATTAGACCAAATAGTAGCAATATATGCATATGTATTCCACATGATCTCCCTTTGTATGATTATCTATAATGTTGGCACATAGGGCACCCGTGCTTCCTAGTCCTATCTCTATCTAATCTCTCAAGGTAACCTATCATCGACCACATGGGGAAAACCAACTGGTCGATACATCGAGAACCTCTCATATATCCATGTACCAAGTAACACTACTAGTCCAATATGCTTTTTCCCTCTGGATAACATCTCATACATATCATGCATGATTTAGACCTAGATGAATGACCCAAAATCATAGAGTACCCTCTGATCCAAAATAGACTAGTATGAGGCTATCATATATAGTCGTACCTTACCATCTAACTTGTGACACAACACTTGTGTTATCACAAGTCCAATCATGGTCTTCTAAATGTATAAAATCTATGCAATATACATATCAAATAAACTAACCCTTAGCATTAGGTATATCCTATCTAAGCATGTCACCCACCTAGCCAATGCTCGTCTCTCTTCTAGATCATTCTATGTCTATGTTATCACTATGATCCCTTCTATAGGTAGGCCAAGCAATGCATGGACATCCTCTAGTGTGATACCCACCTCTATGGTATCCCCATCCACCACACATCAAATTGTATTGGTCAACTATTCCCATGCTCTAAGGAATATGATAACGAGATTAATACTCAGTGGGATGCACCTCATCTCCATGATACCTCCCAAACCTAGTGCAACTAGTCTCACTCTGTCTACACCTATCAATTGCTCTAACAAATCTAGTAACCATGATGCATTGATCAATCACTAATATCTATAGTGTCTGTACAAAATATCAAATGAAAAAAGATGTATTATATCTCCATGTCATTTATAATCAAAATACATTCTTACAAATTTCACAAAAATTAGCAGGTTTTATTTTGTTTGTTCATTTTATACCAAATTTAACCTATTAAATACTAAATCAACCCTATACTTCGTCAGGGATACTAAATCACCTCTATTAAATTTATACTAGATTGACCTCTTCAATACTAAGTTAACCACCCTTTGGTTTATAGTACTAAATGGGCCTACTTTCTACCTTGCAGTACTATATCAACCACTTTAAAAATAACTAAGTTGGCCTACTGATACACAGTTGGCCTATTGGTTTTCTTACCCTCTATGAACTAAGTTGACTTGGTTGACTCCATTCATCCACATCGATGATTTTTTGACCCATTGCCATAAATGCCCGAGCATTTATTTGTATGACTTCTTCCTACCTAATACCCCATTTGACCCCTAGTGTCCCTAAAAAATTCCTAGGGTTTATTTTAGTGTCTATATTTTGTCTACTAGTTAATTTTCTATATTAACTCAATCTCAAATAAAAATATTCAAAAATTTGTAATTTTTAGTTGCTTACCTGTGTTGCACTCTTTATGGTCATTACACATCCTCCCCATCTTAGTTGTCATCTCCTCACCATATTGGATCTCTAGTCTCTCACCAGGTCTATAAAAGATCTATTTTTTTAGAATAGTAAAACTATCAAATGAATAATTTATCACCCTATTTATATTTACTATTCAAAATTATTTCTTATTTAGATCATATCTTTGTCTCTACTAACTCTTTTTTCAAACCATAAAATGTTATGGAATACTAACAATGTAGAGAATATTTTCAATTATTATATGTCTATATTACAAAAAAATTGATTTTTTCACTAATCTCTCTTGGTTCGCCTAATGTTCCCCACATTAGACACCTTCACATTTCTTACATCTCCTTATTTATCTACAACACTAAGGTAATTAAAGGTATGTATTTTTCAATTTTATCCATCATTTATCTTATTTCTCCTTACTTCACTTTATTTAACTTCAACATTGTGTGTCACTATGTTCTTTTCCCAAAACACCATCCCATGTTATACCTACGTGACACATGATGAGATTCAAGTGGGGCAAATACATATAAATAATATTTTTAAACTTTATCGATTAATGATACTCTCTATCTTGCAGGAACCCATCGAGTCTCAATCTCTCTGAGTGCACACCTTAAGGGGTACACCAAGAAAGGGGTAGATAGATCATTGATGCTTCACACGATTGTTGTCCCTTATTACCACTTGATATTTACATACCCGTCTCATAAAAGTGTTCCCATAAGATTTGCCTCTTATTTCTTACCCTCCTTTAGTCATTTACCACATTCATTAGCCCTTCCCTAACCTAAAACCCCTTTTTGATGGTTTATGTTACATTTTCATCCCCATCGACCTAGTACTCTTATTGATAAAACTTATTAGGGTCTAGGTCGGCCCCTGGATGACCTAGTATGTGACCTTTTTTTTGTTAATAACGATACTAGGTCGAATGGGTTGACCTTGTCGACATAAAATTTTATATAGGATCAGGGTTAGATCCGCCTATATAAACACATTCATTTTTCCATTTCTAAGAGAAGAAAATAAGAAGTAAGGTATATTGTGCATCTACTTATGCACCATTCTACTTGAGGAACAAGCTTATGGTTTCATACTTTATTTGGAGATATGGATATTTTCTTATGGATAAGTATTTTGGATGCATTGATAGGCTATGTATCCTAGAGTTGATTTATCCTTTTTATCCTTACATACGACAACAACCTCTTACAAATCACCTTGGCCAAGGGAGAGATTGAGGCTCAATGGGTTTGTCTTCAAAGATAAGTATTTATAACTTTGTTCCTAATTTATAAGAGTATATAGATATGTATTTGTACTTCTATTCTATGCATTAGGATTTTGTATCCATCTACCTGAGTATATGTCTCATATGCATGTTTGCTTTTGATGTTTATTACCCCCACTTTGTGCCACAAGCTTTGGTGAGCACTAGATTAGACTTTTACTTTACTTATTATTATTAGTGAATATGAAAACATAAGACCTAGTTAGGGTTATTGCATAGTTTTGCTTGACTAGAGGTTTTGGAACCCTCCTTAGTGAATTTATTGTGTTAAGTGATATCTTGGCTAGGTCTAGTGGATCCATCTTGGTCATGACCCTGAATATCTAATGTATCCACAATCAAAAGTGTAAGTAGGATTTATCTTCTCTGAGATAGGATTGATTTGTAGATTTGTTGCATTTCCCATTGCATACAATTATTGTGCTTAGCTTTCCATACCATTTACATGTCTTATATTGTTGTGGCTTTATATCTAAAGAACTTAGTTTCTTTGGTGCTGATAATGTGTCCCACATTTCCTTCATCATAAACACTTTTAAAATGTTTTAAACATAGTGATAATATTATCCCATCATTTTGACCTTATCCAGATTAATTTTAGACTTAATTGATGGTCATAGGTTGTTATAGTACTTGAGAATTAGATGTCACTATAACTTAAATGAACATAGTCTTACGTATAAGTTATGGAAGACATCAATGTAGACTTAGACTGACTTGTCATGTCCTTGTTGTAGTTATCATCATTCAATGTATAAATTATCATAGATATATTTAGGATAATTTTTATCCTCGAATGATTTTAAGAATTTATCCTAGGTAGCCTCATATGCTTCTTTTTCTTGGTCTTTCTCACACAAATAATGGGCTTACCACCACTTTTTGATGCATGAAGAAACTTTAAAATGTGCAATCAATTTTATCCAAAAAAACATTAATAAAAAAATATGATTAGAATTTATATAATAAAATATCTACTACACCTCCATTTATTTTACCCTAAAACATAGGAATGTCTAAAATGACTTGAAACCTAGGAGTACTCGACCACTAAAATATTTATCTGATTTGCAAGTATCTTGAACCACCTGTTTGAGTACTCATTAAACAAGTTGAACATAAATATATTTTTATCACAAAGGTTTTTTGATTTTTTTAATGATCCTCTTAGATCACATCTTGTGAGGTATTGTATCTTTCCATCTAAACTTTCTTGAAATGACACAACATGTAGTCTAATGGTCTAGTGGTTTGATGATGAGATTTAGATTTTATAACCCCATTTTTTGGGACATGCATGAAAAATATGTACCTGGATATTTTACCATTGATTCAAGGCCTAGGAGGATCCCAATGGAAAACACCCTAAACGAGAATATAAATGGGTTGTATGCTTGTACATAAGTTATATGAGATAATAAGCAAAGAAATAAGAGAGAGATAATAGAACTAGAATAAAATAATTTAATTATTTTTTTCATTACGTACATAAATACTATTAAGAAATATGTATATGTATATATATATATATATATAATTTGATTGATAAATAAAGATTAAAATGTGCACATATATTATAAATTTGATAAGGAAAGAAAAAATGTTGTGGAAGTTGAACAATTTCATGTGTGACTCTCCATATTTTAATGGTTGTTTGGTTTGGTTGAAAAAAACACAATAAATTGACAATTTCTATAGCATAATGTAAACCTTGGGAATGCTACCTATCACATCATAGGGATTGTGGTGTTCAATGTTAGAAAATTAATGTTTAAAATAGACAAGTATCATGTGGTGTGAGTTTTCTTTTGCAATTTGGCATAGAGGTGTGTCAGGCCCTACTAAAGCCAATCTTAAGTACCAATGAAGGTCTGGTGTGTGCATGGGTAGAACCACACTCAATCTATATAAATTACATTACATCACTATTAAACTATGTTTATAATTTTTTGGAGATGTGATGATGATAATAGATGTACAAAAACCATATATATGTTACTTTGGAGTACTACACACCTTGGAATAAGAACCACAAAAACTGCAAACTATGAAAGTAGGCTTAGAAATGTTACTAGAACCATTGTTGGTAGATACTAATGTATTAATAGGTTATCCTTATGGTCATATAAATTAAAAATGATGGGTGCATTTGGATCTATATAGAGTTTCATGCATTGATTGAATTCTTCTATCAAACCTGATTCCCACCCCTTTTACAAAAGATCTATTGGAGGGAGTAGTTGGCCATGAGGCATATATTTTTAGAGATATATTTTTGAGATATCATCAATTATAGATTGAATAAAATAATATTAAGACTATATTTAAGATTTTTTTTATTTAGTTTTATGTGGACACTTTATAAGATCCCTCAAAAGCCCATAAGGCCCAAAATGTTCTTCCCTCAACATAAGGTTGCTCTTTATTTATTTTTAAATTTTATATTCTATTTAAACTTCCATGTGGAAGAGGGCCACATTTTAAGGTTGGTATAGGAGCGCACATCATGGGGAGGTGCACTTTTGAGTCACCCAACCCATGGGTCTCCTAAGATCCTTAAAATGCTTGAAAACATTTAAACGGGTCTTAAGCCCTCAAGGCCATACCAATTTCAAAAAAATATGGAAATAGCCTTATATGAATATAATATGATCTTCAACCCAAAATAACATATTAAGTTAACTAAATAATACTATCACTAAAGGATTCTACCATTAATCATGGGTATAAAACCACTATCCTTAAAGCATAGAAGGGATTCCACTCTTATCGCCTTAATCTATATAGTTATTTTGACACTAAGGCCATCTCTCCACTCATTGTCACCACCCTTAGTGGTTTGGAAAAAATACACTGTTAACTACAAGTGAAATTTCTAAAAATATCTACTAGTTTCACATATACATCCACAATGCTAAGGTAAGGAGGAGATCACCTCCCATCTTATTTACATCTTTAAATGACTAACCCTAGACACCCTTGGGCCAAAGACTCCCATCATTGGTAATGTAAATTACCATTCAATTTTTAAATCTATAAATGGGAGTTTGGTTTATACTAAAAGGAAAGGCAGATTAGGAAACACCTCTAGTTTAGTACCTCTTCCTACGAGCTAGGAAACACTTCCTACACTTTTGTAAAAATACACACAACCCAAGATATCAAAACAAACATTACCAATAGAATTTAATCAAATAAATTTAAATAAGAATATATATAACTTAATTGGATAAGATTTGACTACTAACTTCCAAGGATGAGACGAGGATGGCTTGGGGAAAAACACTCGCCCTTTCCCATCCTCTCACAACAATATAGGCCCATGCAAGAAACATAACTTTACATTTGAAACACTCAAATATGAAAGTGAAAAAAACTTATAAATTAAAATAAAATCTTTGTAAACATGCTTAATATGGTCTTAAAAATTTTCCTTAGGCCCAAAAAATATAAGAATCAAGTAGAAGATTACAATCCAAAGGCATTCCTAATCCATAAGAAGTTTACAATATTATAAAGAGAATAATTATAATGAGCCATTACACTAAAAGCCTAGAGTTTTAGTGAATAATCCCAGTAGGATATTAACACCCCATCATGCTTCTGATAATTTCATCCTTGAGATGGGTGTGTGCCCCCACATGTACGCAAGAGCCCTGGGCGAAGACTACCATGCCAACGTTACCACTCGAGACTCGAACATAGGTGGGCACTCTGATACCACATGTAATGAACCATTACACAAAAAATTTGAACTATTAATGAATTTTCCCACTAGGATCTTAACAATAATAAGAGATTATTTTATAAGATTTGAATTTAATAATAAGGTGCACATGGAATTCCTACATCAAGCTATACATTTGATAAGTAAGAATCCATCCTTTAAGGCTTAGCTTCTAATTAACATTTATCTCTAAATGTTTCCTTCTAGTATCTCCAAACATGAGCTCCAACTTGATTTTAAAAAATGGTAAAATTTGTGCACAAGTATGGCTTCCCATTTTATTATATGAGATCCCTAAATACTTGAACAATGGGAAGGTGAAACTTGTTCCTTCCTTGCCTTTGCCTCTCTAAAATAGTCTTATATAAATATTCTATAACTTTAAATATTCTTAAATTCCATGCCCTTTATTGCATGGTATGAGGTAAAGTATGTCTCTCCCACACTTAATAAATACTTCCTCCCTTCCAATGTCATTAATGATCACCTGACTAGCTTACAAAATTACTTGGGGTCCTAAAAACACTCTTGTACTTCCATTTTGGTAAAATGACTATAATTTCACAAAAAATATTTAAAATTCACTTTATATGACCTTCTAAAGTTGTCTTTCCAATTCCATTCAAATTTTTACAAATAGTAACATCATGTTAACTCTCATATCATTTTTTTTTCTTCTTTGATAGTTCAAGAAAATTATAAGCCATGAGTAAAGAGGGTATGAATATTTTTAGTTGGCCTAAAAATGTAAAATTCAAACAAGGAATTAGACCACATTTATGGATAGAACTAATCCAATGTCAATTACGGACACTATCAATCTATAGAATGGTGAAATAGACAACCAATATAGTCAAATATGTGTCACTTAGTCACCTGTACTCTTTCACATCAATGTAGAGCTAAAATTTCTCTATACTAGGATAGCTAAAATAATTAAACTTGAAATGATTTCATGTAACATGTATAAACACATAATGTATACATAGAATTATCATAAGAATCATATTATCTCATTATATTTTATGAATAAATTCCAAATGTCTATGTATTCATATATTATTAAACAACATCCTATCCTGTAAGAATATAGCAAACAAAAAATGATTAAAAGGTATAAATTAGACTTTATACCAAGGATAGAATTGTCGACCATTATTCCTAACCTGGAGGAAGAATAGGATTTATGTATTTTTAGCTAATATTCCTAAAATATAGAGGTCCTTATTATCATAAACCTCCTTCCTTATTTAGGAACACTATAGGTCCTTTCTACTTAATTTTTTAATGTTGTAAATTATATGGAAAGTTAAATACCATGTATATTGTGTTTTTACAATAGTAAAATGCATATATTAAACACAGATATAGATTTAAAATGAAGTTATGTTATAGTGTCATGGATAACACATAACTTAAAAGCACAACTACTCATAAAACTACTCAATGAAAGGAAACACAATCACCCTTATATTTATTTTTGATTAAGGGAAAAAGTAAGGATTTGAAAGGGCCAAAACCCTTATTATGATAAAATAGATAGATGGAATAATGAATATCAAAGGATAAAATACAAGACATGACTACTAAACAACCTGAATAAAAGATAAAACAAAAAACATTCAAAGGCACCAAGTATTCACCAAAGAACAACAACCAAGAGAAGATAGAAATATTAAACTTTATGTTTTTTTTGTTTTCTCTTCCTATTGGAATAATTTACATATTATTCATATTATCTTGGAGTTTCATAAATTTTTGGATTTGTTGCAGAGTTATCATTGACAAGCTGAACATAATTTGTAGAAACTAAATGCTATTGAAAGCTATCCTCAACCTTTTTTGGGGGATTTATTCATATATCCATGAGATCAAGGGTATTTAGAGCATCTAACTAACAATCTAATAGATAATATTCTATATTTTATGTTGGTTTATTAATAGTGAAATTTGGCGTATAATCATTCAAAAGTGAGGCATTTAAATAAACGAGACCTACCTCTACCTTCAAGGGAGGGAAACTTGGCTAAAATTTTAGGAATATAGAATGTAGAACAATAATAATGATATAAGATATAATTAAATTTATAAAACACAAAAAATAGAAACACATATTTAACATTTTTCTCCCAATATGGGCTATGTCCACACAGAAACTACTAGTCCTTATTATTCAGTCCAACAAATGAAGGGAAAAACTTGCAATAGATCCACTGCAATATCCTATTCACTCTCACACAATTCCACCTGATTATAATGCCCTCATATCAAAGGAGGCTTAAAAATTAAGGCAAAAATGCACTAACTTAATTTCTACCATCATATCTAAAACCTAATAGTAAATTATCCAGATTAACTACAAAATTACAATATTTTATAATGCGACCATAGTAGGAAGGTGTTGCCCCCCCACACCCCCTGTCAAGAACTGGGCATTAAAATAAGATCAGGTTCCACCATCCAAGGTAAACCACATAAGAAGGACTAATTTTTTTTTTTCACTGGTACAAAACTAGAATTTGAATCTTCCTTCATAAGACTTTGAATCAAATTTGGTTTATATTTTGACTTTCTCCTGACATAATAATTAAGACATTCTTCTTTAAATGAATAGTTTGTTGACATCCATAGCATCAAGTTCTAATATTATCATAATCAATTAGTTAAATCTAAAATCCATTACTTATTCAAAGAGTTGTGATTCTGGGATTGAAATGATCACATTCATCAAGATCTCTATTCTTTCTTTGCTCATATGGATTATGTTGTTTATATTTTCTTCTATTTGTTCATCCATGAATAGATATTATCTAATGGAATTTCATATTTTATTAAAAATTAGCTCAACCCAAAAATATAAAGGGAGAGCATACAGATTTACCTAAATAGGAATGGCATTCATGTTTTTGGTTAGAGGGTTAAAACCTCTAGATTAATGTTTAACAAAGATCCCTCTTTGGCCATGAACCATCTAGATCTATTTTACAAGACATAATCCCTATCTTCTAAATAAGAGAAATAAACATCAAATAAAATATTGGGGAGGAGAGTAAAGTGAACCTTTTTATCAGTATAGAGTGATCTGACTTCTTTCCTTGACTCCTCCAAATTTGGTCTTCTTCCTTTGACCTAACATATGAGTGTTTGAGATTCAAATTATGACACATCTAAATCAAAATCAGAATCATCTTCTTCTACAATCTTAACCATTGTTAATAATGTATCATTGGTTGCATTAGTAGTCCTTAATACATTTTCAAAGCCTTTGGTAGTAGTCCCATTATCTTTCTTCAAAAAAATAAGGGTTGCTCTAAGTCTACCATTCCATCATTTAAGGGAGCCATGCTCCATCTCTTTACTTCCACCATTTTATCTCTCAGTGTCTGAAATATCATCACTTTGAACCATCCATTTTGTCACTTTGAAATTATTATTATGTTTCTTAGAATTACCAAATCATCACTTTGAAATAACCAATCTATCATGCTACCATTGCCATTCTATCACTCAAGATCCATTGATCCATCAATCTAGTTTCCCCTCCTATTTCCATTTTCAAAATTTTCTTTCATATCTCTCTCTTCCATAATCACTGTTATATGATGTAGACCTAACTAAAAATTATATACACTACCTCTATATTCCACTTCTATAAACCACTAGTTGTACATAATCCTTATTATAATGTGTGCAAGATTACTCAACAATAATTGATAATAATTCTCATTATAAATCATGTTTTCTCCTCTTTATCATAATATAATATAATCTCATTGGACAACTAAAACTTATTTTAACCAAATTACTGTTGGGGATCAACCAACAATGGATTACACTTATGAAAGCAATGAATATGCGGAAATAATCAGATAGATAAGTAACTGAAATGATAAATAGCACAGAACAAGATATACAAGAAAACACCCTGAAAACTTGTATTAAAAACTCTTTACAATAGGAATACAAATGAAGAACTTTGTTCTTCCACACCTCTCTCAGATGCACACAAGATCTCTCACTAGATCTCTATTCCTTAAGAGCTCTCTCTCAAGTACAGTCCTTCAAACATTCACAATGTTCTACTAGTACTCAATTACACTCTCTCTCTCATTCTTACAATAGCTTAGAAGATCTCTCCTACATATAGAAATAGGAAACTTAAGCATGCTCTTACAACAAACAGTTAAGCCTCTTCAACAAGGGCTCTAAAAATAACATTGCTAACAATAGAGACGCGAGCATGAGTCTACAACTCAAACTCATCATGCAAACACTCGCTTCTGTCCTCAGAAATAGCTCTCTGGACACGCAGGTAACCGACGTCGGTTCCTGCCTGTTCGCCTGTGACCGTCACCGGCCGACCATACTGCCGACGTCGGCGCCTCTGAACTGCAACTGACCGACGTCGGTCGCTCCTGACCGACGCCGGCGTCTGTGTAGACCCGAACCTGTTTGTCTATGCTCCTTGGTGAAGCTTTTAGCTCCACATACCTAACAATTACCCTATATATGCTTTTATTATAAAATAACATTTAAATCAAAAATATATATTATATAGTGTAATATTCATAGAGTTCATATTGAGATAAATAAATAGCAGTTGTGTAAAAGGTGCAAGTTATTGTAGCTCCAATAATCCTAAGTTACTTAGCTCCAAGAATCCGAATGGAGCCACAAGGGTATGGCAAGGGGGTACACAGGGTACTTAAGTAAACACATAAAAGGCTAAAAGGCTCAGGGATGCTATGGGCTACTTGTGACCTATAAAGGCTATTTGATTTGTCATTTTCCATCAAACTATAGTCAAACTCATAAACCAGGTTAGGACTAATGTGATCAAGTGCACAAAGGACATAGGTATCTCTAATAAATATAAGCACATAAAAATAAACAATAAGGGGGTGACATTCAATGTGTAAAGAATGATAAAACAAGCATTTGAACAAGATAACACTGGAAAGCATGAAATGTGTTTCAAAAATATGTAATCCTATTAATTGAAATATGATTTCTGAAAGGAAACAATGTTTTTAATAGAGAGAGAGAGAAAGGGAGAGCATATAATTTCAAAAACCTAATCTAATGCCTTTGTTCAAATAAAATTATCTCTAACATGTGAATGAATAAGGGAATGCCATTTTAACCAAACTAATTAAGCTAAATGAACATAAGATCATATACCAAGCAAGGTAATGATTCAAAATAAAGCAATATTATGCAATGAAAGACATTTTTAAAGGGGAAAGATGTTTTTAGGGTTGAGAGAATGCATATAATTCAGAATCTACTCCAAAGATATACATAACAAGCTAAACTAGCACACAAATAGCAAACGCTAACATATATACTAAAATAAAATAATGTAATTTTACTTTGTACATGTTATACCAACTAGGAATCCAAGTTTGAGACAATAATAGAGGAAGATAGGGTTGCAGTGTAGAACCAAGTCCAAACCAATGTCCAAATATCTAGGAGGAGTTGAAGTGAGAACTTTTAAGGATGTAATATCTCCAACCAAGTTGAAAAATTAGGTACAATGCCAAATGTGGAAGCTAAGAGCAAGCTACAAGGAAACAAGAACAACTAGAAGTAACAATAGAGTCTCTAAGTCAATGTGTAGTAGTATATGGGATCCTTTATGACCGAATGAACTCAAGGTCACCAATAATGAATCAATAGACATTCAAAAGGGTGTAAGAGCAAAAATAATGAATGACCAGGAGAAAAATGGAATAAATGGAGTGATATAGGGTACCCCAAACACCAAAAACCCTCAAAACTAGCCATCTCTAGCCATTAGAGGCCTAAAAATGATCCTTATGGCTGGGTTGTAGCCTAAGACATAGATTTTATGAAGGAAATGTGTGTCTTATGTCATGGGTTTCCCCCATAATCTACATCTTGAGTCAACAACTCATCCTGGCTAGTCAATGGGACCCAAAAGTGCTTTAAGAGGTGTTTAGAGGGTCTGTCAATGAGTGAAAGGGCTAGGGAGGTGTATGGAATCCATATGCAGAGCAAGAGAGTGTATATTCAAGTGGGAAATTTATCAAATAGGATGACCCAGGTTAGTAGTGTGCATGTGAGCTGATGTGTAATCATAGGGAGGATTAGGGTCATGGGAAGTATAATTACATTTACATTTGAAGGGATATAATCTTTAGTTTTAGTAACATGGGATTTTGTAAAATGAAAGAGTGTAAATTGACAGTCATATCTCACTTGAAACCCATGACCACTAAACCCTTCTCACCTTTTGTGCACAAAACATTATGAAAAAAAATATGATATTTCTAGTGGAGGTGATAGTGGATTATGAGGTGGTGTGTTCCTTTGTATGACATGGGAAAGATTTGTGTGGTGAGGAGACATTTAATTTCATGGTGAGCTTGAGCAATGGTGAAGTGGTGGGGAAGGGCAAGGCCATACATAACATGGAAGTGGTGAAATGTTTCAAGATAAGCTGGGTAGTGATGGTGAGGGGTAATGACAAGGTATTTTAGGTAATGGAATTGAATAAGCCTTGGCAAATACACGTGTAAAATTTAGTGACATGTCACATATGTTAATAAAATGATTGAACCATGTATTATCTCAATGAAAAAAGGGTCAAATATATCCAACAACTCCTCTAAAAACATAAAGAATGCACCATGTGCCAATTTAGATAAGTCTAAAACTAGTTAAAAAAAATTCTACTTTATTTAACTATATAAAACCAAATTAGATGACTCTAAAAATAAAATTGAAAAAAAATGGAAAGGCTTCCTCAATGAAAGATACATCCTATATAATCTAATTGACCAAGGTAGGATGCCATATGAAAATAGATATGGATACAAATATTTTAAAACCTTTTCCATTCTCATTCTCAATAATAACTAAATTAGCTATTGTATTTGTAACACTAGTACTCATTTCTCTTTATTTAGTGAATGGAGGAAAGGTAACATTGCCTCTAAGACCACAAGCACTACCAATTTTGGGTAGTCTTCTAGACTTGGATTTGAATCCCTACCAATCTATACATAATATTATCAAAATGTTATGGCAGTGTAATATATCTCATATTAGGTACCACCCTAGCTATTAGAGCTGCCTTTGTAGTTAAAATCCATTTGGTAATAGGATTTGCACAAACATAAAAGTATTTTTTACATGACAGTCTCCCGAAGAATATGGTTTGATGACCCTTAAATTTAGAGTAGACTCCCTCTCTCATAGGATGGGGTGATTATTTTCCATTATCATAAAAGTACGTTTTATACTCCATCTATAATTTTTTCATTCATCTATATGACTTTTTAAAATTATAGAACATTATAGATAAGGGAGAAATTATAGTAATGATAACCCTTAAGTTTGAGGGTTCACACTCCCACCTAGGTGCAATGTAGGAAAGTAAAAAATAATTCAATTGATTTTTTTATTTAATATATATTTTTTGTTTGGCATGTTGAAATGGAGGGAAAGTAATAATTTGAATTATTTAAACTAATAAATTTAAAATGAATGTAAAAAAACTTGTCATCCAATACTTGAATATGGTATAAATATGTTGTACATCGGTGCACTAATTATTAAAAAGGTGACATGTCATAATGTGTTTGGTTATTATGAAGTATAAATTGGACAACTAGTACATAGTACTATGATAACTCTTAAGTACTACAAAGTCAAGTATAGGACATTATATATCAAAATTTGTTTCAACTATTGGGACACACTCCTATTATTTTTTGGAGGAAGTCATTAAAATGTATGAAAAAGAGTTTTCAAATGTGTATGCCTTTTTTATAATGTATCAAAAGAGTGTTATTTGATTTATCAAGTTTCTATGTAATTTCTAAGTTGTGACCAAGTCATACCAAGTTTAAAAAGTTTATATAACCTCAGGGATGATTTGTATTTGTAGATGACTCTTCATTAATTCTTGTTATAACCAACTCATGAAATGTTTCTAGGTCAGACTAATGTAAACTTCCTAATTTGAAAAATAGCCTTGATTAAACCTAGTCATTGTCCATAGAGGCATACCCCATGTAGTAATGAACATTATCTAGGTATTATTGGTAGTGTCTTGGAAGTGTAAATCAATGATATAAAATATGGAGAAGGTCTGTCTAGAATTTTGAGATGTTCTTGTATAGACAAAGCTAATCTTGAATAGGTATATCTTGTGAACAGAGGTGAGAAACATAATAGGTTGGTGGATGGATATAGGGAAATTATAGTTGATTAAATCATGTTTAGGAGTCTCAATGAATATATTCCTTCTATTATTTAACCCATAAAAAATAACGCAACATAATAACAACAACAAATATTTATTAATAAGAAAAGGATTTATTTCATGCTCAGGTAAATCTAGATTAGAATACACATACACATAGATAGCCCATAAGCTTACAAAACACCATAGTGCTACCTTGAGTCCACATAGGAACATGATTCAAACCTTTAGAGGTTCCTCAAATTTGCACACATATCTCTGCTAGCTACTCTTATTAATAGTTTCACTCTAGACTTTTACCTCATGGGTTTTTTGAATCCTCTCACAAGTGTACAAATCTATTTATATAAGCACAAGATCCACCTACTTACATTGATTTATCTCAAAAACCCATTAATGCCTCAAATGTTAAATGCTCCTAATACATCATAATGTGACACAATCATTCAATTATCAATATAGTTACAATGCATTATAACACATCACACTTATAACACATCGCACCCATAACACATCATAGGAATTAACAGACTCTATAAGACAATGGGAAAAAACATGTTGCATAGAAATTAAACACTTTGAATTTAGGCCACAATAGTTCATAGTAGTAACCTATGCAAAATATCCTAGGTGCAATGTTTGTGCAAGATTTTCCAAAATGCAATGTTGTGTAAAACCTCTCAAATGCAATTATGCAAAGTTTTAAAAGTTTCCTCATGCTTAAGTTATTTACCCCTTCACATTATAAATTGTATGTGAGTAAAAACAATGCATGCACAGAACATGACACGAATAAACACAAAGGGATTGCTCACAAATAAAGACTTACACAAACTACTACTAGCTTCTTATTTTGACACTTGGTCTTTTTAGTTGATGTAATATTACAAGTGAACCTAGATGCTCCTACATCATACACCTCAGGTAATAAAACTATGCAAGCATGGTGCTCACACACTAGAGATAGGTGTGGAATATAAGTAAGTTACAGTTGAATGTCAATTCAATTAGACCATATCCATACAAAATCCATCATTTGCATTCAAGTTTGAATAAGCCATATAACTAGTGGAGAGGTAGTGAAACTCCATGTAAGAATTGAATTTTATGTATTTTATGGTGCTAATGATATATTTATGGGCATGCCATATTTGAGAACCACAAGTCTTACGTAATATTGAAACCTAGAGAAGAAATAAAATAAGAATAAATGGGTTTGAAAAGAGATATATGGTGCTCAATAAGGAGAATACGAAGAAGATTCAAAAGGAGACAATAGTCGAGTCATTATTACAAGTTGTAGACTTAAAAATTAAGTAAAATATTTATTATAATAATTTAAGGTTAATGTTGAGTTATGTATATGTCATTCTCTAAATTCAATAGTGGTATTTTGTGTAAGTTATGGAAGATATATTTCATTTTGTGATAATGTTATCTTCTAGGTGAAACTCTTGTATGACATTTCATTTACAAGAAATGATAAGGTCTCCTTGCATAATAATTTGTGTTAAGCTTCAAAAGGGTAAAAAGGGGAAACATGTAAGTTTTGTGGCTGGGTTTACAAGTTATGGAGTAATATAAATTAGGAAAATCCTAATCATTACTATAGAATCTTGCAACATCGATAGGGTATTGGAAAACAATATGGAAGGTATGTACAAGTATTAACCTATGTGAAAAGAGTTAAGGGAAGATAATAGAAATAATCAATTTGTCTATCATCCTATGTTACTTGAGTGTAGAATGTATACATCTAGGTTTACTAAGGTTATATACCCATTTTTTGGCAATTTACTTGGCATCCTAACTTGGTTACAAGGTTTTAAAAAATATGATTTTTAAATTTTAATCCATAATGCCATGAGATTCAAATTCGTAGTTAAAACAAGGTTTGAGGATAAAGGATGTATTATAGGTTGTGTACAACCATGTTTTAAATCTTTGAGTTCATTATGAGACCTAGGATGGGAGGAAAAGGTGAGACTGATTAGGAAAGGTAGAAAAACTTATTGAGTCAGGTTCTGACAAAAATACATTAAGGTTATAAGCAACTAGAGATTAAGACCTAATTGACATGGTTCACAAGTTACAAGGATAAGTTATAAACTCAAAAAGAAATTAGTTAATGGAAATGAGTTAATACATACAAGGTTGTATGCAAATCATAATTGTTTCTTATTTGGAAGACATTATATGGTGAATAACGAGTTAGGTTTTAAACAACTAGGTCATATTTTTGCATGAACCTGATTAAGGTTCAAACATGGATGAATAAATAATTTTTACATGCATATAAATCCCTAAATTTATCTCTCTTATCCTTATGTTACTTATTTCATCATGTCTTAAACCTAATCTAATGGTTAGGGTGGGTAGGTCTAATATTTATCCACTAATGGTTGAACTTATCTTATCCAATTTGGGCATGATTATTTGTCAAGATTATTCAAGAAGTTTTTAATTTTCATAAAGATATTTCATACCAATATCTATCTCCTAATTGAGCCGTGTATGATGTTCTTGTGTATATGCTTCAAACTAATTGTAAATTATGAAATCTCCCATTTAGGTTTAGAATTGTCAATGGGTTCATGAGCAAGACGTGTGAACAATATTTCCAAATTGATATGGGCTAAGTTATATATATATATATATATATATATATATATATATATATATATATATATATAATCAATACATTTATTTATAATATAAATGCATATAGCTTAGATGATTAATATTTAATTCATTATCTGAATATTTATGATAATTTAATAATTTTATATTTGATTTATAATGAACTTAAGCTTGGGATGTGTATTATTTAGGCCATCTTTGTGAGAAAAGACTTGATTTTAGTTTTTTATTACTTATTAAATAATGAAATGATAAAGTCATAATGAAATTCTTGTGGTGATGAGTATGTTTTTTGGAGATGATAAATTGATGAAGTAAACATTGGTTACCAAAATTTAATTTATTCTTATAAGTTTTTGAAGCATATTGTTGTAAACAAGTTGGTTTGGCTATACTTCAATCGATGAAAAAATATTATTTTTTGGCATGTAAATATAAGAAAGTGTTAGATGCATTTCCTTTACCATTTTAGAGTATGTAATACATCTTCATTGATTTTATGTGGTATATTTTGGTTATGTTAGGAATAAAGTTGCTACAGTGCAAGTAAATTAATGTGAAAAACAAGATACTTAAAAACATAAGATAAATATGGAACACATTACATAGAGATTATGTATAAAACCCTTGAAAATAAGCAAAGGAAAAAACCACTGGAAAAATGGTAGCTTCAAACTTCATTAATTGAACAATTCCTCTCTTACAACACAACTCCTCTAGAAAATAATTTAGTTAAAACATACAAGCACTCAATGCTTCCACTTGAAGCATTCAGGTTGTTAGCCAAGCTAAACTAGCCTATAGGATCGAACCTCCAAGCATGCAAGTCCAATACTTGCATGGATCCACTAATTAGATGAGTAATACAATGGAGAGCTCATGTTTTTATAGAATTTACAAAGATAAGAGAGAGAGAGAAGGAGAAACTTCATGGTGGTCCTTTAGAAATTTTTCTCATACATGAGTGGGTGTACTATTGAACAATATGAAAAATTATCTCCCCATGTGCAAAGGTCTCCCACATGTGCCTTGGTTTCCCACATATGCCAATGTCTCCCACATGTGAAAAAGGTCTCCCACATGTACTAAATATCTCCCACATGTGCCAAAGGTCTCCAACATGTGCCAAAGGTATCCCACATGTGCTTTGGTTTCCCACATGTGCGAAAGGTATCATCATCTTTTTAACTTAGAAGATCCTCCATGGGCCATGCCACATCACCCACAAGCCACAACACTAATTAGCCATATCACCAACATGCCACATCACCATGAATAGTGTCCATGAATAGTGTTTGTGAATATTGATTGTGAATAGTGATTTCACATCCTAACATTCTCCCACTTGAAGTCAATATACAAAATCTCTTACCACACCTGAGTATTCTACAACTAGATACTCATTAATGCCCTCTATTGCTCTAACACAAACCCAATAGAAGTTTTCTTGCATTATTAAAAATTCTTTATCCTGACTGGCTTTGTCAACATTTGCTCCTCCATAGTAGATTGCAACACTTAAAGTGACTCTTCACTTCTCCACAGAACAATCCTTTAAATGATATTCCACCATGAACCACTAACAACTCCCACTACTTGGAAATATCTAAATTGATACTCACCATGGCAACACGTGGCTTCATACTCCTAATGAATCCAATACACATGACACAACATGTCTTCTTTTATATTATAAGATGTGCTTTGGAAGACAACTCAATAATGCAAGAAGAGGGGTACTTCCTTTCTCTTTTGTCCTTATGCATCTCCATCCTTGATTTTCTCCACATACCACCTTCATCGGATCTTTTTCACCTGAGCCATGATAACAATAATCATATTGGGGCCTGCATCCAACATATCAACAAAACATTTTGGCTCTCCATAAAGGTACTAAATATATTGTACTACATGTGTGGCACCTACATAAATACATACAATGATTTATTCAATATGAAAACCAACAACTCTTTACCTCATCCATCTATCTATCTCTCCCTAAGAGAGATCACCATGTAGGATAATTCTTCTCAAACTCCTTGAGTAATAACTAGTGCATGTAGTACTCTTGATAGTAATGAGGAGAGAAGATCTCATAGAAGTCAAAACTAGACTTCTCCATATAGACTTCAAGGTATAAACATGACACAAGTGGATCGATCATAGCTCAGTTGTCATGCTACTCGATGCATCACTACACCTATAATTTTTTTGAGCCTCAAGAATGCATTTGAAATACATCAAGCTCTACCAAATGTTTCCATAATACCAACTCATGTGCCTTTAGTGTTAGTCCATGCATCAGTCTACTTAGGTAACACCACAATTGTATGCATAACACTCTAGCACCCTGAGTTATATGGTCAACATCAGTGTTCTCCTTCTGAAAACACTAGGTATCACTTGTTCATCTACATCTTCATCTTCTTCATCCTCAACTACTTCAAATTATGTATAACTTCAGGTTTCTCTATACCTTCTTCCTTTGCCTGGATTTTTATTCTTCTGCAACATCTTGATTAACAACATGTGGTCATTAGGATACCACATCATACACCCCTTCATTTGTTGACAAGAAACACAACAAGGTCATGCATTGTCTTCAACCTCCTCCAAAGGATACTAGCTTTCTCCTCAAGTTGTAGAGTTACTTCTCCATCAGGAACATTATGTAAGTTGTTGACTTATTTGGCAAAGCTTGTCAAACTCTTTGCATAACTCTCTTGCATTCTTCTCCTCAACAACATGAAGAGAACACAATCTTCACCAAGAGATCCTCCATAGCTCCACAGAGAGAAAACTACCAAAATATAACTTTTTTTTAATTTCTTTGATCTCCAACTTGGTCTATCCTACTATCACAGGAGCTTCAACTTGCATAAAATAGCCAACAAAAGAAAACACTCACACATGGAGTTTTTAACCATGGATTTGATACTAGATATTAGAAACCAAAGCTTTGATACCACATGTTAGGATTAAAGATACTAAAGTACAAGTAAATTAATGTAAAAAATAAGATACTAAAAAACATAAGACAAAGAGGGAACACATTGCATAGAGATTACATGAAAAACACTTACAAATAAGCAAGAAAAAAAACCACAATCAAAATGGTAGATTTAGACTTCATTAGTTCATCAATTCCTCTCTTACAACACAACTCCTCCAATAACTCCTTCAGTGCTAACATACAAGCACTCAATGTTTCCACCTATAGCATTCAAGTTGTGAACCAAGCTACACTAGCCTATAAGATCCAACTTCCAAGCATGCAAGCCCAAGGCTTGTATAGATCTATTAATTGGATGAGTAATGCAATGGAGAGCTCATGTTTTTATAGAATTTACAAAGAGAAGAGAGAGAGAGAGAGGGATAAAATTCATGGTGGTCCCTTAGAAATATGACCCACACATGAGTGGGTGTACTATTGAATAATATGAACAATAGTCTCCCCATGTGCAAAGGTCTCCCACATTTGCCTTGGTTTTCCACATGTGTCGATATATTCCACATGTTCCAAAGATATACCACATGTGCCAAAGGTCTCCCACATGTGCAAAAGGTATCCCACATGTGCCAAAGGTCTCCCACATGTGCCAAAGGTCTCCAACATGTGAAAAAATTATCTCGCATATGCCTTAGTCTCTAACATGTGCCAAAGGACTCATCATCTTTACAACTTGAAAGATCCTCCATGGGCCATGCCACATCACCCACAGACCACATCACACTAACTAGCCACATCACCAACATGCCATATCACCATGAATAGTACATGTGAATAGTGACTTCACATCCTAACATGCTCTCTAAAAGTTATTTTATTCATATACAATTATTATTTTTTGAGTTCAAATAATTTATTATTTATTTGGTTATAATATTTACATCTAAACTTTTTTGTGTTCATAACAAAAAAAATACATTATAATTGAGTAGTTTTTTGAGAGTTTAACTATGAAATTATATTTATGTTAAGGATCGAACCTTGATGCTTAGAAATTAGGCCTAGAACCTTGTAGCACTATTTTTTTTATGATCAAGTCACTTGTTAAATTTTGATCTCATTTATGATTATATTCTCTTTTTAGGTTGGAATAGATTTAGATATGGGTTTTTGATTTAGTATATTCAATTATTATGTTACAAGCTCCTTATATAATAGGACCTATATTATATATCACTAATTTTTTATGTACATTCATAAAGAAAGCCTATGTTACTCAAGAACTAGTATGAATGATTGTTATGAGTTTATATTATGGATACAAAATTATTTTCGATTTCAAAATAAGAGTTTCTTGAATGTTAAGAGGTTATGTGTTGATTGTACTTGATAAAAATAAAAATTTACAAAAGACTCTAAGGTTTGCTACATTATCCTTACTTCAGTTTCTCAAGAGCTATACTTTGGTGGCCTTATGGTTTTGTCTATTCAACATGAATCTTGACTTAATTTAGTATTCAACTAAAAAAACTTATCAATTAAGTATAAGGGTAACTAAGTATTTACAAAGATAATATGAAATTATAATATATATTATATAAAATTATTATAATTAATAATATAATATTATATTAGCAGGATGGAGATGACTTCAAATTATTTAGTAATCTCTATTTAGATGTAAATTTTGCAAAATCATGTTCGAAAAAGGGATTCAATAATGTCACACTAGGTCAACAAGACTATATTTGTTGGCACCTTTGATGCTTGTCTCTTTGATTCTAACAATAAAGGAGCCAAGTGTTATGGCCATTCATTGATGTTGGAATTATAGGTGGATGTTGAAACCTTGCACAGTTTACATATTACAAATTTTATGGTGAAAAATGTGAAGCAAGTCAATTGCAAGGGAGCAGTTGGAAATTAGAATGCAAATTTTACCAATGTGAGTTTCATTTTCCATGTATTTGCTTTAAATAGGGATAACATCTCTCTTTCCATTAGTTGCATGACATTTGAATATGTATTAAATACATGGTATAGAGAGAAGTGAAATAAGGCATAAAATTATCACATATAAAAATGCAGAAGTGTCTGGAAGTAAGTGTGGTAGAGGGATTGTGAATAGGAAGATTAAAGGTAATAATATGACTATAAATGAAAGGTCCTCAGTGAAGAAGTGCCTAAAGATGGTAATTGAATCGAATTTAATCGAGAAGGCCATAGATAAGGTGGAGGCATTGTATAGATGGTGTCATCATTAGGAGCTTGAGCGATAAAATAAAATGCTTATTTACATTTATAATATAAAATTCCAATGAACTTGCATGCTATCTATTATGTTTCATTTAGGTATATGTTTGACAAATTTCAACTCAATGTTTGCATTTTTATTTATTGAATTTAATTTTCAATTTTAATTTTAATGATTTAGTAACTAAGAACTTTCATTCCAAACTACAATTTTTTTCCTCCAACATAAATTTTATTTCAGTTGTTAATCACAAAAAATTAACAGCCTAATCATACTTTCAGAATAAAAATGAGGCTAGCGATAACTTTTTTCAGAGACCTACCAATCATGGTGGTGGGGAATCTAAACAAATAAATAAGTAATGAAAAAGTGTATTTACATATTTATCTTCTTGATCATTCTTCCACGGGTCGCAAGTTAAATTCTCAACAACAAGTTGAACGTGATGTTTACATTTACAAAGTTCCCATTTACACACAGTGACAAACATGTTTCCTTAAATTTCACACTTTAAAAGGAATTTAATTTAATTGACTGAGTTCATTTTATGTGACCTTGCATTGAATTTTCTCAACATTTGGAAGAATTAAAAGGTTGAGATTTAGTCTGAACATAAAACATCGACTGTACGAGTGCATGGATTTTGTAAAAGGAAAACAATATGAGAGATGCAGGACATGGCCTTTTGAATGAGATATTAATCGTTGAGAAAAATGCCTCAGCAATGTTGTGAAAGTATATTTGGGCACATGTCCGATTATTAATTTACAATGAATAATAAAGGAATAAGGTTATTGAGGATTAAATTTGATGATCAACCTTCCCTGTCATGATTTTTTTGATGACATTATCTATTCAACATTGCCCTTGATATGCTAATATAATTTATAAGAGAGTAAATAAATATTAGAGAACAAATATATACTTATTATAATCTTTTATAGTTTTTAATGATTTGTCTAAAATTTTGCCTTCTAGCTTATATGGTCTATTGAAATATTGATTATATTTTATGACTAAAAAACATAAATACGATGATACAACCATTAAATTTAGGCTATGATTAAACCGTTATCCTATAATATAATATATTTTGACAAGTATATAAGAATAAGAAAAATATTTAAAAAATTCCAAAAGAATAAAAGAAGAGGAGTAAAATTCCCAAAAAAAATCAAATAATCACAAAGTAACGAAGTCACTAAACAAGAGCATCCACCATGTCATTTTTCCGATTATTAAAAACCAATAAAAAAAACTTTAAGAAAATGGTTATATTTGTAGTAACCTTACACATAGAAAGGACGTAACAAGATGTTACATGAATTTCTGATGAGCTTTTCACAATGAGAACATCTCCAATGTAATAAAATAATATTTATTAAAAAATAATAAGTAATATTAAAATTAATATTCATTTGATTGTCATAAGATAGTTTTTCTTTTTGTTTAATGAAAGAAATTGAAAAATCATAATATCTTAAACATATGATGTAGTTTAAAGCTTATTTTTTCTTAGATATATATTATTGAACCCAACAAAAATAATGCATTTTGTTAATTAATGCAGAATCCTCAAAATTATATAATAAATTTAAACTAAGCACTTAAATTTTGATAATTTTCAAAATTTAAAATTATTCCTATTTAAAATGTTTGAGCTAATGATTTCATTAACAATTATATACTAAAAATGAAATATGAGTTATAATAGTAAAATGAAATTGATATCTCATGTTCAAATCTCCACATAATATAAATGTTGAAATGTATAGTTTAAATTTGACGATTAACCTGCCTATTAGATTTTTTTTTAAATGATAGTTATCCTTTCAACTTTTCCCATCAAAATATAGAAGAATTAATTTGAAAAAGAAGATATCAAAAATTAAATATATATTTCTCTCTTATCCACTTATAATCCTTCAAATTCTTTGGAGAGTGCATCCAAACTTTTGGCTTTCATTTCAAATGAGGGGTTTGCTTCTGGTCTAAATGAAATGTAATTAGTGGGTAAACCAACACCATCAATCACATCCCTCAAAGGGAGGAAGTTTCAAAAAAAATTGATAAAATTTACATTAGATTTGAAACCTTATAAATATGAATGTTGCATTTGACAAACATGCTAATTGATGAAAATATATTATTACTTTTTGGTTTGGGATATTAATATTTAAATTAAATTAAAATAAAAATATTATAATTTATTGACTAAATCATATTATTTCAATTTGACTCGATGTTGTTATTTCATATTTCCTTATTTTAAAATCAATTACATTCCTCATAAGTCACACAAACTTGTACTTACACGTGCAAGTGGGGTCAAAAAGCACGACCACAAATATGAATCTTGCACGTGCGGTCCTTTCAAAGCTTTACACGTGTAAGTGGAAGACCGAAACAATAAAATATGTAATATATTTTTTTAATCCAAAATGTTCGTCATTATAAAAAATTGTAGTGTGTCATAGCATGTTTTCATACTATTTTATTTATTTATTATTTGTATATTTCTATTTAGTTAATATATAAATATATTTCATAAAATAAAAACATTGTTAAAAAAATGAGACAAGTACATCAATCGATATTCGTTGTATATGAAAATTTGAAATTAATGGTTTGAAACTTATATTTTTTAAAAGTTTTTATTTTGAATAAAGTTTATTAAAGTAAAATAAGAATATGAAATAATTTATCAAAATTGAATTATTAATTGATAATACAATTAACTTGAAACAAAAATAAAAAACATCATATATGAATCACAATGTGAAATTTTTTTATATCAATTATATTCTATTATAAATCTTACAAATCTTTTGATTATTGATTGTGTTTATTACACAAATAATCTTAATTATTATTTAAAAAAAATTTGCCTCTAATTTAGACTTCAAATTACCAATAAAAGAAAAGAAAAAAAGATCAAACATATTTTATCCGTTTACTCTTGATTTGATTGTTTTTAAAAAAATAATATCATTAATTATATTAATATTGGATTTTTTTTCATGTAATATGTGTGTGCTTACAATATTGCATACCCCATATGTATCATAATTTCAAAATTTCAATAAATATAATGTTATTTTTGGATAAGAATATGGAATTGGGAGGTTAAAAGAGGGTTTTAAGTGGACATATTTTACATGAAATTTGAGAAATTTCAATTTGTATAGATTATTTGAGACACCTAAACTTAAAATTTGATGATGTCATAGGAATATGAATTGTAGTATTTCGAGTTTAGTTTCCAAACTACTATTTTTTTTGAAATAGTCAAGTACAAGTAGGTCAAACATAAGAAATTCGAAGAGGTGGTACTGTTTTTTAGAAAAATAAGAGTAGATAGCTTTTCATACGACCCATCATTTTTTAGGCATAGTTTAGTATTTTTTAACACTTTAGTGGAAAGTTAGATAAGCTCATTTAGTTTGCAACCTATATTTATTTTAAATAAATTAATAAATATCTATTTATTTTTACTAATTTCACAAATTAATTGAACCTGAAATATGATCAATAATGTATAAACGATTGTTTGGCCTTTCCTAACTACCTCAAAAAATATCAAAAATTATATATATGTTTTTAATGTGCATACAATTAAATCTAGTTTGCAACCATATAATTTATTTATTTATGGGTTGAATCAATGAATCAAAAGATACGTAAACAAATATGATCACGTATAGTTTCAACATTTAGCACTATAAAAAGACATACTTAGAAGTAAATATAGATAACAACCTTAAAGTAATAAAGATATAAAAAATTATATATTTAAAAAATAAGCATAGTCAATGTAGTACAATCATATTTAAAAGAAAAATTTCAATAAATTTCATAGTGTTTAGCATGGCCAAAGTTGCATTTTGTTGTTTTTTGTCAAAAAACATACATTCAACTATGTGTTTGTAGGTCCATGCCTCAGGATCGAGAATATAATCCATTTATGATCCTTGAGGCATGTTTCAAATCTCAAACAATAGAACCACGTACACATAATTACCACGTACGTGGAATTACTACGTATGCAAAATATTTTACTATTAATTATTAAAATTGTGTATATAGTTTTAGTTTTTAAAACCACGTACACAGTATTATTATTATAAAAGCTCCTATGCAGAATAGCTTACTATTACATTGACATGCATAATATATAAATAAAATAAACATTTAGATAGGGATATATAGTTTCTTATATTTTAAGTTATATTTTCAGGATGTTTGAGAGTGGTTTCAGACCTCTAGGAGATATAATGCAAAGTTTAGGTTTTGGAGGATCCTATCATATTTTAGACTTAGTAAAATTCTAGGGTTTCAAATTTTTAGACTTAGCCATGTTCCAAGGTTTCAAGATTTCAAGGAGACATCATAAGAGGTATGAAGGTTGTATGAAGGGATGTAGGTATGATAGAATAGTATGAGAACATCTCTCACAAAGTGCCACAAGTCAATCCCATCCCATGCCCTTTCCACCCCTTAAGGCATACACTCTAAGAAAAATGCATCGACGAGCCTCTAATGCATACAAGAACCATCTAATGCACAAAGGCATACACAACACGATTTCCAATTATGGGGTATATTTATAACATGAATCCCACAAAGAAAACATATGCATCACTTCTTTCATTATATAGATCATGGATATTTCAGCCATACTTACATAAATTTAAGCATTATTCAATTAGGGTAATTAGCGATGTGATTTGGGCCAAATTGAGCCTTGTGAAACTAATTCTTAGTCTAAATGATGTTAATTAGGGCTAAAAATATTGGTTTAGGGTTTAAATATTTCATGGTTTAGGGTTTAGGGTTTAACATATAGGGTCCAATTATAAAGGCATTAGGGTAATTTGATTTCGTTGAACCTTCTTGTGATTATAAAATGTGATTTTAGGCATAATTAGCCCCAATGTCATCACAGGTTGAGCTAATTAGTCAATTGGGGCAATGCGTGATGTGATTTGAGATAAATTGAGCCATATGAAAATAATTTTTACTTTAAAGGATGTTAATTAGGGCTAAATAGAATGATTTAGGGTTTAGGGTTTATGATTTAGGGATTAGGGTTTAAGGCTTAGGGTATAACGTATGAGGTTTAGGATTTAGGCTATAGGTCTAATCATGAAGGAAATTAGTCCCAATTTGAGCTTGTTAAATCCATTTGTGACTACATAATGTGATTTTGTGCTCAATTTGACCCAATTCCATCACAGATTGAACCAATTAGTCAATTGCGGCAATTAGTGATGTAATTTAGGACAGATTGAGCCCCTTGAAACTAAATTTTATCCTAAAAGATGTTAATTTAGGCTAAATGAATTGGTTTAGGGTTTAAGGTTTAGGGCTTAGGGTATAAGGTATAAGGTTTAGGGTTTAGGGCATAGGGTCCAATTTCAAAGGCAATTAGGGATAATTTAAGCTTATTCATCCTATTTGTGACTACAAAATATGATTTTGGGTTCAATTATCCCCCATGATATCCCAGATTGAGCTAATCGGTCAATTAGGGTAGTTAGTGATTTGATTTTGGCTAGATTGAGCCTTATGAACCTAATTCTTAGTTTAAATGATGTTAATTAGGGATAAAATAATTGGTTTAGGGTTTAAAATTTTTATGATTTAGGGTTCAAGATTTAGCACTTAGGGTTTAAGGTATATGGTTTAGAGTTTAGGGTATAGGGTCTAATTATGAAGGTAATCGAGGCTAATTTGAGTTCGTTGAACCTACTACTCTATGATTTTAGGCTTAATTATTTGAGGTACAATCATTGAGAAGGGGGTGAATCAGTGAATCAAAATATTTAAAAAATTCAATCTAAATCCTTTAAACCCTTAGTCATACACCATAATAAATCAAGAAGCAAATAACCCACTCATAATAATGAACATGAAATATAAGCAAGATAACACAAGATCTATGTGGGAAACCCTCTTGGGGGAAAAATACACTCTCAAGCCTGCAAACACATGGACTACTTGTCCTATAGAATGATTACAAACATGAGACTTTAGTGAAGCACTTGTTATGCCTATTTTTTACATCCCCCAAAATTTTTCAAAAATCTATACTTACTACCATAGAGATGACCCTGCCATAAAGCCTAAAATTGTGTCGAGGACCTTATTGATTGATAGTATTTTGGATGCATATATGATTATGAAATTATAATGATTTGTTGATAGATTTTATTTATATTTTAAGTGGTTTTGAAGAGCATGTTGGATAAGATGATATACATGAAACACCACAAGCCCTGACGACTGAATGGTAGCGAATGGAGAAGCGATGGGCGGCCCATCGACTGGCCCCAGGAAGGACGTGCCTTTGCTTGGGGCAAGATTTACAGGACTGGAGAAGTATGTGAACAGCAACCGCTCAAAGCTGAGCAAAGTCAACGGTTGTCTTTTAAGAAGCCAGGACCGACCTGTTTTGGTCATATCCCTTGATTATGTGTAGGAGGATGTGGAGTATCTTTCTTCACACACTCTGATATGTAAATTCTTGGGAATTCAAATCTCTCTGACTGCCTTGGAAGCCTGGATCCAATGCTCTTGGCATATAGAAGGGGACTTTGACATCATGCTGGCAGGTAATAGTTACTTTTTAGTGAATTTTTCTTTTGTTTCAGATCGGAATAGAATTTTTGAAGGGGGCCCTTACTTTTATGAGCAGGTGGGGCTCTTTCTCAAACCCTGGCATCTGGGGTTCAATTCAACAGAAGAGCTCCCAACGTGTGTACCGGTCTGGGTTCGCCTACCAAGACTACCCTTGGAATTTTGGCGGGAGGACATCCTTAGGTAGATTGATACCACGCTGGGAACCCCAACAGCTATTGCCCATCAATCACTGGAAAAAAAGGTAATTTCATATGCTCATATTTGTGTAGATATTGATTTGAATAATCTGTTACCAGACTCCATGGAAATCTGTATGGGCTCCTCGTCCTGGATACAACAGATAGATTATGAATCTATCCCGTTCTGATGCCGTATCTGTCATATATATGGCCATTTACATTGCCAATGCCCAAGGGCTGCCAATGATAATGAGACTGGTCATAAATCCTCAGTGCCAATTTTTGCTATTGCTGGCAAAGGAAATGGATGCTCGGTGCTTACTGATAATGCAAAATCCCAGCTAGACAGGGGAGATAAAGGGAAAAACCCTGTAGTCATTGTAGGTATGGCGCAAGGATCAGCTGAACACAAGGGTGTGGAGATGGATGGATTCATACCAGTTAGGAGACAGGGGAAAGGAAGAAGTCAGAAATGTAAGAATGCTGACCGATAGGCTGACTTGGGCTTCAACAAATTTGAAGCACTTGACTGTATGGCCATTGAGGATGGCATTCCATTAGAGTCCCAGGTGGAAATGCTTGAGGCAGACAAACTACTCACAGGACCTAATGAGGTATAAGACATGTGTTTTCAACCAGCCTTGGTGAGCTCTTTGAGGAAGGAGGAGGAGGCACATGAGGCTCTTCATGACACGCCAGACAAGGAAACTAGATGGGCTGATTTGCTTAAGGAAAATGAAACCAGCAGGAAAGAAAAAGGGCCAGCCTCAGCACTTGGGTTAATGCAGTGACCTTTCAAGAAGGGCACCTCTTCTACTCCCCCCAAAGTTGGGAGAAGAAAGGAGCAAGAAAGGCTCAAACTTGCAGGGGATTTACTGGTGGAATCAGGGGTTGTCAAAACCTTAGATGAGCACTTCCCCCAATCCACTCAATGATTGTCTTATCATGGAGTGTAAGGGGTTTAAATAGTTTCCCCAGACAAAAAGCTATACGTAGATTGGTGATGGAACACTCTCCAGATATTCTCTGTATCCAAGAGACCAAATTATCTGTTGATTCATTGTTCGCCTGTATGCCAAACTTATGGTCATCTGGCCATTGTCAATGTATAGGGGCAGTGGGGAACTCTGGGGGGATTGCTATGTGCTGGGACCCAAGGAAAGTAGCACCAATCCATTGGGTTTCCTGCCTGTCTGCCATCTCTATGGTTGCCTCTTCCCTAGAAAATGGGGAACTCATTTTGGTGACCATTGTTTATGCACCTGTGGATACTGATGGTCAAATTCAGCTTTGGGTGCATATTTGTTATGTTCGAAGCTGCTTCCGTACCTTACGTGGATTGTAGTTGGGGTTTTTAATGCGGGTTTGTGTCTGGAAGAGAAAAGAGGTGGGCTGAACCGGCTAGGGCCATCTTTTGAGTGTCTTCGACATAATGTGGAGTGGTTGCGTCTCTCAGATGTCAAACCTTCAATGGGCTATTCGCGTGGAGTAATAGAAGATTAGGTAATGCTACCATTTCTGAACGTTTGGATAGATTCTTTGTTTCTTGTTTCTAGCAATCTAGTGCTATCTCCCTTAACTCTGAAATTTTGGATTGGAGAGGCTCTGATCATTGGCCTATCAAGCTGTCCACCAGTTCCATTGTGGGACCCAAAAAGCCTCCATTTAAATTCCAGTTGATGTGGTTTTGTGACCCATCTCTCCATGACATCATTGGACAGTGGTGGAGATAGGGAAGTCCTGCTTATGGTACAGCCATGTATTCCATCCTTAAAAAGATGCAATTTGTAAAAAGAAAGTTGCAAATCTGGAATCGTAACTATTTTGGCAATTTACACAGTATGAAGAAGAAGGCTCAAGATTGGCTAGATGGGATAACTAGACAAATAAGAGATGGTGGATTATCGAATGAGCTCAGGGAGGAAGAATTTAAAGTAGTTAAAACCTTAGAGGAGTGGGAACTCAGAGAAGAAATCTATTGGAAGCAGAAGGCTAGGATTGACTGGCTCTAGGAAGGGGACAAAAATATGGCTTTTTTCCATAAGTCCGTCCAGGGGAGGTATAATAGGAACTTTATTTCTACTCTTGTTACTCAGGATGGGCTGCGCCTTACCTCTGCTCAAGATATTAACAGGGAGGTTGTCCGGTTCTTTTCAGCTCTCTTTGCTGGAGATCCTCCGCTTGAAGAGTTGGCTGAAAACACAGTTTTATCTTGCATACCTTCAGTGGTGATGGCGGAAAAGAATGAGTTTCTCATGAGACTGATTAGCTTGGCTGAGGTTGAAGAGGCGGTGTTCAGCATGAAGAGAGGCAAAGCCCCTGGACCAGACGGATTCCCAGCCAAATTCTTTCAAGATTTTAGGGACATCATTAAATAGGACATGATGAATGTCATTCAGGAGTCGTATTCTAACAAAGAAATGCTAAAAGTACTAAATGCCACTTTCTTGGTCCTAATCCCTAAGCAAGATCAGGCTCAGAGACTTAATTTGTTCAGGCCCATAGCGCTCTGCAATGTTGTTTATAAAATCATTTCAAAGCTGATTGCTCAGAGGCTTAAAGGGTACCTTCCCAGACTCATCTCTGAAGAACAAGGGGATTTTGTGGCAGGCAAACAGATTTTGGATGGAGTGGTTATTGCTTTGGAAGCTATCCATTCTATGAGCACGTCTCAGGAACATGCTATGTTTATCAAGCTCGACCTTACCAAAGCTTATGACAGGGTTAGCTGGAGATTTTTGCACAAAGTCCTCTTGGCGTTCGGCTTTAATTAGGGATGGATTGACTGGGTGTTGAGCTGTATTACTATGCCCTCCTTTTCGGTCCTTATCAATGGGAATCCGTCGGAGCTCATTGCAGCTTCAAGAGGCCTTCGCCAAGGAGATCCGCTATCTCCTTGTTTATTATTCTAGCTGAGGGTCTCAGATGTCTTCTCAAACAATGTGTCTCCCAAAATATGTTGCATGGGTGGAGGTGGGGGAGTGGGATTTTTATCCTGACTCACCTCCAATTTGTTGATGACACCATCTTTGCTGGTAGAGCGAGAATTCAAGAAGTGGACTCCTTTCGAGTCAATCTTGACACCTATCGGGAGGCTTCAGGGCAGAAAATTAATGAACAAAAGTCCTCTATTTTCTTTTTTAACACTCCTATAACTATTCAGAGGAGGATTGTTGCCATTGAAAAGGTTCCAAATTCAAGCCCTTCCGGTGATTTACCTTGGAATCCCCATTATGGTGGGAAGACAGCCTAGGTTGTTCTGGCAGAATATTTTGGACAAACTTAGGCAAAAAGTTGGTCATTGGACCCATAAGTGGCTCTCTACGGCTGGAAGAGTGACTCTTCTTCAATCTATTATTCAAGCATTGCCCATCTACCGTTGTATGGTCCAGGCTACCCCTGTGTACTTCTTGAAGGAATTTGATGCCCTTTCTAGACAATTCCTTTGGAGCGGTAACCTGCATAATGCTAGATGGAGCCTTATCAATTAGGCTACTGTGTGTCATCCTAAGCATGAAGGAGGGCTTGGTTTCTGATTTGCTATATTGGCCAGTCAAGCTCTTGCTGCCAAGCTCTACTGGAGATGGTGTGCCAACCATTCTGCTCTATGGGCTTGTATTTTGATTGGTAAGTATTTTCCCAGCATTGAATCCCAGCATATTCCCAGGCTCCCGCTTGAGGGGAGAGGGTCGATGGTTTGGAAGACTCTCAAGCTTGGCACTCAGCTCGTCAAAAGCAACTTTTTTTGGATTTGTAATAGCGGGATGGAGGCTCTCTTCTGGAGAGATTCTTGGGATGGTGCACCATCCCTCTTATATTCTCATCTGCATCTGCAGGACCTCAGCGAGTCCTTTCACACTGCTGGCTGGCATATAGTGGCGCACTACAAGGAAGCTTATAACATGGGCACGACCATTGGTTATAGGTGGAAAAATTCCTCTGATTGGCCACCGAGAGGTTCTGAAGAGGAAAGGCGAGAACTTACTCGCATTCTTGATTCCAGAAGTTATAGCTCCCTACAAGGGAGAGATGATCTTGCCTGGGGGGAGATGATACTGGGCAGTATACTATTTCTTCTGGTTATAAGGCCTTGACCAGACAATTTCCTATTGGTGGGCAGTTCGTTTGGGGGAAGAAAATCTGGAACAGGGTTGCTTGGCCCAAGTGCAATTTCTTTTTATGGTTGTTGACTCACAACAGATGTCTTACCTAGGACAATCTATGTAAGAGGGGTTTTCAGGGGCCTTCAATCTGTGTTTTGTGTCACAATAATGAGGAAACGAGCTCACATCTATTTTTTTAATGTGAGTATGCTAAGTGGATTTGGCATCTGTGGTGGAATGCCTGGGGCTCTACTTGCTGGCATGTTTCTTCATTGGCTGAGTTTTCGGATCGACTTGGCCAAGCTCCTTCAAAGTTTTCTCTTCTCCAAAATGCCGGGATTGCTGGTCCCTCTTTTATATTCTAGAATTTATGGCTCGAATGAAATAGAAGGGTCTTTAGGGGCGCACAACAGGGAATGAATGTTCTGTGGTTGAAAGTCATTAGTTCACTGCAAGAGACATTGCACGCGAAGTGTGGGGAGTGCAACATGTTGGATCATGAAGCCACTGCCATTTGCCTTCGCTTGGGCTTGGACCTGACTCCTACTCACGTGGCTGTGGTGAGCGGTCCTTTGTTGGCTCGCAATAGGAAGTGGTCGAAGCTTGTTAGCAGAAGTGGGCACTGGACCCATCCTGAAGAAGGGGGTATCAAAATTAATCTGGATGGCTCCTCTCATGGGAACCCAGGGGAGGCCGATATTGGAGGCATTGGTTGGGACTAGACCAGAAAAATCCAGCTTCTCTTCTCCATTTACAAGGGCCATCAGATGAACAACCTCATGGAAGCCATGGCCATCCTAGAGGCGGTAAAACAATGTTGTTAAAATGGCTGGGAAAATATTATTTGCGAATCGGATTCGCAAGTCGTTATTAATTTGTTGAATAAATGTGATCCTGGCAAGGTGAACTGGCAGTTACAGAGAGTTATTTGTCAGGTACCTAGAACAACAAACATGCTCTGATACCAGTTGTCGGGGAATCCAAGAATAAACACACCTGTTCTGATCCCACTTGTTAGGATCTTACTCCTCAGAAAGATCACAATATGATTACCAAATATAAGTAATTAAACATGCAAAAATAACCAGAAACACAAGTAACTAGAATTCACAAATAACACAGAATATGAGAGACAATACACTATCTTGTATTAACACTTTACAGAAAAGAATACAATAAAGAGCCGCCACACTCTTCCACCTTACAGAGGCTTCCCACACCTCAAGTGTACATTAATTCTTCTTCAAAACACTCTCCTACCAAAAACGGTCCCAACAACCAACTCACACACAGAATTGGTGTTCACCTCTCCAACCAATCAGTAATAACCCTGCCAGTACACCAAGCACTCTATAGTACTTCAAGTTGATCTCCCATGAACCTAAAACCTGCAATTCAATAGACCATACTTACACATGTAGATCTCCTATGAGCTTGCAACAACCTACAACTCAATGATCTTACAATGGAAGGAACTTCCTTGCCTTCCTTATCAGCTCATACTTTACAATACATGCCAATGGGTCTATAAATAGATCCCAGACTTAAACAATAATTGAGACTCTTAATTTAGACTAATTATCCATGTAGCTCAAGACTCTAACTGGTCTTTACATGCAAACACTCCGTTCACTTAACTAACTATTCGTGCAACAAACAGTTCTGTAACACACAGGCGACTGACGCCAGTCCTTGCTTGCCTGGTTCTACCGACGTCGGCTGACTTCCTACCGATGCTAGTTGCCTTCTGCTTCATCTTGACTGATGTTGGTCATGCTACAGATGCCGGTTCTACTGGTTCTTTAGCAACCTTCTATTTCTATCTGCAAAGTTGAAGCTTTTAGCTCCACAACCTAACAATCTCCCACTTAGAGATAAATAGTTGTAACTGTACCTGTACCTATACTTTGTCTCATTTGTTCCCTTGGCTTTGTATCCCTCCTCAAGATCACTCTTGAAGACCAACCACCACACACCTTTTAATGCAACTCATGTCATCCAAATCACCTGCCACATCCACATCTACAAACCATGTAGAAAATAACTTGAACCTGCATAGCATGTGCACCTGCTGCTGGTCCCTCTAAGAATCCACTGAACTGCCCTTTAGTACTTCTCTCCTGGATTGGCTCCTAACTTGTGACAACTCCCACTGCTTGGGAAAACTCAAGTTTAGTACATACCATGCACTTAACCTCATTATGTGAATCAAGACACCTGTTCTGTGAACTGTCCAACCATCGACGTGCTAACTGGTCTCACACAATCATCCTGAAATAAAGTCAACATGTGACATTCCATGTCTCTAGAACACACTCATGCCAAAGAACCTTGCTACTCTCAAATTCTTCATGACACACCTCTGAACTAGCTTTACCTTTAGTTCAGTAACTACCTGTATATGTAACCCTGCAACAAGCACATCATACAGTAATAAGATAATGTAGCTAATATTATCCAACCTGGTAAAGAGAAACATAATGATCAAACCTCCATTGCCCTGCAGCTTATACAAGACCATATACCATGATCTTCCGTCTCACATGTCCATTTCCGCTCTTCTTCATCCTGAACATCCATTCATCTCTCAGTGCTTACTTCCAGCTGGCAACTCTACCCAAAACTCCTGTTTGGTTCTCCTCCAAGGAATCACATCCTCCATCCATGCCAAGCTCCCATTGTTTCTTAGATCTACCTGTTCTGCTTCTTCAATAACTTCCTGGTTCTATACCATAAGTGAGCAACAAGTAGTGTAAAGAAGGGAAATGATGAATTTGAGGCTTATATACCCTTTAAGTCCTCCATATGGGTGTTTGAGACTCCTTGACAGCTTGTTGTCCACCCAAAATTCATCTCAGTGATCGATGTCAGTTACATCTCAGTCTGCACCCAACCGATGTCGGTTCCCTACGACTGCCTCCTTGCCGACATCAGTTCCCCTTGGCCGACATCGGTAGTTATCTGCCCTGAGTCATCGACTTCGAGTTGCACATAGCCGACGTCCGTCCCTGTCTAGATGCCGACGTCAGTTTTCCTATCGACGTCGGTCTTTGTGTTTTTCTAGTGAGAACTGACCTTTTCCCACGAGCTCCTTTTGGATCAGACACTTGTCCAAATCACCCTTGCTCTACTCAGAATTCTTCTGCCCCTTGTGCTAAACTCTGTCTGTCACCTTCTCCTTGAAAATCAAGGCTTTCCTGTTCTTGTCACTAACATCGGATTCCTCAAGAAACGTTACCTTCTTCTTCTACAGACAGAAATCTTGATCTATACCCTTTGACTCAAGAACATGCATCTCTTTCTTATTCATGTGACCAAGCCTATTAAGCCACATCTTCGAATCTACAACTGAAGTAGATAACCCAGAAAGAGAATCAGTAATACAAGTAGATAGATAAAGCATACCTACTTTCTTACCTCTAGCTACAACAAGTGCACCCTTGGTAACCTTCCATGAGTCTGCTATGAGAGTTACTGTGCAACCCTCATCACCCAAACTTCTAACAAAAATCAAATTCTGCTCCAGAACTGGGACATGCATGACCTCCTTTAACACCCATGTGTTACCTATCTACAATTTCAGCTTCACTTTCCCTTTGCCAACCCTCTGACAAGGCTTACCATCCCCTACACAAATTTCTCCAAAGTCTCCCTGGACATACTCATGAAAAAATTCCCTATTTGGGGATGCATGAAAAGAGGCACTAGAATCTAAAACCCAAGATTCTACTTTATCCAAAGAACATACCAGAACATCCTGTGCAATGTAATCCGCAACATCTACTTCTTCTTCATGTCCTTCATGCTGATCTTCACCCGATCTGCAATCTCTTTTTAAGTGCCCTTGCTTTCCACATTTCCAGTAGGTTATTCTACCATACCTGGACTTGGATCTCCTACCTATCTTTGACCTTGATCTCCCATGCTCTATCTTCTCTCTTTGCCTTCCTCTGCCTTCAACACTCAAAGCATTCCCTGATGATTCACCTGTGCTTTTCCTGCGTATCTCTTCATTCAAGATCACACTCACAATATCATCCACTTTTAAGATTTTTGAAGCAGATGCAGTATTAGAAACTACCATTACCAAACTCTCCCAACTTTCAGGTAATGAACACAAGATTAAGAGAGCCTTAATTTCATCATCAAAAACAATATTGACTAAACTTAACTAGTTTACCAAACCATGGAAATCACTAAGATGACTATGTACAGATCCACCTTCCAACATTTGCAAATTAAATAATTGCTTCATAAGAAATACCTTATTTGAAGCCGAGGGTTTTTCATATAAATTTTCCAAAGATTAAATCAACTCCACCATTGTCTTACACTGTGATAAGCTAGAAATCACAGATGATGCAAGACTCAATCTTATAGATCCCAGAGCCTTCCGATCAAGAACCTCCCATTCTTCATCCTTCATATCCTGGGGCTTGCAATCAACCCCACCCAATGGTAAGTACAAATCTTTCTGATACAGATAATCCTCAATCTGCATCCTCCATAAGTGGTAGTTCTTGCCATTAAACTTCTCCATTCGTAGCTTACTGTCTTCTGCCATTGCTCTACTCCCACTCAAACAGAAACCCTGTGAGTAACCTGTAATCAAAACACACTAACCAGATCTAATCCAACCTATTAGTATCCCAACCTAAAAGCTTTGATACCACTTGTCAGGTACCTAGAACAACAAACATGCTCTGATACCAGTTGTCGAGAAATCCAAGAACAAACACACCTGTTCTGATCCCACTTGTTAGGATCTTGCTCCTCAAAAAGAGCACAATATGATTACCAAATATAAGCAATTAAACATGCGAAAATAACCAGAAGCACAAGTAACTAGAATTCACAAATAGCATAGAATATGAGAGACAATACACTATCTTGTATTAACACTTTACAGAAAAGAATACAATAAAGAGCCGCCACACTCTTCCACCTTACAGAGGCTTCCCACACCTCAAGTGTATAGTAATTCTTCTTCAAAACACTCTCCTACCAAAAATGATCCCAACAACCAACTCACACACAGAATTGGTGTTCACCTCTCCAACCAGTCAGTAATAACCCTGCCAGTACACCAAGCACTCTATAGTACTTCAAGTTGATCTCCCATGAACCTGCAACCTACAATTCAACAGACCATACTTACACATGTAGATCTCCTATGAGCTTGCGACAACCTGCAACTCAATGATCTTACAATGGAAGGAACTTCCTTGCCTTCCTTATCAGCTCATACTTTATAATACATGCCAATGGGTCTATAAATAGATCCTAGACTTAAACAATAACTTAGACTCTTAATTTAGACTAATTATCCATGCAGCTCAAGACTCTAACTGGTCTTTACATGCAAACACTCTGTTCACTTAACTAACTGTTCGTGCAATGAACAATTTTGCAACACACAGGCGATCGATGCCGGTCCCTGCTTGCCTGGTTCTGTCGATGTCGGCTGACTTCCTATCGACGTCGGTTGCCTTTTGTTTCATCTTACCGATGTCGATCATGCTACCGATGCTGGTTCTACTGGTTCTTCAGCAACCTTCTATTTTCGTCTGTAAAGTTGAAGCTTTTAGCTCCACAACCGAACATTATTCATCAGATTCTGCAACTAAGTACTTCTCTGCATTCGATTTCCTTCATACACATCCCCCGTGAGTGGAATCATGTTGCGGATTGTCTTGCTAAGTGGGCCTCAGAAAATGGGCCCTCCTGGAATATTACTGAGCTAAAAATGCTTCCTACGGGATTATACCAGTAGCTAGTCCAACTTGTGGACCAGGAGAATGACTTGTAACCTTTGTCTCATTTGCGTTTCTAATAAATTTTTACCCCTCTTTTAGTTTTAAAAAAAAGAGCATGTTGGATAAATGAATAAAATATGCATTTATGATTATAGATGTGATCAGTTTTTCTGCTATTCAGATTCAGTATACTTTGATAGTTTTAGTTGATGCATGGATTTCCAATTTTCAGTCATATTTGATGATATGTGGTGATGTTTTGATATTCATGAGTAACTTTGATTTATGATTCATATAGTAGTGTTGATATGATACTTTGAAAGATATTACAATCAATTTTTGGTACAATCGAAAGTTGTTTTGAAAATATACAACTCAGTTTATTCACTACTTGATATGATGATTATTTGAAATTCAAATATGCTTTGGATGATTCAAAAATACTTATATCTGAATTTATTGAGCTATAAAATTGGTTTGTTTTGACTCTACATCTGTTACATAGCTTGATTCATGAAAACCTAGTTTGCATATGAAAATTTAGTTATTATGGTGATCATAGTTCCAAAACATGTATTTCATTTCTTGAAGGTCGATAAGAGATTAATGAGATATATGTAGCATACAAATTTTGGGAAGATCATATATTTCAAGTACATGTCATTAGAAAATGAAGCAATATACATTTGTTTGTCACTAAGTTTGCATTCATGTACCAATTATCTAAAGGGACCTATCCTAGCATTCATGGCATATTTTAATTTTGAGGCTAAGTCATAATAGTGTGAAATATATGAATTAGTCATGGATGTGGCTTAAATCATAAGTGTCAAGGACCCTTTTGTTTGGTCAATAAGAAATTTCAAGGTTTTGACCTGGTTAATACATTTGATGCATTTGCAAAATATAACTATTGGTTAAAAAGTGGGACATAATTCTAAGGACCTTGGTCATTTTTTTAGTTAATCGATAATATTGATATCATTATGAAATGCATGAGTCACAAGAACCTTCGATGGGTGACAAGGAAAATATTGGATCGAGCTAGACACCACTTGGAAGATTGAACCGTGAGCGAGGTGAGTTATCAAATGCATTTAAGATTAGATGTGTGTGCATAATACGCAAGATTATTTGAAGATTTGGTGGTATTGGGCATTAATGACTAACTAATATCCTTGGTTGATGGAATTTGGAAAAGTGTTTAGTGTGAAGGTTAGTTGGTTGCTAAATTTGATAGTGTCGATAAGTTACTTAGTAAGATTGCTAAGTATGCCATTAGTTAATGCTAACCAATGGAAAATGACCATGTCATTGGGTTGGTTACGAGTTCAAAGTGGTGAATAAAAGATTTGTTTTTATTTATTTTATTTATTTGTTTACAAGATCTAATCTGGAGTGAAGCACTGGTAAGATATTTGGTTAGTTGCAAAACAAGGTGTGGAGTGAATATTTAGCAAGGTTTTGAGCGTCAAAACCAAGTATGTTTAGTTGTGTTGATCAATTTCTCTTCAAAAGCATTCTATTGATATATGAAGGTTTACAATGAAGAAAGAAAATTTTAAATGATTTTGGTTTCTTATGAGAATGAAGTTATGAGTTTTATTTTGATTAAATATGGGAAAATATGGAAGTATTTTGAGGTTTTCAAGTAAATATTTGCATACAGTGTTATTAACTATTCATGGGTTTATTTGGGCATCAAAAGTTAGAACTATAGTATGATATATATGTGTGTGTGTGTGTGTGGTTTGATGCACACAGAGTTTGAAAAGAAGTGTTATCTGTTTAGAATCTTTAGAAATATGTTGATATTCTTGCAAAACTATGATTATTGGTTGCATGATTTGAGTTTTTCATAAATTTGTTGCATGCAGTAAAGTTTTGGGTTTTCGAAAGTCATTTTTCTTAATTTGCACGAATGACGCAATCGTATGCATGGAGATTCATCACCATTTTTTATTAGGAATAAATTAATAATGTTCCTAGTTTTGGTTGAATCTCGAGGTATGAGGTCTGGTTTTGTATTGCCAAATGATTCTTTCAAAAACTATTTCAAAGAATATTTTTAAAATGATGCATCTTTTTCAGTCTTAGAATGGAAATAATTTATCTTTCTTTTCAAAGCTGGTATAGAATAGATAAACAACCTGGATATATATGTCAAGGGTTTTGATATTTTTATATCATGTTCAAATCTTGATTTTATAGATTATGGTCTAGGGTATGTGCTTGGTTATCCTCCAGTATACAAAAGTTTTGATTTTTTTTACTTTTATTCGGGTTGGAATGGTGACTATCGTGCATGAATTTTATAGATATATGGAAAGTGTTCAAATTTTCCTTAGCTATTCTCATGCTTGAAACTGCCTGCCTTTAAAATTTCTATCAGATGAGTAGACAAAAAATATCTTCATTTTGGTATTGACCTAGGGTTTATGTCCTAAGTTGAATCCATGAATAACATTTATGTGGATAGAAAAGTAAATGGTTTGAAAGTGGTAATGGAAAATTTAGTTTGGTATATTTTGAATATATTCGAAGTCATGAAGGTTGTTGAAATGGTTCTACATAAATTGGTTAGTCTACATCAAACACATTTATGTAAAATCAATTTGCATACATTTTTAAAGTGGATGGGCTCATGCATATATATGTGAATATCATCATTCATAAAGTCACATTTTGATTAGTTCTAGTTGATTTATGGTTTGATATGATAGTAATGATTTCAAAAATCTAGTCTGGTTTTAGTGAGAATGTGTTTGGCAATGTTTGAAATTGGAATCATTATGTGAAAATGTGAAATAGACCAGTTGGCTATGTTGAAAATGGTTTGGTATAAATCTCTCTATATATGTGGATATTGTAATGGATTTTAAGCTATTTGAAAACATGAAGTTACATTTGAATTTTTATCTCAATATTGAGGTTTTGAACTTTTGTTTAAGAATGGATATTGAGATAAAATTTGATGAAATTGGCATCATATTATTATATATGGAAATAAATATAGTTTGGATTCAAATTTAGTACAATGAGTTTTAGTGTAATGCAATTTTTAGCTTCATTTGCAATTTTGTCTTTTTGAACAAACATTTCCAAACTTAGATTTTGCTGCTATATTTTAGATTATCAGTATGTCTAGGTAGGACCAACCAATAATGAGTAATAATGATGGAAGATGGGGGAAAAATTACAATAGAGGTGGTAGTTAGTCAGGTTTTAGTAGAAGTTTTAATAGGGATGGAGTTCATGCAGGACATTTTGGGCCTAGATTCTATAGAGGCACAATGACGTCTATTCATTTTGATGCCTATGACCTAGAATTTTAGAATAGTTTTAATAATTTACCAGTTAACCTAAAGGTTATAGTGGTTTTTGTGGCCATATAATTGGGGCTCATGCACATTCCTAAAGTAGTTTATCTCACCACTTAGAGCATGATCCTCATTTCTGTCGGGAACCTAGAACAATAAACATGCTCTGATACCACTTGTCAGGATCTTGCTCCACCAATAGAGCACATATGATTACTTCTTGTATTAGCAACTAAGCACAGAATTTAACCAGAATCAATAAGTAACTAGAAATATGAAACAACACAGGAATATGAGAGACAATACACAATTGTATTAATAATCACTCAGAAGAATATACAATAAAGAAGATGCCACTTCTTCTTCCACCTCAAAGGCTCACCACACCTCAAGACCTTCTTCCCTCTCTCTCTCGGTCCCAACAATCAACTCCAATACAAAATTGATGTTCACCTCTCCACCAGTTAGTAACATGCTGCCAGTGCACCAAGTACACAATCGTACTCCAATTAGATCTCTTGCTCTCTGCTGCTACCTGCAAATCACTAGAACTTACTCACCATTATAGATCTCCAAAAGAAGCCATGCTTACCTACTGACCAAGATCATACAAATACAAAGAACCCTTCTGATTCTCCAAACCAACACCCACACTTGGTACTATGGCACTAGGAGGAACACACCATTGCTCTCCTCTCTTAGAAGGAGCTTATTTGCTCTCTTACTCTCTAGCTACAAGTTTACAATACAGCCCATGAGTCCATATATAGATCTCATGCTTACAATAATTAGACTATCTTAATTACAATAATTAGACGCGCAACTCAAGACTACAACTAGCCTTCAACATGCAAACTGACAGTCTCAAAATAGACTCTCTGGAAACAACATGCAATCTGCATGTTCATGCACAAGCTGCCGACGCCAACTCCTCCATGACCGATGTCGGCCGACTGGTAACCGATGCCGGTTGGTTCCTCACTACTATCTGACCAACATCAGTTGATTAGACCGATGTCAGTTGCCCTGCAACACATTTTGCAACTCTCCACAACCTTCGTAACCTCCATAACTTCTTTTGTTTGCATCTTGGTGAAGCTTTTAGCTCCACAACCTAACAATCTCCCACTTGGAGATAAACAGCTGCACCTGTACCTATATCTATACATCATCTAAATTATTCCCTGGCTTGTATCCCTCTTCAAGATCCATCCTGAAGACCAACCACCACACATCCTATGATGCCTTTCCTGTCATTCAAGTAACCTGCCACATCTGAACCTACATATCCATGTAGTGAACACCTCGACCCTGCATAACAAGAATCACTGCTGCTAGTCCCTCTTAGATACCTGAGAATCCACTGAACTGCCCTCCAGTACTCCTTCCCCGAATTGGCTCCATACTTTTTGACAACCCCCACTGCTTGGGAAAACTCAGGTCTACACTAGACCTCATGTGATTTCAAACCCTATTCTAAGCTAAGCTTGAACTGTCTAGCCCTTGGTGTGCTTTCTGATTCTGCATCCTGCATCATGAACCCCACCAACACCATCTTCACATCAGCTCCCACTGGAGATAAAATCTCCATGTCTCTTATGCCAAAGAATTTCGCTGCTCTAAATTCTTCCTGACATACCTCTGAACTAACCTTACCCTTAGCTCAGCAAAACCCTGTATCTCTGAACCTATAACTAGTATTCCATTCACATACAATAACTGGATAATGTCGCGACTCATCATCCATCTGGTAAGACAAAACCACAATAGTTACACTGACATTGACTGAAGCCATGCTTAGTCATCCACCTGTCAAAACCTGTACCACTGTCTTGCAGCTTCCTCAATACCATATGCCTTGGCCTTCTGTCTCACGTATCCATCCACTCTCTTCTTTAAATTGGGAATCCATCCCTTATCCAGTGCTTTCTTCCAGCTGACAACTCTACCAACAAATACCTGTTTGGTTCTTCTCTAAGGACTCACACTCCTCATCCATGCCAAGCTCCCACTGTATCTGGATTCTACCTACATTGCCTCTTCACGTCTTCCTGGTTCTTGACCATCAATAAGCAATATAAAGAAGGTGAACAATGAATATGAGGTTCACTTACCCTTTCTGACCTTGATATGAGCATTTGAGACCTGTTGACAGCTTGTTGTCTGCCCACCATCCATTCCAGTGACTGATCTCAACCATCTCCCAGTCTGCAACCGACCGATGTTGGTTCCCTGCACTGACCCTGACTGCCGACATCGTTTCCCTAGCCGACGCCGGTATCCCTTCTGCCAACGTTGATTCCTTCATGACCGACGTTGGTCTTCCTGTTACCGATGTCGGTTACTGTCTGACCGACACCGGTACCTATGTTCGCTTGTGAGTGATAAATTTTTACCTGTGAGCTCTCCATGGATCAAAATCCAGTTCAAATCAACATAGCCCTACTCAGAATAATTTAGTTCCCTCACCTGATCTCTATCTATCATCTCCTCCATGAACACTAAGGCTTTCCAGTTCTTTAGCTTGTCAAAGACATTTGACCTCCGCCTAAAAACTTGCATTCCCCTCCTACATATGTGACCAAGCCTACAAAGCCACATCTCTACAACAAAAGGTGAATCAGTAATAGAAGTAGATAGATAAAGGATACCTACTTTCTTACCACCATCTAATTCAAGTGTATCCACTGTGAGAGTTACTGTGCATCTCTCATCACCCAAATTTCCTGAAGAAATTAGACTCATCTCCAAGACTGGTACTTGCATGACTTCCTTCACCACCTGTGTGTTATTCATCTGCAATTTCAGCTTCACTTCCCCTTCGTTAATAATCTGACAAGGCTCTCCAACCCCTAAATAAATCTCTCCAAAGTCTCCAAAGACATTCCCATGAAAAGATGCTCTATTTCGGGCTGCATGGAAAGAGGCAAAAGAATCTGTAAATAAAGATTCTACTTTATCCAGAGCAACCTATGCAACATCACCTGCAACATCTACTTCTACACGCTGATCTTCTACCAACCAACAATCTCCTTTTACCTGCTCTTTCTTTTCATCAATCAGACCATTCATGCTATTCAGTTTCTCCATTCGTAGCTTACTTTCTTCTACCATTGCTATACTCCCACTCAATCTAAAACCTCTACGAGTGACCTGTAATCAAAAACACTACCAGATCTGAACCACCTGTTAGTCAACCCAACCAAAAGCTCTGATACCACTTGATGGTATCAGCTCTTGAACCTACAACCAAGGCTATGATACCACTTGTCAGGAACCTAAAACAATAAACATGCTCTGATACCACTTGTCAGGATCTTGCTCCACCGATAGAGCACATATGATTACTTCTTGTATTAGCAACTAAACATGGAATTTAACCAGAATCAATAAGTAACTAGAAATATGAAACAACACAGGAATATGAGAGACAATACACAATTGTATTAATAATCACTCAGAAGAATATACAATAAAGAAGATGCCACTTCTTCTTCCACCTCAAAGGCTCGCCACACCTCAAGACCTTCTTCCCTCTCTCTCTTGGTCCCAACAATCAACTCCAATACAGAATTGATGTTCACCTCTCCACCAGTTAGTAACACGCTGCCAGTGCACCAAGTACACAATATACTCCAAGTAGATCTCCTGCTCTCTGCTGCTACCTGCAAATCACTAGACCTTACTCACCATTGTAGATCTCCAAAAGAAGCCATGCTTACCTGTTGACCAAGATCATACAAATACGAAGAACCCTTCTAATTTTCCAAACCAGCACCCACACTTGGTACTGTGGCACTAGGAGGAACACACCATTGCTCTCCTATCTCAGAAGGAGCTTATTTTCTCTCTTACTCTCTAGCTACAAGTTTACAATACAGCCCATGAGGCCATATATAGATCTCATGCTTACAATAATTAGACTATCTTAATTACAATAATTAGACGCACAACTCAAGACTACAACTAGCCTTCAACATGCAAACTGACAGTCTCAAAATAGACTCTCTAGAAACAACATGCAATCTGCATGTTCACGCACAGGCTGTCGATACCAGCTCCTCCATGACCAATGTCGGCTGACTGGTAACCGACACTGGTTGGTTCCTCACTACTATCTGACTGACGTCGGTTGATCAGACCGACGTCGGTTGCCCTGTAATGCATTCTACAACTCTCTGCAACCTTTGTAACCTTTGTAACTTCTTCTGTTTGCATCCTGGTGAAGCTTTTAGCTCCACAACCTAACAATTTCTTACCATTGCAACCCCCTAATTTTATAGGTGAGCCAATTGATGATCCATTGGCTACCAACCAGTTGCTTGTTAATCAACCCAATAATCTTGAAGTGGAGACAACCCATGCTAAGTACCTTAGGAAAATGGTCATTCATTTAAATACACCTTCTCCATATGATGCAGACCTTGGTGGAAAATGTAGAAGGTTGAATTTATAAGGTTGAGATTGGGAGGTTAGGTATATGCTAATAGAAGGAAAACCATGGACATTCCACCTCAAGATGCTGAAAAGAACACTGCTACAAAAAGGAGTGAACTTGAAGCACCGAGAGAAGTCAATATACTAAAAAGGATTAAATTAGAGGTTGATTACAACATGACTGACTTGGGAACTAGATTACTGCCATTCCCTGCCACCGAGATGGAGTATAATGTTTGTCTTCATGAATAGGACAAACAAGTAATTGAAGTGTTATTGGATTTGGATGACTATTGGTTATCTAAGGATTGATCTTTGTTTAGTGTTGAAATTTTTCATATAGAACTTGATATTTTGGATTGACACTTTGATATTTTAAACCTGATAAATTTTGGCAATTTTGGGTAAATACAATGATTCTAGAATTTTGATATAATTATATATGCTAGCTAATTAAAAATGCGTTATGGTTTAAATATGAGTAAAATTTATCAATTTTTTATTTATTATTTTATGATTAATGTGTATTCTACTATATTATTAATTAATATGGACCCCCACCTGTTAAGATTTAGTACCCTGGGTCTATTATTTTAAATATTCTTGATCAAATTAAGACTTTTTAAGTCTTAATTAAATTTATCCTTAACCAATTTTAGTTTAATTAGTTAACTTTGTTAAAATTTAATTAGTTGACATTAACTAATTACTAACTAAATTTAGTTATAACTTATTTCATAACTAAGTTGAAGGTATAAAAAGAGATCAAACATTCATTTGAAGACATAAGCACAACATATACACCCAATGGTACTTTATCTGACGGTTGAGTAAATTGCTTATGCAACATAGTCCTCTACACAGATTTCAAGTATTCAACCTAAATAATGATGTTATTCAAAGTTTTGTAGAGAAAAGATGTTGGTTTTCTCACTGAAATTTATCTTTTTCTACTAAGATAACTCTCATTTTGAGACTCACACATCTTTTGTAATTATCTGAATCTAACTTCAATACAAATAGATCTTTCAAATTTATTCTAAATCTGGTTTCCTTTGTTTTATTTATCTTAAATATAGTTTTAATCTATAGTCTTTTATGTTCTAATTAGTTTAGTTGTTTCTATTCTTTAGTTCTTAGATTAGTTCAGTTCTTTGCTTTATCTTAGATAATTATAGATTTTTCTTAAGTTATTATTTATTTTGATTTACTATAGAATGATTGTTAATATTTAGATCAATATTTGTTTCATTCTACTTTTAATTTAATATCTCATTTCAGTTTTCTAATTTGTTATACGATACTTTCTTATATTCTTGGCTTTAACTTATCTAGTTTTAGTTCAGATAGATCTTAAGTTATTTATAGCTTTGATTTGTTTTATTTTTATTTTAAAGCTTCTTAGTTATTTCTTAATTAGTTTTATTTGAAATTTAGTTTGATCTTTAGTTTCTATTTATCCTAGTCAATTTTATCTTTCATCTTGATAAGTATTTTAATTAGATTACTTTTTTTTGTTTAGCAAATTGTTTCTTAGTTTAATTCTAGTTTTCTGTTTAAGTCATTAGTTTTCTTGTTAATTTAATCTAATAATCTATAGGTTTGTTTCAATTTTATATTGATCATTTCTCTTTATTTCATAAGTTTTATAATTGTTTTTCCTTCTTTTAGATTTAATCTTGATTTTCAGTCTTGGTTTATCTTTAGTTAGCTTCTTTTTAGAATAGTTTCCTAACTAAATTCTCTAGTTTCTCTTATTTTAGATCAATTTTTTGTCACTTACATTAGTTTCATTTATGTCATTAGAATTTCTCTTATTCCTAGAGTGTTCTCTTAGTAGGTTTTCATGTTTTATTTCCTTTTTTGTTTATAATAAGATCTCTTTCTTAGTTCATTTTTTGTTCTAGTTTATTTCTCTTTGTTATAGGATTAGTTTTTGTCTTTATTTCTTTGTTTGTTAGTTGTTTGCTCTTTACTTACGTGTTTGTCTTTCTCTCTTTTTTTTTGATCTTTCTATTCTATTTTGATCTTCTTTCAAGTTAATTAAGAAAGCATGGCAAGAAAGAAGTGAAGATATCATTTAAATATACATATATTATAGAATCAGATTTATATTCTTCAAGAGACTATCTAATTCATAGGTTTTTTCTATCAGATAGAATAGATTATAGTTTCTTATCTTAACTGATTTATGATTTGATAAATAGTTTTCTAATTGTTATAATGGAATAACTTATCTTGATAACTTGTTAATTATTTTCCATAATTTATAATAAAAACCCCCTCACATCTTTAGGATCCTTGATGAACCTTTAAAACCCCTACGATTAGATTGGTAAAATTATAACTTGACCTTTGTGATAATAAAAAAATTTGATTCGTTTATAGTATAATTTTCATCCTCAACAACACCCACTTCACAAGGAGTACCAACCCCTAAAGATGACAAGCACCAACTTGCCTAAGATGTTCAGCACCAACACAACATATATGAAAAGAACAAATCTATAAATTTGATTTATTCTCAATATAATGGAGAAACCCTAAAAAATAACCTCCTTCAATCCTCTTCACTCATTAAAACCTTCACACACAAGCAAGGCATCCAAAACTACCTTTTGGATCAAACTACATGCCTTCGCTCGTTCTCATGTATCAAACCTGTAAATTCAACAATAGAATTATGAACACAAGGTCATATATGTAATCCACACTCTGATATACCTCTCAAGACATCCACATAGCTCTCACAACCTTCAAAAATCTTTTTCTCATCACACACACTCACAACAACTCAACTCTTCATTCTCAAGTCTAGAAACCATCACCTTTGCTTTTACTTTTTAAAGAGTCTTCATCAATATTATATTCTAAAGAAACTAATCAAATATTTCATAAATCCATATGATTAGATCACATGGTTGAACCTTTTAGGATCTTAACTACATCTCCACGTGCTTTAGACACTTCAACACAAGCTCTAATGACTCAAATCAACTCTCTCAGAAAGACCACTTAGAATGGTTACACATAGTCAAAATAAAGTCAAGATATTTTGAATCTCCATAACTAATTAGGGGCATATCATGACATCTAATAATTTCTCATTAGACTTTGAGACTTATACAACATCTTGATACTTATTTTTTTCTTCAATTCTACTCAGAACACCTTCAACTTGCCTCTGCAAGATGGTCACTCAAATTGCCAGTACATTCAACAAACATATTAAACTTTTAAGTAATTTTTCATACTAAATATGAATTATTCAAACCTCTAAAATCCATATATATAGTATTTATGGAGTCTACAACACTCTCCAATAGTTATTTCATCTTGAAACATCAAAATACTATTAACAACTTAAATATCTTTCTCAGATCACTTGTAGAACATAGTCAAACACATAGTCAAATTTAAATCTCAATATCTACAAATATACAAATACAAAAATCTTATAATCAACATTTTTTTATTCACCTTGACTTTCTTTACAACTTATCTTTTTGCATCACCATCAAATGCAACCTAGATCAAAAGATATAACTCAAAAACTACAGACAGGTTTTCCTTCATTAATTTGAATATTTAAATTCTAATGGTCACTAAGAAAATGTTAAACATCAAAAAATTTGACCTCATCTTATGATCCCTAGAAACTTTGACCAAAAATTCACCATCTATATCCTCAAATTAGCCTAATCTTTACCGTGCAATACCGATCATTGATCATTGATCTTTGATCTAAGCTCCCATGATTGTGCCACTTGGAACTTTGTGTGCCTTCTACACACATTGACTCTTTGACTCAACCCACACCATTGATATTTATTTGTATGAATAATCATGAACTATTTATCTTCTATCCAAACTCTAGGAATGTGACACATGTCACTAGCATGTTTATTCTTGACTATTTGACTTCATGTACATCATTGATCTATGTCTGACAAGATCATGCACTTCATTAGATCATTATCCAATCAGAATAAATGATCATAATTAGATTTGAGATACTACTAAATCATGACCATATAAATTCAATATCACAAAATTGGCTAAGTATGGGAGCTTAATGAACTCTGTTTAAATTTTTCTGAGAAGCTAACTTTGCACCTTGATAACTTTTTTTGCACTCCGTATGCAGACTTAAAATTTGAACCATATGATATCCTCACATAGGGGAATCCATCCATGTATCAATGTTCTCATAAAACTTTCACACATGTGAAATATGGTATCTTAAATATTCTTACTCAAATTTATCTATTAATAAGACTATCTGAGCTTAGACATTCATATGACTATTCTAATAAATTTTGTTTACTTTCATAAGCACTCTAAGCACTCATAACATCCCATAGGGTATCTTCAATATTCTATACCATAAATTTCATCCATCAATTATTTATCCAAGTCAAACAGTGAATAACTATGCAAGAACACTGAGGCACATTTAAGCACACTATATCATTGTTATTTTAACACAGATGACATCCCATCAACATCCTTGGTCACCTTGGAGACATCATTGACAAACCTCAAAAAAAATCCTCCTTTATCATTGATGTCAACCACCAATAGAAATATTTATGCTCAAACTTTGTCTCTCTCTTCAATTACTTTCTCCCCCTTTGACACAATGACAAAGTGAGCTCAACTCCTAATCTTACAGACCTAAAAAGACTTCAAGGACCAAGAAATAGGAAAAACCACATCTGAGAGATGATATAAACCCCCCTTATAATTGTGCATATCTCTTCATACTTTGAGATTCTTCAAACATGCTCTATGAATACAATCTTCTTTGATCATACTCTTTTCTCTCAAAATTTTCTGCCCAGTCCTCTGAACCTAAGACCTAATCATTTACAAAGTTCCCCCTTTATTTATGCATGAAGATTCATATATTTGCAAATCACCTAACTTGATTTGATCAAGTCATCATATCAACATGCTTGAGATCACATCTATATCAGACTTCTTCATATCTCCAACATGACTGGAACATCTCACATATGTTCCCCCTAACATCATGTATAGATCTTTAAGCCTTTCAAACTATCTAAGGTAGCTCCCTCTAACTAGGATTCACTTATATTATGACATCTTCAACAAGTCTTCTCAAAGAGTTAGGTCTATCAGTAACTCTTCAACACTATCCACACTTCAGTTAAAACTCTTATGGAAACATCATTAATAACTCTCATATGGATATCAAAAAAATTGCCCTTTTATCCTCTACAAGTCATCATGTTTTAAAACCATTTCAAAGCACTCTCTTGAAACTTACTCATCTTCAGAACACAGTGAACTCCATGATAAACACAACTTGTCATGTATAGAACTCTAAGACCTTCATGATACCAATAATATGAAAACACATTCTCCTTATCCTCCATATATATCTTGTCTTCAATATTTCTATGTAATAGGATATCTCAACAACTAAATATCCTTTATTAAACACCTAAAAAATTCTATTCCCTGCTTGCAAAACTTGCATATATAGCTTCATTTTTCACCATATTGACGAACTAGACCATCCATAAAATATTGACCAAAACTTTAAATTTAGGATCACGATCCATAAATATATATTTTGAATCATTTCATCACAACATTTTAGAGTAGTTACATAAAACTCCTTGCTCCCCCCTAACCAAGCACATCTTTAATCTCTTGTCCTCAAAAATATTGATATGACCTTTCTCAATATTTTTCACTTATAATATGAATTCTCACACACCTTATAATCAAACCTAATTAAAATGAACATACCTTTAACTGAGATGCTTCACTTGAGCTGATGAAGCATACCAATCTATGAAATTCTAGGGCTCACAAGTCCTCTCTTAAAATTCATCATACTACTTTCTTCTATTGTAACTCATCTTCACATTCTTATCCCTCAACGACCTCTCACTTTACATTAAGTACTACCTTTATGGATATTCTTGTCATGCAACACTAGCCAAGACCCAATAAGCATCCACCATGCTTCCTCTTTCTATAAAGTGTCTCCTTAAAGCCTAGTGAGACACCCTAACCCATAATGTCCTAGAATCATGTTAAACTAGGAGTTGTCCACAAATCCTCATATTACTTCTCCTCCTTGGTTATCTAATACTGATAGTTCTTCTTATTATTTTTAATCTTAAGAGATATTACATGCTCATCCACAACAATATCATTTTTTTTCTAGGATGGTATTGATAATACATAGATAAAATAAAGATTATTGGCATACCTTTTCACTTGAGGTATCAGTCTCACACTTCAAATCATAAATACTTGACATTTTCAACTGATATTCATAGGAAACTTGCTCATCAGCATCAGAATGTTCATTTTTATCCTATTCATTCCTAAAATGAGCAGACAATGAGATCTTCTAATTCTCTTTAACCTCTGTAGCGTTCTCTACCATGGAAAACAATCTACTTGGTCTTTTAGACTAACCATGGCACATATTTTCCACTTTTAGTTTCCATATTTTAGCTTGCCTTCTTTCCATTCTAGTTACTAATTGAGCTTGTTTTGACTTGATGGCCTTTGCTTGCAGAACCTAGAAATGTGATCAATCTTCTCACAGTTGTAGCAAACCATTCTTATTGAAGTGAACTCATCTTGTCTTACATGATTTGGACAAAATATGGCAATGTTTCCCATGTCATGATAATTATAGCACTCACTTTGACTCACATCACTTGATTGATGATTCCATTCATAGTTTTAAGCAAATTCATTTCTATAAGGTCTTTTGCACTCTCTAGCCTTATGTCTGGATTGATTACAAGTGTAACAGTCACCACTAAAATTTTCTTACCTCATGGAATTCAGTTGTCTAATATGATTAGTCTTCATTCCACCAACATCTTCATTTCTTGACTGATGATGGATCTTTAAGATCTGATTGTCCTTATTCACATTGGTGTTTATCTTGTCTTGGGTTACATTATTTTATTCTTCTTTGTAACCAAGCCTAGTTCTATCACTAGCATGCTTTTGACTATTCATAATGTTGTCTATATCAATTGAGTTCTTTTCAAACATCACATATGACTTCATCTTACTAGTTGTATTTTCTAACTCAGCTTTCAATGACTCATTTTCAATCACATACCTTGCACACTTATCATCTTTAGCTTTCAGGCTTGTAGATATGATTTCCAATTGACAACTAAGATGCTTGACTATATCTTCATGCTCCTTGGTGTCTTCATTTATTCTTACCTCAAACACACTAAATTTCTCTTCATATTCCTTTATTTGAGACTTCAACTTATTTTTTTCTTCTTCTCAATCTTCAGATCTTCAAGGGAATTCATCAAATCAGTGTCAAAGTTTACCTTGTCTTCTTCATCATCTGTATCACCTAAATCACCTCCAAACCATGTAGATTCTTCTTGATATGAGCAGCTACCTTCTTTAGCCATGAAGAGGTCTTCATATTTATCAAGACCATTATCTTCATGATCATACTCAGAGTCACTACCATCATTCTCATCAGATGAGCTACAATATCCCTTGGTATAGATACTCCTCTTGTCTTTATAAAACTTCTTTTGGCCATTATACTTTTTGAAACTCTTCTTGCTCTTATCATACCTAAATTTATTTTTATCATTATCATGATCTTATTTATGTTCTTCATTATCATATCCATTATGATCATGTAGACACTTGTTTTCAAAGTGACCTACTCTCCATAATTGAAACATTTGAAGGGAAGTTTACCCTTAAACTTGCCTAAACCTATTTTCAATTTTCTTGTTAATAGAGCTATTAGTTCATCATCATCAAAGTCAAAAATCTCATCATCCTTGACATTCTTACCTTGTAAATTATTCTTTGGATTCTTTTTTACATTAAAAATTGCTTCTTTCTTTGTTGGTTTGTCCTCATTAACTCTCATCTCACAGGGAAAAAGAATACCATGCAATTCATCCATCTTCATTTTAGTGAGACCATGACTTGATTCTATAGTAGAGAATTTTGAATCAAATTTGAAAGTGAGAGATATTAATACCTTTTACACTATAGTTCCTTCTTCAATAACCTCTCCCATGACTTTGATCATATTCACTACCTCATCAACTCTTAAATGATAGGAGGCCACAATATCCTGTTTCTTCATTTTGAGACTTTCTAATTGTCTTTGATCGGTTTATAGTTTGTCAAACTTGAAATTTGAATATCCTTCATAGATGAGCATAAATTTGTCCCAAATCACCTTTGTAGACTTGAATGGATTACCTTGGTGAACTTAACCTCAGAAAGACCATATATGATAACATTCATAACTTTGGAATGTTCTCACTCAGCTTCTTATCTGTAGCACTAGTTGGAGGAGTAAGTGACATGGAATAACCATCCAAAATATATTGACAAGTATAAAACCCTAAGGACATGATGTAGGTATTCATTCTTTCACTCTAGAAAGCATAATTAGATCCATTGAATAATGGTTCTTTCTTAAAAGATAAACCTTGAGAACTTGTCATTGTACCTAAGATTACTTTCAAGTGATTAAACTTGTACAAATGGTTTGGATTTGATACCAATTTTTAGAGTTAAAATCATTGGGGGGTGAATCAGTGAATCATCATATTTCAAAACTTCAATCTAAATCCTTAAAACCCTTAGTCATACACCATAATCAATCAAGAAGTAAATAACCCACTCATAGAAATGAACATGAAAGATAAACAAGATATCACAAGATCTATGTGGGAAACCCTCTTTGGGGAAAAATACACTCTTAAGCCTACAAAATCATGGACTAATTATCCTATAATATGATTATAAACATGGTACTTTAGTGAAGCACCCATTTCATAAAGAACACCAACTCCTAAAGATGAGAAACACCAACTTGCCTAAGATGTTGAGCACCAACACAACATCTATGAAAATAATAACTTCTAGACTTTTATTGCTTCTAAATATTATGGAGAAACCCTATAAAAAAAATATTCAATACTCTTCACTCATTTGAACCTTCACGCACAAGCAAGGCATCCAAAACCACCTTTTGGATTAAACTACACACCTTCATTTGTTCTCATCCATCAAACCTGTAAATTCAACAATAGAATTATGAACACAATGTCATACATGCAATCCAAAATTCCTCAAGACATCCACATATATCTCAAAGCCTTCAAAAATATTTTTATCATCACACACACTCACAACATCTCAACTCTTCATTCTCAAGTCTAGAAAGCATCACCTTTACTTTTAATCTTTATAGAGTCTTTATGAATATTATCTTCTTGGTCAGCCAAAGGACTTGCCTTAAACCTTAAGACTTTTGTCATGCTAATACATATCTCAAATCCATTCTCATAGGTTGGCCATTACCTTATTAGCCCCAAACCATCATTAGGCCTTAGTGAGACGTAAAACAATCAGGCCTTCATACTCACATGTTACATGTGAGACTACTTGGACCACCTTGATCCTTTACCAATGTTTAAAACACATCAAACCTATCTAAAATAAACCCTTTCTTACTCTCATATGGGTCTCTATCACCTGGAACAACCAACTCAATAATGAACCTACTAATTAGGTTTCCTTGCTCTTTAGGCTTTCATACATAAGAAACATAGTCTCAAACTTCTAAATCAAATACTCAAATATTTCATAAATCCATATGATTAGATAAAAAAGGTGAAGCATTTAGGACCTCAAATACATCTCCATGTTCTCTATACACTTCAACACAAGATATAATCACTCACATCAACTCTCTCAGAAAGACCACTTAGATTGGTTATACACAATCAAAATACAATCAAGTTATTTTAACTCTCCATAACTGATCAGGGGCATATCATGACATCCAATACTTTACCATAATCCTTTGAGACTTATATAACATCTTAATACTTATTTTCTTCTTAAATTCTACTCAAAACACCTTCAACTTGCCTCTGTAAGATGGTCACTTAGATTGTAAGTACATTCAACAAACATAGTCAACTTTTAAGATATTGTTCATAATAAATATGGATTATTCAAACCTCCAAAATCGTAAAAGATAGTATTAATGGAGTCTAAAACACTCTCAAATAGTTGTTTCATATTGAAACATCAAAATACTATCAAGAACAACTCAAATATCCTTATCAGATCGCTTGTAGAACACAGTAAAACACATAGTCAACTTTAAAGATCAATATTTATAACTTTACAAACATCCAAATCTTATAATCAACATTTTTGGATGCATCTTTATGTTATATATAACTTTTCCCTTAACACCACCCTCAAATTTTGCCAGGATCAAAATATATATCTCAAAAACTATAGAAAGGTTTTCCCTCATTGATTTGAATATTTAAATTCTAATGGTCACTGAGAAAATGTTAAAACATCAGACACTTTGACCTCATCTTGTTCTCCCTAGAAACTTTGACCAAAAACATACCATTGATCTCCTCAGATTAGCTTGGTCTATACCATGCAATGCTCTTCATTGATCTTCGATATGAGCTCCCATGATTATGCCACTTGGTAGTTCTACTTGCCTTTTATACATATTGAGTCTTTAACTCAACCTGCACCATCAATCTCTATTTGTAAGAACACTCATGAACTGTTGATCTTCTATCCAAGCTCTATGAATGTGACACATGTCACTATCGTGTTCATTCTTGAATTTTTGACTTCATGCACATCATTGATCTCTGTCTGACAAGATCATGCACTTTATTGGATTATTATTCAGTTAGATAATGCTCACCATTAGATCTCAGATTCAATTAAATTTTGGTTGTAGACCTTCGATATCATGAAATTGGCTAAGCATGGGAACTTAATGAACTTTTTTGAATTTTTTTTGAAAAGCCAACTTTTCACCTTAATAAGTTTTGTTGCGCTCCATGTCCAGAATTGAAATTTGAACCATGTGATCTCCTCACATAGGGGAATTCATCCGTATATCAATATGTTCCTAAAATCTTCACATGTTTGAAATATGATGTCATCAATATTATTACTTATCTTTATCTATTAAGATGACTATTTGAGCTTAGACATTCATATGATTGTTCTAATGAATTCCATTCACTTTCATAAGCACTCTAAGCACTCAAAACTTCCCATAGGGTCTCTACAACATGTCCATACCATCAATATCATACATAAATTTCTTATCCAAGTTAAATAGTGAAGAACTATGAAAGAACACTGAGGCACATTGAAGCACACTTTGTCATTGTCATTCGAACACACATGACACCTCATTAACATCCTTGGTCACCTTGGAGACATAATTGACAAACCTCCAAAAATAATTAGCCCCATCGTCATCACAAGTTGAGAAAATTAGTCAATTAGGGTAATAAGTGATGTGATTTGGGATAAATTGAGCCCTATGAAAATAATTATTACTCTAAAAGATGTAAATGAGGGCTAGATCAATTAATTTAGGGTTTAGGGTTTACGACTTAGTGTTTAGGGTTTAGTACTTAGGGTATAGGGTATAAGGTTTAGGTTTTAAGGTATAAGGTCCAATCATGAAGGCAATTAGGGTGAATTTGAGCTTAGTGAACCTATTTGTGACTACAAAATATGATTTTGGGCTCGATTAGCCCAAATACCATCATAGATTAAGCTAATTAATCAATTGGCAAAATTAGTGATGTGATTTGGGTTTAATTGAGCCTTGTGAACCTAATTCTTACTCTAAAGGATGTTATTTTGGGCTAAATTGATTGGTTTAGGGTTTAAGGTTTAGGGCATATTATTTAAGGTATATGGTTTAGGGTGTAGGGTCCAATTGTAATGATAATTCAAGAAAATTTGAGCTTATTCAACCTATTTGTGTCTACATAATGTAATTTTTGACTCAACTAGCCCCAATGCCATCACAAATTGAGCCAATTAGTTAATTAGGGAAATTAGTGATGTAATTTGGACCAAAATGAGAACTATAAACTTTATTCTTAGTTAAATTGATGTTAATTAGGCCTAAAATCATTATTTTAATGTTTAAAGAGTTTATAATTTGGGCTTAGGGTTTAAGATATACAATTTAATTTTTAGGGTATAGGCTCTAATCACAAAGGTAATTGGAGCCAATTTTAGCTTGTTGAACTTACTTGTGATTATAGAATGTGAGTTTTGGGCATAATTAACACCAATGTCATCATAGGTTGAGCCAATTAGTTAATTAGGGAAATAAGTGATGTGATTTGGGCTTAATTGAGCCCTATGAAAATAATTATTACTCTAAAAGATGTTAATTAGAGCTAAATCAATTGATTTAGGGTTTAGGGTTTAGCATTTAGGGTATAAGGTATAGGTTTTAGGGTATAAGGTTAAATCACAAATGTGTTTTTTGGCTTAATTAGCCCCAATGTCATTAAATATTGAGCTAATTAGTCAATTCAGGTAATCATTGATGCGATTTGGGCTAAATTGAGCCTTGTGAACCTAATTCTTATTCTAAAAGATGTTAATTTAGGTTAAATTGATTATTTTAAGGTTTACAATTTAAGGTTTAAGGTTTAGGGAATAAGATTTTTAGGTATAGGGTTTAGGTTTTAAGGTATAGGATCCAATCATAATTGCAAGGATTTTTTTAACTGAATATTAATTGTCAAGGGTGATCGATTAATTGAGAATAATCGACAAAGTAAAAAAAATGTTTAAATTTATCAAAATCTAGAAAAAATATCCATGATCCATGGAATGAAAAAAGTGAGATGTGTGTTTTCTCTATGGGATTATTGTTATAAGTGTATCCCAGGATTGTAAACCATGTTGTGTATGATTTTATGCATTAGATGGTTCTTGAATACATTAGGGTATCATTGATGCATTTCTCCCAAAGTGTATGCCTTAAGGGGTGCACAAGGAATAGGGTAGGATCAACTTGTAGAACTTTATGATAGATGATCTCATATGGTTATATCATACCTACATACCTTTATGAAATCTTCATACCTCTTATGATGTTTCCTTAAAATATTGAAACCTTGAAATATGGTTAAGTCTAAAACCCTAAAACACTGAAATCTGACTATGTTTGAAATATTATAGGATCCTACAAAACCTATAATTTGCATTATATCTCCTAGAGGTCCAAAACCACTCTCAAACATCCTAAAATTATATAAATAAAATATAACTTAAATTGTAAATGTAAAATTATATTTAAATGTTCATTTTATGTATATACTATGCATGCTAATGTAATAATAAATTATTCTACATATGCACTTTTATAAAAGCAATACCACATGTGATCATATGAATACAAGAACGGGGGTTAGTATAGTGTTAGTTTAAGCAACAAAATCTTAAACAAACACACTAACACTTACACTCCAAGCCTAGATTTTAGGGAGAACTTAGTAAAAAAATATAAGTGAAAACACAACTAAAACATAAAGGATAATGCATCTTTTACCTTCATTGGGAGCTCCAAATGCTTTTGTTGAGTGGCTTGCTTAGCTTATGCATCAAAAAGTCTTTCGAATATGAAGCTTGTTGGTCATTTTTTTGATTTGATGTTGCTTGTGATTGCTTGGCTTAAGATTTTGGCATTATAACACTATTGATATGAGTCTCATGAAGCAAATCTTGCATAACAACTCTACAATATCTAAGCTTAGAAATGAAGAGGTATGGCCTTGTGTTTATAAATTTTAGAATTAACTCTCACCTAAGGTGATTTAGGGTTGAGTTAAGGATTGGAATGAGTTCAAACTAAACCAAGGTGAATCAAATATAACCCTAGTAGAGTTAATAGTTTTCAAGTAATTATGATTTGTAATTACTAGGCATGGCTCTAAAAAATATATATTTTAAGATATTTTCAAAGAGTTTGAAAACTAATAAAGGCAATGATGAAAGGCTAGTATATTTTGATTTTTTAAATTTCCTTTTTAAGATATTCATTAATTTCAAATGAATAATTCAACTAGGCATTTAATCTTATTTAGATTGTTAATTGATTTATATTAGCCTTTAACTATTTCAAGATTTGATTATTTATTCATGTGCCCCACTTAATAGGCCCATAAGCCAAATTAATAGTTATGATGCTGCAAGGTGATTAGGGATAAATCTCTGGGAGGTTTTTGTTGCATATGATAGGATACTCCAATTAGGGATGTCTTAATGTGTTTATGAGCTTTGATAAATGATGTGCAAGAAAAATTTTGGACATTCAATGATTCATGGACTTAATTTGTAATGGTTGGTAGGAATAAATATGAAATCTAGTCAAAGGCCAGTTGTGGCCAATTTTAGGTGTCTACACCATGTACGTAGTTCTAAAGACTAAAACCATGTATGTGGTTTTAAAGACTAAAATTGTGTACACGGTCATGGATTGATAATAACCAAGTCTATGTGCTAAGACTACATATGCACTTTTTTCAAACCACGTATGTAGAAACATTAAAAGTTTGAACACAAAATGTGTCCAATTTTTGGTCCCTAATCCATGCACTTACCCCTTTATTTTCTATTTTCACTTTTCATTACCTTATTTTATGTATTCATTTTTTTTATTTAATTAATTTTGACTATCTTTTGCTGATAGAAGGTTTGTCTGTACCAAAAATACTCTGTAACTACTTTGTCAATTACTTAAAATTGAAACAGGCACTGAAGTCCTCTTTGGACATTACTAGTAGAGTCTAACCCCTATAGTAACAAACATTGTACAAAATTTAATGATAGTGAAGCTATGGAATATGTAGGTCTATAAACTTAAGACCCATGAGCCTTTGCCTACAAATGGATATTGTGTGTGCACACACCTTTGTTCATGTGCAATCATATATGTTTTCCTTATTTTCTATCCAAAACCTAATTGTGATTTTGACCACAAGTTATGATTTTAAAAGAGGTTAATATTTTGGGTACGAAAACCAAAACTAATACTTATTTAATGGTTGAGTGTTGCCAATTTTATAACACTTTGAAGAGGGATCAAACCACACAGAGTTCTTTCACTTATGTGCGTGTGTGTGTAATATCATGAACAATATATAATGCAATATAATGTTTTGATCTTTGAAACTTGGTACCATAAAACTTTGAATTTTTGTATTCAAAATTGGCCCTATTCGCTACTCTAGGGAATTTCATTAAAGGGTTTTCAAATGTGTATGCCTTTTTTATAATGTATCAAAAGAGTGGTAATTGCTTTCTTAAGTTTCTAAGTATTTACTAAATTATGACAAAGTAATACCAAGTCTGTATAACATTAGGGATGTTTTGTATTTATAGATGACTCTTCATTAATTCCTATTATGATTGACCCATGAAATGTGTCTAGGTCAACCAAATGTAGGCTTTCCAATTTAAAAAATAGTCCTTGAGTATGCCTAGATATTGTCAACATAGAAAGACCCCTAAAATAACCAACACTATCCAGGTATTATATGTACTGACTTATAAGAGTAAATAAATGATATGAGATATGGATGAGGTCTTTATAAGAATTTTAAATGTTTTTGTATAGACAAATCTAATACTGAACAAGTATATATGGTAAATAGAGGTGGGCAATGCAAAAGATTGGTAGACAGATATAGGGAAATTATGGTTGATGCAGTCATGTTTAGGGGTCCCAATGAAGAGATGCCTTCTATTTTTCAGTCCACAAATAATTAACACAACAAAATAAAATTAATAATAAAATGACATATTTCTTGTTCAGTCAAATCTAGATTACAATACACACATAGCCCATAGGCTTATAAAACACCATAGTGCTACCTTTACTCCATGCAATAATTTGATTCAAACCTTTGGAGGTTTCACAAATTTGGACACAAATATCTACTATCTATTCTCACTAACAGTTACACTCTAAAATTTTACCTTATGGGTTTTCTAAATCCTCTCACAACTGTAGGAATTTGTTTATACAGACATAAGATCCACTTAGTTACATTATTTATTATCAACAACCCATAATGCCTCAAATGTTAATTGTTCTTAATACATTATGATGTTCTATAATAATTAAATTATTAATATAATTATAATGCATTATAACACATTGCACCCATGATACATCATAGGAATTAACATTCTCTATAATATAATCGGCACAAACATGTTGCATGGAAATTAAACAATTTGAATTTATGCCATAATAGTTCAATGTAAGAACCTATGAAAAAGAGCCCAGGGGAAAACACAATGTTGTCAAAACTTCACAAATGAAATTGTGAAAATGTTTGAAAGTTTTCTCATGCTTAAGATATTGACCCCTTCACATTCCAAATTGTGCAGAAGTAACAAAGCACATGTGCACAACACAACACAAAAGGATTGCTAGCTTATTATGTTGCAATATTACATGTGAACATAGATTTCCCTACATCATACACCCCAATTAAGAAAATTTTTCAAGCACAATGCGAAAATAGAGATAGGCAAGGAAGATAAGTAAATTATGGTTGAATGTCAATTCAATCTGACAATATCGAAGCAAAATCCATCATTTACATTTAAGTTTGAATAAGCCATGCATGTTGAGGTATGTTCTTATTATTGTGTTGAGGCACTGATGTCAAAGGTAATTGAGTATCATTGATATCCTAGAGGTAATCTTGTTAAGATGCATGGTAAGTGATCATGATGGCTTAAACATGATCTAGTAACTCAAATTCTGCATAAGGTCTTGGCATAATGTTGTGATGTGATAAGCTTGTGAGTAGTGTTGCTTTGTATTTCTATGAGAGATCATTAGAAAATGATTAAGTATTGTGATAAGGTCATTATTGACCAAGTTCATAATAAGCAAGTCTTTGTGGACAAGGTGTATTGTGAAGCCAAGTCTTGTCTTGGTGAAGTCATGAATAGTGAATCTTAGTGAAGTGAGTGAGCTGAGGCTTGAGATAAGACATGTGAAAGTGATTGATCATGGTATAAGGTTTTTTGGTATGAGAGTGAGTTTTAGAGTGCATAAATAGTGGCAATAAGGTCTTCAAGGCTTCATGAGTTTAGAGAGAGAATTTGAAGATAAATAACATATTTTGTAGATGCATGATAATGGTGATATGGATGTGTATGGATTTGAATTCATGCAATAAAATGTTAGAGCATGTGATAAATATGTAGATTTAGTCACATGACTCTCATAATGAGCCAAAAGGGTAAGTTCTTCATTGGTGGTCTTCTCATAGACCTTGTCTTAAGACCCTAAGTGGCATGATGAGGCATCATGATAACGTTTAGAGGATTTTGAGCTCATGTGAGCATGGTTTGAGGTCTAAAAGGTTGTTTCAAGTCTGTTGGTGAATTTTGAGGTCCTAATTTGAAGAAAAGCATAAAAATTAGTTTTGAGGTTTTTTGTGTGCACAAAATTAGGCATTGTAGACCTGAGAAGTTTTTCTCATGCTTGTTGGCACGTGTTACTATTGCATGGGAATATATGAGATAGTAGGGAGAGATTTAAAAGGGTCCTAATATTTATTTTTAATCATTAGGATTTGGTTTTAGGGGTAGAACTTTATGAACAAATGTTAAGAATGGAAATCGGTCTAATGTTAAAGGTATAATCACTGAGAGGTGGGGTGAATCAGTGAGCCCATTCTTTAAAATTTCAATTACAATCCTTTTAAATATAACCAATCAACACATATCAATTTGATCAAGTAACATTAACAAGAGAGATCATTCTTTCAATGAATACACAAGATCAAACACATACCACATAGTTCCTATGGGAAACCCTCATGGGGAATAAAACCCACTCTCAAAACTATAACACAAATGGAATACTATATTATAATAAATTACAAAAAAGAGACTAATCAACTCATTTATACTATAAAACCTTGATCATATCCTCTTGACCAAAGGTATTAGTGAAACACTTATTTCACAAGGAACAGTTGCCCCTAAGGAAGACCAAGTCCTTTAGACCCTTATTTGAACACCACCTTAGAAATGATGTCTTAAATAATTGATGATGGATCTCTATTTTATAAAATTTTCACAAACTCTCTCTATCTCTATCTCAAAAAAGCATCTCAAATAGGCATGCCACAATCTCTCTCCTTTACTCATATTTTCCTCATATACATACTTAGACCTCTTCACATATCTTCAAATTACAAGAGCACTATTATGACATGAGGAACATGACTTCTAGTTCATACACACAGTCAAAAAAAATTCTTCTCATTAACTCAACCAATAGGCACACTACATTTCCTTCCTTATTTACCTGAATGCATACTACTCACACAAGCCTTCTCTAAAATCTCACATATAAGTCAAGAAACCAACATATTTGGTTTCACTATATGTAGAGAAATAATGAATGATCAAGTCCACAATAATCCTTTTTATCCAGAATACATGGCTTCACCCTTAAGATGTCTCACATGGGTCACACTTAAGCATAATCAACTTTCAAATAGGCCTAAGTCACTTTTAGGTCCTGTAGAGACACACTCATCTCTTAGACACTTTTCTAAGAATAATAAGAAAATAAAAACAATTTAAAAAATCTTGGACCCATTTTACATGATCTATAGGTCCTTAATTTCCAAAATCCATCATAGTATCCTTCTGCTTAAGCATAATTTGCTCAAATAACTCAATGTACACACAGTCATTATGAACAAATACACAGTCAACTTGTAAAACTTTTTTAATACTATATATGATTATAAAAACCTTTAAAATGCACAAAAATCATCCTTATGGAGTATAAAACACTCCATAATATCCTATTCATCAACATATATCTAAATATTATCAAAACAAGCTCGAACAATCTTCTCGGGTCACTCACAGTCCATGTACAAAGACACAATCAACTTTGAACTTTAAAAACTATGTTTGTACATACTTTCAGATCTTCAAATCCATATTTAAATATTCACCTTTGTGTCCTTTACCACTTTGATATTTAATGCATGAGTAGATTCATCTTCTATCAAAATATATGGTCCAAAAACCACATACTAGTTTTTCCCTTTATAAAATTCAAATATTTAAATGTCAATGGTCATGGTTAAACATCAAACACTATACTCACATCTCATGTCCTCTTAGATCTAGATCTATTATGCATCATTGATCTTGTCTAAACTTTAATGCATATGCACCAATGCTTAGACATTAAAACTTAATCACTTTAACATCATCTCATGCACCCTTGATATGTTGATTCAATACACACCATTGATCTTTGTAGATCAACCAGGTCTTTAGTATGCAACACGCACCTTACAATAAACCTATACAAACACCTAATTGCTATTACATATTTATCTTGTACCTTTTATCAATCATTAAACTTTAAACACTTATCCTCATCATGTAGCATCTTGACATCTTGGAACACACACACACTTCATTGATCTTTTCTAAGATGCTCGATCTTTATCTTTGCTAAACAACTATCATATTGACCCATTTGACTCTATGTGTAGTGTTGGAACTATAATTATAAAATTATATGAATTATTGGATCTCTAGTAGGTCCATATCTTTAACATCATGCAAATTGACTAAGTATGGGTACTATTTAAAATATGCTTGAGAAGCCAATTTTGGACAAATATATCTTTTACTAAGATCAATCTCATGTCCCATAATTTACACCATATGTTCTCCTTTAAAATAGGAATCTAACCATGTATTATAATAATATTGAAACCTTTATGAATGTGAGATAAAATTCCATTAAAATTCCTTCCCAAAATCTTCTATCACATAGACAACTATGCTTGGAACTTGTCTGGAGGCTAACTTTGCTCTTGCATAAATTTTTTTGTGCTTCAATGCATGATCTAAAATTTATCACAAATAAACTAGGATAAAAAATGAACAAACCCATATGATCACCTTCTCTTGAAATGTCTACAAGTGAAATATATACTGTTGGGTGAATATTTCGTCAGCCAGCTAACTGGTGACCAAAATAGTTCCTATCACCACAGCATAGGGAGATGGGTCATCCTGGTGTGCAGGTTTACTACATCAATAGGGGAAAAATCTCTCATCTCATCAAGGGGAGGTTCCCTATTAAATATGTGAAGCTATATACAATATATATAAGCAAAAAGTAAGACATGGGGGTAGGATAAACCATCCATCTCTCTTCTTTCAGAGATGATGCTAACAAACAGAGGAGAAAGCCTGGGTGATTGGTGAAAATACTTATCTTCTTTAAAAAGTAACATTCAACGAAGAGCCAAATCCCTTATTGGATAGTATAAATCCTAATGAAATGATAGAAGGCACTTCTCATCTTTTAGAAGTGCTTATTCTTGCAAACAACAGGAATCTTTTTGGTAAGTAACTGGTAACCAAAGGTGCAGAGTAACCAACAGCCTGAAATGTAGTGCAAAGTCTCCACCTCAACTGCCCAAGAGTGAAATATGAATAACAATGGGGGCATAAAGTCATCCCAAGGTCCTTTACACAAAAGCATAAAAGAAAAACACACACTAAAGACAACTATGACAACACAAAGTCTGAAAGTAGTTGGCTTCACGACACCTTCCTTATCACCTCCACTAATCCTACTTGTTAAATCAAACAAATAAGAATGCTTTAAGAAGATAGACATAAGAAAAATCTCCAAAATTAACATAAGCTATAACAGCACAAAGTCTGCAAATAACTTGCTTTCTCATTCAATCAAAGAAATATGAATTACAATATGAGCTCAAAGTCTCAGTAATGCCTTTCAACTCGGGCAGAGTTTCACTTCTGGAAAGAAGAAGATCTCTTTAAAACAATAAAAGAGATTACAATATATAGCCACCAAGCAAGGCTTGGTGCTCTCTCCAATGGGACGACCCATGCTGCAGTCAATGCCTTCAATGTGCCTTCAGTTTTGCCTAGAGGGACCATGCCTAGAATAGTGCATCACCTTAACTATGGCATGTCTATTCATCTAATATGTCTTTTCCTAGGTCTAGATCATCTAGTCTATCCCCTTTGACATTTTCACAACTATCCATTTTGTCTTTACTCCAAAGGAGACTAACGGGTCGTGCCTTCGATGTTTGCAAGCTCAAAAATCTACTTTGTAGACTGTTCCATCTACTAGAATAACTTCTGCATAGATATTTCAGGCTTTTCCCTCTTTCCACTTTTGTCTTTTCCAGCTTTGTCTCTTCCTACTATGATTTGAGCTATCGGGCTGTCTTTTCAGCCAGTCGCTTGGTTCTTCCTTCAAGTTCTGTGCTTTATTTGAATTTCAACAAATATTCCCTTACCTTAAATTTGACATCTACGGGGACGTCATTGGTTGACTATTTCAACCATTCGGGTGGCCTTCTCAGCTCCTTGGTTCAATCACTTTCTTGCTGCTTGGTTGAACCATCACTTTCATTTGAACTTTCCTTTTGAATCGTCCATGTTGCTTCTCCCTTTGCTTGAGGTCACCTTTGAACTGCTTGAACCTGTGAACCATTAAACTTTGAAATCTTTCAATTTAAGGTTCAATCAGTTCATTAGTTTTTTCCTTTGCCCATCACTTCCTTGTTCTTTCTAAGCTCTTTGATCTTCATCACACTGGTTGAACCTTTGAACCTGTGAACTCGTTGAACCTTTTGGTTCAAGGTTCAACGGTTCAATCGGTTCATTCTTTTTATTTGGCTAAGTCCTTTTGATCTTTTTCAACCAAACGCGTTGAACCATTTGGTCATTGAACCTGTTGAACCATTGAACCAAAGTGGTTCAATGGTTCAACAGTTCAATGGTTTAAACCTTCTTCTCTTTGATAAGTGTTTTGACGCTGTTGAACCTAGAAGCGGTTGAACTTGTTAAACTTTTGCCGAAGTGCCAACTGTTGCTGATGGCATTGAACCTTGAACCCATTAAACCCTTAAACTAAAAGAGTTCAAGGTTCAACAGTTCAATGGTTTAATCCTTGCTTAGAAGCTTTTCGATGAACTCTTTTGGTTGAACCAAGCCATTGAAACAATCCTGAAAATGACCAAGTGTTGGAAACTTGTTCATTCCTACAGAGTCTGTAGAAATCAACCTGTGAATTCCATAGAACTGATTTCATAGTTTTCTCTAATTTTTCTCTTGAGCCTTGAAAGAGTCTATAGAAATGAGCCTATAGAGTCTATAGTTTTAAGCCTGGAGAGTCCGTAGATTTCTTCCTGTAGAGTCCATAGATTCAAGCCTGTAGAGTCCGTATATTTCTGAGAAAGCTTTGGAAAATGAAGAACCTGAATGCTCAAAACAATTTTTGAAAGGGGAAGAGAGGAATTTGGTTTGTAGGACCAAAATAGTTCAAAATTTGTCCCAAAAATGAGTGATATTTTTGGGGGACAATAGCTGGCTCCAGTTGGGGAACTTTCTTCAGATGAGAACTTGGAACAGCCGAGGGGAGTAGAAACTAGAATCTGCAGTGTCTTCAAGTGTGCCATTGGGCTACAAAGTCATGCTACCCAAAAGAAAGGCTCTAAAAAATGAAAATGAAAAACACAAAATAGAACTAAAGACTATACAAATATACATATGTACAGATGATCTTATCTGATGCCTCAAGATTTGAAGCGCTTCAGATGTTGCCCACTATGAGATAGTGAAAATGGTGTGCCATCCTGATAAACCAGTAGGAAACCATTTTGTCCCCAAAAACAGTGACGGGTGAATGGAACTCTCCACCAAGAAACCAATTTTTTGCGTCTTCCTCTTGGCCTTTTCTTCTTCTTGCTCTATGGCAGGACGTGGTCTTCAAATTGAAAATCATAACTCCTTGCTCTCCTTGCGAAGAGTTCCTTTTGTTGACTTTGGAATACAGCAGTATGGTCCACCACCATAGCTTTCTATTCTTTTGGTCTAGTCTAGCACATGCTTTGATTGTCAGCATCAGACCCCTGAGAAACCATCAGCTCAGCATCTCCTTTGGTGTGGAGTTTGACCTCTTCACCCTGAGCAGTTTTCAATCCGAGCAACATAGATCCACATCTAGCTATGGAAGAATTATTGCCATCAGATTATAGGATCCAAGCATCATCAAAAGTTGATCTTCTATTAGACATCTCTTCATGGGAGATGTAAGATCCTTCTTGATTTATACTGCACCCTACTAATTTTTCTAATGCCTTGTTTGGATGAAATCCTGGATTGCCAACTACAGGACTTTCATCAGTTGGGACATGAGCATCCTCTATGGTCAAGAAGTAATTACCCCTACCTAAAGGCTCAAATAAAATTTGAGCAGTAGGGGCTGACATTTGGGTAACCACAATCTTTGCCTTAGATAGGTCCGCACCTAGTTCTCCACCAATGTTTAATTGCTCAGGATTGGCTTGGAGGGATTCAAACTCAATCTTTTGAATTTTGAATTTCTTGACATGATCAATCATGTCAAATGACTAAGATGGACTTGGAAGAGAGGATGAGAGTTTATCCTTTTGGCTTTTGGGAGGGGGAGGACTGATCTGTGAAGTTGAAGTAGAAGGTGCAGAGATGTTTGATGTACTAACCTTCTTGGCAATCACTGGGTCCTTTGACTGGAAAGGTAGAGTGGTCCTTTGCTTAGCAATTGGAATTGCAGGCTAAGTTCATTCCTCTATTCTTTCTTTATCAGCTTGTTGGGCTGACTGATTCTCAGACTGGGTGAATACTGTGTATGATTCCTCATCTGCTTCACCTTCACTTCTGGGTTCATCCTGGTAATTCAGGAAACCAATGTGGGAGTCACCAATTGATTCTTCTTGATCCTCTATGAAGAGACCAACATAATTTCCTTGCTCAAACTCATGTTGGAAATAGGAAACATGTTCTGTTTCCAGATATCCCACTGTTGAGTTGGTTAGAGGTGCTTCAAAGGCAAGGTTCCTTTGTGGGGAAGGAATAAAATTTGGTTGCCCTTGACTTTTAGCAGCGTTGCCTTGATATGGCTGATTGGGGAATGTCCTTCTTGGTACATCTTTGTATGAAGGAATAGAAGACATACCTTGTGCCACTTGTCTTTTCAAGGTTAGCAGTTCATTTGCCAGCTTTTTCACCATTGGGTCAGTGGTGGTTGTGGGTGAGTATTCAGAAGATGAAGAGGGTTTACCCCTATTAGGATCTCTCCTTATCTTTCCTGCCAAGATAAGGTCATCTTCTAGCTCAGTAGCCAAGTCAGAAGTAGCCTCAAGGTCTATGTGTCTAGCCTGTCTCAACAGAAAACTCACTTTAGGCAGCTATGAGTTGATGAAGAAACACATGAGATTCTGAGGTGTTAGCTGGGCGATCATGGGAATCTTGTGCCTCAGCTTGTTAAACCTGGCAATGAAGTTCGTCATAGGTTTATGGGGTTCCTTCTTCATCTGAGTGAGTTGGGCCAGCAAAGCATGCACATCCTTTGTAGCCTTGAACCTTGCTTTGAACTTGGCTTTGAGTGTATCCTAGTCAATCACTGATCTAGCTTGTAGATGGTAAAACCAGTCTGCAGCAGCACCTTGTAGTTTCTTCACAAAAACCCTGACTGCCACGTCTTCAAATTCCACCCCTATCACACCACAGGCTATGTTGAAGGCTGTAATGTGTTCATTAGGGTGAACTCCCCCATCACCAAAGAATTTGGGAAAGTTTTTTTCTTGAGCTGCATGGAAGTTCATGCAGAGGTGGAGTCAAGTTGAGTGGGCCAAAAGAGTTACCCCAAGGGCCTCGAACTGCCATGATTTAATTATAAAAAATAGGGATAACAAATTTGGGTGGAGTGGCCAAATTACAGAACAAAAATGGAAAAGAACTGGCCCTGCTTTAGCTTGAGGCTTAAGGCTTCAAACTGTGCACTCTTTTCTAGCAGCTCTAGTTTTGTAGACCAGATAAAATAATGGAGATGGAAGAAAATGGTAAGGCTATAATGATAATGGGTAAGACACATAATGGAGTCACCAGAGTCTATAATGGATAAGGGTTATAATGATTATGGGTAAGACATACGTGATGATTCAATTTGAAACTTGAGGTTCCAAATTGCACAAAATTACTATGTCCCTAGCGGAGTCGCCAAAAACTATTGGGTGAATATTTTATCGGCCAGCTAACTGGTGACCAAAATAGTTCCTATCACCACAACATAGGGAGATGGGTCATCTTGGTGTACAGGTATACTACATCAACAGTGGACAAATCTCTCCTCTCATCAAGGGGAGGTTCCCTATTAAATATGTAGAGCTATATACAATATATATAAGCAGAAAGTAAGACACGGGGGTAGGATAAACCATCCATCTCTCTTTTTTCAAAGATGATGCTAACAAACAAAGGAGAAATCCTGGGTGACTGGTGAAAATACTTCTCTTCTTTCAGAAATAACATTCAACCAAGAGCCAGATCCCTTCCTGGATAGTAGAAATCCTGATGAAATGATAGAAGGCACTTCTCTTCTTTTAGAAGTGCTTGTTCCTGCAAACAACAGGAATCTTTCTAGTAAGTAACTGGTAACCAAAGGTGCAGAGTAACCAACAGCCTAAAATGTAGCGCAAAGTCTCCACCTCGACTGCCCAAGAGTGAAATACAAAGAATAATGGGAGCACAAAGTCATCCCAAGGTCCTTTACACAAAAACATAAAAGAAAAACACACACTGAAGAAAACTATGACAGCACAAAGTCTAAAAGTAGTTGGCTTCAGGACACCTTCCTTATCACCTCCACTAGTCCTGCTTGTTAAATCAAATAAATAAGAATGCTTTCAGAAGACAAACATAAGAACAATCTCCTAAAGTAGCACAAGCTATAATAGCACAAAGTCTACAAGTAACTTGCTTTCTCATTCAATCAAAGAAATATGAATTACAATGTGAGCTCAAAGTCTCAGTAATACCTTTCAATTCAGGCAGAGTTTCACTTCTAGAAAGGGGAAGATCTCCTTAAAACAATAAAAGAGATTACAATATATAGCCACCAAGCAAGGCTTGGCACTCTCTCCCATGGGACGGCCCATGCTACAGTCAATGCCTTCAATGCACCTTTAGTTCTGCCTAGAGGGACCATGCCTGGAATAGTGCATCACCTTAACTATGGCATGTCTATTCATCTAATACGTCTTTTCCTAGGTCTGAATCATTTAGTCTATCCCCTCTAATGTCTGCACAGCTATCCATTTTGTCTTTACTTGAAAGTAGACTAACAAGTCGCACCTTCAATGTTTGCAAGCTCAAAAATCTACTTTCCAGACTGTTCCATCTACTGGAATAACTTTTGTGCAGATATTTCAAGCTTTTCCCTCTTTCTACTTTTGTCTTTTCTAGCTTTGTCTCTTCCTGCTGTGATTTGAGCTATCAGGCTATCTTTTCAGCTAGCCGCTTGGTTCTTCCTTCAAGTTCTGTGCTTTATTTGAATTTCAATGGATATTCCCTTACCTTAAATTTGACGTTTGTCAGGACGTCATTGGTTGACTATTTCAACGGTTTGGGCAGCCTTCTCAGCTCCTTGGTTCAATCGCTTTCCTACTCCTTGGTTGAACCATTGCTTTCATTTGAACTTGCCTTTGGAATCATCCATGTTGCTTCTCTCTTTTCTTGAGGCCGCCATTGAATTACTTGAACCTGTGAACCATTGAACTTTGAAATATTTTAGTTCAAGGTTCAATCGATTCATTGGTTTTTTCCTCTGCCCGTCACTTCCTTGTTCTTTTTAAGCTCTTTGATCTTCATCGCACTAGTTAAACCTTTAAACCTATGAACTCGTTGAACCTTTTGGTTCAAGGTTCAATGGTTCAATCGGTTCATTATTTTTATTTGGCTAAGTCCTTTTGATCTTTTTGAACCAAACACATTGAACAATTTGGTCATTGAACCTATTGAACCATTGAACCAAAGTGGTTCAATGGTTCAACGGTTCAATGGTTCAAGCCTTCTTCTCTTTGATAAGTGTTTTGAAACCATTGAACCTAGAAGCGGTTGAACTTGTTGAACCTTTTCCGAAGCGCCAACTGTTGATGACTGCGTTGAACCTTGAACCCATTGAACCCTTAAACCAAAAGAGTTCAAGGTTCAACAGTTCAATGGTTCAATCCTTGCTTAGAAGCTTGCCAATGAACTCTTTTGGCTGAACCAAGCCATTGAAATAGTCTTGAAAATGACCCAAGTGTTGGAAACTTGTTCTTTCCTGCAGAGTCCGTAGAAATCAACCTGTGAATTTCGTAGAACTGAGTTCGTAGTTTTCTCTAATTTTTCTCTCAAACTTTGAAAGAGTTTGTAGAAATGAGCCTATGAAGTCTATAGTTTTAAGCCTGTAGAGTCCATAGTTTTAAGCCTGTAGAGTCCATAGATTTCTTCCTGTAGAGTCCGTAGATTCAAGCCTGTAGAGTCCGTAGATTTCTGAGAAAGCTTTGGAAAATGAAGAACCTGAATGCTCAGAACAATTTTTGAAAGGGGAAGAGAGGATTTTGGTCTGTAGGACCAAAATAGTTTAAATGTTGTCCCAAAAATGAGTGATATTTTTGGGGGACAACATATACTACCATCAAAATGCTTACTCAGCTATTTCTTGACTAATAAAATTTGGCTATGTATGGGAACACATTGTCAAAATACTTGGGAGCCTAACTTTGCTCTTGCATATATTTTGATGTAATTAGGTCTATGGCTTGAGGGTTAGCACATAGAAACTAGGCACAAAAATTAAAAATCCCATATGATTGTTTTTTATAGACACCTCCATGTGTGTGAACGCTAACATCATCAACATGCTTACTCGGCTCTGCTTGAACCCTTTACAAATTTGGCTTAGGTATGGGTAATTAGTGAATTTAGTCTTAGAAACTAATTTTGCAATCTCATATATTTGACCACACTTTGATGCATTACTTGAGATCTAGTGTATAAAAACTAGGGAATAATTTGATCACAACCATATAACCAAATCCCCTTAACTCATCCACAGGTGGTATTATGACATCATCAAACTATTTACTTAGATTTTTTGCCACTAGACCCAAAGTGTCTAGATAAAAACTATGGATAACCAGATGAATTCCACTTATGCACAAAATATCTCAAAGTTTATAAAACATCTTAGGGACCTTTTGCACATGCTCAATACTCCATACTCATCCCTAATCATCACTAGACATACCAAAACTAAAGATCAACCAAGATAACTTTCAGCACACTCTGTCATTGTTACTTAGGATATCAAAGCACTTAATCTACTTACCAAGACACCTCCATGACATCACTGAAAACTCTCCAACAATCTCCCCATTTGTCATTGATGTCAACAAACATCATATATAGCAATATACATCTCACCTTCTCTCTCTTCAAGCACTCCCACAATAGGAACTTTCTCCCCATTTGACACAATGATAAAGTGGGTACCAACTAATCCTCAGGACATAAAAAATACTATCAATAGGAAAGTATCATCTTATAAATATTATACAAAATCCCCCATACCTTGATCCTCCCTCTTCTTGCCTTGACACCTTCCTCTTGCTCCATGCCAACACTCTCTTAAACCAAGCACTATAGTAAATGAAGAAAGAACATAAAAAAGAACTAAAATCTGATGCATCTCACCAAGAAACATATGAGAGGGAATCTCCCTAATATTTTTGACCAATTTCACCACTTTATCATCTTTAGATCTCCATACACCATGAAGAACCACCATGCAAGCATACTAGCCTTCTTTCTCAAGATACTTCCATGACCATCTACAAAAATTAATAATACACACCAAACAGTAACATGCTCTAAAACAACTTGAGAAATCACCTTGAAATACTCATGCCTTTGCTCTTTTAGAGAAATTAAACAACAAGCACTTTTCTTCACACTAGGCCTGTCTAGTCTCCTTATAGCCCTATCTAGAACTTGTAGAGCCCAAAATTTTTAGTAAACATATATTTAGGATGTTAAAATTAATATTTGGAGCTCTTTCATGTGACCCCTTAAGCACATAAATTTTTAACAAATAACTCATCCTCTGTAATATACTTCCTTTACAAACCAACTACATAATTAGGCCTCCAAACTAACAAAAACTTGAATAAATTAAGAACCATAGACCTTAAAATATTTTTGAATATTTATTTTACAACCCATTTCTCCCATTCAACATATTAAGAATCCTTATACCTTAATTCATAAGGTAGGCCACTTTTCTAGTAGAGCACAAAACCCTAGAATTATAAAACAAACAAGGTCAACACAACATCTTCTAATCAATGTCCACCTCTAAAACTTATTGAACACCTAAAGACAACCATTACTAAATTTTAGACCATTATTGGTAACCTTGAATTATTATAACCCATTTAGGATGTACAAGCGCTTAAGCATAAACTGGTAAAATTTAGAGCTAATAAAAATCTCTAAATTGATTTCAAGATACCTTGAGATCACAAAATCACTTGGAGCATGATAAAATATGGTAAACATAAATTTTTATGCAACAAGAACATATTGGCATTGCATCAATCTCATTATTCCATCTGGGAACCTTCAATCTAACCCTATAGGCTGCTTCATATACAATTATCAACATCATGACATCACCTCAACATATTTTTCACCTGGACATACATATTCCAACTAAGAACACTCAACTTTAGCCTTCTAGGACCATCTCAAGAACACCACAACAACACTTGACTCTCCATTGAAATGAGTCTCTTTAAGAATCATATACAAAGACATCCTTTGCACCTCAATGCTATAAAACAAAGTGAAGCTAAAAATGGCCCACATCTCCTCAGTAACCACTAGAATCCTCTTATAGCTATAAGACTTATTTCTCTTATTCTTCTTCTTGATCTAAACTATGAAAATTGATTCTTCAGTTATATCACTATCCTTTTCTTAAAATATAGAATTGAGAACACATGGGACAACTATGGAATCCTGACATACCTTTTCATTTAAAGCATCAACCTTGTAGCTTAGAATCTCATCAATGGATACACATAGTTGATGTTATTTCCATGATTCTTTCTCAACAAAATAAATATGTTCACTTGGATCCATACACACCTTAGAACTAGCCTCAACTAGTATCTTGGTATTTTCCTTGAGCTTGGACTCTTTATTCATAATAAGAGCAGTCAATGAGAGATCTTTGCACTCTTCATTTTCTGAATCATTCTCCACTATAGCAAGCATATTACTTGGACCCGTAGAATCATCATAAAACCTACTTACCACCTTTGGTCTCCATGAGTTTACTTACCTTCTATCTTACACTCTAGGAGCCTAATAAAACCTATTCTATTTTGTAGTCCTTTGCTTGTAGAATCTAGTAATGTGACCTCTCTGTTCATAGTTATATCAAACCATACTCTTTGATGGAAACTTATATTGTCTTACCTTGAATGGACAATGTTTATAAAATTTTCTTATATCATGATAGTTGAATCACTCAAAATTTCTCACAAATTTTTACTGATGGCGCCCATCATAGTCCCATAAAAACTCATTTTAACGTGTCTTTTACATTCTCTAGATCTATACCCAAGCTAATTACAAGTATAGCAGTAACCATTAAAATTTGCATACCTCAAGGAATTTGGTTGTCTAATATTGTTTGTATTCAATCTATTTGTACCATCATTCCTTGTTTGATGATTTGTCTTCAAAGGTTGATTGTCCTTGGTCACATTAGTCTTCATCTTGTCTTGAGTTGTAGTCTTTTATTCTTCTTTGTATCCAAGACTAGTTCTATCACTTACATGTTTTTGATCATTCAAAATATTGTATAGATCACTTGAGCTATTTTCAAATATCACAAATGAAATTACCTTACTAGGTACCTTATCTAACTCAGATTTCAATGACTCATTTTAAGTTACATGCCTTACACATTCATCTTCTTTAAATTTTAGGCTTGTAGATAGAATTTTTAATTGAAAGCTGAGATGCTTGACCATATCTTCATGCTCCTGGGCATATTCATCCATTCTTACCTCAAACACATTGAATTCCTCCTCAAATTCCTTGAGTTTATATTTCATATTTTTATTGATCTTCTTCTCAATCTTCATTTCTTTATAATCATTAGTTAGTGCAGTCTCATAGTCCAGCTCATCTTCATCATCTTCTAAATCACTCCAAGTAGACTCCTTTTATTGTGATCAAATTCCTTCTTCAGCCATAAAAAGGGATCTATCCTCAATAAGACCATCATCTTCATGATCATACTCTGAGTCATTGTCTTCACTTTCATTTGATGTAGAGGCTATTTTTGTCCTTGAAGTATTTCTTCTTATTATCAAACCTTTTGAATCCCTTTTTTCGTTTATCAGACCTAAAAGATCTCGTTTCATCATCATGACCTTAATCATGATCTTCATCATCATCTTTCTTATACTTATGAGGGCACTTATTATCAAAATGCCCTATCTCACCACAATTGAAGTATTTGAGGGGTAGCTTACCTTTATACTTACTTGAACTGGTTCTCAAGTTCCTTAAAATCAAAGCAATTAATTCATCCTCATATATATCAGGATTGTCATCCTCCTTGATTTTCTTACCTTGTAACTTCATCTTTATCTTCATTTCAGTCTTGAAAGTTTCTTCCTTCTTTGGTGGTATATCATTCTTCATCATCTCATAGGCAATAAGGGTGTCGTGCAATTGATCCATCATCAAATGAGTAATGTCATGACTCTATTCTATACCAAATACTTTCAGATCAAATTTGGGTGAAAAAGACCTTAATAAATTTTAAACAATAGTAGCCTCTTCAAGGTTTTCTCCAAGACCTCTAATGATCACAATCTCATCAACTCTCTATAGAAATGATGCCACAATAACTTCTTCATTCATCTTGAGACTTTCAAATTGCCTTATGTGAGTCTACAACTTATCAAGCTTGACCTTTGAATCTCCTTCATAAATGATCTACATTTTGTACCATATCTCTCTAGCATAAGTGGATTATCTTGGTAAACTTAGTTTCTATAAGACCACAGGTGATGGCATTCATTGCCTTAGAATTGTTCTCAAACAAATTCTTGTCTGCAGCACTAGATGGAGGAATGGTAGGAGAAACATATCCATATGTAATAGATTACCTAACATCAAATCCTAGAGACATAATGTATGTCCTCATCCTATCAATTTAAAATGCATAATTGGACACATTGAACATTGATGTTTGCTTAGTAGAGAAACCTACTTGATGACTACCCATACTGTATCTTAGATCACCTTCAAGTTGTTAAGCCTTTACCAAAGTACATAATCTGATACCAATTTTTAGAGGTACAATAATTAAGAGTGGTGGGTGAATCAGTGAGCCTAGATATTTCAATTTTAATTGTAGTCCTTTAAACAATAACCAATCAACATATATCAATTTGATCAAACAATATTAACAAGAGAGCTCATTCATTCAATGCATACACAAGATCAAACACATAACACAGTTCTTATGGGAAATCCTCATGGGGAATAAAACCCAATCAAAATCTTGCAACACAAATGGACTACTATCCTCTAATAAATTACAAATAAGAGACTGATTAACTCTTTTAGACTAGTAAACCTTGATCATATCCTCCTGACCAAAGGTATTTAGTGAAACACTTGTTTCACAAGGAAAAACCACCCCTAAGAAAGACCAAGTCCTTTAGACCCTCTTTTAAACAACTCCACCTTATAATTTATGTATTTAACACTTGATGATGGATATCTATTTTCTAACCTTTGTATAAACTCTCTCTCTATCTCAAACAGCCCTCTCACATAGGCATGCCACAATCTCTCTCTATTTTCACTCATATTGTCCTCATATGATACTTGAACATATTTGCATATATACACATTAAAATAACACTATTATTAAATTAGGAACACAACCTAAAAGTCATACACATATTCAAAAAATTGTTCTGCTCATTAACTCAACCAACAGGCACACTACCTATCCTTCCTTGTTTGCATCAACACATACTACTAACACAAGCCTTCTCTAAACTCTCACATGCAAGTAAAAAAACCAAAACATTTGATTTCACTATATATAGATAAATAATAAATTATCAAGTCCATAATAATAATTTTTATCCATAATACATGCCTTCACCCTTAATACATCTCACATGGGTCACAGTTAAGCACAATCAACTTTCAAATAGGCCTAAGTCACTTTTAGGTCCTATGGAGACCCATTCAACTCTTTGACACTTATCCGAGCATAATAAGAAAACATGATCACTTTAAAAAAGCATGGACCCATTATAAATTATCTATAGGTCCTCTTTAAGTACCAACATCCATCACAATACCCTTCAACTTAAGCACAATTCACTCAAATAACTCTCAGTACACACAGTCATCATGAACAAATGCACAGTCAACTTGTGAACCTTTGTTCATATTGTATACGATTATAAAAACCTTAAAAATGCATGAATATAATATTTATGGAGTATACAACACTCCCAAATATCCAATTCATTAATATATATCAAAACAATATCAAAATAAGCTTGAACAATCTTCTCGAGTCACTCATTGTCCATGTATGAACACATAGTCAACTTTAAACCTTCATAATTATGTTTGTACATACTTTCATATATTAAAATCCATATTTATATATGTGAATTGGAGTCTTATACCACTTTTATTTTCATTCCATGACCAATTTCATCTTCTATCAAAAGATATGGTCTAAAAACCACATACTAGTTTTTCCCTTTATAAAATTCAAATATTTAAATGTCAACGGTCACAATTAAACATCAAACACTATAATCACATATCATGTCCTCTTAGATTTAGATTAATTACACACCATTGATATTATCTAAACTATAATGCATAAGTGTTAATTCTCAGATGTTAAACCTCAATCACTTTGACCTCATCTCATGCACCCTTGCAATGTTGACTCAATACACACCGTTGATCTCTACAGATCAACCAAGTCTTTAATATGAAATGCACACCATTTGATCAAACTTTAAGAATACCCACTTACCACTAGATATTTATATTATACCTTTTATTAGTCATTAAACTTTGGACACTTTTCCTCATCATGCAACATCATGACATCTTGAAATACACATGCTCCATTGATCTTTTATAAGATGCTCGATCTTTATCTTTGTTAAATAGCTATCGTATTGACCCATTTGACTCTATGCACACCATTAAATCTATAATTATGAACTCCCAATAATCATTAGATCTCCACTAGGTCCAAATCTTTAGCATCATGCAAATTGACTATGGGGACCATTTCAAATATGCCTGAGAATCCAATTTTGGATAGATATATCTTTCGCTAAGATCAATCTCATGTGCTATGATTTGCACCATATGTTCTCCTTTTAAAGAAGAATCTAAACACGTATCATAATTATCTTGAAACCTTCACATGTTCAAGATATAGTTCCATTAAAAGGCCTTTTCAAAATCTTGTCACAGAGCCAACTATGCTTGGAACTTGTCTGGGAGGCCAACTTTGTTTCTACATAACTTTTGCCATGCTTCGGTGTATGATCTAAAATTTAGTGTAAATAAACTAGGATTAAAACTGAACAAACCCATATTATCACCTTCTCTTTAAATATCCACACATTATAGATATGATACCATCAAAATGCTGACTCAGCCATTTCTTAACTCATGCAAATTTGGCTAAGTATGGGAAAATACTGTCAAAATGCCTAGAAGCCCAACTTTGCTCTTGCATATCTTTTGATGTACTTAGGTGCATGACCTTATATTTATTGCATAGAACCTAGGCACAAAAATTAATAAACCCATATGATAATTTTGTTTAGACACCTCCATGCATGTGAATTTTAACATCATCAACATACTTACTCAGCTTTGCTTGAACCCTTTGCAAATTTGGCTAAGTATGGGAACTTAGTGAATTCTATCTGAGAAGCCAAATTTGTACCCTCATGTCTTTGAACACTCTTTGATGAATGACTTGAGATATTTTTCATAATAACTAGGGACTAATGTGATCACAACCATATGACCAACTCCCCTTGACTCATCCACACGTGGCAATTATGACATCATCAAACTGCCTACTCAAATTTTCTGCCACTGGACCGGAAGTGTCTAGATGAAAATTATGAACAACTAGGTGAATTAAAATTAATCACATAAGATCTCAAAGCTTAAAAAAATATTTGGGACCTTTTATACATGCTCAATACTCAATACTCATCCCTAATCATCTCTAGCCATACCAAAACTGAAGATCAACTAAGCCAACTTCAAGCACACTTTGTCATCGTTACTTAGGCTATCAAAGCACTTCATCCACTTACCAAGGAACTTCCATGACATTACTATGACATCACTAATAACTCTCCAACATCTAAAACCCTCATAAAACCATTGTAGTAACCTGATATGCAATATTTTTATAGAAATGGTTCAAAATGAATTGGATGGCCTAGTTTTATGATTGAAGCATGTAGAGGACTCTCCTAGGTACCTTCAAGTGGTATTGTCTTGTAAGGTGAGTGATTGGACCCCACATAAAAGTGTTTGTTTCTAAAAAAAATGGTATAGCAGATAGAATTGACCAAGTCAATCAATGCAAATAATTAAAGGATAAAGTTTGAGACTTTTATTTCATTCCTAGGCAGACAATGAGAAAAATAGGTAGAAATGGGAATGAGATTAGGGAAGTGTTGTCATGGAATAAGGTTGAATCCAATTTCATAATTACTTTTTCAATATTGGTAACACATGTCCATATTGGTTAGATGTTTTGGAGGTCTATGAAAATGTTGTTCACAAGATGACCTGTCTAGTGAAGATGAGATCATGAAGATGTAAAGTTGAGAGATTGGTCTGGAAGATTAATATTGTCACTAGACCATGATATATTTATCTATGATATTTACCTAATGATCTCATAGGGTCATCATTATGAATTAGGATTCTATAAAATTTTCCACACAGGTAGTGAAAGTCATAATCATCATGACTGGTCTTCGAGATAGATTGACAAGTCTGAGTAAGCTAGAGGGAGTGATGAGTTGGAGGTTATTTGACCTTAAATGAAGCATAAAATTAATATATTATTGTTTTTTAAGACATTATTTTCATATTAATGATTTATAAAGGCTTTAAAGTGAGTATAAGAGGATTGGAGCATTGAATCTAAAATGTCTTGTCTAACTGAGTAAGGTTTGTAAGAAAGGAGGTAAACAGATTGGTCTATAAGACCAATAGTTGTCATGTGTGCTTGTTATTATTTTGATGGAAGTTTATCTAAGGATATATAAGGATCATATAAACCCATTTTAAGTTCATTAAATTGAATCTATATGTGTTATAAGTCATTGTTTACATGGATATGTTTTGGAAAATTCAGGCAGTTCTAAGTAGTCATCTACAAGAGATGAGTTTGAGGTTATTTTTCATAGAGATCAAGAGTATAATACATATGAATATTTTTTTAATGTTTATTATGTTATTATTAATGAATTAAATATTCATTAAATGTATTTTTATATATGTTTGTGGTCAATTATTCATGATTGTGAGCATTCAAGTAGTTATGAGTGGTCATGTTACAGAAGTGAGATTGAGGCTTTAAGATATATGTTGAAGGATATAATTCACATGTTGATGACACTTAGGTCATGAATATTATATTTATATGATTATTTTCCATTATATCTTGTCAAAGTTGTGTTCATACTTCAAATATTCATGATAGACTTTATAAGTGTGCACAAACCAAATTGTGAGTTGTGTTAATGATGTGGTCCAAATAGTGAATTGGAATAAAAGGTGGTATGGACATAAATGGATGTTATCAAGGGTATATTTGAGTTTTTTTTTAAGTTTTTAATTCATTTATGTAGGCTCAATGAGTTTTAATAGGGCTAAGTGTTAGGTTGTGGAGCTAAAAGCTTCACCAGGATGTAAACAGGAGAAGTTACAGAGGATGCAGAGTTGCGGGGAGTTGCAGAATCAGTTGCAGGGAAATTGGCGTCGGTCTGATCAACCGACGTCGGTCAGATAGCAAAGAGGAAGCAACTGGTGTCGGTCACCAGTCGGCCGACATCGGTCATGGAGGAGCTGACGTCGGCAGCCTGTGCGAGAACAGGCAGTTCGCATGTTGATCTCGGAGAGTCTATTTTTAGACTGGCTGTTTGCATGTCAAGGGCTAGTTGTAGTCTTGAGTTGCGCATATAATTATTGTAATTAGGTTAGTCTAATTATTATAAGCATGAGATCTATATATGGACTCATGGGTTGTATTGTAAATTGTAGCTAGTGAGTAAGAGAGCAATAAGCTCCTTCAGAGAGAAGAGAGTAATGGTGCGTTCCTCCTAGTGCCACAGTACCAAGGTGGGTACTGGATTGGAGAATCAAAGGGTTATTCATGTGTGTATGATCTTGGTCAGCATGTGGGCATGAATTTATATAGGAGATCTACAATGGTGAGTAAGATCTAGTTATTTGCAGGTAGCAGCAGAGAGCAGGTGATCTACTTGAAGTACAGTTGTGTACTTGGTGAACTGGCAGCGTGTTACTGACTGGTTGGAGAGGTGAACATCAATTCTGCATTAGAGTTGATTGTTGTGACCAAGACAGAGAGGGAAGAAGGTCTTGAGTTGTGGCAAACCTTTGAGGTGGAAGAAGAAGTGGCATCTTCTTTATTGTATATTCTTCTGAGTGATTATTAATACAATTGTGTATTGTCTCTCAATTCCTGTGTTGTTTCATATTTCTAGTTACTTATTGATTCTGGTTAAATTCCGTGTTTAGTTGCTAATACAAGAAGCAATCATATGTGCTCTAATTGGTATAGCAAGATCCTGGCTAAGTAGGGATCAGAGCATGTTTATTGTTCTGTGGTTTCCCTGACACTAAGTCTAATGTGTTATTTGAGAAGGCCTCATTACATTAGGTCTCTTTTGGGCCTAATAGTGGTTTTGGTCCTTATGAGTGGTGAACGAACTATGTGGTTGTATTTTCATGTATGAAACATGTTATTTGACCCATTTTAATTATAATCCAAATATCAATAGGTTTGTGTTTGACCAAGGTTTATGAGAGCAAAAGACTAGTATAAGAACAAGGCTTAATAGGCCTAATTAGTGTGTTGAAAAAGAAGATATTTTTGAGTGAATAAGAGGGTAAATTATGAAGGATTAGGAGGTATTATAAAACATAATAAGAGGGGAGAGATACTATGATGATCATATAATATATTTTATTCATGTGTATGTCAAGGTTAGTTGACCTAATAAGCCTAGTAAGAGGCATGTTGAGCAAGGAAGCCTAATAGGCTATTTGAGAGAGATAAAAGATCTAAGGTGATCATCATAATTTGAGTGAGAAACAAGTGTCCAAATTTGATTATAGGTTCTAGGTGTCTGAGTTGGTGCTAAGTCACTTAGGGGGTTGGTGCCTCTTTGCAAGTTCGTGCTTTTTAAAGGCCTAGTTGAGTCGGTGATTGACTAGTGAGGGGTGCTCCTTGTGGGGTTGGTGTCTCACTAAATCTTGATTCATTGATTATATTAAAATATGTATTTTAGCTTGGTTTCTTCCCCATGAGGTTTTACCACATATCTCTTGTGTTCATATGTTATATGCTTATGTGGATGCTTATTTATGCATTGGTTCATGTGTGGATGCTTCTTATATAACCAGAAGTCTTGCATAATATTAAAATATAGAGAAGTAATAAAATAATAATAAATGGGTTTGAAAAGAGATAGATGGTGATCAATAATGAGGACAAGAAGAGTCTCCAAAAGGAGACAATAGTCAAGTTGTTCTTGCAAGTTGTAGACTTGAGAAGTAAGTAAACCTTTGTTATAATCTATGAATATTAATGTTGAGTTATTGATATGGGATTATCTAAGTTTAATAGTGGTGTTTTATGTAATTTATGAAAGATATATATTTTATTTTATGATAATGTGTATCTTCTAGGTGAAACTCTGGTATGGTATTTCATTTACAAGAACCAATAAGGACTCCTTGAGCAATAATTTGTGTTAAGTTTCAAAAGGGTAAAAAAGGGAAACATATAAGTTTTTTGGTTCGGTTTACAAGTATGAAATACTTCTTTAGGATAACTTTAGTCATGATTATAGAATCCTGCAACCTCGATAGGGTCTTAACAAGGAATATGGAAGGTCTATTCAAGTATTAACATGTGTGAAAAGAGTTAAGGGTGGATATCAAAAGTAATTGATTTGTTTGTTATCCTATGTTACTTGAGTGTAAAATGTATAAATGCATGTTTAGTAAGTTTATATACTCACTTTTTTGTAGTTGACTTAGCATCCTAACTTGATTAAAAGGCTATAAATATTCTAATTCTTTAGTTTTAAGTGATAATGCCATGTGAGTCTTTGTAGTTAAAATAAGATTCAAGAATAAAGGATGTATTATAGGTTGTGTACAACCATGTTATAGATCTTAGAGTTAATTAAAATACCTAGGATGGGAGGGAAAAGGTATGATTAGTTAGGAAAGGTATAGAATCTTAATAAGTCAGGTTTTGATAAGAATACATTAAGGCTGCAAGTAACTATAGGTTAAGACCTAATTGGCATGGTTCACAAGCCATCAAGCTAATTTATGAAATAAAAAATAAACTATTTAATGAAAATGATTTGATGAATACAAGGTTGTACATAGCTCATAATCCATTCTTATTCATAAAACCTCATATGGTGAAGAACAAGTCAAGTTTAAACAACCAGGTCATATTGTTGCATGAACCTAATTAAGGTTGAAACATGGATGAATAAATATTTTTTCCATGCATATAAGGCCATAGATTTATCTATTGTCCTTATGTTACTTATTGAAACATGTTCCCACACTCAAGCTAATGGTTAGGGTGGGTAGGGCCAATACTTATCCATTGATTGTTAGGCTTATCTTAACCAGTCTGGGTCTAGTTAACTGCTATGATTATTCAAGAAGTTAATGATTTTCATAAAGAAATTTTATACTAATACTCATCTCCTAATTGAAATTTATATGATGCACTTGTATATATGTTTAAATCTATCTACAAATTATGAAATATCTCATTTAGGAGTTATTTTATGTTATTAGACCCAAAGGGTCACTGTTGCCTTCAATTTGCTTTAACCAGTTCTTAATCCCTACTATTTAGACCAATCATAATGCATTAATTTACATGCTATAAAGTATGTTGTATTTTTTATGAGTAAGTTACATGGTTTTTAACCAGGCAAATAAAATATATTATTACATGTGCTTTCATTGGTTAAAAATTTAAGATGTTATTCCTAGAATCACTTAAACCAAAGTAGACATAATTAAAGTGTTTAAATCCTCAATTATAGTGCATGGGTGATATAAATTAAAAATAAATAAATTATATGATAGGTGCTAGAATGCATGGTGGACAGTTAACCATAAATAGTTCTGATAGAATTCATAGCCTGATTTATGTCCCGCATACAACTTGCTAGCCATGTGTGGATGTTTTAAGGAAGCTAACTTAGGTTTGATTATTGATAGTTAAAATATTTAGTTGATATGATTCAGATGATTGGTATGGATAGAGTGAAAATGAAGGTAATAAATTCTATACTTGCCAATTTTTTTGAGGGAAATAGTGGTCATGGAACATACGAAATGGGTTCTATTTGCTATGGTTTGTGTAATGGTTGCAGTTTAATTTGGGGGTTTTTACTACCCTATATGCATTTAATGAAGTAGAAGCTTCCACCATGGTAGATGCAGGGGATGATATAATTTTAATACATGGGTCTAACAACTTCTGGGTCTATTGGAGCTAAATCAACTCTCTCTCTTTCAACAACATAACTTGTGTGCAAGCAATAGCTAATGTTGGTAGTTGCATTGAGAATAAATCCACATGTGATTATGTTTTGCCATAAAGGTTAGATTACCAAAAGTTTTATTATCAATACTCACAAAAATGTCCCAAGTAAGTATAATATTTTAGGTCCCAAGGAAGTAGAATATGTACTTCAAAAAACATATGGAGTCCATGGATTCTATGGAGCATAAAATATGGAGAGACTTCAAGTATAGGAGGCCATCATCAACACTATAAAAAAACACAAAATGATATCAATAGCATCATAGAAGTATAAGCACAGGTATGGAGCAATTAGAAGATGGCTTGAACAAATAAGTGATCACATGACCACAATGTGGGCAATAAACATCCATAACACTTTATCCTCTAGATTATATCTTATTTATAGTATTTACTTGTGCCTAAACTACTCTCTTCTACATGTATAATATTTGTGTAGTAATTTTCGTAGCCCTGACATGACTAATTGTAGTTTTGGTAGTTGTGAGTTGACGTAAAATGCATGAATATTATGTAATAATTGTAAATTTTGTTCTTGTATAGTGAGGAATATTGATTGAGGGGTAAATGTCTTCGAGATGATATATAGGGTTGAGGCCTAGAATTTGAAAATTGAAATTCAACTATGTAATGCTTATAAATTATAGGCAACTGTCTTAAATAAAACCTAGTAAAAAATTATAAGGATTTCTAATTTATATTCTTGTACACATCTATATTTTGATGCATTCAAGGTCTTTTTCAAAAGTCTCTTTCTCAAGTCAAATTTATACCCTTCACTTTCAAATTTTAATTTTTAAAGTCAAGATATACTTGAGATATACAATGTTGATTTTCATTCCAATTTCTAATTATTGTAATTATGATTACCAACAAAAATTCATATACTCAATCCATAATTGTTTGGTATCTACAAACATAGGAAAATGCTAAAATGTAACAAAGAATTTTAAAATAAAGAGAGGTTATAGGTAGTATAGTAATTAAAAATATGGAGAAACAAACCTATTTAATATATTTGAAAATAGAAATTTCAAAAAATCAAATTGTGAATTGTGTAGAAACTAAAATTTGAGGCGACAATGTCAAAAATATAACATAGCTTGCTTTAAGAGTCTGAGCAAACTCTTTATATAACAAATTATAACTACCATGGCCTTAAACATTAGTCATTGATTTTTTTTCTAGATCAATTAATCTCTCATTTCTTGATTCAAAACAAATTTAATATCATGTTTTCTATTATTAAACATTTCAATTTTTTGTGGAGGTAAAATTTTCATTAAAATATTTTAGAATTAAAATTATTAACTATTTAAAAAACTATTTAAATATAATATGAGTGAAATCTACTATTTATCTTCTCCCTCTTATAAAGATTTGACATTCTACACCTTTATTATATAAAATTTCAAAATTATTAATAAATTTTCAAACAATATATATGAACAACATTTTAGTTTGATATGTACTAAATTATTAAGTTATATTAAAAGAATAATACATTTATTTATAAGATACAATATATATTAATTAAAAGAACGATACATTATTTATAAGATTAGATGTTTAATATTTTTTTAGTTATCTTGCCTTTTATATATATATATATATATATATTAATTAGAAGTTTAATATTTTCTAATTATCTTGCCCAATGAATATTATGTAAATTTAATAATTTTGTATTTGATGTGTAATGAACTTAAGCTTGGAATATGTATTGCTTGGACCATCTTTGTGAGGAAAGACTTGAATGTAGCTTTTTATTACTTATTAAATTATGAAATATTAAAGTTATAATCAAATTGTTGTGATGATGAATAATTTTTTTTGCATATGATAAATTGATGAAGAAGTAAACATTGATTACTAAAATTCAAAATTTTTTTTTTTGAAGGATATTTTTGTAAATAAGTTTGTTTGGCTATAGTTTAGTCAATAAAAATATTATATTTTGGCAGGTAAATATAAGGTGATGTTGGATGTTTTTCTTTTGTCATTTTAGAGTATGTATATATTTTCATTGATTTTATGTGTATGGTTTAGATTTTTGAAAGTTTATATATATATATATATAATTTATTGTTTTTCGAGTTTGAATAATGTATTACCTATTTGATTATAGTTTTTATATCTGTTTTTTTTTCATTCAAAATTTATAAAAAAATATTATAATTAAATAGTTTCTTAAAAGTTTAATTATGAAATTATAATTATGTTAAGGCTCAAACCTTAATATTTAATAATAAAGCCTAGAATTTTGTAGTTATATTTTTATGATCAAATCATTTGATAAGTTCTGATTTCATTTATAATTATTATTATTTTTTAGGTTGGAATAGATTTAGATATGATTTTTTGAATTAATATATTGAATGATAATGTTATATTTCTTATATAATAAGACTTATATTATATATCATCAATTATTGATAGAATTTCATAAATAAATCCTGTGTTACTAAAAAATTAGCATGAATGAATATTATGTACTTATATTGTGGATTCAAAATATATTTGTGATTTCAAATTAAAAGTTCATTGAGTAATTGTTATGTACTTATATTGTGGATACAAAATGTATTTGTGATTTTGAATTAAAGATTTTTTAAATATTTAAAAGTTATATGTTGATTGTACTTGATAAATACAAAGATTTATAAAAAGACTCTAAAGTCTGCCACATTATTCTTACTTTGGTTTTTAAAGAGCTATATTTTGGGGGCCTTATGGTTTTGTCAACATAAATTATTATTTAATTAGTAGTTATGTAATTAAGTACAAGAGTAATTAAGCATTTACTAAAATAATATGAAATTGTAATATATATTATATAATAGTAATATAGTATAATATTATAATTAATAATATAATATTATATTAGTAGGTGGAGATGATTTTTAATTATTTAGTAATCTCTATTTGAAAATAAATTTGGAGAAATCATGTTCGAAAAAGGTATGTAATAATGTCATATCAAGTCGACAAGAATATATTTAGTGGTATCAAGAAGGGTCAATATATCATAACCTCCTTTCATTGGTTAGAATTCTCATTGAAACCCCCTTCTATTGGGTTTTAGGTGTAAATATATTGGCAATATGGATGAACTGAAACAAAATAGGTAGACTCTAAGACCTCAATGTCTTGTTACCACATTAGTGACATTGCATTGTTGATTCATACTGCACATCAGACATGGAGCCCTGTTACAATAAAACCAGCTCTTATGACATCCTCATCCACCCTCAATAATAGAAAAATCCCAATTACTGATGTCTCCACCCTAAAATTTGAAGAGCCATTTATAATGGGTGTTGTAAGTCATGTAAATCTAAACACTACCCAAAATTTGGAGTTGGTATATGATATGGACCCCTTGGTATATGATATCACCTAAAGTACTCTATTGTTTCCACTCACCATCACCACCCAATGCACATTGATATATTTCACTAATTGCATGTTCTATATGGCCTTGTCCTTTCTTTGAGCACTTTGAGTTTAGTGTTTCTACATATTGTTAAGCCTAATGTAATTACTCCAAATGTTAATATATGTGTAACATAGATAAACATGAGCTATAAGATAGACTATGTGACCTTAATGTATTATCCTCACATAAATTGAATTACAACATGGATTCAAGCCACTCATCGAACATGGAGCCTTATCATAATTGAATTAGTGCTCATGGCATCCTTGTCCACCCTTGACAAATGAAAATGGCTAATCAAATATGTTTCCACCTTGAAAGCTACATACCCATTTACAATGTGTGAAGATCATGTAACTCAAAAAAGGTTGGTGTATGATATGTTCCCTTTGATGTATAATGTCACATGAAATACACTGTCATTTCCCTTCACCATCACCATCTAACTCACTTTGAAATATTTCACCACTTACATGTTTTGTATTGCCTGGACCTTCCTCACCACTTCACCATTACTCAAGCTCTTTGTGAAATAAAATGTCTCTTAACCACACAACTCATCACCACATCATATAAATTAACACAACTTTATTCTCTACCATCACCTCCATCAAAAAATATGATTCTATATGATTTGCACTCTTATTTACACTTTAATATAATATTAATGTAATATATTATATTATAATATTATTATATTTATTATTATTTAATATAACTATTTTGAAGAATAAATTTGTTAAAGATCTAACATAAGGAGCAACGAAATCACTAATGCAACAATGTTTGGGTGGTGTTGTCTTTAACATTTTATAATAGCATTAATGTTTTTCATAATTATTAAGGTTGTGACAAGGAATGCTTATGGCACCTAGTTGTCACCTTGCCAACCATGTCACTTAGGTTGTCAACATGTCACATACTGGAAAAACCTTGATGCTAAATATAATGTACACCTCCAAATCAACTTTGTAAAGAGTTAAATTTGGCATTGTTCATTATTTTTTAAATGTTACTAGGAATTATATAGAATAAGGTAGTTTACGTTGGACAAAATCATAAAATAAATAGATGTTTGAGATGAAAAAGAGTGCATTGTTGAGCAAATAGTAGGGGTTGATCCATGTGGGCTTCCAGATTGGAGGTTGATGAAATGTAACACAGGGCTCAACAGGTGACTTATGCATTGTTGGTTGTAACATCTTTTTATCAATGGGTGTTGTTTAAATATTTTTTTGTAGCCATTTATATATGGGTTTTGTGTTATGTGTTCTATGTTGTTACTCTCTTATGCTTTATTTTTATTCAAAATTAATAATGAATTGGAAGCATTGCATTTATTTTTCACATGTTTCATAGGTTTCAAGGGGTGAAGACAAGTCTAATGATTATCTAGTTACAAGTTGATCGTGCCCAATCCCATGACATAGAATGTTAGTAAAGTGGTTGAGGCTATGGCACATTTAAAATATACATGACTTTTAAATCATCCAATAAAATATCTATCGTAATTATAATTACTATAATTATTTCCCACTCTCTGAACTCCACAATTTTTTATACTATTTTCTCAAAGAAATTGGTAAGAAATTGATATTTGTTTGGATTTTTTAATATAAATTTAACTTGTAAAATTTTCAATGAATGAGTGATTGTGATTGTTTAATAACATCAAAAGAGATGTAATTTTCTATTTTAGTAAAACAAGGTTTTAAACCAAAAGAGTGCAAACCGGAAATCCTACATCACTCAAACCCGATGACCTCGAACTCTCTCTCTCCTTTGTACACAAAAAAATAAGAAAAAAAAAAAAAATATATATATATATATATATATATATATATATAATGTCATGTTATAGACATATATATAATATTATATTACTACTATATATATGTATATATAGTAGTATAATAAGTTATTGTATATATAATATTATTATTATATTATATAATAGTAATATAATATTATATATATGTATATAGCGTAGTGATGACACACTATATTAGAATATTATATTCTATTATAATATACATTATATTATAATAATATGTTGCTATAATATATATTATATTATTATTATGATTAGCTAAATATGCCTTTATTAGAAATAGTGAGGCTTCAATAACTAAGCTAAATTTAGGTAACAAAGTATATTTTAATGAGAATGGGGATTTGTTTTTATGATTCATGTGCATCGTTGGGTCTAGCCCATCTGGTAAGTTTGATTAGTGTAATGTACTTCAAACATATGCTTGAATTCCCTTTGCCCATCTAGTTAAAAGCATGTAAGTATACAATGGATACATGACACTCAAAAAAATTTACAACACCACCTTGAGAAAAAGTTAATGTCTATTATTTCAGTTCATCACTTCAACAGTTCCACTATAAAAGTCTTCACAAGTTTTTGGTGTTTCTTAGGGTTACAAATTTTCAAATTCTAAAAGCCATGTGAATTAAATGAAGAGATGCAAAGTTTTAAAAGGAGGCCATTTGTGACCATACTTTAACATATTATGTAGTAATTTTTTCTCTAACAATATGTAGGTAATATGTGAATGATACTTTTGTAGCTTTCTTTATTGGTAATCAGGGCATTCATTCCATGTGCTTTATGTTTAACTTTTATGGTCACATTTATGATCTTTATGGGTTTTGCCATAGTTTTTTTAAATAGTTTTTGGTTTTTTTATAGACACATTAGATGTCCTTTGCTCTTTTATGTTTCTTTAGATCAATGGGGCAAACATTGGTTATTTCAAACACATTTGGGTCTTTCACACAGCTTGTAGTTTTTGTCTTGGTAGGATTTGTTATTTCAAAAAGAATACTATCAACATCAAAACATTACACCTTAAACATTAAAGGACTATGAATAGCAATTATGTTATGCATGGACTGGACTTTCTAGATGTTTATCATAACTGGTAGATTTGGGGATATTGGAGATCCCCTATGATGTATGGTCAGAATGCCATAGACATCAATGAATATCTTGATGATTGTTGGATCTTGGAAAAAAATGAACTAAATGACAATTTCCCAAACTACTTCTCCACCACCACCATCACTATTTCCTCCATCGACTCCAACCCCTACCTCTATTATTTTCCCTTTTCACCACCTCCTCTACTGATTCCTATGCCTATTTCACCTCCCTTTACAATACCTCCCCCAACTCCACCCACATTTCCACCTTCTCGCCCACCTGGAAGCTATTGCACTTCTTGCTATGTCATAACACCAACAACATGTAAAAAACATCTTTTACTTCACAACAAACCCAAAAACCAAACACAAGTATATTGAAGAAGAGAGATTGAAAGATTGTTATTACACATACGTGCATTAGGTTTTGTCAGTACAATCACAGGCTCCATAAGGAGAAGACATCTTTACATGCAAGAAAACTAGAAATATTTTGTATCTACAAACATAATATGCTATGAAATATTAGGTCTATGAATGCTTCATCTATAGGTAGTTAGTGGGCCCCTGTAAGACATGGCATCATCTCCCTTTAAAATCAAAAGATTATTAGTTTATTTTATGATATGACATGGATTATTTTGCTACATAAGAAACATTTGTAAAAAAATTCAGATTGTATTGGTGGTGTGAATAGTTATGAAAATAACTACTAAATAAAAAATATATTAAAAATATTGTCAACTATAATCTGATATGATTTGAAATACATGTACAAATTCAAATTCTTCACCTTTGAAAAATTAAAATTTGGCGTTCATCATGTTCAAAAATTTGATAAGAGGCAAAATGAATGGATTTGATGGTAATATTTGATTTGTGGAAGCTATGTCAAGTCGAACGAAGCTAATAACTACTAAATGAAAATACCCTTCTCATGAAACCATTGACCAAAAATTTGTTATCTAATAGATTGCCTGGAGTAGAATAGTGTTTATTTATGATTTGACATAAAGTGACGAAGGATATCTAAAGTAGAAAACCATTAAATATCTACAAAACTATGAGACAGATATTCTATATTCATGTCTCAATGGAAACACCTCCAACATAACAATATATATTTAAAAAAATAATAAGCAAAATAAAATTATCCTTTAAATCACATTTTTCATAATAGTCGACATGAACTAGCTAGTATACATATGGCCTAACAAGGTGTCAGTTATTTTACATAAATGTAAATTGGGAAGCCAAGCGCTGGGGCATAGTGGTAGGGTTGGGGGCCTACCACCTAGCTGCCCTGGGTTCGAACCCTGCTCCCCATCAACCGCTTCTTGAGTTTCAAAATTGCATGTAAAACAATACAACAAAAAAAGTAAATTGGGCACGTTGGCAAAGCCTCAATGATAAGGCAAGTTTGATTTGACACTCAAATGGCTTAATTTTTTTTATCTTGACTAAATTATTTCAATTTGACTCAGTCTAGTCATTTCATATTTAAAGTTGGTCCTCATCGAGTGTATATCTTAGTTGGTTCCTACTTAACTTACATTTTGTGTCTAGAAATCAAACAATTTAATGCTAACGTGATAAAAAGAGAGTCAAAATTTCGACATGTCATTAGTAAATATTTTGAGATGTCGATATATTTATTTTAATAATAAGTTTTATTTTATAAAAAAAATGTCAGATTTTATATTTTTATAGTTTATATTTTTAACATTTGTTTTTCGAAATGATTGTGTGAAGAATTTTTGCCTCGATATTTTTCTCTTGACAAAAGATTATGAGAAGTGATCTGAAAACATTAAAGCAAAAATTCTTCACACAGTCATTTCCAAAAATAAATGTCAAAAAAAAATCATTGTGTAAACAAATGTAATTTTATATAATGTTAATGAAAATAAATAAAGTCCACACATCATCTTGAAAATTAGAAAACATATCATAACATAAGCGAGTGTAATTTTATAAAATGTTAACGAAAATAATTAAGGTCTCTTGAAAATTAAGGTATGAGCAGATTAAGAGCACATTCACCCCCTTCCATATGTACTTAGTAAATTATCTTGTTTATAGAATAGGCATGTTGTCAAAACTCATAGTGTTTAAAAAATATTTGTACGATCAATCACATCTATACATTATTTTATATTATTCGCTTTTATATAAAACATTTGGTTCTAGATTTTTTTTACCATATTTTAATCATTGTAAAAATAAAGCTAGTAGGCATTTGGGCTTAATGTCTTTGACATGTGCATATTAAGGGGAAATGATGCCTAATGTCAACAGAACAAGTTATTTGGTGAGCCTCATTTAAATTATATGTGCGGAGTTTAAGTTGACATTAATTTTATAATTTTGTCTTATTTTTGTTAACTATTTATACATATGTTTTGTATCGCCTTAAGATGAGTGTTAAATGGATTATTTATACTTAAGAAAGATGATTTTTGTTAACCATCACTCATGAAATTGAGTTCACATAGGTTGACTTAAAATTACATAGCAGAATCTTAAAATCATATCACATAATTAATATTAATATTAATATTCATTTGATTGTTATAAAGTGTTTTTCTTTTTATTTAGTGAAGAAGATTGAAAAATCATAATATGTGAAACACACAGTGTAATTTAGATCCTATTTTTTCTTAAATATATACTTTTGAACCTAATAAAAATGATGCACTAATTAATCAATGTGAAATTCACAAAATTATATAATAAATTCAAATTAAATACCTAAAATTTAATATTTTTCAAATTTTTAAAATATTTCAACCAATAATTTTTATCAACAATTATATATTAAAAATAAAATACAAATTATATATCTCGTAATCAAAACTTTATATATCAAAAATAAAATATGAATTATATATCTTGTGATCAAAACTCTTGATGATCAACCTACTTATGAGGCAAAAATTTTATAACAATTATCCCTTTGACTTTTCCCATCAAAATATAAGGGAATTCATTTGAAAAAGAAAACACCAAAGATTAAATATGTATTTTACTCTTATAATCCTTCAAATTCTTTGACACTCCATCCAAACTTTTTGGCTTTCGTTTCAAATGAGGGGTTTGCTTCTTGACTAAATGAAATATTAAGTGGGTAAACCAACACCATTATAAAATTATAACTAGAAGTTTCAAAAATATTATAAAATTTACAGTAAATTTGAAACCCTACAAATATGAATGTTGCATTTGACGAATGTGCTAATTGACAAAAATATATTATTACTTCTTTTATTTCACAATTATTTCTTTCTTTTATATGTTTAACTTTTATTTTTGAGCTAAATGGTAGCATGCATTGACCAAGTTTACATTACAAAATGTTTATCATTATGAAATATTATCATATTTAAGTAAGATGATCAATCGGTGTTTATTCAATATATTTTAGTTTGAAATCGATAATTTGAAATTTACATTTTTTAAATTTTTTAATTTTGAATAAAGTTTATTGAAGAAAATAGGTATATAAAAATAATTTATAGAAATCAAACCATTAATCGGTAATGAAATTAAGACATCAACTTTTATATTGAAAAAATATATATATATTGCCATACATTACTTATAATATATGAATTATTTAATATCAAATATATTTTATTATGTTATAAATGTTGTGGTTTTTGGCTATTTATTACATTTTATTATACATGTGATCTTGATTACTATATTTAAAAGATTTACCTCTAGTTAAATTTCAAAGTTCAAATTTATTTAATATAATAAAAAATTAAGAATAAATATATTTTATGTTTTTATTTTCTTTTTAAATAAATAATATATATTAATATTATAAACATTCTTATTTAGCATGACTTTTGACTATTGATTATGCTTTATTGCACATGTGATTTTAATTATTATATTTAAAAAAAAACCTCTACTTTAGATTTTAAATTTTAAATTTATTTGATATAATATAAAAAAACAAAAAACAAATATATTTTATCCTTTTATTTTTGACTTACATTTTTTTTTGAATAAATAATATCATTTTTTATATTAATATTGAAAACATTTCCATATGATGTATAAGTGTTTACAATATTACATAGATCGAATACATCACATCTTCAAAATTTTAACAAATATATTTTTAATTTTAACAAATATATTTTTCATTTTTTCTTGATTTTTTTGATGTGTATATTTTTTAATAAACTATTTTCATGCAACATGTAGGTGTTTACAATATTACATAGACCAAATGCATCATATCTTCAAAATTTTAATAAATATAACCTTAATTTTTTTTTTTTGGGTTTTTTTTTTTTTTTGCTTTATCTATTTTTTTTTATTATTTAAAATGAATTGGGTAAGTGTAGGTAGATGGTGGATAAAAAGGGGTTTATTAGTAGACATATTTTTATTGAAAATTAAAAAAAATTAACCTCTATAAATTATTTTAGATGGTTACACTCAAAATTTGAAGATCATATAAGAACATGAATTTTAGCATTTCGAATCTAGTTTCTAAAACACTTTTTTTTTTTTTAAATAGGAAAAAAAAAAGTGTCAAACATCTAAAATTTGAAGAGGAACTCCTATTTTTGAGGAAAATAGAGTAGATACTCATCCTGTTAGACTAATTAAATAGAAAATATGAAAAATACATCTAAAAGTTGTGTTATTAGTTAAAGAAGAGATTCAAAGATTACTTGATGCATGTTTCATTTGATCAGAAGCCTATCTAGAGTGGGTGCCTAACAATATACTAGTAGTAAATCCTAACAAGAAAATTCGATGTTGTTCTTGAACTCCAGAGATTCAAATAAGGTTGATTTATGCATAGCCGAACACACTCATTATTTATTCTTTTGTGCATAGCTCACACCTCTCACGCATCCTACACACTCCTAAATGAGAAGCTTGTCAATCTCCTACACACAAGTCTCATGTTTACTCATAGACTTTCATGTAATGATCACCTCAAATCACAGCTTGCGCATCTCAATGTGCACTCTTCAACTCATACTCTTGCATGTGTTACCAACATTTGCTTGCACATTAACCTACTCTATGAGGTCTCACTTCATCATGATCATGCTCTAGCCTAATTGATTGTTTGCATTGGATAGTGGCCCCATATCAACCTAGATTCTCAAATTTTATTGTCATTAGCTATTAGCTGAGATTCTTGGGATCGTGACCATTAGTGAATGACTAAGAATCATGCAACTGAACTAGTGATCACTGCCCAATTGGAAAAGCTATCATCAACATACAAGGAGGGTGACACACGTCAACCCCCTTTGTTGTACACTACAACCAATTCTTGTTACTACCCTTGTAATCATACATGTTAAATATGTAACATATGCATCTGACCATAGATAGTTAGGTCGATGCCAATACATCCTCATAACACAAATAACATGCCCCACATATCTATTTTGTGACACATGCACTATAACACATTGTATCAATTTTTCCTATGATTTATTATTGAACAAAAGTTACATTTCTTGTATATAAGACTTATGTTGCATTGAATGTATTTTGTTTATTTTATCTGAATATAAATTTGCATATTCACTCTATATAACTAAACTCAATTGTCCCCGCACACTTGGTCTTGGGCCTTGTGGTGTGGATCATAATATTAGAGTTGAGCTCTTTTCCTTTCTATGCTTGTAAACATGCAAGCACTAATTGAGAGAGAAGGTCTAATAGTCAATTCTATCTCAAAAATTCTAGAAGAATGCTATATCAAAAGCAAGATGTTTGACACCCAAAAATAACTTGAGGTAGCCCCAGAAGTTCAAAGGCTCATTATCGATGCACTGGAGGCATAGTGCATTAAAACATTTGGTCAGTTCCATGAATTGATGATGCAACTCAACTTGACACCTATTAAGGCTTGAAGGATAGTAAAGATCTCAGTGAATCTCTAGAGATAGTTCCAAGGAGGAATACTTGGACAATATTCCAAAATATTAAGGTGAGATAGACTTAGGTGAGGCATAAGAGAGAGATTTGGAGAGACTGCTAAGAAAGAAGAAACACAGTAAGGAAAAAAACAAAGTAATGACTAAGACATAAGTTCAAGAATAAATGAATAAAATAAATGAGATATTGATAATGGTACAATTCCTAATGGAGTGCATAGGAATAATAAGAAGCCAAGAATTTTCCATAAAGATAAGGAAAACAGTGAAGTGGCTAGTGAAGCTACTATTTGAAATAAGGAAGAGGCAAGAATGAATATTGCCTTTAGAAGAGAAGAGAAGTCCTAAAGGGAAAAACAAGAAGTGGTTATATATGAACCAGATGAAGGTGAGATGTTGGGAACAGATGAAGTGGAAGAAGAAAGGCAATTGATGAATCCCATTGAGGGTTTGAAAAGAAAGGAAGTTGAGGAGGCAATTAAGCCTATATGTTTTAAATCTAATTTTTTATGTGCATGTGTGAATGTAAGTATAGAATATGATAAAGAGGAGGCCCAAGTTAAGGTATAAAATGAAAAATATATCTCTTAATGAATTCTAAAGAGTTGATTTCAAAATAAAAATAGGAGGATGAGCTGAGGAAGCAAACAATGATTTCAAAGATGAAAATGGAAATAGGTGATTAGTTTGACAATTTGGTTACTTGTGCAACGAAAAAATTAAGGGAAGAAAGATATTGTAAATATAATTGCAGCCAAGAAAATAGTTTTGAAGAATAAAAATTTGGTGATACATAAATTTTCAGCAAAGAACCTAATAAAGAGGAAGCAAAATCAGTTTTGAAGACTAAAACTCAAGTGGAAAAGCTAGTACAAGTACCTAAAGAATGGACTACTATTGAGATGATTGTTTATGGAAAGCATGAGCAACATGATTACAATGAAAACAAATGGAAAAATACTCAATGGCATAATGGAGAACTTGATTTCTTTAATGAATTAGTTTATTGTGTAGGTGTAATTTTCAAGGAGGCAACAAGGAAGAAGATTAGGTGTGGATCTAAGGAACATCTACACCTATATGAAAAATTAATTAAATTAAACATTCAAGTGAAGATTATTGTAATAGTAAATGGTAATATGAAGAGTTAATGAGCAGGAGTTCATGAGAATTTTCAATACCAAAAGTCTAATGTAGGAGCATTAGTCACAAAATATAAATTTTGTATATAGTAGCTAGTGAGTCAATTAAAACATGTTGTGAAGGCAAAGAAGTAGTGTCATGTATCATTACATGATGTAAAAGGTCTTGGTAGTTCATAAAAAGTATAGGGAGTCTTTTTTTCATCATATAAAGGTGCTCAAGTATTTGTAATCTTACTATTGGCACTTTTAGTCTATTTGTAAGGTTTTCCCACCAAAGTCATATTTGAATGTTTGAATTATGTTCTCAAGGCTTGTAAGCCCTTGTGGTGATTTTTTAATGATAATTTTATTTTATAAGGTTAATATCATGATGTAAAATCCCTTTTATTCTCATGAAAATGTATCAAACACCTCATCATCTAGAAAGAGGAAAATCCTACGTTGATAATTGTTGAGAAGACTTAATTCTTTTATCTTATCAAGAAACCTATGTTTGTGCATAAATTGAGGAAAGATCAGATTCATACCTATCAAGATGAAGTTTATAATAACTATTCATACGTATGAGGAGAATTAAGAAGGAAGAGAGGTCTTGATATAGATATTTTAGACCTATAAAACAGAAAGTGCACGGAGTTGGGGGATAATTCTGTGGACATTTTACATAATGTAATCTCATTATTAAATAACATGATCATGTTATTTAATTAATGTGATTATATTATTTAAATTATGGCTCAGTTTTTAATGAGCCATAATGCAATTGCATTATTAAATAACATAATCATGTTTTTATTTTAAATAATGTGATAGCATTCCTTGTGTAACCAAAATAAATAAAAATCAAACCCAAATGCAAAATTCCGCATTTTGCATTTGAGCTTTCTTTATTTACTATGTATTTCCATTATGCAATCACATTTTAGGTCAATGAGGCTAAACCTTGCAATATTTCATCCTAGGAAGCTGCTAATTGACAAAAACACCACTTAGAAGAGGTAAGTGCTAAAAATCTACCTTTGTTAACCCTAAATTTTAGTAATTTTTTGTTCTTTTCATTATTTAATTGGTAGTTTATTTGTTTTGAATAACCCATCCTACTAACCCTCCTATTCTTCTACCTAACCCTCCTAAACCTCCACATAAACATCTTATTCCTCCACCTAACCCACTTATTCCTCAACATAACCCTCCTACTAACCCTCCACCTAATCCACCTACGGTTCTACAAAATCCCCCATGCAGTCAGGAGAGTCTATTTGACCACATTGTGGAAAATAAAATTGAATTTAGAGAATTAATTAGGAGAATTAGGGATCTCACTTCCATCAACACCCATCGCATCTATCGAGCCAATTCCCTAGAGACATTATTAGGTAAAATTAACTTTATAATGAGCCAAATTGATAAATGGGATTCATATCAGGATAGTTGTAGGGATTATTATGCTAAATAATTATTAGCACTTGAGGTCAAGAACAAAGACATATAAAAATCCTTCATTTGTGCCTTATTCATTGACCCAGCCACCAATACACCATTTCCAGTAACTTCTAAATGTTTTCCAATCCATCATTGCCAACATAATTTAATCACAGTCAATTTTTGGGATTGATGGTGGATGGTGTTTGATTATCCATCATGTAATAACCATGAGGTCCTATTTTATTTTTTGAATAAACTCTACTATGAGTTTGTCCTCAATTAGATTCTAAACTATTTTGATTATAATGAGTTTTAGGGCCGAGGAAAAGGCTCTACATAGGATCAACCAGGTGCACATCATGCATTTAATTAGCCTACAAGGATTCATATCCAAAAGCCACTTGAGCCAAAGATCCCCTTTGTAGTTTAGTAGGCCATGGAGATCAACACTTTACATGTACTTAGTTCGCTCACTGATACACTCATTTAGCATACAAGTAGGCTCTCATGACTGATGCTAGAGATACGCCACCTAGTGTGCATACCCAACCCCACCCTTGTAGTTCTTATGTAGCTATATGCATTATACCTTATAATGTCAATTGCACAAGTGGTTCATATGGCTTGGATAATATACTTATGAGTGATGATTTTTTTGCACGCACCAGGTAATGCACAGATATAGGTATATTTTATATAAATGTCATTTTAAATTTAATTTATATTTGTAATTTTAATTTAGCTAACAATTAATTTACATAGAAATTAAATAATATATATGTCACTTTTTATGTCTCAAGAGGTGATGGTTCCTTCATCATCATAGTTGAAATTTACAACATTTAATTTGACATAACTATTGTTTACATTTTTGGATCCAACTACTGTCCCAACCACTATTACATTTGTCTCTGTTAGGATGACACATTTTACTTATAAAAGGGTAAAATTTTGAGTTAATATTATGATCTATATATGTTTAGTTTATGTATATTTGCCTTGTAAGTTTAAGTTAAATTTATCTCTCAAGGATCTCAAAACTCAAGCACAATACTATTAAATACACTCTTGATTTAATAAAAGAGAAAATCTTGCCATATATATCTTTGATACTTTATAAAAAAGTAAGTGAGACCTTGTTTACATTCAATTGATGACTCAAGTAGACACTCCTCCATCACTGTGAGTTGAGACAAACATAGGCATATTTATTGCAATATCATCTACACATGCGCTGACAAAGGTATATATTAACTTGTAATTTTGAATTGTAAAAATAGACTTATTTTAATAATTTTACTACATACTTAAGGCAAATATAAATTATGTGAATGTATTATGTATGTAGGGTTATCCTTTGACATCTTATAGTCCCACTCAGATGATTAATAGGGTAACTTCTCGTGTTTCTTCCCTATTTTGGACACCTATTCAAATAGTTGAGCCTGCCACTAACTTGTTTGAGCATCAAAAATAGATTGAGTAGGACCAGGAGCTTGTAGTAAGTGCATGTTTAAATGATTTTTTATTATCGTTTAAAATTAATTTCTTAATAATTAGTTGAATGTATTTTATGTTAATTTTGTAATAATACTTGTATTTGAATAGGTTTAGCTGCAAGGAAGCTATGAGTGTAGGACCCACAGTCGAACCTTGGAGTAATTTAAGGCATTAAAGGAATCTCCATCTACCAATAGGGCATCCTTGGGAGATTATTCTTCAGGGAATGCAAAGAAAGGGAGGCTATTTGATTATTAGGATGTCCTACATGAGATGTGCTTTTTTGTGTGCTTATATGGCAATTTACGCATTTTTGGCATTGTATATGAATATATGACATTCACCCAACATTAGATACTATGTTGGTAGATGTAATTTTTTGTATGCCTATCATGGCAATCTATGTATTATTGACATTGTACATGTGCCTATATGGTTTTTTATGAGTTTTCATCTGAATTATGTTAATCTATCTAATTTATATTTAGTTTTAATTTAAAATGTTATTATATAGTGTTATTTGATATTCCAAACTATTAAGTATTGGATCTTTTATTTAATGTTGTACACAAATGAGGATTAAAAAAAAATTCTTTTCAATGCTATAAATCTTAGATCTCCCATATTTTTTTAAATTACAGTTTTAATTTGATTGTGTGTAGTGGAAATGACTAATGACACTCTTATCTATTTTACATTTGTCATCATCCATTTACAACTTTTAAATTGATCATTAACACAATTTTATTTCACTTAAGTCCCATACCCAATCATGTTCAAACTTGTATAATGCAAAGACATATAATCATTCATAAATCCCTACAAATTTCTCACTCGGATACCTAAACCTGCAAGTTACCTGATCTTTCACCTTCACTTAACTCTAATATCTTTTTGACTAGATTTTATTAAAACTAGGCCTACTATTTGTATGCCTTAAATGATTCTTGTTCCTTTATATTTTCTCTCACCTATTGAGTAATCTCTATCAATACCTCTTCTACACTCAACTATGTTTGGTGACCATGTACATGGTCTACTTCTTCATCTTTGCAGCATTATCTTTACTAAACTTGCAAGATGAAATTCTTTATGACCTTGATTATAATGTGTTTAGTCTGATAAAATTTAACCTTACTAAATTGAAATAGAATATTCAATCATGATACAATGATGCATCTTTGGCCAAAACCTTGTATCATCCCCTAATACCACTGAATGCATAATTTACTCCTCTATGTTTAAAAAGGTTATGAAATTCCTATTCATATGCTTTAATATTGTGAATAAGTCCAACCTCACTTAGCCACTATTGTTATTAACTCAATTCAAAATCCAATCTCAAATAATCTTCTTTTAAACTAGTAAATTACGCAATAGGTCTGCTCTTATCTAGTTATCAATCTCTCAGATCAACTCTCTTCATTTTGAACAATTATCTTTAAGACACTTTGGATAGGTCTTAGGAAAACTCAAGGATTTATGTAGCTTTCAAAACTTATAAGAAATCAACTAACTATAAATCTCTAAGAGATTGAGCTCTCATTCTCAAATTCTATCTTTTTAAGTGTATAGGTCTCTAGACTTAGTTGTTACTCCAATAGGTCAATTTCTAAACATAGAGTTTGTAGCTCTTAAAAAGTATATTTATAGTAGTATTTTAAAAATTTTAACATGTTCTAATGCTTACCCAAGTTTATAGAACTAAAATCAACCAAAAATTCATCTTACCTTATGCACAACTTTCTCAAAATGGGTCTTCTATAGGTGTACATAAAAAAAAATTCCTTTGTACCTAAAATTTCAAACCTCTTGTCAACCCAATGATACTTGGACTAAGTTATAATATCCATTCCCTAACTGCTCACAAATCTTTAGACCTTATTGTTTAATTATTTGAGTTTTAGAGGTGTTTTACTCATGAAAACCTTACTTCGGATTTACTTAGAATTTATACAAGCCAAGAGCTTAGTTAATACTATTGTCAACATAAATTTTACATTTATTTGGTTTCTGAGACTTTTTTCTAACCCTTTAACACCTCACTCATTAAGCACCTTCAACACCTCACACCTGTCATTTTATTGCTTTATAGGCTTGCCCCTTAAGGGTGTGAGGCCTCCTGCAACTGATATTTGAAAATATCACAAACTTGTTCTATCCTTCAAATCACCTTGAACACTTAAATTAAACTTTCATGAAAAAGTGGGTGAGAAAAGGAACAAAGGAGCATGGAAACACTGATAACAAATATTATCAAATTTCAAGTTAGGGTTGCAAAACTTTGGTTCCGATGCTTCCTAACCAAAAATTGACACTACAAACACATCTGGGGTGACAAATAATGTTTAGGACCAGGTTCTTGATCTCCCATCAAGCCATAATCGATAAACCCACCACCCATTCTAGACTTAAGAATGACCTTCCTAATACAAGAAAAATGCAATTTTAAAGCCTAAGTTAAAACATGCATATAATGAAACCTATAAGTCATTTTCATGAATCGTTAGATCCCTCCCCTATCTCTTTAACCCCTCTAATCTCACCCCAGATCACTCAAGTGGAACCTTCTATATAAATTTTTTGGATAAATTATAGTGACGGGTACAAAAATGCAACTTTTTGACATTAAATAGGCAACTTCTTGAGCTCCAATTGCCATTTTTGCCTCTAGAACCTCCACTTGAGAATATTTTTAGGATTAATAAGGATAAGATACCAACAACTAAAGCCTAGCTCTGATACCCCTTGTTAGGAAACACAACATTCCTACATGTACAAGTAAAAAAATTGTGGAATTATCAAGCTACAAAAACAAACCATAACTCAAGATATACATCTAAAAACCTTGCACAACTAGAAAGGGGAAAAAACACAAGGCAAAGGCCAATCCAAACTTCATATTTACTCAATAATAAACTCTCTCTACATGGATCCTCACAATAACTCTTTTCCGGTGCTAACACCAAGCACTTAGGTGAGTAAAGCTTACAACCAAGCTTTCCATGATCTAACCAAAAATATGCAACATACATCTCTACCATGCTAATATCCATAGCATCTAAGGGAGCTCCAACAGCATCTACCTCTATCTCCATGAGTTGAGCCTCCAAGTCTCCAAGCTCCATCTCCAAGGATCCAATCCATGCACCTAGGTAAGATAAGCACAACAGTCTTTCAGACTCTAACCTTTAACCTTCATGTGATTCTTACAACCCAAGCATTTAGGTGAGTTAGGCATGCAATCCTCTCAGATCTAACCTCATATCATGCAAGCACAATATTGCAAGGATCTTCACATGATCCACTAATTGGATAAACCATACAAAGGAGCACATAATGCTTTGATAACATTTTACAATGAGAGAGAAAGAAGAGAGAGGGAGAGATAACTTTGTGGCTACTCCAAAACTCACTAGATTTTAGTGGGTGTCATGTGATCCATAATGGTGGTTATCCCTATGTGCCAAAAGTCATAAAAAGTGACCCTCCACTCAAACAAGATCCAAGCACACCTTAATGTGGATCCAAACATTGTCCCCCACTCCACAAGTGAAGACAAACACTTAGTAGTGTTCTTCTTGTCTTCATCTCCAAGGTTCAACAAAGTGGATGCTCCACATTAGACAAGATCCAAGCCACTCCATGTGACTCCAAGAATTGTGCCCCATTCACACATGTGAGGCCAATCTAAAATAGTGAATTCTTGTCTTCATCTTGTTAGAGGTTAGAAGCTTGTAAGGCTTAAATATCATAGCTCACTTAGATGTTTGGATTGTAAGTATCAAATACAGGTTGAATATTCGAGAATGGAAAATAGGTTTTCTTAGCTCACCCAAGTGCATGGAATGTATCTTATAAGTCATAAAGGAGGTAGAATTTTGGAGCTCACTTGGATGTTATGGTTGTTAGCATCATCATGTAAGAGCTGCATGTTGTACCTAGGAGGTTAGGGCATATAAATCTTGGTTGTAAGCTTTGCTCACCTAAAGGAGTTGCTTGAGGAGCTATGTATGAGAGAGGGTTTGTTGATGGAATTGAAATCTGGATATTGCCTTTTCCCCATGGTTTTTACTTAGCTAGTTTAGTAGGGTTTTCCACATATATCTTGTGTAATGTGTTTTATCTCCTTATGTTTTTTATTTGTAGATCATGTTTATGTTTCCACATTTATATTACTTACACATGTAGGAGGTTGGTTGTAAGCTTTACCCAACAAAGTGAAGACAAACACTCAATAGTGTGATCATATGAGTCTAAAAGATGCTTGAAATCATCTTTTGGCTTCCTCCACACATGAGAATCATGGGGTCCCTTACAAATTCGACCCATACATGACCCTTTGTCTTTTTCACCATGTGACAACCCATATGTGACTCACTAAGGATAAAACCCATGTCCTCTAGTGGATTATTATGCCCCATGTTGTCCCCAAAAATATTGTTGTCCCCCAAAAATATCACTCATTTTTAGGACAACATTTGAACTATTTTGGTCTTACAGACCAAAATTGTCTCTTTCCTTTTCAAAATTTGTCTTGGGCATTCAAATTCGTCATTTTTTAGGCTTAAATCTAAAAACTCTGTAGGTGGGTTCAATCAAAAGAATCAGTTTCTAACACTTGGTCATTTTTGAGATTGGTTCAGTGCCTTGGTTCAAACAAAAATGTTCAAAAGCGGGTTCAAGCAGCAGGTTCAATGTTTAGTTCATCCTTTGGTTCAACGTCAAATGGTTGAAAGGTGGGTTCAATCAAGCGGTTTAATGCTTTGATTCATCCTTTGGTTCAATCAAATGGTTCATCAATCGATTCAAGGCTTCGTTTGAACCGTTGAACCAAAACTTGGTTCAATGGTTGGTTCAAGCGACAAAGTTCAAAGGAGTGCCCCAAGAGTCAAAGACACAAGTGACCTTGCGAATGGAATTCCCTTGGAAAAAAGTGACCAAGGCAAACAAATGGACTGAGACAAAAGCCCAATAGAATCCCGTGGATGCTACCAAGTGTCAACAATTGAGCCTCACTAAACTTTGTTTCTGCGAATTGGCAGATATTGCCATGTGTCCCTCTTGAAGCTTGTCGGGAGCCTCCAAGTGTCAATATCTGCAGTCTCTTCCCTTAGGTACAATATTTCAAGAAAATACCATGGTGGACTCGGGGATGAGTGACTAAATGAAGTAGAATGTGTCATGTGTCATCATTTGCTTGACCTTCCAAAGACAAGTGAAAGCTGCCACCTTTTCCATTGTAACTCCACGGAGAGCGACACGTGTCTACATCTGCGATTTTGAATTTCTAATAGGTTTCAAAGCCTCTATCAATCAACATTTCTCAGAGTCCTGTGGAAGTTTCCACGTGTCTTCACCTATTTAGTAGCAAAATGTGTCATGTGTCAATTGATAAAGACCAGTAGAAAGTGACTAAGGAACAGAGCATTGAATTGAATCTAGGACCCGATTCAAATAACCAGAAAAGGAGGAACGATGAAGAAGGATCAAATCACCAGGTGGACATTGAAAGATGTAAACTTTCAATAGCATGACTTGTATCTCTACATTGAGAAAAGCAAATGGGTAGATGCCCCTAAGTTCTAGCCTACCTTCTTAATAGATTTCAATGCAACATGATGTGTTACTATTCCCGAGTCCTTCTTGAAGAGGCTATATAAGGGACTCTCTTCTATTGTAAATAGATCTCTTTTTTGACAATAAGAATGAGACTCTGCCCAAATTGAATGGCACTTCTGAGACTTTGAGCTTAGTTTGTTGATCATATTTTGTTATTGGAATAGGAAAGCAAGTGATTTTTCAGACTTTGTGCTATAATATCTTTGTTGTTGAGGAAATTGTTCTTATGTCTTTTTCCTTAATATATCTTCTATTCCTTTAATTCAACAAGCAGAATTAGTGACAGCACTCAGTAAGGTGTCCTAAAGAGTCAAGTGTGGAGAGACTTTGTGCCCCCATAATTGCCTTTAGTGTGTTTTCTTTTCATTTCTGTGTAAAGGACCTTGGGACGACTTTGTGCCCTCATTGTCCTTCGTATCTTATTCTTGAGCAATCTAGGTGGAGACTTTGTGCTGCATCTTGATTTGCTGGTTATTACATCTTTTGCTACATTTTGTTGTTACTACTTAGAGTATTCTTGTGGCTTGTTGAATAGTACTTCTGAAAGAAGAGGAGTGTTTTCTATCATTTTCCTTGAGATTCTCCTTTGATCCGCACACATCATCTCTGAAGAAAGAGAGATGGATGGTTTGCCCTACCCTTAATTATTATTTTCTGTTTATATATATATATATATATATCTATATATATAGGGAACCTCCCCTTGATGAGAGGAGAGATCAGTCCCCTTCTGATGTAGTAAACCTACACATTTGGATGACTAATCTTCCTACTTTCGCTGATCAGACCTATTTTGTTTATCAGTACGCTAATCGACAAAATATTCAATCAATAGTTTTTGGTGACTCTGCTAGGGATATACATAATTTTGTGCAATTTGGAACCTCAAGTTTCAGATTGAAACATCACCTGTGTCTTACTCATTATCATTATAACCCTTATCCATTACAGATTCTGACGACTCCGTTACTTGTCTTACCCATTATCCATTATAGCCTTACCATCTTCCTCCACCTCTGTTATTTTATCTGGTTTGAAAAAATAGAGCTACTGGGAAAGAGAGCACGGTTTGAAGCCTCAAGCCTCAAATTGAAGCTGAACCAGTCCTTTTCCATTTTTGTTTTGTAATCTGGCCACTCTGTCCAAATTTGTTATCTCTATTTTTCTTAAATTAAATCATGGCAGTTCGAGGTCCCTAGGGTAACTCTTTTGGCCCACTCAACTTGACTCCACCTTTGCATGAACTCCCACATAGTTTAAGAAAGAATTTCCCCAAATTCTTTGGTGATGGAATAGTTCACCCTGATGAACACTTTGTAGCCTTCAGCATAGCCTGTGGTGTTATAGGGGTGGAATTTGAAGACGTGGCAGTCAGGCTTTTTGTGGAGACACTACAAGGTGTTGTTGCAAATTGGTTCTACCATCTGCAAGTTGGATCAGTGACTGACTAGGATACACTTAAAGCCAAGTTTGAAGCAAGATTCAAGCCCACAAAAGATGCACATGCCTTGCTGGCCCAGCTCACTCAGATGAAGAAAGAGCCTCATGAGCCTATGAGGGATTTCATAGCCAAATTTGACAAACTGAGGAATAGATTCCTATAATTGCTCGACCTACAGCTAAGAATCTCAAATGCTTCTTCATTAATTCTCAGTTACCTATAGAAAGTTTTCTTTTGAGACGTGCCAGCCAAATAGATCTTGTTGCAGCCCAACTTTTGGCCACTAAGGTAGAAGATGATCTCATCTTAGTAGGGAAGATAAGAAGAGATTCAAATAGAAATAGATCCTCTTCATCTTCTGAATATTCATCCACAGTCACCACTGACCCAATGGTACAAAAGCTGGCAAATGAATTGCTAGCCTTGAAAAGGCAAATGGCACAAAGTATGTCTTCTGCTCCTCTATATAAAGATATACCAAGGAGGACATTCCCTAATCAGCCATATCAAGGCAACACTACCAAAAGTCAAGGGAAACAAAATTGTCTTCCTCCCCCATAGAGGAATCCTACCCTTGAATCACCTCCAACAAACTCGGTAGTTAGATATCTGGAAATAGAGCATGTTTCCTATTTCCAACCTGAGTTAGAGAAAGAAAATGGTGCTGATCTCTTCAAGGAGGATCTAGAAGAATCAACTGATGACTCCCACATTGGTTTCTTGAATTACCAAGATGAACCCAGAGTGAAGGAAGAGAAATCAAAGGATCACACACCGTATTCACCAGGTTTGAGAATCAGTTAATACATCAAGCTGACAAAGAGAAGATAGAGGAGCGACCCTAACTAGCAATTTCAATTGCTGAGCAGAAAACCCCTCTTCCTTTTCAGTCAAAGGACCCATTGATTACCAAAGAAGTAAGTACATCGAACATCTCTGCACCATCTACTTCAACTTCACAAATCAGTCCTCCCCCTTCCAAAAATCAAAAGGATGAACTCCCATCCTCTCTTTCAAATCCTTCTCAGTCATTTACCATGATTGATCAAGTTGAGGAATCCAAAATTCAAATGACTAAGTTTGAATCTCTGCAAGTCAATCCTGAACAATTGGACATTGATGGAGAACCAAGTGTGGACCTATTTGAAGCAAAAATTGTGGTCTCCCAAACGTCGGCCCCTGTAGCTCAAATTCTATTTGAGCCTTCAGGCAAGGGTAATTACTTCTTGACCACGGATGATGCTCCTATCTCAGTTGATGATAGTCCTGTAGCTGGCAATCTAGGATTCGATTCAATTAAGGCATCAAAAGAATTAGTAGGGTGCAGTACAAATCAAGAAAGATCTTCCATCTCTAATGAAGGGAAATATGATAAAAGATCAACTTTTGATGATGCTTGGATCTTGGAATCTGATGGTAGCATTTCTTCCACAGCCAAATACAGATCTTTGTTGCTCAGATCGAACACTGCTCTGGGTGAAGAGGTCAAACTCCTTCACATCAAAGGAGATGCTAAGATGATGGTTTGTCAGGGGTCTGATGTGGACAATCCAATCATATGCTGGACTGGACCAACAGAACATCAAGTTATGATGGTGGACCATGCTACTGCAAATCAAAATCAGGCAAAAGAACCTTTCATAGGGAGAGCAAGGAGTTATGGTTTTCAATTTGAAGACCACGTCCTGCCATGGAACAAGAAGAAGAAAAAGCCAAGAGGAAGACACAAAAAATTGGTTTCCTGGTGGAAAACTCCATTCACCCTTCACCATTTCTGGGGACAAAATGTCTTCCTGCTAGTTTATTAAGATGGCACACTATTTTTTCTGCCTCACAATGGGAAGCATCTGAAACACTTCAACTCTTGAAGTATTAGATCATTGCATCTGTATATATGTATATTTGTACAGTTTTTAATTCTATTTTATTTTGTTTGTTTCCTTTTTTGATGCCTTTTATTTTTGGGTAGCATGACTCCACAACCCAATGGTACACATGAAGACACTGGAGATTCTAGATTCTACTCCTTTCAATTCTTTTTTCAATTGACAGAAGTTCCCCAATTGGAGCCAGCTGTTGTCCCCCAAAAGTATCACTCATTTTTAGGACAACATTTAAACTATTTTGGTCTTACAAACCAAAATTGTTTCTTGCCTTTTCAAAATTTGTCTTGGGCATTCAAATTCCACATTTTTCAGGCTTAAATCTACGGACTCTGTAGGTGGGTTCAATCAAAATAATCGGTTTCTAACACTTGGTCATTTTTGGGATTGGTTCAGTGCCTTGGTTCAAACAAAAATGTTCAAAAGTGGGTTCAAGCAGGAGGTTCAACATTTGGTTCATCCTTTGGTTCAACGTCAAATGGTTCAAAGGCAGGTTCAATCAAGCAGTTCAACGCTTTGATTCATCTTTTGGTTCAATCAAATGGTTCGTCAATCGGTTCAAGGCTTCATTTGAACCGTTGAACCAAAACTTGGTTCAACGATTGGTTCAAGTGACAAAGTTCAAAGGAGTGCCCCAAGAGTCAAAGACACAAGTGCCCTTGCGAAGGGAATTCCCATGGCAAAAAGTGACCAAGGTAAACAAACGGACTGAGACAAAAGCCCAACAGAATCTTGTGGATGCTACCAAGTGTCAATGATCAAGCCTCACTAAACTTTATTTCTGTGAATTGGCAGATATTGCCATGTGTCCCTCTTGAAGCTTGTCAAAAGCCTCCAAGTGTCAATATCCACAGTCTCTTCCCTTAGCTTCACTGTTTCAGGCAAAGACCATGGTGGACCTAGGGATGAGTGACTAAATGAAGTAGAATTTGCCATGTGTCATCATCTGCCACCTTTTCCATTATAACTCCATAGAGAGTGACACGTGTTTGCATCCGTGATTCTAAATTTCTAATAGGTTTCAAAGCCTCTATCAATAAACATTTCTCAGAGTCCCATGGAAGTTGCCACGTGTCTTCACCTATTTAGCATCGAAATGTGCCACGCGTCAATTGCTAAAGACCAGTAGAAAGTGACTAAGGAGTAGAGCGTCAAATTGAATCTAGGACCCAATTCAAATAACCAGAAAAGGATGAATGATGAAGAAGGATCAAATCAGCACGTGGACATTGAAAAATGTAAACTTTCAATAGTGTGACTTGTTTCTCTGCATTGAGAAAAGCAAATGGGTAGATGCCCCTAAGTTCCAGCCTGCCTTCTTAATAGATTTCAATGCAACATGATGTGTTATTGTTCCTGAGTCCTTCTTGAAGAGGCTATATAAGGGACTCTCTTCTATTGTAAATAGATCTCTTTTTTGACAATAAGAATGAAACTCTGCCCAAATTGAAAGGCACTTCTGAGACTTTGAGCTTAGTTTGTTGATCATATTTTGTTATTGGAATAAGAAAGCAAGTGATTTTTCAGACTTTATGCTGTAATATCTTTGTCATTGAGGAAATTGTTCTTATGTCTTTTTCATTAATATATCTTCTATTCCTTTAATTCAACAAGTAGAATTAGTGACAGCAGTCAGGAAGGTGTCCTAAAGAGTTAAGTGTGGAGAGACTTTGTGCCCCCATAATTGTCTTTAGTGTGTTTTATTTTCATTTCTATGTAAAGGACCTTGGGATGACTTTGTGCCCTCATTGTCCTTTGTATCTTATTCTTGAGCAATCCAGGTGGAGACTTTGTACTACATCTTGATTTGCTGGTTATTACATCTTTGCTACATTTTGTTGTTACTACCTAGAGTATTCTTGTGGCTTGCTGAATAGTACTTCTAAAAGAAGAGGAGTGTTTTCTATCATTTTCCTTGAGTTTCTCCTTTGATCCACACACATCATCTCTGAAGAAAGAGAGATGGATGGTTTGTCCTACCCTTGAGTATTATTTTTTCTTATATATATATATATATATATATATATATATATATATATAAGGAACCTCCCCTTGATGAGAAGAGAGATCAGTCCCCTTCTGATGTAGTAAACCTACACATTTGGATGACTAATCTTCCTAATTTGGTTGATCAGACCTATTTTGTTTATCAGTACGCTGATCGACAAAATATTCAACCAACAGTTTTTGGTGACTCTGCTGGGGATATACATAATTCTATGTAATTTGGAACCTCAAGTTTTAGATTGAAACATCACCTGTGTCTTACTCATTATCATTATAACCCTTATCCATTACAGATTCTAGTGACTCTGTTACTTGTCTTACCCATTATCCATTATAGCCTTACCATCTTCCTCCACCTCCATTATTTTATCTAGTTTGCAAAAACAACACTGCTAAGAAGGAGTGCATAGTTTGAAGCCTCAAACTGAAGCTGAGCCAGTCATTTTCCAATTTTGTTTTGTAATCTGGCCACTCCATCCAGATTTGTTATCTCTATTTTTCTTAAATTAAATCATGGCAGTCCGAGGCCCCTAGGGTAACTCTTTTGGCCCACTCAACTTGACTCCACCTTTGCATGTGTTAGGTTGTGGAGCTAAAAGCTTCAACTATGCAGACGAAGAGGAGGTTGTTGAAGTTCCAAAAGTATCAACGTCGATAGTTTGACCGACGTCGATCATGATCAATGCAGAAGGCAACCGTCATCGATAGGGAGTCAGCCGATGTCGATCAACACCAGTTAGACAAGGACCGACGTCAGTCGCCTGTGTGTTCCAGAACTGTTCATTGCATGAACAGTTAGTTAGTTGAATGAAGTGTTTGCATGTAAAGGCTATTTCGAGTCTTGAGCTACGTGTCTATTATTAGTAAACTAAGAGTCTAAGTTATTGTTTAAGTCTGGGATCTATTTATAGACCCATTGGCATGTATTGTAATTATGAGCTAGAAAAGGAAGGCAAGGAAGATCCTTCCATTATAAGATCATTGAGTTGCAGGTTGTTGCAAGCTCATAAGAGATTTACATGTGTAAGTATGGTCTGTTGAATTGCAGGTTGCAGGTTCATGGGAGATCTACTTGAAGTACTTTAGAGTGCTTGGTGTACTGGCAGGGTTGTTACTGATTGGTTGGAGAGGTGAACACCAATTCTGTGTGTGAGTTGTGATGGGACCATTTTTGGTAGGAGAGTAAACTTTTGAAGAAGGATTATTGTACACTTGAGGTGTGGGAAGCCTCTGTAAGGTGGAAGAGTGTGGCGTCTCTTTATTGTATTCTTTTCTGTACAAGTATTAATACAAGATAGTGTATTGTCTCTCATATTCTGTGATATTTGTGAATTCTAGTTACTTGTTACTTCTGGGTATTTCTGCATGTTTAATTGCTTGTATTTGGTAATCATATTGTGCTCTTTCTGAGGAGCAAGATCCTAACAAGTGGGATCAGAACAGGTGTGTTATTCTTAGATTCCCCGACAACTAGTATCAGAGCTTTTAGGTTGGAATACTAATAGATTGGATTAGATCTGGTTAGTGTGTGTTGATTACAGGTTACTCACAGGGGTTTCTATTTGAGTGGGAGTAGAGCAATGGTAGAAGATAATAAGCTATGAATGGAGAAGTTTAATGGCAGGAGATCCAAGTCTAGGTATGGCAGAATAACCTGCTGGAAATGTGGAAAGCAAGGGCACTTAAAGAGAGATTGCAGGTCAGGTGAAGATCAGCATGAAGGACATGAAGAAGAAGTAGATGTTGCATATTTTGTTGCATAGGATGCTTTGGTATGTTCTTTGGATAAAGTATAATCTTGGGTTTTAGATTCTGGTGCCTCTTTTCATGCATCCCCAAATAGGGAATTTTTTCATGAGTATGTCTAGGGAGACTTTGGAGAAATTTGTTTAGGGGATGGTAAGCCTTGTCAGATGGTTGGCAAGGGGAAAGTGAAGCTGAAATTGCAGATAGGTAACACATGGGTGTTGAAGGAGGTCATGCATGTCCCAGTTTTGGAGCGGAATTTGATTTCTGTAAGAAGTTTGGGTGATGAGGGTTGCACAGTAACTCTCACAGTGGACTCTTGGAAGGTTACCAAGGGTCCACTTGTTATAGCAAGAGGTAAGAAAGTAGGTACGCTTTATATATCTACTTGTATTACTGATTCTCTTTCTGGGTTATCTACTTCAGCTGTAGATTTGAAGATGTGGCTTAATAGGCTTGGTCACATGAATAAGAAGGAGATGCATGTTCTTGAGTCAAAGGGTATGCTTTCGGATTTGAAGAGCATAGATCGAGGTTTCTGTATGCAGAAGAAGAAGGTAACGTTTCTTGCGGAATCCGATGTTAATGACAAGAGCAGGAAAGCCTTGGTTTTTAAGGAGAAGGTGATGGACAGAGTTCAGTACAAGGGGCAGAAGAATTTTGAGCAGAGCAAGGGTGATTTGGACAAGGGTTTGATCCAAAAGGAGCTCGCAGGTAGAAGTCAGTTCTCACAAGAAAAACATAGAGACCGACGTCGGTTAGAAAATTGACATCGGCGTCCAGATAGGGATTGATGTCGGCTATGTGTAGTCTGACATCGGTGACTCAAGGACAGATAAACACCAGCGTTGGCTAGGGGAAACTGACATCAGCGATGAGGCAGTTGCAGGGAACTGACATCAGTCAGGTGCAGACTGAGATGTGACTGGCATCAGTTACTGAGACAAATTTTGGGTGGACAACAAGCTATCAAGGAGTCTCAAGCACCCATAGGGAGGATTTAAAGGGTAAGTAAGCCTCAAATTCATCATTTCCCTTCTTTACACTACTTGTTGCTCACTTATGGTAAAGAACCAAGAAGTTGTTAAAGAAGCAAAACAGGTAGATCTAGGAAACAGTGGGAGCTTGGCATGGATGAAGGATGTGATTCCTTGGAGAAGAACCAAACAGGTGTTTTGGGTGGAGTTGCCAGCTGGAAGGAAACACTGAGAGACAAATGGATGTTCAGGATGAAGAAGAGCGGGAATGGACATGTGAGACAGAAGGCCAGGGTATATGGTCTTGAGTAAGCTGCATTGCAATGGAGGTTTGATCATTGTGTTTCTCTTTACCAGGTTGGATAATATTAGCTACATTATTCTATTACTGTATGATGTGCTTGTTGCAGGGTTACATATACATGGAGTTGTTGAAATAAAGGTAAAGCTAGTTTAGAGGGGTGTCATGTAGAATCTGGGAGCAGGAAGATTCTTTGGCATGAGTGTCTTCTAGAGACATGGAAGGTCACATGTTGACTTTGTTTCAGGATGATTCTGTGAGACCGGTTAGCACGCCGATGGTTGGACAGTTCACAGAATAGTGTCTTGATTCACATAATGAGGTTAAGTGCATGGTATGTTCTAGACCTGTGTTTTCCCAAGTAGTGGGAGTTGTCACAAGTTTGGAGCCAATCTGGGAAAGAAGCATTGGAGGGCAGTTCAGTGGATTCTTAGAGGGACCAGCAGCAGGTGCACATGCTATGCAGGGTCAAGTTATTTTCTACATGGGTTTGTAGATGTGGATGTGGCAGGTGATTTGGATGAGAGGGGTTGCACCACAAGTTTTTTGGTGGTTGGTCTTCAAGAGTGATCTTGAAGAGGGATACAAAGCCAAGGGAACAAACTAGATGATGTACAGGTACAGGTACATTTGTAACTGTTTATCTCCAAGTGGGAGATTGTTAGGTTATGGAGCTAAAAGCTTCAACTATGCAGATGAAGAGGAGGTTGCTAAAGTTCTATAAGTACCGGCATCAATAGTTTGACCGACGTCGGTCATGATCAATGCAGAAGGCAACCGCCATCGGCAGGGAGTCGGCCAACGTCGGTCAGCACCAGTTAGATAGGGACCGATGTTGGTCGCCTGTGTGTTCCAAAACTATTCGTTGCATGAAAAGTTAGTTAGTTGAACAGAGTGTTTGCATGTAAAGGCTATTTCGAGTCTTGAGCTGCGTGTCTATTATTAGTAAACTAAGAGTCTAAGTTATTGTTTAAGTCTGGGATCTATTTATAGACCCATTGGCATGTATTGTAATTATGAGCTAGAAAAGGAAGGCAAGGAAGATCCTTCTATTGTAAGATCATTGAGTTGCAGGTTGTTGCAAGCTCATAGGAGATCTACATGTGTAAGTATGGTCTGTTGAATTACAGGTTGCAGGTTCATGGGAGATCTACTTGAAGTACTTTAGAGTGCTTGGTGTACTGGCAAGGTTATTACTGACTGGTTGGAGAGGTGAACACCAATTCTATGTGTGAGTTGTGTGTTGGGACCATTTTTGGTAGGAGAGTGAACTTTTGAAGAAGAATTACTGTACACTTGAGGTGTGGGAAGCCTCTGTAAGGTGGAAGAGTGTGGCGTCTCTTTATTGTATTCTTTTCTGTACAAGTATTAATACAAGATAGTGTATTGTCTCTCATATTCTGTGCTATTTGTGAATTCTAGTTACTTGTTACTTCTGGGTATTTCTGCATGTTTAATTGCTTGTATTTGGTAATCATATTGTGCTCTTTTTGAGGAGCAAGATCCTAACCAGTGGGATCAGAACAGGTGTGTTGTTCTTGGATTCCCCGACAGCATGAACTCCTACGTAGTCCAAGAAAGAATTTCCCCAAATTCTTTGGTGATGGAATAGTTCACCTTGATGAACACTTTGCAGCCTTTAGTATAGCCTGTGGTTTTATAGGGGTGGAATTTGAAGATGTGGTAGTCAGGCTTTTTGTGGAGACACTACAAGGTGTTGCTGCAGACTTGTTCTACCATCTGCAAGTTAGATCAGTGACTGATTAGAATGTGCCACGTCTCCCATTATAACTCAGTAGAGCATGATAAGTGTCTGCATCTGTGTGAATCCAAATAAGTCCTAAATGTTTTTATAGAGTTTCTAAATCTTAGCATAAGCTACTATGTGTCATCTTCTTTAGGACTCTCAAAAGGTATCTAAAGCTTCTATAAGTTAAGTGGATGCTACCAAGTTTCCTCGCCTATTTCACAGTGGAAAATGCCACATGTCACTTGTTAAAATCAGTGAAAAGTGGCCAAAGCAAGCGAGAAAGACCCAAATGAATTACTAAGGAGGATGACAGGCCCACAACTATCAAATTTAGGACAATCAACTAGCCATTGGCTTTCAAATGATGATGGACTCGAAGACGTCAAATTTGTAGCAATAAATTATCCATTGATCTTTCCATGCTTGAAATGTGGACTCGACGGCATTCAAAGACCTTCAGACTGAAAGGAAGAACCAGAAAGGGGTAAAGGTAGCTCAAGGGCTCAAATTGTAGTAGGAAAGAGGGAAGACTGGAAATATCTATGCAGTAGTTATTCCAGTCGGTGGAACAGTCCACCAAGTAGATAGTTGAGCCTGCAAACATTGAAGCTACGGCCTATTTGTCTCCTTTGGGGTAAAGGTGAGGTGGATAGCTGTGTAGACATCAGGTGATAGACCAGATGACTCAGGCCCAAGAGAGGACATTCGAGATGAATCAACATGCCACAGTTAAGGTAGCCACCCTATTTTAGCATGGCCCTCTTTGACAAAATTGAAATGCATTCAATGCATTAAGTGCAGCATGGGCCATTTCATGGAACAAAGTGCCAAGCCTTTCTTGGCTACTATATATTGTATTCTCTTGTGTCATTTTAAAGGAGATATTTTTTATCATAGAATCAAGACTCTACCCAAATTGAAAGGCAAATATTGAGACTTTGAGCTCAAATTGTTGTTCATATTATTTTATCTGAATGAGAAAGCAAGTTACTTGCATACTTTGTGTTGTTATATCTTGTGCCATTTTAGGAGATTGTTCTTATGCCTATCTTCTATATGTAGTCTTGTTTATTTAATCTAACAAGTAGAACTAGTGGAAGTGATAAGGAGGATGTCTTGAATGTCAGATACCCAACCAAAGAACTCTATCACCGCTTTTGTTGGGAATTATGGAAGCACACAATTGATTACCAAATACAAGCAACTTAATATGCGGAAATTAACCAGAATACACAAGTAACTAGAATTCAAAAATAACACAGAATATGAGAGACAATACACAATTGTATTAATACTCTTCTAGAAGGAAATACAACAAAGAAGATTGCCACAGTTCTTCTTCCTTACCTCTAGGGCTCCCACACCTCTAGGGCATAAACAGTAAATATTCCCTCAAAGCTCTCTCTCTTACGGTCCCAACACACAACTCAAACATAGAGTTGGTGTTCACCTCCAACTAGTCAGTATCCACTACTGCCAGTACACCAGTGCTCCACACACTCCACAAGTGCTCCACTCACTCCAAGTACACAATTGTACTTCAAGTAGATCTCCCCTGAACTTGCAACAACCTGCACCTCAAACGATCTTACTTATGGAAGGAACTACCTTGCCTTCCTCTTTGCTCTCTTTTTGAGTACACACTATAATCCAAGTAGATCCTACCTGATCCTGCTCCCTGTTGTGTTGCTATCCTCCTGATCTTGCACACCTGCAAACCAATCTAGTTCTGCACACCTGTAAACCTGGATCATGCACACACATACACCTACAGATCAATGATCTTACTTACCATGTAGATCTCCTAAAGAAGCCATGCACACCTGCTGACCAAGATCCTACACCCCTGAAGAATCCTGCTAATTCTCCAAAACCAGCACCCACACTTGGTACTGCTATGGAACTAGGAGGAACACCCTTGCTCACCTCACACACAGAAGGAGCTAACTTTGCTCAACTCAAACTAGAACACTTTACAATACAGCCTATGAGTCTCTTAAATAGATCTCATGCAAACAATAATTAGACATCCAATTACAATAATTAGATCCACAGCTTCTAGTCTAAATTTGGCTCTTGACATGCAAACACTTGGTTCGTTAACTAACTACCCATAAAACTTGCAGTTTTGAACTGCACAGGTGACCGACATCGGTCCCTATCTGCCTGGAGGTGACCAATGCCGGCTGATATCTGACCGACGTCAGTTGCTCTTCTGTCTAATCCTACCGACATCGGTTGGCCTGACCGATGCTGGTGTCTGTGACACTCAGCAACTCCTCTGCAACCTCCTCCTCGGTTTGCATCAGTGAAGCTTTTAGCTCTACAACCTAACATTGAAGTTAGTTACTTTCAGACTTTGTGCTATTATAGTTATCTTCAGTGTGTGTTTTTAGTTTCTTTCTGTGTCGAGGATTCTGAGATGACTTTGTGCCCCCATTATCCTTTGTATTTCACTCTTTGGGTAGTTGAGGTGGAAAATTTGTGTTCCATTTCATCCTGCTGGTTACTACACTTTGTTACCAGTTTTTTGTCACTACTTGAAAGAACTCTTGTTGTTTACTACAAGATCACTTCTGAAAGAATAGAAGTGCCTTCAATGTCTTCACCAGGATTTCTCCTTTGTTTGTGAGCATCATCTCTGAAAGAAGAGAGATGGATGGTGTTGCCCTACCCCTGAGTGTTATTTTCTACTTATATCTATAGTTTATAGCTCCTCATATTTAACAGGGAACCTCCCCTTGATGAGAGGAGAGATTTGTCCCCTTTGGATGTGGTAAACCTACAACTTTGGATGACCAATCTCCCTTGATGTGGTTGATTCAACCTATTTTGCTCATCAGTTAGCTGGTTGACAAAATATTCAACCAACACCCCACACCTGTCACATCATCTTGATCACATCCTAAGACCCATCATGGACCCCATTACCATATCACCTGCATGCCACATCATTGTACACCTGCATGCCACATCACCCACATGCCATGTCACCATGAATAATAAATCATAAAATGATTATGGAAATAAAACAAGTTAAAGAATAAAACACAAAATAGGAAAGCAAACCACAACACTAGATATACGTGGAAAACCCTTGCAAAACTAGCAAGGGAAAAAACCATGGGGAAAAGGTAACATCTTGACTTCATTATTCCATTAGCAACTCTCTCTTACACAATTCCTCTCACATCGGCTACAAATAAGTGCTACATCAAGCACTCAGGCGAGCAAAAATACACCAAGCTATCCATGCTCTAACATGAGCTAAGCTAAATAGCCTCTAAGATCCAAGATGTAACAAGTAATAACCATGATAATCACATAGCATCTGAGAGAGATCTAAAACTGTAATGTCCTCTATGGATCCATCTCATACACCTTGATGAGCAAAGTAAAACCTGCCTTCCATACTCTAACCTTCAACCTGTATTTGATGCTTACAATGCAAGCATCTAAGTGAGATATGTTATCTAAACTTTACAAAATTTTAAATTCTAACCATGGATGCAAAAATGGAGAGCCTCCAAAGGGATCCTCCATGATCCTCTAACAATATTATTTTATAAAGGAGAGCTCATGCTATTAAATAACATTTACAACAAGAGAGAGAGGGGCAAGAGAGGATGAATAGTGGCACAAATAAATTTGCCACATTCCATGTGGGGTCAATAATGATCATCAAAATTTATTTGTCTTCATATGCAAGGGTCAAAAAAGTGGTCCATCCATTATAGATAAGATCCAAGCCACTTTCAAGTGGCTCCAAACATTATCTCCCACTCCATAAGTGAGGACAAATAGGAATAGTAAACAACTTTTCTTTATTCTCTATGTGACCATATGAGTCCAAAAGATGCTTAGAATTATCTTTTGACTTCCTCCACACATAGGAATTATGGGGCAACTTATAAATTCGATCCATGCATGACCCTTTGTCATTTGTACCATGTGACAACCCATATGTAACTCACTAAGGATAAAACCCATGTCCTCTAGTGGAGTATTATGCCCCACACCTATCACATCCTGGGACCCACCATGGGCCCTACTACCACATCACCTTTCTACCAGATCACCTTCCTACCACATCACCTGCATGCCATTTCACCATGAATAGTGACACATGAATAGTACTTTGTGAATAGTGAGCTATGAATAGTGGCTTCACACACAATAAATTTATCTCTTCGATCAATATAGATTGGAAAATTACACATTAACACACTACCACCACATTAAAATCCACCCAAAAGTGCATTTTCACTACCGTTTAGGAGTGCAAAAACACTGACAACATAGGTTGTCAAAGTTTAAATTATGGTTGTAGAACTATGGTTCTTATGCTTCCTAAATAAAAAATGACATCTCCAATACATCTAAGGGGTAGATAATGTTGAAGACCAATTTTTTGGCCTCTCATCAGGCCTGATCGACAAACCCACCACCCATTCTAGCCTAGAATGCCCTTTCCAATATAAGAAAAATGCAAATTTTTAGCCTAAGTTCAAACACATGTAAAACTAAACTTATAAGTCATTTATATGAACCATCAGATCCTTACCCTACCTATTTAATCTCTCTAATCTCAACCTAGAGAACTCAGGTGGAAACTTCTAGAGAAATCCATTGGATAAGTTACAGTGATGGGTCCAACAATGTAACTTTTTGGCATTAAATAAGCAACTTCTTGAGCTCTAACTGCCATTTATACCTTCAAGACCTCCAATTAAGAATCTATCACTTTGATCATGTCTAGATAGGCAAATTACACCTTATCATATTTCCATAATGTTCAAAACCACCTAGAAGCACATTTTCACTATTGTTTATGAGCATGGAAACACTGATAATAAATGTTGTCAAAGTTTAAGTTGTGGTTGCATAACTCTAGTTATGATGCTTCCTGACCAAAAATTCATACTTCCAAAATGTTTGAGGGGGTGGATATCATCTAGGACCGGGTCCCTTGCCTCCTATTAGGCCCAATCGACAAACCCACCACCCATTTTGGCCTCAAGAATTGATGTAGAAAAAATAGGCCAACCTTCTAGAGGCCATAATTTTTAACTCGTAACTCCATTTGAGCTCTTCCACATGCCAAAATGACCATATCAAAAATTTAAATTATTCCTTAATCCAGTCTATCTTCTTAGATTTCATTTTGATATTTTTTGGAGGCCAAAAGTGATCATCTGAGGGACCAAAATTAACGTTTAATAATTTTTTTGGGAATTTTCTATTTTTAGAACCAAAAGTCAAATTCAATTGAATTTAGTTCCATAGGATAATTTTAGTATTTATGTTATTATAGAAAAAAATTAGAGCCGTGCTTGCTTGCATGTGAAACTTACTATAAATAGCAACTTTTAAAAATAGATATATTTTTTTAGATTTTAGATTTTTTGCATGTCGACTCTAAATTATAAGTTGAGGATTATTTAATCATGGTTTGGATTTGTAATTATTTCAAGCAATCAATATGAATCAATTCTGAGTATTATTTCAAGATCTTGGCCTATTGGTAATTTTTGGCCCTACTTAATACAAGGAAAATGCAATTTTTTAACCTAAGTTCAAACACACATAAAATGAAACCTGTAAGTAAATTATATGATCCATAAAATCCATCCCCATTCTATTCAATCCTTCTAATTGCACCCTAGACCACTTAGGTATAACCTTCTATAGAAATCCATTGGATAAGTTGTAGTGATGGGTCTAAAAATGCAACTTTTTAGGATTGAACAAACAACATCTTGAGATCCAACTATCATTTCTACCTATAGGACCTCCACCTAAGAATATATCATTGATATTGTGTCTAGATATGCAAATTACACGTCATCACACCACCATGATGTTCAAATCCACCCAGAAGTGCATTTTTACTACTATTCAGGAGAGTAGAAACATTGACAATAAATGTTGTTAAAGTTTAAGTTGTGGTTAAAAAACTCTGGTTCTGATGCTTCATGATAAAAAAATGACACTAAACACATCTAGTGGGGAAATTATTTCTAGGACCAATTTTTTGACTTCCTATAAGTCCCAATCGACAAACCCACCAACCATTATGTCCTCAAGAATGCCCTTCCCAATACTTTAAAAATGCTATTTTTTATCCTAAGTTCAAACACATGCAAAATGAAACTTGTAAGTCATTTATATGAACCATAAAATCCTTGCACAACATATTTAATCCCTCCAATCTCACCCCAGAGCACTCAGATGGAACCTTTTAGAGTAATCCGTTGCACAAGTCTAAAAATACAACTTTTTGGCATTGAATAAGCAACTTCTTGAGATCCAATTGTCCCTTTTTCCTCTGAGACCTCCACCTAAGAATATATCACTTTGATCATGTATATATTTTCAAATACATGTTATCACACTACCATGACATTCAAATCCACCTGGAAGGGCATTTTCACTACCGTTCAGGAGTACAAAAACATTGACAATAAACATTGTCAAAGTTTAAGTTGTGGTTGCATAACTATGGTTCTGATGCTTTGTGACCAAAAATTGACACTTCAAAAACATCTGAGGAGGGGTGGATAACATCTAAGACTAGGTTCTTGGTCTCCCATCAGTCTTGATCAATAAAACCACTACCCATTATGGCCTCAAGAATGCCCTTCCCAATATAAGTAAACTGTAATTTTTTAACCTAAGTTTAAACATGCATAAAATGAAACCTATAAGTCATTTATATGAACCATAGGGTCCCTCTCCTATATATTTAATCTCTATAATCACACCCCACAGCACTTAGGTGGAATCTTCTAGAGAAATTTATTAGACAAGTTGCAGTGATGGGTCTAAAAATGCAACTTTTTGGCATTGAATATGTAACTTCTTGAGCTCCAACTACCATTTCTACCTTCAGGACCTCCACTTGATAATATATACTTAAATCATGTTTATATATTCAAATTACATGTTATCACACCACTAATATATTCAAATCTACCTAAAGGTGCATTTTCACTACCATTTAGGAGCTTAGAAACGCTGGCAATAAATTTTGTCAAAGTTTAAGTTATGGTTGTAGAACTCTAGTTCTAATGTTCATGACTAAAAATTACACTACCAACACATCTAGAGGGGCATATAACATTTAGGATCAGCTTCTTGGCCTCCCATCAGTTCTGATTGACAAACCCACCACCCTTTCTAGCCTCAAAAATGCCCTTCCCAATACAAGAAAAATGCAATTTTTTAGGCTAAGTTTAAATATGCGTAAAATAAAACTTGTAAGTCATTTATGTGAAAATTTAGATCCCTCCCTTGCCTCTTTAATCCCTTTAATCTCACCATATAACTCTTAGGTGTAACCTTTTAGAGCAATCAGTTGGATAAGTTACAGTGATGGTTCTAAAAATGCAACTTTTTGACATTTAATAAGTAACTTTTTGAGCTCTGACTACCATTTCTGCCCTTGAGACATCTACTTGAGAATATATCACTTAAATCATGTCTAGATAGGCAAACTATGCATTATCACACAACCACCATGTTCAAATCTAATCAAAAGTGCATTTTCACTACCATTCAGGAGCTTCTCTTATCTTGAAGAATATAGAATTCTCTATTGACAGTGCCAACCACATGAAGATGGAAGCTTATCTGGCACCGCTAACCTACAAAAAAATGATAGTAAGTAATTAAAAATTAAATTCATATGTACTACCTAGAAAATAAAAAATATTTGATAAAATTGATTACATATACATTTGAAAAGTCAACATACCTATGTATTTAAATCCAATGAACCACTAGGATCTACTTTAACCTTGATAGTATCAAGAATAACTTTATGGTCTGACTCTCAAACTTTCCATAGTTTCATGTTTAATGGCCTCTCATGATATTTTTTTAATTGATTATTCATTGCAAGAATCAAATTTGAATAGTGTAATATCATCCTGTGTATTTCAAACTCTTCAAATATCTGTTGATCTAAAAAATTTATACGATATCATCAAAACCAAGTTCCAATGACTACTACTGACCTAGTGGGATAGTCAATGTTTTCTCCATATATAACTGGATAAGTCAAAAAAAAAATTATCTCTACACACCGACACAAGTATTAATTAGTGCCCTCTTCATTATTCTCATCTACAATAACTGCAAATTGATGCCCTATATCACAAAAAACTATTTTTAGTGAAAATATGAAAATATATAATGAGAATAAATTATACATAATGAAAAATATTCTACCTGACTACACTAGATCAGATACATGGTCAAATTCATTTGATGATGTCATATATGTAATTTTTAATGCTATTAGAACCTTGTATGTGTTGATTGGAATTAGAGGTTTGAAACTCCAATCATCCACCCACTTTTGTGACTCACACTCATTCCAAATAGAATCCACACATGCAGAACATAAACATACCAAGTGTCTCATATGAATAGTCAAAGAAATTGCATTTGAACTCCAAAATTAGTGAAGGTCACTTGAACCCATTAGATTCATACAATCCTCATACTTTGTCAAGCGTTCTTCCTTCATTAACCAAAAATGTATATGAACTATAGAATCTAGTTGAGCACCATGACACATGTTCTCATTACATTATTCAACCATGATTTTTGCATTTTTCAAATGAACACCTTCTTCAAATTTTGACTCCTCCCTTGCAATAGCTCTTTTTACACATGCTCCAACATCGTCATTCTCCCATTTTCCATGGTCAGCCTCGGTGAAACTCCAAATGTGTTTTACACCAATGGTAATGTGCATCCTACTCAATCAATAAAACATCCATGCATTTTTGAATTTTGATGTACAATTGTCTGACCAAATGTAATGTTGATTGAAAGTAATGTGCTTCTGACTCAACTATTCATAGAAATTCTAAAAACAACCTTGCACATACTCTAAACAATGTGATCGATCATCACTAATATATAAATGGTACTCCCTTAATAATTTATGTTATTGATTTTTAATATTAGTTTCATGCATGAATGCTATATGCATGAATATGGAAACTTGTGATGAGTTGTAATAATATGATTGTGTAACAACCCCACTAGGTTCTAACCAGAAAATACGTGATTTTTTTTTTTTTTTTTAAAGCATAAACTATAAATAGATTACACCATGAGATTCTAAGTAGATCATACAAAAATACTCCAAGAGTGATAACTGTAAATAAACATGTGACTTCAAATAGTCATTCATCATTATCAAAACATGAAAATACATCATAATATAATCATATAAAATAATTAAAAATATCTAGCCATTGTTGGTACAATACTTAGTAAAATGGCCATTACATTTCTACATGAAATGTTTTTAGGAGTGAATACAATTTAACATAATGTATAAACATAAGATACAAGTCTCCCTGGAGAATGAGTTCTCATGCCTCTCCAGTATCTGAGGCAATCTCAGGAGCCATCTCAAAAGTAGTATTGTTGTGGGGAGGAAGAGCATCATCCAAGTGCTTTTCTAGAGTAACCACAAACCAATGATCCCACATGCTAATCCCATCAGCGAATGGCCCTCCCTTCATGAATGAGTAGATAGTGATGGTGCGAGAATCTAGAAAACAATTACCTGTGTGTTTTATGATTTCTAAAACTAAACATGCAATGTATCATAGAAAAATCATTCTATTGTAAGATATCGCGCTAACATGTAAATCATACACACCAAAAGATAATGTCTCACTAAACATTATTTAAATGCAAGATTGATATAATTTACAGCCTACTATCAATCATATCACATCACATGCTAAACATAAGAATAAGCAAAGTATACATTCATTCTATCAATGTATGAATGATTCTTACATTATTATCTAACCCAAACTAGAAATAATGCCTATAGTTTATACCACCCAGGTAAAATACATATTTAATTTCAGATTCTAATTACCACAATAAGTTTCATACAAACTACACCCCATAATAACCAATATTAGCATAGTCTAGTGTTATAAGACATAACTACTAGTTTTCTACTATCAATCATACAAAGTAGTCTTAAAATACACAAAACATAAGATTTTATCTAATCAATTAGATGTAACATATAAGTTACAATTCCCACAAAATACATAATATTCTATCTTAGTATTTTTATACTCACAGGGGCTATATGCACACATACATAAGAACTTACTGACTATTATAAAACATGATATGCCAAGAAAATAACCAACACACATACATTAAATTAGTCAAATGCAAGTTGAGTCCAGACATGAAAAATATAGTTTATACCACCCAGGTATATCATACCAAAATAAGAATCAACCAACCCATAATCATAAATAATAATTAAGCAAGCATAGGTTTATACCACTTGGGTATACCCTATGTTTAAACTATTTAATCTAATATATAAGTATATAACACAAGTAGTGATAATATAGTCTACTATTTTATGTACATGCTACTTACTCCTAGGTAGTCAGTCATAAAGCTTTCTAAGAATATATAATTTAAAAATCGATTATTACATTTAACCCTTCATTCCATTTCTAGGAGACTGTTTTCAAATGACTATAATTTTGTTCCCCTAGATACCCTATGACTCAATTTTAACCATTATTTAAAGGTAAATTCCTTTGTACGAATACTTTTACATCATAACAAGCATCATAAGTAAGTACTTCAATGATATGTAAATACTATTTTAATGTTCACATATATGTTTTGAACAATAACACCCATATACTTAACTACTTTTGAAAGAACATGACTTTATACTTATAATTTTATTTATGTGTTGGAATGGTTTCTCAAGGTATTCATATACATAAATTATATATGTGTGTAATCTCTCATAAAAATTAATAGTCAAGTTAACCATATAATAATATAAAATACACAACCCAGTAATCTTCAACAAGAATTCATGGTCTGCACTATAATATACCAATCATTTATTGTACATATAGTCTATAAAAGGTAATAATCATTAATAATCTTAGTGAGTACCAACCACTAAACACTGGTCAACATTTAGTAATGCATAGAGAGTTACAATAAGTTAATCTTGATCACACATAAATGATTGCTACATATTCTTATACTTTGAATATTATCAAATAATGGATATCCTATTTGTAATTTTAAGTAGTAGTAAGATCTTTATTATTTAACATACACCTATGTATCGGCCTCTAGCTACATGCATCGATTGTCACTGAAGAATGATGGTGGAAGAAGAGGACCCATTATCCACATAGGATTTCCATTGAAGACTAGTTTTTTAAGGGCTTGGATAATCAATTTTGATTCCATTGCAATCAAGGTGTTTATAATTACTCTGGTACTGGACTAGCACAAATAACTTTGACAAGAATCAAACCTTAAGAGTTTTTCTAGAAAGCAACATGTCAATAATATAATAATAATGGAGTACCCTATTGTTCCAAATCTAGTCCCATAGTCTACCATTTTAAATAATAGGCATTAATAAACCACCATGGGTATGAATGAATACACAGGGATTCCATACTTTGGCAACCAATTTTTTAACCCATGCTATATACATATTGTACACCATCACAACTCCATTATTATTTGAAGAGTAGAGGGTTCAAAGAGAATGATCAAAATCAGGATATAATAGATCCTCCATAGCCTCAAATAGAGGAATCAAATGTGTGGTAAACATATGAGTGATTTCATTATTGGGATCTCCATGTAAGAAATGAGGCATAAGAAATTCTTCAAAATGAATGTCAAACGTACGGGGGTCCCATCCTTGAACACAATGGAGAGCTTGGTGAGCATGAGTTGAGGTGTCCACTAAGGACACATTTAATCCTTATCTGGTGAGGGTCCTAGAGAACTACAGAAGTTACTTAAGGAGGCCTTGTGTGGGCAAGGCACCACTACTAATTGGATTCTATTTGAGTCATATGTGCATTCCATCAGAACCATAGTTATGTTAATTATTAAATGTAAATAAATAGATGACTGATTTAACTAGATAAGATAAGCTCTTTCCTATTAATTCATCAACCCATGAATGCAAACAAGTCTTTCCCTAAGTTACAATACTAAGATCAAGATTAATGTTTTATACAAGTATTCCTTTGAGATGATCGACCCATACTCAAAAAACTTCCTTCAAATAGCTCAGTTAAAATATACTTCTAGCCAAAATGTAGGATTAACATTTATTCATTCATGAATGGTTCTGAAAGAAACATTCAAAGCATCATCTATTCCTATTGCTCTCAAACTTGATAATAAGAACCAAAAATATCATGGCCAGGGCTCAAGATTTTTCTCTAAGTAAACTCATAGAAGTTTAAAACCCATCACTTCCATAACAAGAAAATCCTTACCCAAAATCCACTAGACTTAATCTTGATCCCTGAGAGAAAATTTATAAAAGAACAAGAACTATTTAAACTCTATAAACTATATACATAATTTCATGCATTTTGAAACTAAGAAAAGAAAACATCTCCAACCTGGTTATGACCTGTAGGTTTGTTCTTATTTTTCCTTCGTCTTCTTTATCATGACCCATTGTGTCCCCTAATTCATTCATCGTATATCCTTTTTATGTATTTTCCCATTCCTTTAACACTTTTTTTTCTTTTAATTACTAAGACTTAACTATGAGTTCCATTTTAATTTTTAATCATGCATAAACCTTTACTTTATTACTCTCCACTTTTCTTGAGTTTCACTTATTTCCAATTTCATATCATCAACTTAACCTTGAGATTTTCCTTTTTTATAATCCCTGCATGTTTAAAACTTGAGTTTAATATCGAGTTAAATTCTAACTTAAGTCTTCTTTAGTCAAAAATGATATTTTTAGACCTTCATTTATGTATGTAATCCATGCATTGGCCTTTATCACTTAAGTTAACATCAGTATTATAATTATATTTTCTTAACTTAAAGCAAAAAGGTAATTATCTATTTTAATATAAATCAAACATAATAATAATTCAATTATAAAAAAATAATTATTTTACTACCATTTGAGTAATAGCCAAAACAACTCAAATATCTCAAGTATTTAACATAATTATTAAAAACCCTTATACAAAAAGACATCAAATCAAGACAATGATATTTGTCAAATATCATTCTGACCTATAACTATGTTATGAAACCAGATTTTTTTTAGAATCAACTACATGATCATATAACAACATTATATGCATATATCAATGTACTATAACCACACCACCATATCACTATAAACATTAACCAAAACAAGACCATAACAAAAATATAAGTACTCAAAACAAATTAACTATCTAGATCAAATAGAGAGTTAAACAAGTTATTTTATTGTGATGTATGTGTTGGGTTACTATTTATTTCTTTGTCATCCACCAATCATCCATCTATGTCATCCTCTTTGATTATGCTCTCCCTCTATTAGGATCTGAGGGAAGGATCAATCATGCATCCACCTCATGACAAGTAGGTAGTTAGTCCACATCATCACACACACACACACACACACACACACACACACACACACACACACACACACACACACACACACACACACACACACATCAAATTATGATGCATAACTAACAAATATACTTTCATAATGTGCAAAAATAAGAAAGTACAACTATCACATAATTAATCTATTATGAAAATAAAATACCATATAATTATCCCATAACCAGTATATGACATAAAGCTCAATAAAACTAATAACAATCCAATGATAACCATAATAATCTATAGATTCAAAGGTTATAAAATTTAGGGTAAATTTGGGATGTGACATCCTTCTCCCCTAAAATTGGTCATCATCTCGATGATGCTTATTCAAACAATAGTTCTAAATAACAAACACAATTTTAACAAAATAAAAACATAGTATATAGTGTCAAATCATGCAAATAAATGTGAAATTTACTTGAAGAACTCATCATTGTTATCCTAATTAACACTATTCTTAGAGTATTGGTCCCACAAGACCTTGCTCTATGATGTTTCCTATTATGCTCTATGATATTTCCTATTATGCAAACAAGTTTTATGAATGACTCTTATGATGTTTGGTTCTATCATGACCACCGTGGGGTCTAAAATCACAAGACAAGGCCATAAAATCTTGATAAAAGTTTCACCAACTTCTTAAAAGTATATGAGATTGTCATAAAAGCCAAAAACAATTGACTAGGGAGAGTTCCATAAAACCTTCCATCCCCTATACACATCTCTCTATTTTATAGAGTATTTTTCTCATTTTGGAGAAAATTATTTAGAGAACCTAGCAAGAATGATGTGTATAAGTTAATACTATCTCTACTCTACATAACTTTAAATAAGTATAACATGTCAATACTGTCACTACTCTACAAACCTCCTGACAAGTATGATAATGAATATAAATTAGATATACTACATTTTCAATGTATATAAAATTATGGAATACCCATCCATAGTATACGTGTAGGGCCATATGACTGAATTTGACAAGTTCATTTTTCAAATCTTGTTTTCAACAAGTCCATCTATCAGATCTAAACTCAATAACTACTAAGTCAATGTAAGGTTAAGTAGGATCTGCTACTTCAAACTCATGTTCCAAATTCACCACTCCTCCCTTAGGTCTCCATGACCTAATGATCTCCAAAATGTACACAATCTTCAATGAAACATGAATATTTACTAACAGATCATACAAAGCAATATTGTATGCTAAATAATTCTATATATACCAACATACATATAAGAAAAATCATATAATCATTCCATGATTGTATTAAGTTGCCATTAGCTAAACATAATTAGTATCATATTTCACAGCTTAACCTATAGTGTTATATTCCTAGTTAAGAGGAAATAATGTTAAAATTAACATAATATACAAAGGCCAAGGATCATACCATCTCTAAAAGGTTACAAGCGAGACAATGTCTCCCTATTTGCTCAGTTAGTACTTAAGAAGTTAAAAGTTTATCTCAACCCTTAGATTGACAAGATGTTTTAGACCTCCTTTACCTTACTTGCTCCCAAAGAAAGGCACATAAATAACTCTTTTCAAAACATCATGCTTTAACAACATAATAATATCAGTCTTAATAAAGGTATATAATAACATAATAATTACAAGCAACTAGAATTAATATAAATTCAAGGTTCATCATTGCTCATGGTCAAGTTAACAATTTAGATAAAATAATTACTCTAAAATGTCACAAGTGGAAATAGAGAGCTAACATCTCAAAAACAAATATCATACATACCCTCACATGGTAAAATCAAACACCACAATCGAGGTTTCTAAATCACTACTTCACAACCTACTTCCACAACTGAAAGGAAATATCAATCACAAAGGTGCATCAATCCATCTAATCCTACAACTTCTCTCAACAAGAAGTATAAAACATAAATCAATGTCATGTAAATATGAATCTTCTTAGTAGCTTAAAATTATGTAAGAGGAGAATGAGAGAATAAAAACTCACCTCTAAGTTAGCTAAGAGAGATGACACTTCTTCCCAAGCACACATAAAAATAAGGGTGCTAATCCACATAAAAAAACTCCTAACACAAAGGAATTCACAACCAAGTCATCTACATTCAACTACAAGAAAATTCCCATCACACTAGGTGGTGCCGATTTGGAGTGGTCTTATAGGATTTCCCACTCCTAGGATTTGTGTATATAAGACACAAAATGAATGAATATAAACTTAAGTGAGTAGCATTCCTTAATTTTTATAAATACACTCACAACATAAATCACAAATGGTGATGGTGATTTGATTATCAAGAGATATGTAATCATACTCGAGGTGTTCAATGAATAATATGGTAGAGATATCTTATTCACAACCCATGCACTATGTTATGCACTTACCTACCCAATCACCTTATATAACCATCACCAACCCTTTAATTACTCTAAGGAGGTATGAATGTTCTTAGGGCACATAGTTAATGTACCACAAACACATTCTCAATTCTCCTTTTTGATGAATAGTAAGCTACAAAAATGATAATGGACTCATTAGGTTCTAGAGTTTGAGCCACAGCTCTGATACCACATGTAACAAGCCCACTGAGTTCTAACCAAAAAATACATGATTTTTTTCTTTAAAAAAAATAAAATAAACTATAAATAGATTACATCATGAAAATCTAAGTAGATCATACAAAAATTCTCCAAGATTAATAACTATAAATAAACATGTGACATCAAATAGTCACTAATCATTATCAATACATGAAAATGCATCATAATACAATCATAAAAAGTAATTATAAATATCTTGCCATTGTTGGTACAATACTTAGCAAACATGCCATTACATTTATACATGAAATGTTTTCTAGAGTGAATACAATATAACACAATGTACAAAAATAAGATACAAAGCTCCTTGGAGCATGAGTTCTTTGACCTCTCTAGTATCTGAGGCAATCTTAGGAGTCATCTCAAAAGTAGTACTATTATGGGGAGGGAAAGCATCATTCGAGTGATTTTCCACACTAACTACAAACTAATGATCCCTTGCACAAATTCCATCAGGGAATAACTCTCCTTTCATGGATGAGTAGATAGTGATAGTGTGAGAATCTAGAGAACAAGCAAGTCCCATGTGTTGTATGATTTCTAAAACTAAACATGTAGTGTATTATAGAAAACCCATTCTTTTAAAAGATATAGCACTAACATGTAAATCATACACACCAAAATATAATGTCTCACTACACATTATTTACACCCAATATTCATACAGTTTACATCCTACTAGTAATCACATCACATCATACGCTAAACATAAGAATAAACAAAGTATATATTCATTCCATCAATGTATGAATGATTCTTACATTATTATCTAACTTAAACTAGAAATAACACCTACATTTTATACCACCTAAGTAAAATTTAGATTTAAATATAGATTCCAATTACCATAATAAATTTCATATAAACTATACCCCATGATAACCCATATTAACATAGTCTAGTGTCCTAAAGACATAACTACTAGATTTATACTATCAGTAATACAAAGTAGTCTTAAATACATGGAACATAAGCTTTTATTTAATCAACTAGATATAACATATAAGCTATAGTTCCCATAAAGCACAAAATATTATATCTTCGTATTTTTTATACTCACAAGGGTTGTATGCACACATACATAAGGTCCTAAGGACTGTTATAAAACATGATACTCCAAGAAAATAACCAACACACATACATTCAATTAGTCAAAGGCATTGTGTATCTAGACATGACAAATATAGTTTATACCACCTAGGTATGTCATACCAAAACAAGAATCATCCAACCCATAATCATAAATAATAAATTATTAAGCACATGTTTATACCACCTGGGTATACCCTATGGTTAAACTATTTAATCTAATCTCTGTAAGTAGATCTAAGTATATATCACAAGTAGTAATATTACAAGCTATTGTTTTATGTACATGCTACTTACTCTTAGGTAGTCAATCAGAAAACTTGTAGAGAACAGATAAATTATAAACCCATTATTACATTTAACCCTTTATTCCATTTCTAGGAGACTGTTTTCAAATTATTATAGTTTCATTCCCTCAAACACCCTATGACTTAATTTTAACCATTATCTAAAGGTAAATTCCTTTGTATGAATACTTCTACATCATAACAAGCATCAGAATTAATTACTCCAATGATATGTAAATACTATTTTAATGTTCGCATATTTATGTGTTGGCATGGTTTCTCATATACTTAACTACTTTTGAAATAACCTAACTTTATACTTAGAAGTTTATTTATGTGTTGGCATGATTTCTCAAGGTATTCGTATACATAGATTATATATGTGTATGTCAAATAATAATAGTTTGTCCGAATTTTTGGCATAAAGAGTCCACATACACTTTCATCTTTTCCTCAAAATATCTTGAGTTTGTATCATTGAAATTAATCAACAAATATGTTTTCAAATATGTAGTACATATACATTTTTCTTATTTTTTAAAAAATCATTAAGTATTTTTTAGGATTTTTTTTTTAAAAAAAATAGATAGTGGAACAAAGTATTATACTTTGACCCTCTCATAAAAATTAGTACTCAAGTTAACCATGGAATAATATAAAATACACAACCCATTAATCTTCAACAAGAATTTATGGTCTACTCTACAGTATACCAATTAGTTTTTGTGCGTATAGTTTGTGAAAGGTACTAATCATTAATAATCTTATTGAGTACTGATCACTAGAGACTAGGTCAACATTTAGTAATGCATAAAGAGTTACAATAAGTTAATTTTATCACATATAAATCATTGCTGGATATTCTTATACTTGGAATATAATCAAATAATAGATATCCTATTTGTACTTTTAAGTAGTAACAAGATCTTTATAATTAACATACACCTATGTAATAGCCTCTAACTGCATGCATTGGTCATCACTGAAGAATGTTGGTGGAAGAAGAGGACCCACTATCCACATAGGCTTTCTATCAAAGACCGATTCCTTGTGGACTCAACTAATGAATTTTGATTCCAATGCAGACAAAGTGCTCATAATTACTCCAGTACTAGACTAGTGTAAAGAACTCTAGTGGGCATCAAACCTTAAGAATCTTTCTAGTATGCAATGTGTCAATGATATAACAATAGTGGAATACCCCACCTTTATAAATCCAATCCCATGCTCTGCTATTTTAAGCAATAGGCATGGATAAACCCCCATGGGTATGAATGCATATGCAGGGATTCCATACTTTGGTAGCCAATTTCTAAACCCAGACCATGTACATATCATACACCATCACAAATCCATTATTATTTGAAGAGTAGAGGATTCAAATAATACGATCAAGAGAACATTGTAATAGATCCTCCATAGCCTCAAATAGAGGAATCAAATATGTGGAAAACATATGAGTGATTTCATTATTAATCTCTCCATGTGAAAAATAAGGCATAAAAAAATCTTTGAAATTAATGTTGAACTTGCAAGGGTCCCATGCTTGAAAATGATGGTGGGCTTGGTGAGCATGAGTTGAGGTGGATATTAAGGACATGTTTAATCATTATCTATGAGGGTCCTCGAGAAGTGCAGAAGCTAATTGAGGTGGTCCTATGCGAGTAGTGGCACCACTACTAATTGGAATCTATTTGAGTCATATTTGCATTCCATCAAAACCATAGTTGTGTTAATTGTTGAATGTAAATTAACAGGTGATTGATTAACTTGATAAGACAAGCTCTTCTCTATTAACTCATCAACCCATGAATACAAACAAATACTTCCCTAAGTTACAAGACTAAGATTAAGATTGGTGTTTTGTGCGAGTGTTCCTTCGAGATGATCGACCCATACTCAAAAAATTTCCTTCAAATAGCTTGATTAAAATCTACTTCCAACCAAAACATGGCCTTAACATTTATTCATTCATGAAAGATTATGAAATAAACATTCAAAGGATCATCCATGCCTATTGCTCTCAAATTCAATAATAAGAACCAAAACTATCACGACTAGGGCTCAAGATTTTGCTCTTAATAAACACAAAAGTTTAAAACCCATCCCTTCCATAACAACAAAATTCTTACCCAAAATCCATAAGACCAAACCTTGACCCCTAGGAACAAATTTATAAAACAATGAGAACTATTTAAATCTATAAACAATATACATAATTTCATGCATTTTGAAACTAAGAAAAGAAAACATCTCCAACTTGGTTATGTCATGAAGGTTTATTCTTATTTTTCCTTCCTCTTCTTTATCATGCCCCATTGTGTCCCCTAATTCATTCACTGTATATCCTTTTTATGTATTTTGCGATTCCTTTAGTGCTTTATTTTCTTTTAATTACTAACTCTTAACTATGAGTTCCATTTTCTTTTTTAATTATGCGTAAACCATTATTTTTCTATTTTGCTTTATTACTCTCCACTTTTCTTGAGTTTCACTTGTTTCCAATTTCATATCATCAACTTAACCTTGAGCATTTCCTTTTTTATAATCCGTGTATGTTTAAAACTTAAGTTTAATACCGAGTTAAATTCTAACTTAAGTCTTATTTAGTCAAAAATGATATTTTTAAACATTTAATTATGTACGTATTCCATGCATTGGCCTTTATCACTTAAGTTAACATCAGTGTTATAATTATATTATATTAACTTAAAGGAAAAAGGTAATTATCTCTTTAAAGATAAATCAAACCAAATAATAATTCAATTTTAATAAAATGACTATTTAATTAATTAATATTTGAGTCATAACCAAAACAACTCAAATATCTCAAGTATTTAACATAATTATTAATAAATCTTATACAATTAGACATCAAATCAAGACAGTGATATTTGTTGATTATCATTTAGACCTATAATTATGTTAGGCAACCAGATTTGTGTCAACATCAACTACATAATCATATAACAACATTAAATATGTAAATAAATTTATTATAATCACATTACGAGATCACCATAAGCATCAACCAAAACACAACCATAGCAAAAATATAAATACTCAAAACAAACTAACTATCTAGATCAAACAAAGAGTTAAATGATTTATTCTATTGTGATGTGTGTGTTGGGTTACTAGTTGTTTCTCTATCATCCATCACTCATCTCATCTACACCATCATCTCTAATGATGCTCTCCCTCTATCAGACTCTGAAGGAAGGACAAATCTTGCATCCACCTCGTGACAAGTAGATAGTTAGTCGACATCATATATATATATATATATATATATATATATATATATATATATATATATATATATATATATATGATGCATAACTAATAAATATACTTTCATAATGTATAATCTATTATGCAAACAAAATATCATGTCACTATCCCATAACCAATATATGACATAAAGCTTAATAAAATAAATAAAAATCTAATGATAACTATAATAATCCATAGATTCAAAGGTTATAAAATTTAAGGTGAAATTAGGATGTAATAGATTGAAGTTCTATTTGGGGTTTGAATGTGTAATTTTCAGCAAAGTCAACTATTAAAATAATCAAACCAAGTGGAAATATATCCTTGTTTATCTTGAAATTTTCATCCAACCATCTAGCCCTGTGTGTGTGCCTTACATACTCATAAACAATTCTCCCTAAATTTGACCAAAAAATCAAAAACAGGTATCTTGTTTGTAACAGGCTCACACCTTTTAGATTATTTGCCATATTTTACTTGACAAGTCACTGATTTATATTTACTTAAACCAACTAATATCTATCCAATTGCACTTGTAATTCCCTCATAGATACATTTTTTTAATTTTGACAATCCACCACAAATGTTATAATTACCATTTAAACATGATTTATTATAAAATAATTGTCGATCTAGTCTTTTGTAAAAGATAGTTGGAATAAACTCCCTTGCTGATTTTGTTAGAAATTCAATGCCACACTCTTGAAAAATATTTTTAGTATGCAAAGTACAATGAATATAGCAAAAAACATCGTACTGCATTGAAAATTCAATATGTTGCCTACAATAACAAGTGGTGCATGTGTGATTTATTTTTACATAAAAAGGTTTGGCCATCTCAAAATATCTTTAAAAAATAGAAATTTGTAAATGTTTTTACAAAAACTTAGAGTACAATTATGTTTGAGTCATATCCAATAAATGTTTTGGATGTGGTTCATGGTTATAAGAACAAAGTCTTCTTTTCACTACATCTCTTGCATTGGGTGAAATTGTTGGGTTGTCTTTCCAAAATTGAGCAAGTAACTCTTTGAGAGTATCGGATATAGCATTGTCCTTTCATGAAAGTCTACTAGAGAATGCCTAGAGCTCATTGGTATTAGGTTTATTAAGTCTTTAATGTCTTTCAATTTCTTTCATTAATATTTTTCTATTTATATTAAGTGTTCAACTTATTTTTAAAACCATTCATTTGTTTCCTATTTGGTCACTTACTGCACAAGTTGTAAGTATATGTCAAGCAACATTACAATCTTGGATACATGATTTTGGGTCTACAGTATGATATGCATCATGTAGATTTTCAATAATTTCATTATTTTTATCATCCATGTTAGATTTTTTTAGTCCTAATGTGTACATTATAGGTCTAATCTTAATCAATTTTATCAATGAAACAAATAATTGGCATCTTTGACTATCATAATCAAAATTATGAAAGAAACTATCCCAAAATTATTGAGCCAATCTTCTTGAATGGTGATTAGACATTTTATTATGCATTGGTTCTAAAATATTTTCATCTATTTCAATTAAGTACTTGTCTTTTCTATGCACAATTCTTGGAGGTGTTTTTAATGGTGGAATTTATTGAGAGAGTGTTTTAAAATCATTATTACTTTCATTATTTAGAGGTGGGATGACATTTTATTCATTATTTATTTCTTCATTATATGTATCCATGAAATTTTCTTGATAATTTCATCATTATTTGTTTCTATCAAATTTTCTTCATTCATGGGGGGTGAAGCATCATACATAGACTAATCATTAATAAAATAAAAAAATTGAAATTTTGAATGTAAACTTCCAACATTATCTAATTTATTATTATTCATTTTATTATGGTCAATTTCATCATTATTCAATTCATTATGGTCAATCTCATCATTATTTAACTCATTATTGTCAATTGGCTCATTATCTATGGCATTTGATTCATTAGGATTAGGGTTTGCACCTTGTATACCATGAAGTTTTTGCATTTGTATCTTGTGTTTCTCTTTCAAATCTTCTAATTCCTTTGGTTTTTTATTCTTAAACATCTTCCTCTTCCTCGAATGTGATTCGTCACCCATCAAGGATAATCGATAGCTTTTCAAAGGTGGGGTCAAAAATACATGTCCCACAGGTCCCATAGAGAATGTTTATAGGGATAGAATTATCAGTTTGGGTTAAAAATAGATGTTGAAAAATGAGCTTAGTCTATATTAATAACAATGTGATCATGTTATCCAATAACATGATTGTGTTATTATTAATACTAGGTTTTGATTGAACATAGACACTGAGAAGCAAGTTTTATCTATATTAAGAATAACATGATCGCATTATTAAATAATTTGATCGCATTATTTGTAATACTCAGTTTAGGTTAAACACATTGAGAAGTGAGTTTTGTATATATTAATAACAATGTGATCACATTATACTTAATATAGATTAGGGATTAGGGATTAAGGTGTTAGTGCATAGGGTTTAGGGATTAAGGATTAGGGCATTAGGGCATAGGGATTAAAATTATGTTCTAGGGTTTAGTGATTAGGGATTAGGGCATGTAAGGTTTAGGTTTAAGGGTGTATATAAGGTATAATCACTATATGCTATGTGAATCTAATTCTTACTAAAAAGGATGTTAATTGGGACTAAATCGATTAGTAAATAGGGAAAGTTTATGGTTTATGCTTTAGGATTTAGGTTTATATATATATATGGTTTAGGGTATACAGGGTCAATCACAAAGATAATTGAGGATGATTTGAATCACTTGGACCCATTTGTGACCATATAATTTATTTTTGGGTTGTCATTATACTCCATTTCATTGTGCAAATTGAGTAAATTAGTCAAATGGGGTAATATTGTGTGATTTAGGCCAAAATGAGCAATGTGAACTTAATTATTAGTCAAAATAATGTTAATTTGTGATAAAATGATTGGTTCAGGGTTTAAAGAGTTTATATTTATGGTTTAGAATTTAAGAATTAGTAACTTTAGGGATTAAGACTTAGGGTATAGGTTTTAGGGTATATAAGATACAATCACGAAGGTGATTGAGGCAAATTTGAGCTCCTTGAACCTAGATCTGTGAGTAAATAATGTGATTTTGGGCTCAATTAGCCCCCACATCATCATATATTGGGTCAATTAAGTTACTTGTGGTTTAATGAGTGATATGATTTTGACTAAGTTCATCCCCATGAATGTAATTCTTAATATATATAAAGGATGTTAATTGGGTTAAATTTAATGGTTTAGGGTTTAAGGTCTATAATTTTAAGGGTTTGGGGTTTAGGGCTTATGGCTTAGGGTTTAAGGTAAATGGTACAGGATTTAAGGTTTAAGTTAAATGGTATAGGGTTTAAAGTTTAAGATATCGAATATAGGGTCAAATCACTAAGGTTGTTTTAAGAACATTTGATCTACTTGTTCACCTATTTGTGATGATTACCTTCATGTTTGAATTTCTAATAAAAGTAAGGTTAGTTAATCCATACATGTTGCATACATTATGTACTTGATTGATCCATAAATTTGGTTTAGGGGCTCAATTTCACAAATTGATGAATTGGTTCAATTCATGATAGAATCAAACTTTTAATTTTGCCACAAATCATATATTGCTCTTGAAGGGGTTTAAATTGGCCTCAAATGCCTCCTTGATTAAATGAATCAAATATTTGGTTAATTATATATGACATGACATTAGGGTTAATTTCACTCCAAATCACATCATATACAATTTAAAATAGGTTCATGTGGCTCATTTTGACCCTAATTACCTCCATAATTGAACTAATCAACATTTGCATTCATTAGTTGATGACTTCAAGTTTATTAAGCTCAAACCCACATTCTATACATGTAGAACTTGCATATAAGTAAATAATGTTTCTTTTCTTCAATCAAGAAAATTAAATTGGAGTTGATCAACCCCCAAATCACATTTTATAGTCATGCAATTAAGTTGAAAGGGCTTGAAATAGCCCTAATTTACTTCAGACGGACATCTAGATTGGTAATCCAAAGGCTAAGATTTGGCCATAGGTTTTAAAAATTCATTTTATGACATCTCATGATAAAATCAGTTATATCATAAAGCATGTATGTTTTCAGCATGTAGTGGGCATTAGGACATAGAGCTTACAATTTATGTTTTTTGGGATTAGGGATTAAGGTTTAGGTTTAAGGGTGTATATAAGGTCTAATAGCTTTATGCCATGTGAACCTAATTCTTACTACAAAGGATGTTAATTGGGACAAAATAATTTGGTAAATAGGTAAATTTTATGGTTTACGCTTTAGGGTATAGTGTTCAGGTTTTATGGTTTAGGGCTTAGGTTTTTATGTATATATGGTTTAAGGTACACAAGGTCAATCATAAAGATAATTAAGGATAATTTGAATCATTTTGACACATTTTTTACTATACAATGTATTTTTGGGTTATCTTTATACCCCATGTCATCATGCAAATTGAGTTAATTAGTCAAATGGGGCAATCAGTCATGTAATTTTGGCCAAACTAAGCCCTATGAACTTAATTCTTAGTCTAAATGATGTTAATTTGGGCTAAAATGATTGGTTCAAGGTTTAAAGAGTTTATATTTATGGTTTAGAGTTTAGGGATTAAGGATTATGGTATAGGTTTTAGGGTATATAAGTTACAATCATGATGGCAATTGGGGAAAATTTGAGCTCCTTGAACCTAGATCTATGGGTAAAGAATGTGATTTTGGGCTCAATTAGCCCCCACATCATCATATATTGAGCCAATTAAGTCAATTATGATAAAGAGTGATGTGATTTTGACCAATTTCAACCCCATGAACCTAATTTTTACTATATATAAAGGATGTTAATTAGGGCTAAATTTATTGGTTTAGGGTTTATGATCTACAATTTAAAGGGTTTGGGGTTTAAGGCTTATGGCTTAGGGTTTAAGGTAAATGGTATAGGGTTTAGAGTATAGGGTTTACTATTTTAATTGAAGAAAATCTTAGCTTCTTTTTAACCTATTTGTGACAATTACTTTCATGTTTGTATTTCTGATAAAAGTAGGGTCAATTACGCCATAAAAGTTGCATACTTATACAATCGATTGAGTCATAAATTTGGTTTAGGGCTCAATTTTTCCCAAATCATGCCCCTAATTACACAATCGATTGAGTCATAAATTTGGTTTAAAAATGCATTTTATGATATCTCATGATAAAATAAGTTATATCATAAAATATATAATGAGTTACACCTTAAAACCAAGTAATTATAAGTATTCAAGTCAACATATTAAAATGCCCATAATTTTTTTGAAGTATAATGTGATACCACGACACCTTAATTCACTATCCAAGGTTAGGGACATTTCTTGTATCACATGAAATAACACCACTATTATGGAGCTCAAGAACATATAAGATCATATATAAAATTTGAGCTCAAGAGCAAATTTGGGTTTTTGGGTGTTATGAATATATAACATGATCATGTTATTAACTAACATGATTACATTATTAACATGGTTAGTAACATGATCATGCTATTTAAATTTGACTTGGATTCCTGAGCCAAAGGCTTGAACTTGTCAATTTGTAGTCAAGTATGAGATTTATGATAAAAAATAACAAAATTCAACTACGATCGCTAAATACACTATGAATTTCAATGGTAAAATTCAAAAACTTGATACCATCATGATGAGCACGCTCTCCTCTTTCCAAAAATATGATTTTTATAATTTTTGACTAATTTAAGGTTTCAAACTATGTTGATTTCTAACTATACCTTTTTTAGGCCACTACATGCTGCAAATATACATGCCTATACATGTTCATGTATTTTTTTTTCATTTATCCAAGTGAAAAAAAATTATATGATCACAAACTAGGCCTAATTCTACACACAATTAAAAAAAATTGATTTTTATTTTTTTGAGGTAGTTAGGTGCACTGCACAAATGGCTATCCATGTTTTTGTTAGATTTATAGATCTATTTACTTGCATAATTCATTGAAAAGTATTAATTGAAAAAATATAAAAAAATATAGGTCACAAACTAGAATATCTCATCTAAATTTTCTCCAAAGGGTTTCAAAGAATATTAAATGTTACTAAAAAAATGGTGCACTACATAGCTGTCTATCTACTCTATTTTCTTAGAAAATAGGAGTCCCTCTTTAAATTTTATATGTTTGACCTTGTTATAATTAACAATTTTTTAAAAACTTTAGTGTTCTAGAAACTATACTCGAAATGTTACATTTCATGTTCTTACACCATCTTCAAATTTGGAGTGTAGATATCTCAAACTATCTATAGAAGTTTAGATTTATTAAATTTTAGGAAAATTATTTCCATGGGTAGACCCCTTTTTGTCCCTCAACTTTGTGAACTTACCCAAAATGTAAATACTTAATAATTTACAGTGAGATATTGTTTATATTCTATTTATATAAGGAGTTGATGTTCATTTTGAAATTTGTAAGAGATGTATCATAGTTTGTAAAACATTGTGTATCAAGTTTCAAATAGAAATGAATAAAGGAAAGTTTACTAAGATTGTGAATAGAATCTCAAAATATTTGATTGTATACATATATGAATACATTTGGATATTGATATGCAATCTGACCTGGTGATATAGAATGAAGATATACTTCTTTGTTGCAACAAACTTATTTAGTTTATTTTTGGTTTGGTCCTTTATTTTTACATTTAGTTGTGCTCATAGTGGTAACTTGATTAATTGATTTTGTTTTAGATCTTGCCATGGATCGTGTCTCATTTGACTTTGGTGATTGGGTTCCTTTTATATTTTGGTCTGTGGTATTCATGATTTATCAATCTGACTATGTAAAGTGACTAGGTTTGTATATGATTGATTTTAGTTTTTAATATCAAAAAAGAAAATTGAATTGGTATTGTCAAGATTGATCCTCCATTCGATGATTGATTAGTTGAGTAAGTTATCTATTATGTTAACGTGTTACATAGAAATCGATGGGATTTGAAATTGCATGTGTGGAGTCTAAGTTGATATTAACTTTGTAATTTCATGTCTTATTTTTGTTAACTATATATAATTGTGTTTTATACAACCTTAAGATGAGTGTTAAGTGGACCATTCATACTCATGAGAGATGGGTTTTTGGTAACCATTACTTAAGAAATTGGATCAACATAGATTGAGTTGATATACAAAGCAGAATCTTAAAATCATATCACAAATTAAAATTAATATTCATTTAATTGTCAGAAGTATTTTTTTTCTTTTTATTTAATGAAGGATATTGAGAAATCATAATATCTTAAACATATGGTGTAGTTTAGAGTCTTTTTTTAAATATATATATTTTTAAGCCCAACAAAAATGATACACTAGTTAATTAATATGGAATCTGTAAAACTATATAATAAATTCAAACTAAACACATAAAAAGTTGATATTTTTTCAAATTTTAAAAATATTCATATTTAAAATATTTGTAGTAGTAATTTTCATCAACAATTATATATCAAAAATGAAATATAAATATACATCTCATATTCAAATCTCCATACAATGTAAATGTTAAAATGTAAGGTTTAAATTTGATGATCAACCCATCTATCAAAAAAAAAATTATAACAATTATCCTTCCATATTTTCCCATTGAAGTATAGGAAAATTCAATTAAAAAATAAAACATCAAAGATTAAATATGTATTTTGCTTTATAATCCTTCAAATTCTTTGGACACTATATCCAAACTCTTTGGCTTTCATTTCAAATGAAGGTTTTGCTTTGAGACTAAATGAAATGTAAGTGGGTAAACCAACACTATTATAAAATTATAACTCAAAGTTTCAAAAACATTATAAAATTTATAGAGACAGAGGAAGTTTTGAGAGTGGAGCAAATGAACCCTAGTTTTCTATCAAACCCTAGCCGCTGAACTTATAGAAATCGGTGGGAAATGAGACTTAAATCCATGGCAAGACATGTTGGAGAGTATCTTGGGCCCATTTCTATGATCAATGTAGAAGAAATACACTGACAGGAAGATGTTTCTAATCTAAAGGATGGATTGTTGACTAATGTTGAATGGTTCGTTGAAATAGGCACTGAAGGGAAGCAAGAGCCAAATGCCAGCGAAAACCAACCTATGGGTACAATTGAAGAGTCAGGTAAATCTCTAGAATTCTTGCTCCTAGATAATATTGTAGATGTAATCTCTAAATGCCAAAATAGAACTGTTATTTTATTCCTCCTTAGAGGCGTTCTGTCTAAATCATATTTTTATAAATGGACTCGATTAAATTGGGAAAATAAAAGATGGGAGATTTAAACCTTAAGGGGATTGGGCAAGGGATACATATCCTATATGTTTAAATTAGTTGGCCATGCCCAAGTAGTCTTACAATATGGTACCTGGGTGATCGGTGGACAAATTTGTTACTTTCAAGCCTAGAGTTTTGACTTTCACCCTGAAGGTCTATCCTGCTCTCATTATCAATTGTGGATTGAATTACCCTATTTGAACCTAGCCTTCAGACCTTTCCTAAGGGATATTATGTCATAGTTGGGCAGAGTCATCTGGTGTAAACATAATAGTGATAAATTTACAAGTCTAAGGGTACATCCAAGGGTGTGCTTGGAAGTAGACTTGGATAAACCAGTACCTAATTTTATAAAATTGATTGGCCCAAGGTTTGATTTAAGCCAACCCCTAGTTTATTTAAACAAACCAAATGTTTGTTTATTTTGTCGAAAGTGAGGCCATTTGATATGAGATTGTACTACCAAGAAAAATAGAAATGCCCAAGTTATTATGCATTTTTTTCTATCTAACAAGATTACCACTCAGCCTACTCATGTGCATGTTATTTTTTCCCCTTCTCCCCCATATTCAACACTTAGTCCACCTACATCTAATATACCTATTATTGAAAATACCCATGAAATATCTTCACCTTATTATAAGGATGTTTTTTTGTCAGATGGATGGAGATTGGTGAGGAAGAGAAAGGAACCTTCAAGTTCCTTCTCTCATTCTCATCATTCCCCTTCTTGAGAAGGTTCTCCACCTACTTCTAATATAGTTTCCCATCCTAATGCAAACCATGTCTCTCATCTAATCCCATCTCATCAGTGATCTAAATCACCTTTCGTTTACCCCTTTGAACATTTTAAGGATGAATAATCGGTTCCATTAGCTAATGGTTTTAGCATGTTGCCACAAGAAGAATTTATTATTGCAAAACTTACACCACGAATTAAAAAATGCTTTCCTAGAATGTACAAGGGATTACGCTCCCTCATAGGAAGTTCAAAGTTAAAAGATTTAGTTTTGAAATGTAAGCCAGACATCTTATTTCTACAAGAAGTTAAAATTGGCAGTAATAGTCTAAAAGCATCTTTATTTCATGTATGAAAAGAGGCCACTTTTTTCATACATCTCATAGAGATGGGAAAGGACATTCAGTTTTGGGTATTTCTCCATGGATGTCAAAATATGTCATTGAAAATGGGGAGGACCCCTCTCACAACTGTGTGTGGGCCCTTACAATTATCAATAGACAACCTAATGGTTTTTTCTCTATTTACGCTTCTAATAATGTCAAAGAATGAGTAGAGTTTTGGAATTAGATGTCTAATTTTCTTCCAAATGTTGATTGGATTCTTGTGGTGATTTTAATATGGTTAAACATTGTAATGATCGAAGTTGGTACAATACATATAAACTCAAAAATGATGAATTTAATAGCTAGTTGTTTTGTCAAAATTCTCTTGGGTGGTTGATCCAATTTAAGACAAAGCTTCTAGACATGTCAATAACTGGTTCACTTGGTCCAACTACAAATCAAGGGTGGATAGGACATTAAGTAGATTGGATAGATTTTATATCTCTCCCAATCTCTCGCTGGTTAATGACCCCTCAGGGGCTTGCTTATTGGTGGATTATTTGACTACATTATCAAATCGCTTCCCCATTTTTTATTTTGTTTCACCCTCCTAGAATAATTCTACTCATCCACTACCTTATAAACTCAATATCTATCACTTGATGAGGCCTAACTACATGACACCATTAGTGGGGATTTAGAATTCTATTCCAAAGCTTCAAGAAGGTGAGTCATGGATAAAATGGTGGGGTGAAGCTATTTTCTAATGTATTACCTTTTTACGCTCCTTTGGCAAGAGAATGGCTTAGAAGCACAAAAGGATAGAAAAATATCTTCAAGTTAAATTAGATCAAGCTCGAAAAAAGATGAACTCTGATCCAAGCAACACAAGGTTGCAAATAGATATTGCTTATACTAAGACACAACTCCATAAAATTGATAACTATAAAGGACAAGGAGCTAAAATCCGTGCTAGATTAAATTGGATAAAAGAGGGGAATAGAGGTTCTAAGTATTTTTTTAGTTATCTTAATTACAAACACAAAAAAGAGAAAAATTGTGCTATTATGGAGGATTTTGGCACCTTTTACATGAAAACATCTGAAATTAGTATGCTTTTTCAGAACTTCTATACAAATCTATTCAAAGAAGAACAATAGGGAGAAGTTTTTCAATTAAATTTGGAGGAAATTGTTAAACATATTCCTAAGATAATTGATCAAGATTATAGTCAATTTTTGGATCAAACTTTATCATTGAAGGAAATAGAACATGCACTTTTTTCAATGGCCCATAACAAGAGTCTGAGTATTGATGGGCTTCTGGTTGATTTTATCAGGCAATGTGGCCTCATATCAAATATGATCTCTATTTGTTATATCTAAAAGCTCTTGAGAAAGGTTCCTTGGGTCCTAACATTAATAGAGGCTTAATCAAGCTCCTACCTAAAGGGGAAAATGAAGACACTATTTTTGGTTGGAAATCGATTACATTACTTAATACATCCTATAAGATCATAGCTAAAGTGTTGGACCTTCAGATCAAACCTATAGTGCAAAATATTTTTAGGGTAGAGAAAATTGGTTTTCTTGGTGGTAGATATATTTTGGATAATCTTATCTTAGCTTGGGAAACTTGTGAATGATATCAACAATCAGGGCAAGAAGTTATAATTATCAAGCTGGACTTTGACAAGGCATATGAAGAATTCGATGGAACTTTATTCTTAAAATACTTCAATGGTTAGGTTTTGATCCCAAAATTAGATCACATGTTCAAATGTTACTTAATGATGCAAGTGCTTAAATTGTTGTCAATGATTCTATTACTGATTCATTTCCTCTTCAATGATCCATTAGATAGGGATGTACTTTGTCACCATTCTTATGTGTTCTTACTGTTGATGCCTTGGGTTATCTTTTACAAAAAGCCAATCAGTTGTAAATTATAGCAGGGATTTCAATTCCTAGGAATGTGACTATTGTAAATTCTCATTTTACTGATGATAGCTTGCTTTTTCTACAAAATTCTAAAGCAAAAATTATTAATACCGTGGATATATTAAACCCATATTGTTCAGTGTCGGGATTGTAGCTGTCTCACAAAAAAACTAAGCTTTTGATGATACATTTAGGCTGGTACCACATTGGATACCTAAATAATGGATATAAATAAAGCATGGAGAGATTACCAGGTATCTTGTTATACCATTCAGAATAGGAGTTTCCCTGTCAAATATGTGGAACTGGTTTATTAATAGACTCAAGAATAAAAAAATTAATTGGGGCAACAAGTTTATTTCATTGGATGGAAGAATCCAAGTTGTTAATAGAATCTTCATTGCTTCACATGTATATTAATCCTCTTGTTGGATACCCTCTAGCAAAAGCTATGAAGACTTGAACAAAATTATTTAGTAATTTCTTTGGACCAAATGGGGTGGTGATGTTGGTTTTAAGTATATTTCCTAGGCACACTTCATACAATTAAAGAACAAATGTGGTTTGGGAATTATTGATCCCAAAACCCAAGGGATTTATTTATCAGTTAAGTGGATCATTAGATCCAGTCAAGGTGATGAACCTTGGAAGATATTGGTCCATCATAGAATTAATTTTACTTCTATTCATGGTAAATGACAAGCCATCAATTGGTGGGATAAGATTCTTCTTGCAGCCTTTTTCAAAATTTGAGCTTCTTCTCCTTTGCAATCCATTTGAAAATCTTGGTAGCATGTTCATTAGTTTTTAGAATGGAAAGAAGCCTCTTTAAAATATAGTTTCATTTTTACATCCTCATCCATATGGTGTAATAAACTCATTTAGTATCAAGGTAAGCCTATTGCCATTACCTTCTATAAACAAGCATATTATTGGCAACATGTGGGTTTTTCTCTATTGAGATGGATTCCATGGCAAAATCTTAAAAGAAATTTTGGATTGAACAACCAAGTTAAACAATTTATCACCTTTAATCAATCTTTGGTTCTAGTGGAGCTATCCATGAAATGTGTACTCTTGTTCATGTAGTTTTTTGAAAGATTGGAGATGGTTAACGCGTTATCATTTCAATGCCTTTCCATTGAATAAATTTTATATTCATCTTCTACCTAATGTACCTTTAAGTCCTTGACTGAATCTAAAATGGAAATGTCAATTTAGCGAAAGGCTTTGGTCCAATTTGAGCACACAAAATTAGAAATCTAAAGCTAGTGCAGATGCTTAAATTATGGCATAGAAAATCTTGCAATATAAACTGCCTATATGAGATAGATTGAAAGGCATCATGATCCAACCCATTAATTGCCCATTTTTTCATTCATGAGAGGAATTAAAACATGTGTTTTGGGACTGTGCATATGCTAAAAAATAATATAAGACCATTTTCATTAACTTGCCTGCTATATTTAATTGTCAGCTAAACTAGAAAGAAGCACTTCTAGGGATAGGTATGAATAAAAATATTATTGATGATACCATTAGACAAGTTATTTTATTTCAAATATGGAAGAATAGATGTTTGGAAACTTTCTCTAAATCTTCTATTTATTAGGAAACAAGAATTCTAAAGATTTACTCTAAAGTTTTTCTTAGTATTGTTTCTCTTTTTTCACAGCTACAAGAGGATTTGGAGAAAAACACAATGGTGGCTTTCCAGATTCAAAAAATGAGATTTAAAGTGAAGTATTTTTTATGTAACAAGAAGATCCATGTTGTTCTAGGATTGAAGAATATGTTGTATGACAGTTGACAAGAATTTCCTACAGTTGTTCATGCTTGAAAGAGTGGATGTAATGTACTTTGTATTATGTTTTTGAATGATTTTGATTGCTTCCAGCACTATTTTGCTCTTATTCAAAATGATGCTAGCAGTTTTGCCTTCTCAAATTCTCTCATGAACATTAAATTCTTTATGTAATCTACATATTTTCAATACAAAAAAAAATTACACTAAATTTGAAACGTTATAAATATGAATGTTGCATTTGACGAACGTGTTAATTGACAAAGATATATTATTACTTCATTCAACAAGAAAAAAGGAAAAATGTTATATATTTTTTTATTTGTAACTTGTTAATAGATATTTATTATTCCACTTAAAAAGTAGGCATGTTTTTTATCTATATAATGGTTTGGATGATTAATATCAAGTTTTCTATCCTACTGGTCTTCTTACATTATTTCTTCCTTTAAATTTTAAACTTTTATTTTTCAGCTAAATGGTGACATGGATTGACCAAATTTTTATTAAAAATTTGTTAGCTTGAAGTTGATAGTTTGAAATTTACATTTTTTAAGGTTTATCTCATTCTAGACAAAATTTACTGAAGAAAAAAAAGTATATAAAAATAACTTACAGAAATCAAACTATTGACCAATAAAGGGACTAAGACGATGATGTTAATGACTTCCATATTAAAAAAGGAAAAAAAAAATATTACCATACATTAGTCACAATGTGAAAACTATTTGATATCAACTATATTTTATCTACAGAGATTAAAATTGAAAAATCTTAATCTCTATAGATTATTGAGATGGTTACACTCAAAATTTGAAGATGGTATAAGAATATGACTTTTATCATTTCAAGTCTAGTTTCTAAAAAACTATTTTTTTTTAAATGATTAAATATAAGTACGTCAAACATCTAAAATTTGAAAAAGAGCTCCTATTTTTTTAAAAAATAGAGTAGATAGTTGTCCTATAAAACTAATTAAGTAGAAAATATGTAAAATACATCCAAATTTTGTGTTACTAGTTAAAGAAAAGATTCAAAGATTACTTTATACATGTTTCATTTGACATGTAGCCTATCTAGACTGGGTGTCTAACATTATACCAGTAGTAAAGCCTAATAATAAATTTTGATGTTGTTCCAACTCTAGAGATTCAAATAAGGTTAATCTGTGCATAGCCTCTACATAGTCGAACAAACTCATCATTTGTTCTTATGTGCATAGCTTGCACCTTTCACGTAATATTACACACTCCTTTATCAAAAGCTTTTTCATAATCTCATGCAAAAGTCTCATGCTTGCTCATAGACTTTCATGTAATGATCACCTCAAATCACAACATGTGCATCTCACTCTGCACTTACCTAGTAATCTTGCACACCTTACTAACATCTACTCATAAACTACATTGCTTCATCGATCCCCACTTCATCATAACCATGTTCCATCTTACCTGACTGTGTGCTTCAACTAGTGGCCCCAGATCAGCCCAGAATCTTAGGATTGATTATCATTAGTTATTAGCTAAAATTATTGGGATCATGACTATTAGTGAATAATCAAGAATCATCTGACCAAACCAATGGTCATCACTGAATTGAAAACTCTATCATTGGCATGCAAGGAAAGTGATACATGTCAACTTTGCATTCGTTGTAATCTAAAACAATTCTTGTGACTGCCCTTGTAATCATACATGTTAAATATGTAACATATACATCCAACCATAGATAGTTAGGTCGATGTCAATACATAGTCATACCACAGATAGCATGTTCCATGTATCTATTCTGTAACACATGTATTATAACACATTGTACCAATTTTTATTATTCTTTATTATTGAATAGAAGTTGCATTTCCAACATATAATACTTCCAGTCCATTGAATGTGTTTTATTTATTTTATTTGAATATAACTCTGCACAACTAAATTCGTTTCTCCCTACACAGTTAGTCTTGAGCCATGTGGTGTGGATTAGTGGTATCATAGTGGAGATTTTTTCCTTTTTATGCATGTGAACACGTGAGCACAGCTTGAGAGAGAAGGCCTAATAGTTGGTTTTATTTAAAAAATCCATAAGAACACCATATCAAAAGCAACATATCTGACACCCAAAAAGAACTTGAGGTAGCCTCAGAAGTTCAAAGGCTCATAATCGATGCACTAGAGGCATGGGTCATCAAAAAATTTGTTTAGTTCTATGAATTGATGATGTATCTCAACCTGACACCTTCTCATCCATCTCCATAGTATGATCAATAGTAGTTTCATTAATAAACCCCTTCCAAAGTACAAGTCAGTCTTGGCATCCCTTTATTTGAAGGAAAAAGTGGTGCCAACGCATTGGATCCCTAGATTTAATAACTCAAGGCATTCTTATCAATCAATTAATTCACTGGTGTTGAGAATATCACCTTTTTGTATTGAAGATGTCCATTCTAGTTGTTCATTAGTGGTAAACCTTCAGTACATAGCATGTGCAAGAGTGTGTTCTAATTGAATCATGAAAGACTTTTGTTGATGTGTTGAAGTAGTAATAATACCGTCTCTGATACTTTGAAGATAAATATATCAAGTTATAACAACTACATCATCATAAGGATCAATCAATGGAGGTATACACTAACACATTTCATGACTACTCTACATGCTTACGAGATAACTTGACCAAACAACATAAGGTGTTGAAGTACATCAGCAAACTCTTGCCTTATATTCATGCAAAGATGGAGTTCTTGACTTCTAACACTTTGGGGTAAAATTATCACAATGCCACCAAGATTGAAGCCGAGGCAAATATAAAGTAGTGTTTAACCTTTTCATCTAACGCAGTGCAAAAGGGCCAGCCCTTACATAACTCCCAATTATAATATTTTACACAAAAGTAAAACACTTCTTGCTAGAGTGAGAAACCTCATAAGATTGCTTAATACTCAAAGCCTCCTATACTTTATGCTTCAAACAAAGGCAATAAAAAGTCTAGTGATAAGTGATGCCATCCCCATCGTTCATCCACTAACAATGATTTTGAGTGTCATGCACAGTAATCCTTACTCGCATAGTCTATATCAAGACCCACATCAATGAACCAAAGTGATCCATATACCTCTTGTCTAAGTACCAACACCACTACAACTGACATCTCTAAGGAGCATGAATGTCTCTTCCACACTATGTTTTGGGTGAAGGGTCAACCTCTTCATGTCATCATAGATAATGGAAATTAGAAGAACATCATTACATAATACATAACTTAATTCCTTGGTCTTACCACTATTGTTCATCCCAATCCATATTCTCTAGGGCAGCTAAAGTAAGGTAAACATATATAGGTCTAATGATAGTGCACTTTCTAGTACAAAGTCAAGCCTGTAGAGAATAACATGAATTTTGACATTGCACCTCTAGAGGTCTATGACATCTTACTAGGGAGGCTATATTTGTATAATTGAGAAGCTACATATCAATCCAAGCCACAATGTTATACTATTCATGTGCAAAATCACTTATAAAATCTCTTTGAGTTAGCACCCATGGCCAAATTCACCTTGATTTCTACCAAGAAATGTTATAAAATTATCTCACATATGTAAAAGTTCATGTTGCTCATGGTTCACCCTGACACACTTGCACAGAAAACAAAACACACTCTAGAAACACACACCACTAACACAATGTCATAGTAATATCGAATTGACAAGTTAATGTATCAACGTAACAAGGTCTTCGCAAAGCCTACAAGCCTTCTAACACACTACATAATAAATCACCACATCAATTTAGTTCCTAGATCCCCTCTTCTAAATAGTCCCTTATATCACAAATCAATTTGGTAAAATGATGAAATCTAGTGCCATATATAAGAGCTCCTTAATCAAGGCAAGATCAAGCCTAGCTCTTCTCCTTGTGGGAGTCTGATAATCCTCACACCCAAGAAGGATGGGTCCTAGTGACTTTGTATAGACTATCATGCACTCAAAAAAATAATGGTGAAGAATCGATACCCACTACCACACATTGATGACCTTTTAGACCAACTCTGAGGTGCATAATACTTCACTAATATCTAGTTGAAGTTAGGTTACCATCGGGTTCCATTCCATCCTAAAGACTTATTTAATTCCATCCTAAAGACATGTCAAAGACAACATTCAAGACAGGGGAAGGATTGTAAGAATGGTTGCTCATGCCTTTCAACCTAATCAATGTGTCAACCACTTTCATGCACTTGATGGATGATCTACTCGATCCTTTTCTCAAATCCTTCATCATCATCTGCTTGTAACACATTCTCATATTCAACAAGACTTGGGAGTAAAATTTAGAGCACATCTCACACATCTTAGACACCTTATGTTAACACAAGTTGTAGGCTAATTTAGCAAAGTGTACATTTGGTGTTGTGCAGATTAAATGCATGGGATACTTCATTGATCACATAAGAATTTGTGTATATATAGAGAAGATAAAAGTGATCCAAGATTAGCCTACTCCATGAAATCTCAAAAAATTGAGGAGTTTTCTTGAACTTGATAACTTCTACCACATGTTTGTCCTTAATTTCTTGCACATATCTTGAGCTCTCATCCAGATAACACATGTAACATTCAAGCTAGATTAGTCTCATGCATGACAACATGATTTTGAGGCACTCAAGCAACACCTCTATATATCACCTATTCTCAAAATGCCTAACATTATGTATTCCTTTGAAATTCAGAGTGATGCATCTGATTATGCACTCGATGTAGTGCTCATATAGCATGGACATCTGGTCACATACCAATTAGATACATGTATCAACACAGTGCAAAGGTACTCCACTTATGAGAAAGAATTATATGATATTTTTCAAGTAATGACACCACTACATTCTAGGGAAGGAGACAATTGGTCATTCAGATCACAATCCACTTTAGTTCTTACAAACACAAAGCAAGCTGGAGAATGTGTAACACATGAAATGGATGACTTACCCATAGTATTTCCATCTCATGATCAAGAAAATAAATGAAAGTAAAACAAGGAAGTAGATTGTCTTAGCCAGTAACAAGTTCATGCATTTATCATGATGTTGGACACCTGTGGCCATAAATTCACAAATTGGGTATCCCTTTACTCAACTAATCAAGACTTCACAATAAATTACACCAACCTAGTGCATGGTAAATAAGTTCAGGAGTTCTACTTATCTGACCATATTCTCTATAAGATTGGACATCTATGTGTTCCTAGTGGTGAACCTCGCCAACAACTTAGCTGGGAGGTGCATTAGCCAAGACCTCAAGACATTTCAACACAACAAAGGATCTAGAATATTACAGTCACACTTATTTTGGATGCACATGTGTACAAACATGGAACACCACACCAAGTCTTACATTCCTTGTTGCATCACCAAACCCACAAACATGAAGCTAGGACTTTATACACCTCTATCAATTCCATCCAAACCATGGGAATCTATCAACGTGGATTTCATGATAGGGTTATCTATGATGATATGGTAGTATTATGTTGTATTCATTGTAGTGGATATGTTTTCCAAGATGGATATCATGATCACTTTCAATAAATACATTGACATAATTGGCACTACACAAGCCTTCTTCAACCATGTTTGGGTTTATTTTTGGCTTCCAACATCCATCATCTCCATTCGATATCCATGATTTATAAGTTGCTTTTAGAAATCATTGTGGGACTTGATAGGTACATAGATGGATCGATCGATGACTTTTCATCCACAAACAAATTGGTAAACCAAAGTGGTCAATCACACACTTTTTCATCTTATGATAATGTACAACCATGAACATGCTCACACTTGGGATGATAATCTCTTTTGAATGCCTACAATATATCCCTTCATAGCTCTACAAGTCATAGTCCATTCTAGACATGTCTTAGGTTTCAACCTTCAACTCCTCTATACATATTGTATCACATACCAACCACCACTAAGTCATCCACATAGGAACATGAAGCAGATAAATCTGGTAAGTTCCTACAACACATCTAGTCTATTCATCATTAGGTTTAATAAATTTTCTCTTACACACAAGTAAAATACAAGGAGCACCATGATGCACATTACATACCTCATGTATTCTAAAATGGTAATAAAGTTTGATTGCACCTTCAGAAGTAACACTTCATAGGTCCAAAGTAGAAGATAAAAACTTTATAGTATGGTCATTAGCACATTCTGAATGCAACTGGTGAGAACACCTTCATTCTTTATCTGCCTCCATACTTGGGCATACACCCAATCTTCAATGTGAAACTTATCAAGCCTTACACTCTACCACTTCTTAAGCCAAAAGTGACACAACATCCTTCTAATTTGGATCCCAAAAAAATTTCCTTGTAAATAAGGACCAAATCATCAAAGTGACAGATACGTTCACCCACCATGGCATACATCAACTTTTTTGAGTGGTAAAGGTTAGATGATACATTGATCAAGATAAGTGGTACACTTATAAATAACTTAGAATACAATTTCCTTAGTTTTACATCAATGTAATGGTGACTATTACTCTTCAGAAAAGGGTGAATGATATATGTGTAACCACTACACATCTGAACACACTCCTTGTTTGTTCTTCTACACATAGCTCACACCTCTCACACAATCCTATGCATTCCTTTGTGAGAAAATTTATCATACTCCTACACACAAGTCCAACACATACTCATAGACTTATATGTAATGATTACCTTAAATCTCATCTTGTGCATCTTACTATGCACTCCTTAACTCATATTCATATGATCTATACTGGCATTTGATTACATACTAGCCTACTCCATTAAGCCCCACTTTAGCATAACCATGTACCAACCTACCCAATTATGTGCCTATACTGGTGGACCCATATTATCTTATAATTTTATGATTTAATTCTATTATCTATTATCTAGGATTCTTTGGATCATGATCATTAGTGAACAACCAATAATTATGTGACTGAATCAGTGGTCACCACCTATTTGGAAACTTTGTCATCAACATACAAGGAGGGTGAGACATGTCAAATCCACCTTAATTATACTCTAAAATAGTTTTTGTGACTACCCTTATAATTATACTTGTTAAATATTTAACATACACATTTGACCATAGATATATTGGTCAATACCAATACACAATCATAACACATGTAGCATTCTCTATCCATCGATTTTGTAACACATGCAGTATAACCCATTATACTATTTTTCCCTATTCTTTATTATTGAATAGAAATTAAATTACATACATATAAGTCTCCACTCCATTTAATGTGTTTTATTTGTTCTATCTAAATACAACTCTTCATATTTACTCTATATAACCAAACTTGGTTGTCCTTGTACACTTGGTCCTAAGCCCCGTGGTGCAGATTAAAGGCTTGTCTTAAAGATGATTTTCCACTACCCATAAATTAATATGATTTTAGATTCCACCAAAAGATATGAGATTTTTCCATTCATGGGAAGATTTGTTGGCTATAATCAAATAAAAATTGCTCCTGAAGATCAAGAGAAACATCATTTATCACACCTTGGAATACCTTTTATTATGTGGTGATACATTTTGGGCTAAATAATGTCGGGAATACTTATCAATGAGATATGACACATATTTTTCATAATTTTATTCACAATAACATAGAGGATTGTGTGCATTATTTACTTATAAAATCAAAATAAAGACAAGATCATTCAATGGATTTACGACAAATATTTGAGCAACTATAATGGTATAATGTAAGTCTAATTTTTTTTTAAAATGAATTTTTGGCATAAAATCAAGCAAATTATTAGGTTTTATTATATCATAATGAGGTGTCAAGGTTGATCCTAAAAATGTCAAAGCTACTATTGATATGCCTCGACCTAAGGGGTTGAAACAACTATTGTCTTTATAAGGTAAAATTCAAGCGATAATGTCATTTTGTAGCTTAGTTAGTAGATAAGACACATTAATTTACAAAGTTTGAATGGGACATAAAATTTCAAAATAATTTTGAGGCACTTAAATAATATTTATTGAATTCACCTATTCTCATGCCTTTTATACTAGATAGACCGCTCTTATTGCACATTTATGCTACAGATCATGTATTAGGCACTTTACAAGCATAATATAATGTTGATCATAGAGAACAAGAAATATATTACATTAGTCACATAATTTTTTATTATGAGCAAAATTACGCTACAATGGAAAATTTATGTTTGGCTCTTCTATTTATTACACAAAATCTTCAACACTACATGATAAATAATGAGACCCAAGTTATCACTAGTGTTAATCCATTAAAGTTTCTCATGTCGAATCCTCATCTATCAGGACATATATTAAAATGGATAATTTTACTTATGGAATTTGATTTAAATTTTATACCCCAAAAATCAATAAAAGGCCAAGCTATCTCGAACTAGCTATATGCCGCCCCCTTACAGGATATAACACCACTTGGAGATACTTATAGGGATGATTTCACAACATATAATATTACAAAGGATACATGGACAATGTTTCAAAATGTGCATCAGGTGTTGGCATAGGGATTGTTCTTATTACTCCATGAGGAGAGCCTATGCCATTTGCATATAGGTTAGGTTTTTCATGTGTAAATAATATTGCAAAATATGAGGCATTAATTTTTGGACTATATGTTGCTCATGTTTGACAAATCAAATATATCGATATATGGCAATTCACAGTTGGTTTTAAATGAATTTAATTATGTCTAAAAAATAAAAAAATAAAATTTGATCCCGTATAAAAATATGGTACAGTTTTTGCGTACACATTTCAATATTTTTTCAATTGAGAATATACCATGAAAATATAAGTGTCATGCAGATGGAATACCTAATACAGCTTCTCTAATACTGATTGACATAAATTATGACCAATCAATATTCACTATATGAAATTTACATAAACCATCATTCTTAGACGTAGATTTAGTAGCTTTTTCAATCTTGACAACTATACCTAGTGCCCAAAATTTGGAATGGTTTACTCATATATATATATTTTTGAATAAATCGATTATACTAGATACTTTCACCTGAAATGATAAGCATAAATTAAAAAGAGACACACTTGAATATGTTATTATTAAAGTCTATTTTTTAAAAATATCATTCAAAATACAATTAATTTTATGCCTAAATATTAAAGATGCTAAGTTAGCAATACAACATGTACATGACATTGAATGTGGTGGACACTATAATGGAAAAGCAATGTCACACAAGTTACTTTGGATAGGTTACTATTAGCCTAAAATGGAGCATGAATGTCAACAATATGCAAAATTATGTGAAAAATTCTAAAGGCACAATAATTTAAATTGTGTCCCTTCACATGAATTGCATCTTGTAATTCCACCTTGGAAATTTTCACTTTCGGGGTTCAATTTGGTGGGCAAAATAAATATAGAATCAAAAAGTGGGTATAAATTTATAATTATAGCTATTGAATATTTCACCAAATGTGTCAAAGCTACACCCTTATAGTTTACTATAAGAGAGGACATATGTCGATTCTTGATGATGCATATCATCTCTTGCTTTAGGCCTCCTTTAGCTATGATTACAAATAATGGTTCATGTTTTAAGAACAAGACTGTTAAAAAATTTTACACTAAATATTAAATTTGTTGTACATTATCTGATCCTTACTACCCTCAGGGCAATGGATAATAAAAAGCTATAACTAATAGTATAAACAAAATGTTGAGCAAGATAATTACAATTGGATAATACATGCATACATGCAGGATAACATCTAACAATATATTAAAATCACATTCAAAAGGAATATAACAAAAGAATCCATAGTTGAGAGTTTTAGGTTGGTGACCTGGTTTTAAATGAAAATATAAGGAACGTCAAGGGAAAAAAAGAAACCAAAGGCAAGTTCAAGCCTAATTTGTTGGGGCATATATAACTACAGAAAAATTGAGTACAAAAATTTATCATTTAGATTTGCTTAAAGGAAAAATAGTTTAAAATCCAATGAAAATTATGGATATGTGTCGGTTCTATACTCAAATAATTCATATATATATATATATATATATATTAAAAAATATAAAATAAATATTACAAAAAATAATAAAAATCAAGCCCTGTGCATAATATGAGTAGTTTATTTACATTAGTTGATTTATTCTCAAAAATATACAGTACTTCTCTATATATCTAGTTTTACATCAAATAAGCTTCAAAAGTGTACTTGACTAAGTTGTAGAACATACATGTTTTCACTTTTAGATATAATTTTAGGTGGTGATATTGTCTCAAACCCAAAAACATTACACAGATAAAATCATATTAATTTAGAAAGTAATTTACTATGCTCTTGTCCAATTATGATGGACTTGTCCCAGTGAACATAGGATCTACTTTCTCAGATCTAAAACATTCACAGGCCTTATACAACTTTTGTACAAATACGTTCATTAGGGGCATATTTTTCTTAGGCTTTATCTCTCTATGACTATCCCTTTTGTTCCTAATACACTTCAATACATTACAAAAATCTTTCCATTTTTGTTCACTTACTTTCACATTGTTATCTTACTAGATACTTGAATTGTTGAATATATTAATGTAAAAAATTACTTATGTAGGTCACTTTCACTTATCCATGCATGTTTATCATGTTTAATTATTTGTTTCATGCTTTGTGTGTATTAATTGCTCTGAATTGTGGACATTTGAACATGTCCTTTTTTATGGCTCTAACCCTTATTATGTGTTTCTATGTGTGTAAGTGACATTTGAACATGTTATTTGAATATAGACCCTTGGCCTTCTTACATATTGTGTGTGTGCTCTTTGTGTATGTGTCATGGTCATGACTCTTTTTTGCTATTTTTTGCTCAATTTGTGATGCCATGAAAGATATCATGCATCTCCCCAATTTATTGATGCCATGATCCATATCATTCATCTTCCTGAAGTAGTTCAATATCATTTTTCCTTACTTAATATTGATCATTTATTTGATGTGTTCTTAAATGATATAATTTATATAGACATGACACTATATATGCTTGGTTATACATGTATCATACATTAATATTTTGCTTAGATTATTGATGTGATGCCAATATATCCAATGTTATCATTATAACTCTAGATATAAATATTTTCTATAACATCATTTGTATATATTTTTTTATTTTGAGCTAAGTCATTGCATAAGCTTCACAATTCACTTAAAAAGAGAGGGCATACACAATGGATTGTCTTAGAGACTAAGATGAAATATTTAACTACATAGATAAACACAATAATATTTACTTAGTTAATCATAGTCTGTAATTAGTTTCTACCCGTAATCATATTAGACATAATCATTCCATTTAGACAATAGTGTAGGTCGTGGTTATCTAGAATAGGGTGATTTCATCCTAGGAATCAAAAAAAAAAAATTAGAATTCTCAAAATTATACTCAATCTATAGAATAATTTTCAGCCTTGCTCAAAAATATTTTTTTATTTATATAGATGTTAATCATATATATTTTTACATATTGGGGGTATCATGTACAACATGTGTTCTAGAATTTTACATAGGTTTTACATAGAATTTCAATTTATATTTAAACAGTTATCATAATCAAGATACTTGTATATCATATTGGGGCATGTGCATGACATGTGATCACTTTCTTGCTCATTTTTGCACTATTTCTCACAAAAGGAATGAAAATTCATGTCATTTTCTATGTTATATACACCATACTCAAATCATATTATTTTTGCACCAGTTTTACACTAGAAATGAATATTATTTCATCTGTAGCAACTGATTCAAATTTTTGCACCAATTTTGCACCAAAATGATATATCAAAATTCAAAAATGGATTCCAAGATACTTTACTACCTTGATTTATGTGATGATGGAGTCGAACACATCATGAGTTCTTAATCACATTCTCTTTCATATGATAATTGGGGTATACATAGTCCAATCCAAATGTTTCAATGAAAAATAAAATCTCCAAGGGTCCTACCCTCTCCAATAACTAGTTTTGCACTAGAAACACAATGATTTGCATACATGGAAAATGTGTATTCATTCTTTGTTATTTTATCTATAATATGATTGTTTTTACTTTAAAATTTAAATCCTAAGTAAGGACTGATTTATACATGTTTCATTGTAGGTTTGCATGAAGCAAAATTCAACATGTGGTCTACATCCAAGCCTACTAAACACAAGTCAGATCAGAGATAACTCTCTTTATTTTACTCTAGTATTTTTGCTTTGATATATTAATAAAATAAGGATGGGAGGATGTAGTCACTAAACTTAAAATTTAATCCTCAATAATGCACTTGTGACCACTCCTTATGAACTTTTATCTTATGCTCAATTCCATAGTTCTAAACTACCATTCCTTTACTTTTATGCAAATGACCCTTTATCTTTAAGTAATTTTCATACTTGATATTTATATTCTTCATCCCAAATAGCTCAAATTCACTTTTATACTAATTCACACTTCTATTTTAATTGTCTCTGCTCCTCTGGGACAAAAATCATGCCTTCAAGACAATCCCACTCCCTGATAGTGTCTGAATCCATCAGATTCATCCTATCTCCAAATAATGGTTGATTTTCTCAAATTAAATTTCACTTAATAGGTCATCATGCACATTTCAAAATTCACATTAAAGTAAAATTCCTAAAAGATCACTCTAAAAACATATTTTCCAATCATTGATTCACTAGTTGGAAATATTCTTCTATATTACAAATCCCAAGAATTATTCTAACTACACATTGAGGAAAGCATCTATTCTTCCCAATTTTGAATCCACACAACCTGAACATTCCTAAACTAAATTTGAATACACCTCCAAGGTCACATGTCATTTTTGAAGCACATAATTATACCAGGATCACACCAACATCTAACATTACACTAATATTTTACACACAACCACCATAACATGGGAAAACTAAATAAAGTTTGATCCCGTCTTTGGAATATTGGCATGGAGGAAATTCTCAATATAGGGGGGTGTTGAGGTCAGGCAAAACATTAACCACTAACCCCTTTTTCCCATTTATTGTGTTTATTCCTCATTGTCTATTGAGTTACGGGTTTCAAATGAAGAAGGTAAATAATGGCTCTTGTAGCAAATCAAGGGACCTTGATCATGAACATAGGATTTACAAGTGAATCCATAGTGGTCTAAACTTACAAAAAGGTAAATAACCCTACCAGATGCCAAAACACACTATTAATGAAAATGTAAGTTGGCCATGTCTTAATAGCATGCCTTGTCCTAGATTCATATGAATCATTGTTCCTAGGTTTCCTGGTTCATAACAACCTCACACAGTCTCATAGTCATTCACACAGTTCCTATTGTAGTCCATTAGATCTGAGTAACAGTTAATTATTTGTCTTTTACTCTTTCCCCTTTTAGCATATTTCTAAAAATAGTAATTTCTAAATCAATATTGTGTTGTGTGATTTATTTCATATCTTATACATTATGATTTTACTTAGCAGTTTGTCATAATTGGATTAACACTTGTTTAATTCCCTAATTTTGATAAAATAAATATTTATTTTCTACCTTTGTAACCACATTTATGAATAGAATATGAATTTGGATTCAACATCTTATGTTATGGGTGTTGCTTGTGCAATGGCTATTACAACATTTAGATCTACATCAATGATTCAATTAGGGGGTTTGACTTCATAATAATTTAATTCTTTCCTCATAAGAAAAATATTCTAAGCATGGAAGTTTAGGTTGGAGTCATTTTTGATCTTGTGTTTTCCACTCCATTTATATGTCTCAAATTGTTGTGATTTCTATATGAACAAGGTAATTTCTTTGGTGTAGATAGTGTGTCCCACTTTTCCTTCATCTTAAACTCTTCGTCATTGGTTACAACATAGTGATAATTTTCTTCCATCATCTTGACCTTAGCCAACTTCAGTTTCAATTCAATGGATGGTCATAGGCTACTATAATAAATGAGAACTATATGTTGATATGACTTTAATTATTCTAATATTGCAAATAGGTAATGGAAGGCATAGATGTAGACTTGGAGTAACTAGTGATGTCCTTGTTGTAGTTATCACCACTGAATGTTTCAACTGAATCATATACATCTCTAGGATAATATTCATCCTTAAAAGCTTTCAATAATTTATCTTAGGTTGCCTCATATTATTTTTCCATCTCGTATTTCTCCCACAAAGAATGGACTTACCACCCTTTCTTGATGGATGAAAAAAAATTTAGATGTGCAATATTTATTACATCTTCATCAAAATATCATTCATAGATAAATATGACTATAAGTAATCTAATAAACTATCTATTACACCTGCATTTATATTACCCCCAAACATAGGAATGTCTAGACTTACTTGAAACGTAGGGGTGATTCGATCATTAAAATATTTACCTAATTTGTGAGTAGATAGAACCCCCTATTTGAGTACTTAGTGAAATGGTCGAACATAAATATATTTTGCTCTCAAAGGTTTTTTGAAAAGTTTTTATTAATAATCTCTTCGATCAAATCTTATGAGGTATCATCTCCTTCCATCTAAACTTGTTGGAAACAACACATCATATAGTCTAATGGTCTAATGGTTTCATGTCGAGCTTTTACATTATATGACTCCATTTGATGGGACATGCACAAATAATATGGACCTAGATATTATACCATTGATTCAGGGCCTATAAGGAAGCTGTGGTGGAAAATGCCCTAATTACGAATACATATGTGTCATATGCATATGTGGAAGCTATAATGAGAACAAAAAATCAAGAGAGAGAGAGAGAGATAACTGAAACTGAAACACACAATTTTATTTGATTGTGAATTTTGTACATGACATACTCTTAAGAAAGATGTATGGATGTCTATCTTTTATTCTGATTTATAAGTAAAGCTAAAAATGTGTGTGTGTGTGTGTGTGTGTGTATTAAAAAGTTAAAAAGGAAAGAAGAATTGTTATGGATTGAGCCATTTCATGTGTAGTGCTTCATATTCTAATGATTGTGTGGTTTGGTTAGAAAATTCATGATATGTTGATAGATACTCTAGCATAACACTAGCCTTAGGAGTGCCACATGTCATGGCATAGGAATTGTAGATTAGAAACGTAATGCTTGAAAATAGATAGGTATTGTGTGGTGTGAGTTGTCCTTTTTAATTTGGCATGGAGATGTGTCAGATGCTATTAAAGTTGATAACAAGGACCAAAGATAGTTTGATGTATGTATAGATAACACCACATGCGGATTTGTAAATATTACATTACGCCATTACTAAAATGTGTATAGTATCTATAAAAAATGAAGTGATGATCTTGGATGTACTAAAAACCTATATAAATTACTCTAAAGTACTATAAATCATAGAATACAAACCACAATAACTATAAGCTATAAGAGAAGACTTTAAAATGTTACTAGAACTATTGTTATTAGTAGATTCCCCTATATCAATAGAATAGCCCTATGGTAATATGATGGGTGCATCTGAATTTATGTAAACTTTTGTGCATTGATTGAATCCTTTTATCCAACCTAATTCCCACCCCCTTTACAAAAATGCATATTGGAGGGAGTAGCTGGTCATGAGGCACATATATTCATAGATGTATTTTATAGATATACTCAAGTATAGATTGATGGATAAGATTAACTTGGCTACAAAGTGGGATGTTGGTTGATCGATCCATAAAAATTTAAAGAGGTTCATGCCTCCTTATACATAAAATTTATTGCAGGACATTAAATAAATGAATATGCATGGAAAATGTCACTACTACATGTATTGATGAAAAAAATACACCATTTTTTCTGGTTAGATAGACAAAAATGCCTAATTATTGAGAGAAGAAATTGGTAGATCACAAAATGGTATTGGATGAGTTCCAGATTAAGGAGAGATGTGTTGAATAAGGAGAGTGTTGTTATAGTATATTATAATTATAATAATGGAAAAATTATATTTTATATTAAAGTGTTTTAATTTGTGAGAGTGTTTGTTTATAAAATTATATTTTTAATAAAAATTATGATAATATAATAATGTTGGTCAGGTTTTTTTAATTTTTATTTTTAGATTATAATTAAATATATGTTAAATTAAAATTTGAAATTAAAAATAAACATACTCATTACATTATAACCTACCACCACCCCCAAATATTATTGTAGAATACCTATTAAAATAATATATATAATATTAATAATAAATATTATAAAATTAAATAATATTTTTATAATATATTATATTATAAAAGATATAATATTATAATATATTATATAAACTAATAAATATATATATACACTATATTATATTATTACAATATATATTATATCATCTATTGTAATTTATAAGTTTATGTTATAAAATATTATATACTATTTTTTATATGTATGATATTATATCATATTTTCTCTCTCTCTCTCTCTCTCTCTCTCTCTCTCTCTCTCTCTCTCTCTCTCTCTCTCTCTCTCTCTCTCTCTCTCTCTCTCTCTCTCTCTCTCTCTCTCTCTCTCTCTCTCTCTCTCTCTCTCTCTCTCTCTCACACACACACACACACACACACACACACACACACACACACACAAAGCATATTATTAAATGCATTAAATTATAAATTGTAATGATTTTCAAAGAAAAATGTTTGTAATTAATAAAATTGTTTTAGATTTTAGAGCTCTTAATTTTTACTTCATGGGTGGTGATTGTGTCAAGGTAAAGGATGCTATGAACTGCTAAACTTGTCGAAGATTAAGAAGTTTTCCAAGAAACTACCTTTGTCCAACAATGTTATATGAATATTTATTGCTTATCTCACAATGAAAACACCTATAACATTATTGAAAAATGATATGAAATTAAATTATCCCTAAAATCATATTTTTCATAATTATCAACATGGACTAATTATAAGTATACATGTGGCCCTTATTATAATTATGTCATAATTATCTATTTCCCCAAAGGTGCAAGTTACTGTTAGAGTAGGGGTTTATTATTTCCCATATTTATTTATTATAGGATTTTTTTGCTCACTTGGAGTTTTCCTACTTTCATGAAGAATCTTGCTTAGGTATACAGGTTAACCGAATGAGTAGGAATAACTCCTTTGATTGGCGATTTTGGGTATTGGAGTTACTACGCTATTTTTGGCTTTATTGACCACATTTTTTGGAGGAGATACTATTCTATTATAAGGGTCTATTGACCATATTTTGTGGAGGAGTTACAAACACTCTCATATTTGTACTTCTCACATTTGTGAGTTGTGTTGATGGAAGATTGGTTTTACTGTATGCTTGCTTATTCAATATTCTTGTATTATTGATTTCATTATTTTTTTACCTATATTATGTTGTGCACATACTTGGTTTGTGTGATCACTCAACTAGTGCATTTTTTCTATTTAGAGACCTTGGATTCAACCCCAATATGATATCAAAGCCACCCTAATAATTGTGTGTCTACTTATTTGTTGTTAGTTTCATTTATTGAAATATTAAAGCTTATTGCATTAGTTCATTGGACTGTTTGGGCTTATTATGTAGGTCCTTTTTTGTCTGGATTGGTTCTTTCTTGTTTAGATAGGTCAATCTACTCTCATGTGAATATTTTTGAAGGCCATCATTGTTGGATTGACTTGTCATTCACAATTATGCCCATTTCAAGTTGCTCATCACCACCTGTGTCAAAATAGACTCATCATACAACCATAGTTCAAATTGACTTATGTGTGGATCAGCGTTTGTATTGGTGCTTTTCTACTTGAAACCTAACACTTCCTCTTAAAGGGTCATCTAAAAATCTCAAAATATCAAACTAGGAGTTCCTTATAACCACAAGGTTTCCATCTATAATTCAAATATCTCATAGGATAACACAGATGGTGGTGTGAGGCTCATACCAATCCCTAGTGTTGTCAACTAAGCTAAGATAAAACTCATATCTAAGGAAAGAAAACAAGCATGTTCATTTTTATCAAGCTTAGAATTTTTCACATTTCATTCTCTTGAAGTTCTACACTCAGCTAAGCACCATCCTTGATAGGTCCTCACCCTCCACTCTTAACTGCTTTTGGATACATTGTGTAGATCTAAGGCACTTCCATCATTTTTTAGCTCAACCATCCTTGCATGGTCTTACTCACCTTGTTTGTTGTTTTTTTTCAAACCCTACGCTTTTGCTTTACTATAGTGGTTTCTAAAACCACTCAATCATATAATTTACGATTTTTCTTTATTTAACACCATTTCTCATGTTATTTAAAAAGATTTTAACAAGTCAGCATCAATTCATTAATTGATGTTATTAAATTTTAAAAAAAAAAGAAAAAAGAGGGTAGGCTTTCATTGCTTATTGTGAGATTTATTTAAAAGATGAGAAATTTTTTTTTCAAACTTTTTATATCCTCATTAGCCAAAGATCAAAGGGTGAGATTTGGTTTGGTAGGTGACCAAAACCTCTCGCACTAAAAAAAATTATTTCTCCTTCTCACTTATGCTCACTTTGTATACTAGTTTTTGGTGCATTATTGGTTGAGCCCAATGTCCTCTTGTTTTATAAATCATGTCTTTTTGACATTTTTACACTAGTTTCTCTAGACACATTCTCGATTGTGCCTGATGTCTTTTTAGCATATATTATTTACAACATGTAGGGGGTCACCATTTGAAAGTTTAAGTGGTGTACCATATTTTAAATAAATTTTCATATTGCTTGCACTTTCATTTCTGAAATAATAACTATAACCGCTACACTTAATTTTTTCACGAATGGATATAAGTTCAATAACCCTCTAACACCATTTAATTATCATGAATGAAAAATTAAAATACAAATTATTCTAAGGAACAAAGGTTTATATTACATTATAATGGGGTTATAAACTCAACCAACTATAGATACTGAAATAGTTAAGTGGTATACTTATAGTGATAAATCCTATAGGTTGTTGTGTCTTTAAGTGTCTCATAATCTCATCTTTCATATAGAACTTCTGAAATCATTGAATGAAGTGTGGACCATTTTAAAAAATATATTTAGGAATCAGGATGTGATGAGAGGTCACAAACTAGAAAATAAACTTCTCAACCTAAGTCCCAGTACTTTGACACCCTTCAAGATCTCTTCACCAAGTTCAAGTCTTTGATATTGCAGTTGAAAGAATGTGGAATAGAGAATAAAGATGACCAAATTATTCTTTCTATACTCTCTAAGATACGTTATGATGAATCAGTCTTTGTCTCTATTTTTTATGCCACTAAAAGTGCTTTAGGCACTACATGGAAGATGCCTTCTTTAGATGACTTTGTTATCGACTTGACTTGGGACCAAGACAAGTTAATACAGATGGGCACATTAAAGTCCACAAAACCTCAAGCTCTAATTTCTTAGAATGGGAAGGCAAAGACTTCAAACAAAGAGAAGAAGAAGAAGAAAAACAAGGATCAAGAGAAGAAGAAAGAATCAACCTCTGCCAAAACAACCACTAAAACCTCCTCTTCGAATGACAAACCTAAGAAAGAGAAGGTTGAATATGATTATTACAGAAAAAATGGGCATGATGAACACAAGTGCATGAAGAAATAAATCAATCACCTAACTCATTTTCTAGAGAAGAACAACATAGGTGTTCCTAAGTCTATCAAGAAAAATTCATCAGCTCAAGATTCTTCAAAAGCAAAAGGAAAAATTAAAGAGAAAGAAAAGGGAAAGCTCTTGTAGCAGTTACAACTCCAACCTCTTCATGGGTTATTGACTCGGGTGCTTCCCACCACATGGGATTTTCACAAGTTGAGTTTTCTTACTTAGAGCCTTATAGCATGTCTTCTATCACTTTGGGTAAAGACACTTCAGTAGAAGTTGTAGAGAGAGTGTCTGTTGAAATGGATGGAGTAACATTCAATAATGTCCTATATTTTCCATCACTTTCAACTAATGTCTTATTAATGTACCAAATCACTCACATCAATAAGGCCATTAGGGTAGAGTTTTCACTAGATTTAGTCATAATTAGAGAGTTACATAATTATTCTATAGTGGCAGTGGGTAGGGTAGATCACCAAGATAGGCTATACACCTTCTCACATTTTGCATATGATTCTTCTCTTACTACATTGTTGACTCATTTAGATGGATTTAACAAACTTTGGCATGAGCGATTTATCCACCTCAACTACCGCTACCTATAAAAACTCAACAAGAATGATATGGTCAAATGATTACCTAGAGTCCATTTCTCTAAGAGTCTTTGTGAGGTTCCACCATTAGAATCATCCCAAAGATAAATTTGACAAAGGCAAAGCTTGGAGGGATTCACAGGAATTGCATTTAGTACACAATGATGTATCTGGGCCTTTTCCCAATCTATCTTTCACAAGATCTAAGTATGTTCTTACCTTCATTGATTATTCTTTGAGATACACATGGGTTCACTTCCTTAGGCAAAAATATGAAGTTTTTGACAAGTTTAAAGACTTCAAGGTTCTTGTAGAGAAAAAATCTGAGAAATGCATCAAGGTTCTTTCAACTAATAATGGTATGAGTATGTCAATAATAGGTTTGAGTAGTTTTGCATCGTAAAGGGGATTGATTTATAATGAATAGTTCCATATAGTCCTGTAAATAATAAAGTTGTATACCACAATAATATGTCCTTAAAAGATATTTCAAATTATATGATTTATTATAAGTCATTGACACCTCAATATTAGGTTGAAGCCATCAATTGTGCATGTTACATTTAGAATAGGGTTCCTCATAAAGCTTTAAAAGGTATAACTCCCTTTGAAGCTTGGCACAACAGGAAAGTCATAATTAAGCACTTTAGGTTTTTAAGATCTCTAGCTATGGCACACATACCAAAGAATAAATGCAAGGATATGAAACCTTGAAGTAATCCTTACATCTTCATAGGTTATCTAGATGGTGTTAATGGGTATCACCTTTTTCATCTAACCACACATGATTTGTTTATAAAGAGAAGTGTTCACTTTTAGGAGAGTCCCATAGATTCAACACTTGACACTTTTCCCACTTATTGGACTCACTTGGATTTGATTTAGATGATTCAGATCAGCCTAAGCATATTCTAGAGGTTGAGGACACATATTCTAGTTCTAATAGTTAGAATAGTGATGGGGACTCATCCTCATTTACATATGGCCACACTTTAGAGGATGATGTTTCTCTACCTGACTCATCCACTTCTGATCCTCTTTGGGATAGGAAAACACAACAAAGTGTAATCATATGGGTTTGGGACCCTTTAGATGATAGGTGGACACATTCAAAGTTTCTGAGTGGTCTACATGCTTTCTATGCCTCTGCCTCATATCTACCAAAATTTTTAGAAGCACCAATCATTCTTGAATGGGATTCTACCATGCATGAGGAGTATAACTCCTTAATCAAGAATCATACTTGGGAGTTGATAGTTTTTCCTAAGGGAAGAAATATAGTTCAATGTAGATGGCTATATCAGACTAAGTATGCAACAGATGGGTTTGTTAACAAGTTTAAGGCATGATTAATTTCCAAGGGATTCTCACAAGTTCTTGGAATTGAATACATAAAGAAATTTTCACCAGTCACCAAGATGAATTCTTTTATACTCACACTTATTATTTCCACATCAAATCATTGGGATGTTCATCAGATGGATGTGAAGAATGCATTTCTTTGAAGTGATCTTGAGGAGGAGATTTACATGAGGTGGGATCTGGGATTTGTTGAGGATTATTCCTTTGTATGTAGACTTTATAAATCCATATATGGCCTCAAATAGGCCCCTCAAGATTGGTAAACCACGATGGATTCTTTTTTTCTTATAGTAGGATTCACTAGATGTCATTCATATATGAATATCTATCTCTTATGATAGGATGATCCGCTCTTGATTCTATTTCTTTATGTTAACCATATTTTGATATCGATATCTCTTCTTCATCCATTACAGTGGTGAAAAGTGCTCTTCAGAACAGATATTACATGACAGCCTTGGGCTTGTTACACTACTTCCCTAGAATTTATATTTCTCAGTATGACTCAAGGAATACTCTTGCATAGCCTTAGTATGAATTTAATCTACTTTATCAGTTTCACATGGCTATTTGTAATCTAACTCTAACTCCCTTTCTATTTGGATTCAAACTTGAGGTATATTTTACTTCACCCTTGGTCAATGCTACCTTGTATTGACAACTTGTGGCCATCCTTATCTACTTGACACATAATAGACCTGACATATCATATGCAGTGGGCCTAGTCTCCAGATTTATGTAGGAACCCCATGAATTCCACTAAAAAGTAGTTAAGAGGATATTGAACTACATTCATGACACATAGATTGAGGATTCACTATATATCTAAAATTGGCATCAACTTTATTAGTTATACTTACTCAAATTGGGCTAGTGATATTCAAAATTATAAGCCCACTTTAGGTTATAATTTTGATATTGGTTTAGATCTGATTAGTTGGTCAAGAAAGAATCATAAATGTTATTACCTTATCATATATCAAGGTAAAGTATAATGGGGGTGTTGATTCTACCATTGAGCCCATCTAGCTTTAATGGATTCTCACAAAGTTTTATATCTAGTTTAGATGACCTACCATCATCTGCTTTGATACCAAGAGTACTATTCAGAATTATAGGAATCCAATCCAGCATCAGTGAACCAAACACATAAATATTCACATGTACTTCATCAAAGAACTCATTCACGGGGACATCATTGATCTTATCTAGTTATAGATGATAGAACAAATTATAGACATATTCACCAAACCTTTCATAAATAGCAGGTGTTTTCACTTGTGAGATCTTCTTGAGGTTCAAAACACTACAACATCATCTTCTAAGGAGCCTTCTAGCCTCTTTTTTATGTTTGTATTTTGAGGGGAGTGTTCCTACGGGTTTTCTCATTTTTTTAATTTAAGAGAGATTGATTTATACATGGGTACCTCATCAGGCCTATTTGTTGGGACCCATTTTTTACACTGGCCACCTAAGTTGTGTTTATGGGGGATGTTAGAATAGGGGTTTATTATTTTTCCATATTTACTTATTATGGGATTTTTTTCCTCACTTGAATTTTTATTAATTTCATGGAGAAGTTTGCTTAAGTGTATAGGTTGACTAGATGACTAGGAAGTAACTCCATTGACCATCTTTTTTGGGTATGGGAGTTACTCTTCTATTCTTGGCTATATTGAGCACCTTTTGTGGAGGAGTTAGTATTCTATTCTGAGTGGTCTTTTGACCACCTTTTGTGGAGAAGTTACTCAACACTCTCCTATTTGTACTTCTCACATTTGTGACACATTTGTGAGATTTGTAAATGGAAGATTGGTTTTTCTCTATGCTTGGTTGAGATATATTCTTGTATTATTAATTTCATTATGTTTTTAGCTACATTTTGGTGTGCACTTACTTGGTTCATGTGATCACTCAACTAGTGCATTCATTCTATTTGGAGACCTTGGCTTCAACCCCGATAGTTACGTTGGAAAGGATATAAGTTAGTGTTTTGGTAAAAGGGTATTTTTTAATAGAAATGAGTGTAAATTAGTGTAAAGAGATGTGACCTTAGGATTAGTGGATAAACCATTTGGAATGCATAATTATATTCCCACAATGAGTTAAAAAAAAAATTATGATTTTAATAGAAATCTCAATGACTGTGATAATGCACATAACAAGCCGCGTAAAATACAGATGCATATCACATCAAGAGCTATAATAAGATCCAAAGAAAGTGCTACATTCATTTCAGATTCAAATGAATGTGTAATGAATTTTATAATAGGGAAAGTGAAAGGATACAATACAACCATCATTTTTTCATTTTTGATTATCAATATGGGATTCCTCACCTACCAGGTAAGTTTATCTCCATTGTGTGTGCTTCCATATGGTAGTATGCAATAACCATACTACCAGCATATGAAGGACAATGTTGAATGGGTAACCATCATCAAAAGTTTACATGATAGATGATTTAACCTTTTAGGGTTTTACATGTGTAATTCTTATGTTTGGTTAAAGGGTTGTGTTATCTAAATTAGTTAAATAAATTTCAATAATTAACCTACTAGTTTTTTATAATTTTGACCTTGTTTGACTTTTTATAAATAATAATAAATAGGGATAAATAGAGACTTAGCTAAAAATAAACTCTCATGGATGATCTAGGTTTTGAATTTTGATATCTAAGTAGTAGTCTATGTCACCAATAGGATTTTGATATTTGTTTGTTCATTGGATCTTAGTGCCTAGTTTAGATAGTAGAGCCATATATGTGTAGTGCCTTAAATGTGGTGCTAATGTCCCCTTTGTAAGACTATTCCTATTTTTTAGGAGAACCCATGCCTATGTCTGTATATTTTATTTCCCGCATGACTGAAACCTATAATTGTGTTTTGTATCTGAAAAGCTTGATTTGATCTACAAACCCTAGTTGTCTTTGCTAGTATGATATGAGTAAGAATTGAGTGTGTGTTAGTAGGATGGACTGGACATCCTCAACACCTTGTTGTCTATAGAATTTCCTACATACCAATACTCCAAAGAGGATTCAAGTCTGGTGTAGCTCTCCCACCTAGTGTTTGATGTATGTGCAAGTGAATGCTAGAATGAGAGGAGCCTTGCATGCCTTGATTGTGCTTGAGCTTTGGAATGCTTGGAAAGTAGACTTATGGCTATTTTATATGGTAGTATGTATAAAGTATGGAAAAATAGGGATAAAGTACCTTGATTTTTCACAACTATGTCTTTGATTTGAATAATCTTTGCATCTATTTTCCATATAGTGAATAGAGATGGATTAGACTTGTATTTATAGGGTTTTGTTGCTTGTGAAAATAAGAAAAAGAGATTAGGCCAACCTTAGGAGGGGCACAATTTTGAAAAACTATGTTGGAAAGAGTTGGGGCTAAGCACCTTAGCACCTAGTTGGGGACACTAGTGACATGTGGTTTTAGTGTCCCAAATATGGTGCTAATGTCTATTTGAAAGACTACTGAGAAAGATGGATTGGAATAAAGGATGAAAATTCTAGGACTGTGTCTTGACTAGTTGTAGGTGACTGAGGTATGTTAAATGACTATAAATGTGGTCTATGGCTAGCCTAGGGATAGGTTCACTCAAGCAACTCTTAGAATATAATTACCACTTTTAGGTGATTACATTCCCCCCCCCTTTATGCTAGTAATGTAACAAAATGAAATGACTAAATTATAAATGAAAAAGAAGCATACCCAAACTTACCTTGGAAGTGAAGCCCATGCAAATGAGTCTAAGTATGAGAATCTAGGTCTGTCTACGTGAAACATGATATAAATTAATGTCCTACAATGAAACATGCAAAAATTAGTCCTTACTTAAGATATGATTATAAGTAAAAGAATATATTGAAAAGAAGTAACTAAGTAAATTTGAGTAAAGAGAAAGAAAATGAATGAATAAACCTTATTGGGGTGTAAACTAATGTGTGAATCTAGAGATAACATGTGTGTGTGAATGTGCATAGTGATCATATCATTGAATAAATTGAATTGAGTTGATGTCTTACTCAATCCTCATATGGGTGGCTCAAGAACTCAATCCATTTTTGATTCCATCATTGCCCACCCCTGTTAGGTAGATTCTAGTCTCTATGAATATCTTGGATAAGATTGTAAGTTTGTTAAACCCTCTTATGTAAGTGACTCAAGAACTCAAGTAGGACATGACTCCATCATTTCCCCCTTGTGTAAAGTAGATGCATCTATAATTATACTACACAAACTGCTGAAAGTATCTAATTGTGTATTTGGATTCATGACCACTCGAGTATATTAGGCAAATTTGGGCCACTCAGGAATGCCAACCACTATATGTCAGGGATCTTGCTCTACCAATTAGAGCACATATGATTACTTCTCGTATTAGCAACTAAACACAGAATTTAACCAAAATCAATAAGTAACTAGAAATATGAAACAACACAGGAATTGAGAGACAATACACAATTGTATTAATAATCACTCAGAAGAATATACAATAAGGAAGATGCCACTTCTTCCTCCACCTCAAAGGTTCGCCACTCCTCAAGACCTTCTTCCCTCTCTCTCTTGGTCACAACAATCAATTCCAATATAGAATTGATGTTCACCTCTCCAACTAGTTAGAAACACGCTGCTAGTTCACCAAGTACACATTTGTACTTCAAGTAGATCCCCTGCTCTCTGCTGCTACCTGCAAATAACTAGATCATACTCACCATGTAGATGTCTTTCTACACACCTGAAGAACCCTTGTCCTTACCTCACCAAGTCCTTATGATTCTTCAACCAGTACCCCGGTGGATCTTCTCCAAGAACTTGCATAACCTGCAACTCTCTCTGATCATACACTCTTAGTACCCCTATTGGTAGCTAGGAGGAACTACACTAGCTCTCTCCACAAGCCCAATGGCTTTCTAGCACACATTTACAATACAGCCCATGAGTCCATATATAGATCTCATGCTTACAATAATTAAACTAACCTAATTACAATAATTAGACTCGCAACTCAAGACTACGATTAGCCTTCAACATGCAAACTAACAGTCTCAAAATAGACTCTCACGGATTCATCATGCAAATTGCCTATTTGTTAGGATTGTGGAGCTAAAAGCTTCACTGATGCAGACATGGAGGAGGTTGCAGGAAAGTTGCAGAAGTGTCAGAAGTGTTTGGCGTTGGTCTGGCCAACCGGCGTCGGCAGGGTAAGACAGGAAGGCAACCGACGTCGGTCATATATCGGCCAGCATCGGCGACCCCCAGGCGGACAGGGACTGACGTCGGTCGCCTGTGTGGTTCGACTGCGAGCTAATTACGGACAGTTAGCTAACGAACCAAGTGTTTGCATGATGAGTGCTAATTTTAGACTCATAGCTGCGGATCTAATTATGGTAATTAGATGTCTAATCATTGTTTGGATGAGATCTATATAATAGACTCATGGTTATATTGGAAAAGTGTGCTAGGGAGTAAGAGAGCATAATTATAAGCTCCTTCTGTGTGTGAGGTAGAGCAATGGTGCGTTCCTCCTAGTGCCTCAGTACCAGGTGTGTTGGTGCTGGATTGGAGAGCCAGCTGGGTTCTTCAAGAGTGTAGGATCTTGGTCACAGTTGCATGGCCTATATAGGAGATCTACATGGTAAGTAAGATCGTTGATCTGTAGGTGTATGTGTGTGCAAGGTCGAGGTTCACAGGTGAGCAGAACCGTTGTTTGATTTGCAGGTGTGCAAGGTCATATAGACAGCAACACAACAGGGAGCAGTATCAGGCAGGATCTACTTGGAGTACAGGTGTGTACTCGGATAGAGCAAGAGGAAGGCAAGGGAGTTCCTTCCATAAGTATGGTATGTTGAATTGCAGGTTGTTGCAGATTCATGGGAGATCTACTTGAAGTACCTTGAGTACTTGTGGAGCACGTGGAGTGCTTGTGGAGTGCGTGGAGCACTTGTGTTGTGCGTGGAGCACGGGAGGTGAACACCAACTCTGTATTTGAGTTGGGTGTTGGGACCTGTGAGAGGGAGAGCTTTGGGGAGAAGAATTACTGTTCACTTGAGGTGTGGGAAACCTCTGTAAGGTGGTGGAGAAGAAGTGGCATCTTCTTTATTGTATTCTTTTCTGTATAAAGTGTTAATACAATTTGTGTATTGTCTCTCATATCATGTGTTATTCTGAATTCTAGTTACTTGGTGAATCTGGTTAATTTCCGCATATTAAGTTGCTTGGTTTGGTAATCAAATTGTGTGCTTCCGGTTTATCTCCCAACAAGTGGTATCAGATCAAGGTTGTTGGCTCATAGCTTGATACCAACAAGTGGTATCAGAGCTAAGGTTGGAGGAAGCAGGTTTTGTGTTTGGTTACAGGGCACTCTCAGGGGTTTCTGATCGAGTGGGAGTAGAGCAACAGCAGATCAAAGTAAGCTAAGAATGGAGGAGTTGAAAAGCACAGATGGTCACTCACGGTCCTATGGAAAGAAAGAGCAGGTAAAAGATTATTGTTGGTTGGTAGCAGATCAGCATGAAGAAACTGAAGAAGCAGATGTTGCAGGTGTTATTGCACAGGATGTTCTTGGAGGTTTCTTGGATAAAGTTGAATCTTGGATAAAAGATTCGGTTGCCTCTTTCCATGCAGTTCCAGGTAGAGGAGCTGGTGAGCCTTGCCAAAGAATTGGCAAAGGGGAAGTGAAGCTGAAATTGCAGGCGGCCAACACACAGGTGTTGATGAAGGTCATGCAGGTCCCAGATTTGGAGATATGGCTAATTTCTTCAGAAAGATTGGGTGATGAGAGATGCACAAGAACTCTCACAGCGGATGCACTTGAATTAGCTGGTGGTAAGAAAACAGGTATCCTTTATCTACTTGTTTATATTACTGATTCTTCTTTTGTTGCAGAGACGTGGCTTCGTAGGCTTGGTCACATGAGCAGGAAGGAGATGCATGTTCTTAAGCGGAAGACAGATATATTTGACAGGCTTAAGAACTGGAAAGCCTTGGTGTTTATGGAGGAGATGGCGGACAGAACCCAGTGGATGTGGCTGGATACTTCTGAGCAGGGCAGTTTGGACATGGGTTTTGATTCAAAGAAGCTCGCGGGTAAAAAGTCATCACTCACAGGCAAACACAGGTACCGATGTCGGTCAGGAGGAACCGACGTCGAACAGATAGGTGCTGATGTCGGTCATGTGCAGACCGAAGCCGGCGATGTCGGGCAGGGTAAGACCGACGTTGGTCATGAGAACCGACGTCGATAGTAGGCAAGACCGATGTCGGTCAGAAGGACCGACGTCGGCAGCAGGGACACCAGCGCTGGCAGGTTGGTAGTCAGGTACAGACGCATGGAACCGACGTCGGTCGGATGCAGACTGTGGAGTGACCGAGGTCGGTCACTGTAACGAATTTTGGGTGGACAGCGTGTTGTCAAGGAGTCTCAAACACCCATACGGAGGACTGAAGACGTAAGTAGGCCCTCAAATTCGTTGTTCCTCTTCTTTATACATGTTGCTGATTGTAGAGCAGGAAGGATCCAGGAAACAGGTGTGAGCTTGGCATGGATTAGGATGTGATTCCTTGGAGGAGAACCAGACATGTGTGTTTTGGTAGGGTTGCCAGCAGGTATGAAAGCACAGAGACGAATGGATACCTTAGTAGAAGAATAGAGAGAACGGATACGTGAGACGGAAGACCAGGTTATATGGTCTTGTGGAGCTGTAGGACAGTGGTACAGGTTTTGACAGGTGGAGGACGGAGCATGGCTTCAGTCAATGTCAGGGTAACTACTGTGATTTGTCTTACCAGGGGGATGATGAGTCACGACATCATTCTGTTGCTGTATGTGGATGGTATATTTGCTAGCAGGGTTAGTACATACAGGGTTTTGCTGAGCTAAGGGTAAGATTAGTTCAGTGGCATGTCAGGAGGAGTTTGGAGCAGCGGAATTCTTTGACATGGGAGGCATGGAGATCACATGTTGATTTTGTCTCGAGTGGGAGCTGATGTGAATCAGGTGTTGGCGAGGTTCGGGATGCAGAACCGGAGCACACTAAGGGCTGGATAGGTACAGTGTCCGAAATCACATGAGGTCTGGTATAGACTTGAGTATTCCCATGCAGTGGGAGCTGTCAGAGAGTTAGGAGCCAATTCGGGGAAGTGGGTTCTCAGGTATTCTGAGAGGGACCGGCAGCAGGTGTTGCTATGCAGGGTCAAGACTTCACTACAGGTGTTGTAGGTTTGAATGTGGCAGGTTACTCAGATGACAGGTGGTACACCACGGGATGTGTGGTGGGTTGTCTTCAGGTGGGAGCTTGAAGAGGGATACAAACCAGGAAACAGATTAGACAGAGTATAGGTACAGGTACAGTGCAGCTGTTTATCTCCAAGTGGGAGATTGTTAGGATTGTGGAGCTAAAAGCTTCACTGATGCAGACATGGAGGAGGTTGCAGGAAAGTTGCAGAAGTGTCAGAAGTGTTTGGCGTTGGTCTGGCCAACCGGCGTCGGCAGGGTAAGACAGGAAGGCAACCGACGTCGATCATATATCGGCCGGCGTCGGCGACCCCCAGGCGGACAGGGACTGACGTCGGTCGCCTGTGTGGTTCGACTGTGAGCTAATTACGGATAGTTAGCTAACGAACCAAGTGTTTGCATGATGAGTGCTAATTTTAGACTCATAGCTGCGGATCTAATTATGGTAATTAGATGTCTAATCATTGTTTGGATGAGATCTATATAATAGACTCATGGTTGTATTGGAAAAGTGTGCTAGGGAGTAAGAGAGCATAATTATAAGCTCCTTCTGTGTGTGAGGTAGAGCAATGGTGCGTTCCTCCTAGTGCCTCAGTACCAGGTGTGTTGGTGCCGGATTGGAGAGCCAGCTGGGTTCTTCAAGAGTGTAGGATCTTGGTCACAGTTGCATGGCCTATATAGGAGATCTACATGGTAAGTAAGATCGTTGATCTGCAGGTGTATGTGTGTGCAAGGTCGAGGTTCACAGGTGAGCAGAACCGTTGTTTGATTTGCAGGTGTGCAAGGTCATATAGACAGCAACACAATAGGGAGCAGTATCAGGCAGGATCTACTTGGAGTACAGGTGTGTACTCGGATAGAGCAAGAGGAAGGCAAGGGAGTTCCTTCCATAAGTATGGTCTATTGAATTGCAGGTTGTTGTAGATTCATGGGAGATCTACTTGAAGTACCTTGAGTACTTGTGGAGCACGTGGAGTGCTTGTGGAGTGCGTGGAGCACTTGTGTTGTGCGTGGAGCACGGGAGGTGAACACCAACTCTGTATTTGAGTTGGGTGTTGGGACCTGTGAGAGGGAGAGCTTTGGGGAGAAGAATTACTGTTCACTTGAGGTGTGGGAAACCTCTGTAAGGTGGTGGAGAAGAAGTGGCATCTTCTTTATTGTATTCTTTTCTGTATAAAGTGTTAATACAATTTGTGTATTGTCTCTCATATCATGTGTTATTCTAAATTCTAGTTACTTGGTGAATCTGGTTAATTTCTGCATATTAAGTTGCTTGGTTTGGTAATCAAATTGTGTGCTTCCGGTTATCTCCCAACACTGTTCTCGCACAGGATGCCGACGTCGGCTCCTACATGACCGATGTCGGCCGACTGGTGACCGACGCCGGTTGTTTCCTCTTTGCTGTCTGACCGACGTCGGTTGATCAGACTGACGCCGGTTTCCCTGCAACTGATTCTGTAACTCCCCGCAACTCTGCATCCTCCGTAACTTTTCCTGTTTGCATCCTGGTGAAGCTTTTAGCTCCACAACTTAACAATCTCCCACTTGGAGATAAATAGCTGCACCTATACCTATACCTGTACACCATCTAAATTATTCCCTGGCTTGTATTCCTCTTCAAGATCAACCCTAAAGACCAACCATCACACAACCTGTGATGCTATACCTATCATTCAAGTAACCTGCCACATCCGAACCTACATATCCATGTAGTGAAGAACTTGACCCTGCATAACAAGAATCCCTGCTGCTAGTCCCACTGAACTGCCCTCCAGTACTCCTTCCCTAAATTGGCTCCATACTTTTTGACAACCCCCACTGCTTGGGAAAACAACTCAGGTCTACACTAGACCTCATGTGATTTCGAACCCTTTTTCAAGCTAAGCTTGAACTGTCCAGCCCTTGGTGTGCTTTCTGATTCTGCACCCTGCATCATGAACCTTGCCAACACCGTCTTCACATCAGCTCCCTCTGGAGATAAAATCTCCATGTCTCTTATGCCAAAGAATTTCGCTGTTCCAAATTCTTCATGACAAACCTCTGAACTAACCTTACCTTTAGCTCAACAAATACCTATATGTACAAACCTACTAGTAAATCACCCACATACAGTAACAAGATGATGTTGCGACCATCATCTACCTGGTAAGATAAAACCACAATAGTTACACTGACATTGACTGAAGCCATGCTTAGTCATCCACCTGTCAATACCTGTACCACTGTCCTGTAGCTTCCTCAAGACCATATGCCTTGGCCTTCCGTCTCATGTATCCGTCCACTCTCTTCTTTAACTTGGGAATCCATTCCATCTCTCAGTGCTTACTTCCAGCTGACAAATCTACCAACAAATACCTGTCTGGTTCTTCTCCAAGGACTCACACTCCTCATCCATGCCAAGCTCCCACTGTATCTGGACTCTACCTGCATTGCTTCTTCCATCTTCCTGGTTCTTGACTATCAAAAAATCAATATAAAGAAGGTGAACAATGAATATGAGGTTCACTTACCCTTTCTGACCTCGACATGAGCATTTGAGACTTGTTTTCTGCCCACTATCCATACCAGTGACCGATCTCAGCCATCTCCCAGTCTGTTTTCAATCGATGTCGGCTCCCTGTACTGAACCTGACTGCCGACGTCATTTCCATGGCTGACGCCGGCGTCCCTTCTACCGACGTCAGTTCTTTTATGACCGATGTTGGTCTTCCTGTTGTCGACGTTAGTTACTGTATGACCGATGCCGGTACCTGTGTTCGTCTGTGAGTGATAACTCTTTACCCGCGAGCTCTCCATGGATCAAAATCCTAATCAAATCAACCCTGCTCTGCTCAAAATAATTTAGTTTCATCACCTGATCTTTGTCCGTCATCTCCTCCATGAACACCAAGGCTTTCTAGTTCTTTAGCTTGTCAAAGACATCTGACCTCTGCTTCAAAACCTGCATTCTCCTCCTACATATGTGACTAAGCCTACGAAGCCACATCTCTGCAATAGAAGGTGAATCAACAATATAAGTAGATAGATAAAGGATACCTACTTTCTTACCACCATCTAATTCAAGTGCATCTGCTGTGAGAGTTACAGTGCATCTCTCATCACCCAAATTTCTTGAAGAAATTAGACTCATCTCCAAGACTGGTACCTGCATGACTTCCTTCAACCACTGTGTGTCATCCGCCTGTAATTTCAGCTTCACTTCCCCTTCGTCAATCGTCTGACAAGGCTCTCCAACCCCTAAATAAGTCTCTCCAAGGTCTCCAAAGACATACCCATGAAAAGATGCTCTATTTCGGGCTGCATGGAAAGAGGCAAAAGAATTTGTAAACAAAGATTCCACTTTATCCAGAACATCCTGTGCAATATTACCTGCAACATATGCTTCCACAAGTTGATCTGCTACCAACCAATGATCTCTTTTTACCTGCTCCTTCTTTCCATCAATCAAACCATTCATGCTATTCAGTTTCTCCATTTGTAGCTTACTTTCTTCTGCCATTGCTATACTCCCACTCAATATGAAACCCTTGTGAGTGACCTGTAATCAACAAACACTACCAGATCTGAAACCACCTGTTAGTCAACCCAACCAAAAGCTCTAATACCACTTGTCAGGGATCTTGCTCTACCAATTAGAGCACATATGATTACTTCTCGTATTAGCAACTAAACATAGAATTTAACCAGAATCAATAAGTAACTAGAAATATGAAACAACACAGGAATTGAGAGACAATACACAATTGTATTAATAATCACTCAGAAGAATATATAATAAGGAAGATGCCACTTCTTCCTCCACTTCAAAGGTTTGCCACTCCTCAAGACCTTCTTCCCTCTCTCTCTTGGTCACAATAATCAATTCCAATATAGAATTGATGTTCACCTCTCCAACCAGTCAGTAACACGCTGCCAATTCACCAAGTACACATATGTACTTCAAGTAGATCCCTTGCTCTCTGCTGCTACCTGCAAATAACTAGATCATACTCACCATGTAGATGTCTTTCTACACACCTGAAGAACCCTTGTCCTTGCCTCACCAAGTCCTTATGATTCTTCAACCAGTACCCCGGTGGATCTTCTCCAAGAACTTGCACAACCGACAACTCTCTCTGATCATACACTCTTAGTACCCCTATTGGTAGCTAGGAGGAACTACACTAGCTCTCTCCACAAGCCCAATGGCTTTCTAGCACACATTTACAATACAGCCCATGAGTCCATATATAGATCTCATGCTTACAATAATTAGACTAACCTAATTACAATAATTAGACTCGTAACTCAAGACTATGACTAGCCTTCAACATGCAAACTAACAGTCTCAAAATAGACTCTCTCGGATTCGTCATGCAAACTGCCTGTTCTCGCACAGGCTGCCGATGTCGGCTCCTACATGACCGATGTCAACCGACTGGTGACCAACGCTAGTTGCTTCCTCTTTGCCATCTGACCGACGTCGGTTGATCAGACTGACGCCGGTTTCCCTGTAACTGATTCTGCAACTCCCCGCAACTCTGCATCCTCCGTAACTTTTCCTGTTTGCATCTTGGTGAAGCTTTTAGCTCCACAACTTAACACTATAGATAGAGTAAGGCATAAATCTGGTGATAACCTATAATTTGATAGCAAGTGTATATAATGTAGATAATGACATGGAGTTTGCCATTCCATCTAGTCAACCTATTTGAAGCTAAGTATATGAAAACTATGTGCCACACACATGCCCCTAATCTGGTATCTAAGTATACTAAATTTGAATCAAGAATGTAATAATTAAACTTGTGTAACTGATTTGAATGTATGAGTGATCACGCCATGTATGATTCCCCCAAATTTGAGTAACTGGTATGAATTTGAATTGAAATGAATAAATTTGAGCTAAAACTGAGCATAAATGCCAAACCTATGACTATATCTATGTAAATTTGTAATGTACCGCATGTATTGGTCTGAATGATCTCGATTGTCTTGAAGGTGGGGCTACTAGATAATAACACCCTGTAGTGGATATTAGTGCCTTGTAGTGATAGTATCCCAATCTGAGTGCTAATGACTACCTGGTTTGATCTCTGTGTGGTCTAAAATGAATGTTGAATCTCTATTTTGTTATATGTTTGAATTGAGTTTGATATCTAAAACTGAGACTGCATGCTAAAATGTATCTTTGAAAATTAAAATAGGATTCTGATCTCTGTGACAAACCCTATAAATTCCCCCTCTTTTGAGGGTAGTTATAAAATATGTGGAAGACCTGCCCTCTAAATAATTAGCTTTATAGAATGTGTTAGCTAGAGCATGTGCATGATATTCCAATATAATGTAAAACATGACATCATAATGTAAATATATCTGAGCATAAATAGGAAACATAAGATGTATGTTGTAGACTAGCATTACACAAGGGTGTCAAGATAAATGTAAGCAATTTATAACATCAATAAAATCTGAGTAACTAGCTCGGGGATGGGGCCTGATGTCCATTAAGGCTCCCAAGTAGGAAGGGTAGATGCATGAGATCATTCATGGCATCAAAAACTAGTGTGTGTGTATGTGTGTGTGTGTGTGTGTGTGTGTGTGTGTGTGTGTGTGTGTGTGTGTGTGTGTGTGTGTGTGTGTGTGTGTGTGTGTGTGTGTGTGTGTGTGTGTGTGTGTGTGTAGCAAGAAAATACATGTGTTATGGTGTAGAAGCATACAAGGAAGCAAACATAAAAACTCATGAGGCACACAAAAGGTAGGCCAAGGGGCCACAATACAAGGGACATGGGCACATGTCATTAAGTCTGAGAATGAAGACATACAAGGACATGTTCAAGTGCTCACATATGCAAATAACAAGTAGTTTGGCGTAGATCTACAAAGAAGGGCATGTTCAAATGTCCACATATAGAAACATGAAATAACACACACAAGGGACATGGGCACATGTCCAAGGCATACAAATAGAGAAGTGGTGTAGAAGCTAAGGAAAAATGTCATATTCAAATGCCCTCGAAGATGGAAGAAACATAGGAAACACAATCAAGACTAAGCTAGGAACTAGATATGAAATCATGTATAACTATGTAACATAAATTTATGTAGATGCCAAGGTACATATATATTGAATCTAACTAGTGATAGTCGGCAAAAAATCTTTGCAATGAACACCAATGATCAATATCAAGATAAATCAATGCATACTTGGAATGTATAGTATGTAAAGATAAAACCTGATTATAGCAACTATGTAGGAGATGTCCCCAAATGAGTAGATGTAGTAATGTATAAACTTAGATTGGTGTAGATACCCCCAATGGGTAGATGATAGATGATCTAGATTAGTGTAGTGAGTTGGAGTACATTTGGAATCTGCAAGCACCCAACAAGAACAAGTGAAGCATATGTGTGCGATAAAACTGACTATACTTGGGTAGCTATCAATATGCAATATCTGGCAAGTAGTAGAAATGTAAACATAGAAATGCATACAATTTGTAAAATTTTGTGTTTTTTAAATATTTGAATGTTTTGGTATATTAACATGTTATATTGTTTTCGTGTTTTGTGAGTATAAGCTATGTACGATAAAATGAAAATAAACTATTTACAAGGAGCAAGAGAGAGAGGAGGTATATACAAGGGTAGGAACCATACTAACCAATGAGTCTCATGGGAGACTCCCTATCACTATGGCCTGTGTCAAAAATAGGAACGGGAATCTCACGTGCAGTGTGATCACTATGTTGTAGTTGAATGTTATTGTAGTGGTAATCTAAGTATTATTCCTCATCTAAATTATAATATTGTTCAACATTTGAATCATAATAACCTATTGTGCTAGAAATAATTACCTCATATTATGGATTTGACCGTTCTAAATTGTGCGTTAGCATATTGATTGTAATTTTTCCCTTTGAAATTATGCTAGTTGTATACATATGGTTTTGTGGAAGCTATTTTGATAGAAAACCTATTTTGAAAATTCTTGTTGGTTGAGCATTATTTTGACTGTGCAACTTAGGATTTGGCTCTTTTTATAACATTTCTTGTGTATCTAGATGTTTTGCCTTGATAAACTATATATGTGACTGATGTGCCTTAGGATGTTCAATAAACTCCAAACCTTGTTGACCAATATTATCAACTACTAGAATAGGAGAAGTGATGCCTTGGGCCTATTTGCCCAAAACTTGACCATGATATTCATACTGTTTTAGATACCTTTGGCCAAACCCATACCATATGGAATGTTGAGCCCCCTTTTGGAGAGGTAGCTTAGTTTGATTTATCTATGCTTGTTGTATTGTTTCCTATTGTGGTTGTAATTTTAAAACCTTTTTTGGTCTGAGTTGTTCTTTGGTAGCCATTTTTGTACCATTTCTAAATTTGACCCTTTTTGAATTGGTAGATGTATCAGTGTATGTTGTTTGGATGAAATGTCACTGTGTGAGTCATTTGTATCCATGATCTACTGTATTTTCCTTTTCATTGTTAAACATGAATCGGTGTGGTGCCCATGTATTTTATGATATGCACAAAAATACGTAGATCTCCTCATTAGGTGTAGAGGAGTTAGGTTGATCAACTTAACTTTAGTCATTTCCCTTAGTACCTCACTTGGACTCTTATTTGACCTTTGAATGCTTTTTGAATCACTAGTTATAGATGTATTTTATTGTGATTTATGATTTGGATATGTAACATTGTTTGCCATAAATTGACTAGGTAAATATGCATATACATGATTTACAATGTTGAGTAAGCGTACATCTAAATTAGTGAGCTCCTTTGGCTAAGCAACCACAAGTAAGGGGCATCCATGTTATCAGAATCACCCTCGATATAATCTTGGACTTAACTACTTGACTCTCCATATCAAGTATCTAGAAGGATTTGTAACTTGGTGGATGGATATAAGTAACCATCATCCTCACCAATTAGACTAGAACCCTTTTGATTTGTAACAAATTTGAAATGCAATGAACATATCTTACAAATTTGAAATGTAAGAACATCTTACTAACTTTGTTTAAAACCATATGTCTAACAAATAACTTTATTTTGGATTATTTTAATTAGATGGACAATATATTAAATGGCCATCTATGTGTAGATAAGGCAAGTTTGATTTGACACTCGAATGACTTTAAATTTTTATTTTGAATTTAGTGAACGTTGTATCTCCCATTAAAAATGTAGGATTAATTGACTAAGTTCCATTATTTCAATTTGACTCAATCTAGTTATATCATATTTTAATTTGGGGGGCATATTTCCTTATTTTAAAATCAATATAGTTTTTTTTAAAAATATTAAAACAAAGCGTTATAAAATAATGAAGCTACCAATAGGCAGCTAGAAAAAGAATATAAGAGCTATTATATAGCATTACAATAGCTGAGCAAAGAGCTGAAAGCATTACATAATTAAAGCCCAAAAGGCTACCCAAACAACATTACATAAGTTGTAAAATAACACTATATTGGCTGAGCTTGTTGTGTGATTGAAACTTCAACACTTGATCTTTAACTTGTTGAAACTGGTGTATAACATTAGCATTCTTTTTGCATAAGACTTGGAGCTGAGAAAAGAAGAAGACCACCTGAAGAAATATGTCAGAGTAAAGCCTTAGAGTGCCAACTACCTAATGAACATTGTTAGAAAATACAACTGTACATCTATTCTTCCATAGATTATTTAAAATAACTTGTCTGAAAGAATCAACAAACACTTCATTTTGTATGCCAAAAACCAAAATAGCTTCCTTCCAGTTTAAATCATGATTAAAAATCGTAGGGAAGTCTCTAAACACAGTAAACCATTGATTCTTAGCATGTATGCAATCTCATAATATATGTTTCAGACTTTCAACATTTTGGCAGAAAAGACATTTGGCTGGTTGAACCATTATGCATGAAATCAATTCCATCCCTCATAATCCACTCAAACTTGTGGCAACATTCATGCATTTTGAGTCAAGAAATCTAGTTTGATGTTGACATGATGAAAAACCTTGTCAAAATTTTGACACGTCATTATATAAGAGGTGTAACTAGATTGATAAACAAAGGGGTGGGATGCTAGAGCAGGTAGAGTAATTTTGTGGGATGTTAATAAAAATAGTTGATATTAAATTTGCTATTAATTTTATAATTTTTTGTTTTAATTTTGTAATATTATTTAGATATAATAAATATTGAATGGATTATTCATATTTATAAGAGGTGAGTTTTTGTTAACCACTACTATCCGTGAAATTGGGTCGAAGTGAAACTATGAATTTAAACCCTAAAATCATGTCACATAATTAAATTTGATGTTTATTTGATTGTCAAAGGTGGTTTTTATTTGTGTTTAGTGAAAGCGATTGAAAATCATAATATCTTGAACATATGGTAAGAGTTTAGATATTATTTTTTCCTAGAAGGATATTTTCAAGGCTTGAGCGTAACCAACATGCACAAAGTGTTGGTCGACTATTATCAACCAAAAACATTTACACTAAAACCTACCTATGTTGTCGACCAATTTCAACCTCATAACATGTCACTCCCAATCGTGTTGACCTAACCAATCCAATTGCACACACGTTTTAAAACATAGTAGTCGTTTGTTCTATATATCAATTTTTTATTCGAAACTGCCCTAAAATATTTGTCATTTTATTTTCAGATAGTACGAGCATCACTTTGTGCATATTGGTTAAACATGACCATTTTCGAACTCAATAATTACCAAACAAATTGTGAATAAAATAATTAATTAATTAATCAATACAGAACCCATAAAACTATACAACAAATTCAAACTAAACACCTTAAAATTGATATTTCTTGATTTTTTAAATATCTATATTTAAGATATTTAAATTAGTATATATTCATCAACAATCATATAATAAAAAATGAAATCTAAACCGTAACATTAATAAAAAGGGAACAACACCTCTCATATTCAAATCTCTACACAATATAAAAATGTTAAAAAATAGGATTCAAATTTGACAATCAACTTAACCTATTCAACTTTTTTTTTAACAGTTTATTTTTTTTTTAAAACATCAAAAATTAAATATATATTTTACTATAATCCTTTAAATTTTTTGGATCTTGCATCCAAATTATTGGCTGTCATCTCAAACTAGGGGTTTGCTTCATGGTCCATCTCTTTTTAAAATAGCAAGGTGGCTCTTCTTTTTAATGGAAACTTCCTATCTAGATGAAATGTAAGTGGGCAAACCAAAACAATCAATCACCCTCATGAAAGGAAGAAGGTTGAAGTTTCAAAAAAATCGATAAAATATACATTAGGGTTGAAATATTATAAATTTTACCAACGTTTCAAATTGAGAAAGAGATTATTCCTTCGTTTGTTCAACAATTTTGCATGGCACGTGAGGTCTTTTCAAGCTTTAATCACGCAAGTTGAAGGTAATAATAAAATAATAATAACTAAGCAAGTGTATTAGGTAATGTATTTATGTATCATGTTTTTATTATTTTTTATTGTTTTTATGATTTTATTTGGTGAGAGCATTATATTGTTCTTGTTTTTAATGTTGTCATCAGTGTTTCTTTCTCAGATTCTCTTATGAGCATTAAATTCTTTATATAATTTACATATTTTCAATACCAAAAAAAAAAATTGATTGGGTGACGTTGGCTTGACCTATTTCAAAATGTTCGATATTATAAAATATTTTTATCAAGGTGAGGTGGGTACATCAATCAGTATGGAAAAGTACCAATTATTATTGTTTTTTGATATAGGTAAATGTTTTTCTGAATTTGGAATTTTATAAAATGGAGAGGTAGTATTAATTGGAGTCACCAATATGAGTTTCCTCGCCTATTAAGTAAGTTTGTCTCCACTGTGTGCACTTCCATATGGTGGTACATAGTTACCGTACTATCAACATATAAAGGGCAATATTGAATAGGTAACTATCATTAAAAATTTATATGATAGACAACATGATTGGACGTCAAATTTTGAATGAATCCACTCAATTAACCTTTGACAACATACTTGGAACTTATACCAAATAAATAGCATAAATAAGGCACGTGAATTTTTTTACAAAATTCCTCACATAATTGTGTTGTCATAGAATTGCATTATTGCATGATAAATGGTGTTTAGACAAGGCTTTGTTTTATTTTGAAAGAAATGCCTCACCCATATGTCATCTCAATAGATTTATATCGGTGCGTATTACACACAAATGAGTAGTGTAGAGGCATATAATCAAATGTTCTATGGAAGATTTGAAGACACTTCTATTCCCTTAGACGCATATAAATGGATGATATTCTAAATTTTATATTGTATGAGAATAAATTTATTTTGTAGGCATGAATAGATTAGTTTTGGGAATTTGAATAAAGAAGAAATTACCAAAAGAGATTAGAAACCACACTATGATTGTTTATAGACAAGAGAATGGTAATTGATCAGGTTTTGCTCAAGAGCTACTACAATAAAAGACTCAAGGTACCACCTATAATAGATAATATATAATAAATGTAATAATGATATAAATATAAAATATTGTAATATAAATATAATTTCAAATTTTAAATTATTATTAAGTTATTGTATACATATAATAAAATTATATTAAATATTATTATATTAAATAAAATATATAATACATCATCATCATTATTATTATTATTTAAGTCGGTAATTTGTGTTTTTTTTATTTGGGGAACCTTTTAGAAATGTCGTCGTCGTCGTCGTCGTCGTCATCATCATCATCGATAAAATAAAATTTTATTAAAAAAAAAAATCAAAATCTTCGTTACATACAAAAATCAAATGAAAATGAGCTTGAACTTTACCATAAAAAACGCCCATATCGTAATCATCCTCCATTAAAATAAAATTGGGCACATTGTGAAAGCCTCAATGATGAGGCAAGTTTGATTTAACACTCGAATGACTTAAAAAAATTATTTTGAAATTAGCGAACATTGTATCTGGGATTAAAAACGTAGGATTAATTGACTAAGTCCCATTATTTCAATCTGACTCGATCTAGTTACATCATATTTTAAGTTGGGGGGCATATTTCCTAATATTAAAATCAATATTATTTTGAAATCAATTCCAATCCTCTTAATTCACTCAAACTTGTGGCGACATTCATGCACTTTTGAGTCAAAAATCTAGTTTGATGTTAACATGATAAAAAACTCTCTCAAAATTTTGACACGTCATTATATAAGAGTTGTAATTAGAGTGATAAACAAAGGGGTGGGATGCTAAAGTAGGTAGAGTAATTTTGTGGGATGTTAATAAAAATAGTCGATATTAAATTTGATATTAATTTTATAATTTTGTGTTTTGGTTTTGTAAGTATTATTTAGATTTAATAAATATTGAATGGATTATTCATATTTATGAGAGGTGAGTTTTTGTTAACTATTATTATCTATGAAATTGGGTTAAATCGAAATTATGAAGTTAAATCGTGAAATCATATCACGTAATTAAATTTGATGTTTATTTGATTGTCAGAAGGTAGTTTTTATTTTTGTTTAGTGAAAGTGATTGAAAAATCATAATATCTTGACAATATTGTAAGAGTTTAGATATCATTTTTTTTTAGAAGGATATTTTCGAAGCTTGAGTGTAACTAACATGCACAAAGTGTTGGTCAACTGTTGTCGACCAAAAACATTTACACTAAAACCTACCTATGTTGCCGACCTCATAACATGTCGTCCCCAACCGTGTTGACCTAACCTATCCAATTGCACACACATTTTGAAACATAGTAGTTATTTGTTCTATATATCAATTTCTAACTCGAAACTTTCCAAAAATATTTGTCATTTTATTCTCGGATAATACAAGCATTACTTTGTGCATGTTGGTTAAACGTGACCATTTTCAAACTCAATAATTACAAAAAAAAATTGTGAATAAAATAATGAACTAATTAATCAATGTGGAACCCATAAAACTATACAAGTCCAAACTAAGCACCTTAAAATTGATATTTCTTGATTTTTTAAATATCAATATTTAAAATATTTAAGTTAGCAATATATTCATCAACAACAATATATTAAAAATGAAATATAAATTATAATAATAAAATAAAGACAACACCTTTGATATTTAAATCTCTGCACAATAGAAAAATGTTAATCATGTTCAATTCTCTTTTGGATTAATCATGATTCTGATGTTTGCACAAATCTTCTATCATCTCCAATGCTCTTTTATAGATTCAAGTCCAAGCCAATAAAGTGGTTATAGAGCTTGGGTATCTTCGGGATCTCCTCTCCCATTGGGGAGTTGCTCCTTATACTATAGCTCAAGTTTCACCTTCTCTACCCAAGGATCCCAGATTGGATGACAGAGTGTCTCAACCTCCTCGTGGTGGGCATCATCATAGTCATTCCAAGCGTTGCTCTCACAACGATACCTCGTACCAACATGTTTCCCCTCCTGGGTAGCAGTGAGGGTGGCAGCTACCACCTCCTTCCCCTGTTGGGTAGGATCACTAGGGTACTCCTCCTCCTCCTCCTTGCCCATATACTTGGGGAGCGCCACCTAGAGACCGAATGGATGTGTTGGATAAGTTCCCTAGGCTTTCATTGGCCATTTTGCCCACTCAAACATAAGGAGAAGATGATGATACAGACACTACCCAAGTTACTAGTTAGGAGCCTATTCCAGATGGCAATGACTTGCCAAGCTCGGGTTGGGGACCTGATGATATGGATCCTCTACATTCTGGCCTTGCTCTTGCTGCTTAAAAGTTATCTTTTTTAATGACTTTGTGACTTGTTTCTAGGCTTTGCTTAGATTGTGATACTTGTGATTTTGCTCCTAAGCTCTGCCTAGTGTGACATGGCGTGCTTTCATACTGCCTTTATTTTTTTTGAATTATTTGTATATTTCTATTTAATTAATATATAGATATATTTCATCAAAAAATTTAAAAAGTAAGGTTTAAATTTGATGCTTAACTAACCTATTCAACTTTTTTTTTAGAGTATGTATTTAACTTTCCCCTTCAAAATCTAAGAGAGTTCATTTTACAGAAAACATCATAAATTAAATATATATATTTTACTATAATCCACATATTATACTTTAATTTTTTTGACCTTGCATCCAAATTCTTGGATGCTATCTCAAACTAGGCATTTGCTTCTATGGCCCATCTCTTTTCAAAATTTAATAGTAAGGTGGCCCTTCTTTTTAATGGCCACTTCCTCTCTAGATGACATATAAGTGGTCAAATCAAAACCATCAATCATCCTTGTGAACGGAGGAAGGTTGAAGTTTCAAAAAAATTGATAAAATATAAATTAGGGTTGAAATGTTATAAATTTTACCAACATGCAAAATGAGAAAGAGATTATTCCTTCATTTGTTGAATAATTTTGCATGACACATGGGTTCTTTTCAAAGCTTTACTTGTGCAAGTTGAAGGTTAAAAAAAAATTAACTAGGCAAGTTGATTAGGTGAGGCTGGCCTGACCTATTCCAAAATGTTCGGCATTATAAAATATTTTTAACAAGGTGAGGTGGGTACATCAATTGGTAGGGAAAAGGACCAATTATTATTAAATTTGGAGTTATGAAATGGAGGGATAGTATTGATTGGAGAAACAAATTAATCTGGATATAAAAAGAAGGTTCAACTCTCCCTTATAAATTGCCAACCATTATCAATGGGACGTTATAACCAACATCGCCAACTGCTCAAACCATATCCAATGACCACAACCAATCCAATATGCCCTTTAAAAATTGAACCTAGGTGGGGTTGGTCACAACCAAAGGATCAATTATTAGATATAGTCTGATAATTATGATTGTAGTTATGACTCCTTTCCTTTATTAGTCTTGAAGGGAGACTTATGGATCCATTTAACTTTAAGTTGAAATTATTCTTGAATCTATTGGCCATTCAGATTACATTTATTAGCATGTTAAAAAATATAAACCTTTTATAAAGTAAAATAACAACCGCTTCAATTAGATTGAGGTTGCGTATTTACCTCATAATAAATAAAGGATAGGTTTGTACAATACAGGTATGATATGGAATTGAATGCTACATTTATTGACATGATGTGGGTTGCCTAGTTTGATGAATTCACATTGAATACTGGATTAATTCATCAAAGAACATCACAGTGGATTACAGAGACTTAGATGTTTGTAGAAGCTTGTTTTGCTAGTTCCATGTGGTTTTTTGAATTTATGACTCTTAACTTATTTAACATTTTACTATATTAGAATAATTAATTTATATTAGCCTATTTGTAATAAATGTCTCAAGCTATTACACCTTTGATTGATATAGGTTATTTATAGGGGGTATTTTCTATGTATGATTAATTACATTGTGAGTCATAATCTCCTAAAGATTAGGAGATTTAATCTCACTTATTGTTGTATAAATAAGCACCTCTAGTAGTGATTTTACTAATATAATTTTATTTCATCTTTCATTTGGTATCAGAGCAGGTTATCTTGAGGAGGTTTTTAAAGCATTGAAGATTCGATGGAGATTGATAGTGAAGTTCATGTGATCCTAGGATGCGACACACTACTCTAATTTTTTCCATCCCAAGTTAAAATGCTATCGAAATTTTGAGCAATTTTATGGAAGGAAAAAGTCATCATGTAGATATGCCAATCTTAAATCCCAGCTCAACATATGCTCAAGTGGTATAAAAGTACAATATGAGAAGCTAACTTAAATGGAGTACCAGATACATCCACTTCAAGACCTAGGACTTGAATCATGGCTCGAGAAGAGATTAATATGGTCCTTATGAGTATTGTCCAAGAAACATATGAGCCATTTACAATAACAAAAACCCTACAATCTAAACCTTGTAAAGATGTCATGGATGCAAAATATCAGTCACTGATGAAGAATAAATCTTGGTAGTTTGTTGATATTCCACTAGGGAAGAAGCCTATTTGCTGAAAATGGGTCTTTAAGACCAAGTACATAGCTAAGATAAAGACTATCAAAATGGTTTTTGCTATAGGTGCACAGTTTAGATGGAAAGTCCATCAAATGGATGTAAAAAGTGCCTTTCTCAATGGAGATTTGAACAAGGAAGTCTACATGACTCAACTTGGAGGATTTGTGGTACCTAATCAGGAACAAAAGGTGTGTAGTCTTATCAAGTCTCTTTATGGTCTAAAATAGGGTCCCTGAGCCTTGTACATCAAGATTGATGAACATCTTATACAACATTGATTCAAACAAGAGCCCATATGGTCCTAACCTATACCTCAAACAACATGGGGGGGTTGTTATAGTGATTCTTTATGTTAACAATTTAGTCATCACTGGCAGTACAATGAAGATGATCAATGCAACTAAGAATAATCATTTGACATGACATAACTCAGGCTGCTACACTATTGTCTTGGTTTGGAGGTATGGCATAAGGAACATTACATTTTTGTTTCACAGATGAAGTATACCAAGACATTGCTCAAGAAATTCAGGATGATGGATTACAAGCCTATTGAAACACCTATGGAGACAAGACTTCAATTATCTCATACATATCCATCACCAAAATTAAATGCAATTCTCTATCAGCAATTGATTGGGCATCTCATTTACTTGACATATGTTAGGCCAGATATTAACTATGTTATCAACTATCTTTCTCGATTCATGCAGGAACCAAAGGTGACACAGGAAAGCAACAAAGCGGGTATTGAGATACATCAAAGGAACAATTGAGTATGGCCTAGAGTAAAAGAAGAATGATAAGTTCTTCCTGATATGATTTGCATGGATGCAGATCATGCAGCTTCCATTGATGACAGGAAATCCTCTTTTGGGTTTGTGTTCTTTATATGATCCGATTCAATTTCATGGGGAAGTAAGAAGCATAATTGTGTTTCTAGATCTTCCAAAGAGGCATAATATCATGCTATAGTAGGATTTGTCTATGAAGTGATATGGATACAACACATTCTTTTAGGACTTAGAGTTCCACAGACTTAACCTACAGTTTTGAATTATGACAATCAAGGTGTTTTACATCTTGTTCGCAATACAGTGTTTCATTAGAGAACCAAGCACATAGAGGTTTAGATTAATTTCATATGTGAACATGTTCATTAGCACAACATACAACTCCAGTATTTCTCCACTCAGGATCAATGTGTAGATGTCTTCATGAAGTCACTTGCACATGATAAGTTTGAGGCATTCAAAAATTATCTCTCTTCTTCTCTTCAAGTTATGATTAATTAAGGTGGGTAATATTATAATAATTAATTTATCTTAGCCTATTTGTAATAAATATCTCAAGGTATTACACCTTTGATTGACATAGGTTAGTTAGATGGGGTATTTCCTATGTGTGATTAGTTACATTGTGAGTCATAATCTCCTACAAATTAGGAGATTTAATCTCACTTATTTTTGTATAAATAAGCACCTCTAGTAGTGCTTTTGCTAATGAAATTTCATTCCATCCTTCAGAATATAAATAAGTTAGATAAAATTGTTCCAAATTTGAAGATTCTAAAAAATATGGTTGATATTTTGATGAGGGTGATAGTTGTTAAAGGTTTGATCTATTTTGGCATTTTAAAAGGCTTCTTGTGAAATAAATGGGAGATTATTTTTATTTATTAGATGGTCATCTTGTTTCCTATGTCTATTACAATAGTTTTTAATCAAAATAAATTTGTAAACCCTCTACAAAGAAGCTTCGATAAGAAGATCACATTTGACATTAGACTTATGGATATTTTGCTAGGGTACAGTGGGTGCACCCTGATATCTGTTTTTCTTTTTCTCTCTCTCTATCTTTTTTTTTTAATTTAATTTCCTTGTATATTTCTTTTCTTTAGTTTTCCATCTTCATTTTTTCTAGTAGTATTCTATTGCATTTCTAAAATAAAAGTTATTGCATAAATAACGGTGAATTTTATTATGGGGTGCAATGAAACAATGGCTTCTAGGGTTGAGAAGTAGCCAATCAGCCACAAGAAGTCAGTATGTCATATTCAAATAGTGGTGAAGTTGTCACTTCTAAGATATACCTATTTATTGAATTTTGGCTACGTTATGGAGAAACCTATTTACTTCCCACTTAAAAAGGTTGGTATACCAACTAATCTCAGAAGAAAACATTTCTTTTATAGTTTAAATTTGTTCTAAATAATTTGGGCTAGTGTATGAATATCTCAAACAACTTTAGGTTTCTTTTTGGCCTCATTTTACTTTATAGGTATTGTTAAATTCTTCTATATCTACATTCAGTTTTAGGTCAGTGAAGGTTAAGTAATTCTGCAATTCAAAACTTTTAACTTAATTTCAGACATTTTAGTTGTGAATAGGAAGAAAACAAGTGGAAGTCTTTGCATTTTAGGTTGAAATTAATTGTGCCTTTCGAGCTTCTTTGTTAAAATATTTACTAACATTTAGAAAATTTTCCTTCCACAACTCATGAGAAATTGTCCATTTGATTTCTATATGTAGGTTTTGAACCAAACTAGTTTGCAAGGCTTCAGACAACATTATGTTGAAATGACTTGTAGATATATAAAAGGAAACTCTAATTATCTTAGCATTTCATTCTGATTGTTAGCAAGTGTATAACATGTGGACAACAAGTCAACTGTGGTAAATCTTGTAAGATAGAAATTGAGAAGTTGGGCTAGATATGCACACACTTAATAACACATAATATGTGCCATCTATTTGACTAAATGTCTGGATAAAATGGATAAGGTATGTTATGTGTTTGACAAAATGTTAGCCACCTGGATAAAAATAATTTAAATTTGGAATGAAACAAAGTTGTCATCTAGAGCAAGTCTATTACACTATTTTGGGATGGATGTGTTTTAACTTCTTAGAACATGATATCTTATGTTGCATTATTCTATGCTAGTGTTACTCTATAAAACATGAGGGATTTCGATAATTTTATTGGTTAGAGATTTACTGGAGTAACAAAATTCTTACCTTATTGGTCAAGTTTGATCCCAAGATAAAATTTTCTATTGGCTAAAATTATGTCTCTTAAAGTTTTTATTATTGAAGGAAATCTTATTTTAAGATTTTAAACTGAAAATATGGCTTAAAACACCCACTTTGGTTAAATATCCTTTACAACATAAAACATATTCATGGGAGTATGGTTTCAGTTAGTAGTTTTAACTAATTTTTTTTATGTGCCCCAGATTTAAAGAGCAAAATGTCCTTACATGTAATTTTAACACACTAATAGTGAAAATTAGAGTGATTTTTTGGTGTTCAATTGTTATCATGACATGTAAAATCTAATTGGTAAGACTAAAATATGTGAGCATTTGAGCCATGAAAGACATTGAATAGGATATGGACATGATAAGGAAACTATGGCTTCCTAATATAGTGAACCATTATGTAAAAGATAGTAGGCATAGGATAAAAATCAATAAATCATTGTGGTCTCATGTTTTATGGATATTGTTTTGTTTTTTTGGTTATTGTGTTTATATTTCAATAAATAGTTCTACCCTCCCATTTTCGCTTAGATTTGCTTGTATTTGTTTTCTATTTTTAATTGATTTTCATAGTTAAAATAATAATAATAATTTTTTTTTTTAAAAACATGCTTGTTTCCATCATTCATTCATTTCCATCACGGTAGGGATAAAACATTTGTGGTTGACTAGTTCTTCCTATATTTAAAAATACTCAATGTAATTGGTCGAATAAATGTTTGTTGCTAACATTAATCCTTATAAATAAGTTTACCTTATCTCTTATCACATGTTCCTATGTTATAGGATTTTGTTTCCACTAATATTAGACTTAGAGCAATACAGGTCTTTCACATGATTGGGTTTGTCTTTGCAATCAGGATGGGTTTTACACCATCCTATTTCCCACTATTTTATCCCCCTACCAAACTCCTAAAGGGACTTGGCGCCAGTTCCCTTGTTATAATATATCAAGAATAATTTAATTATGTACAGTTGTTTGTGTAATTTTTTAAAAAAGTTATCTATACATTATATTAAAATTTTTTCATTATTTAAATAAATAATATTCAAAATATGAACTTTCAAAGAAAATATTATATACATATTAAAAATAAATACATATTGTAATTGAAAAAAAAAGTACATCATATTAAAAAAATGAATATGATATTTATAAAAATAAATGTCTTTTTTCAAAATTGAATAAACTTTTAATAAAGTTACATCCTTTGATACTATTTTAGTTGTGTAAATATTTGAAAAACATCAACTTCATCAAATATTTTTATTCCCAAAAATTCACTTTTGTACATTTGATTGTAAGTTATACAAGACAAAATATACATCATCTGAGGTTATATAATATTATAACTGGGCCACTTATATTTTATTATATCCTGTCATATTCAAAATTCAAACATTTGGCTCCAACATATGACTCCACCAACCTCCATTGATTGGATGCACCTATAAAATTGAATGCAAATATAAAATCTAAGCCTCCCCATTCACAGATAATTCAAAATTCAAATTATCATGTTGAGATACAATTTTTTTATAAAATCAAAAAATATTGTAGAGCAACAAATGTTTGATTTGTAAAGACCATCATATTCAAATTAAACTAGAAGGAAACTTCAACATTCAAGCAGCATTAAGTTATTTAGAGGATCACATTTCAGGTAAGAAGTCTACAGTTTTCTACTGACATACCAATAAATGTTAATTGTTTTTTTTTATCAAACCAAAATTATTTTGAATTCAAGTTAAAGTCTTATTCATTTGCATTTATCAACATTTCAAATATAGACTAGCGTTGTTATTATTGATATATTTTCCATTCACTTTGTTGTTGTTATTTATATCCAAAACACATTTCTTTATCCCTACCTCCATCTTTCCATGGCTTTTACAAGCACCTAATAAACATTCCCATACAAAAAAAAATTTTGGTTAGAAAGGGATTTGAACTTGGTATGGAAGACTAAATATTTACTGCTATACAAACAAATACATATTTGGATGGAAACTAATTTAAACTTGGGATGGAAGGCTTAACAGTTTTACCAACAAACATCTCTCCTTGCCTTTTGGTGTACCTCCACCCCCCGAATGGCCATAGAACCTACCCAAAAGTTCTCAAGCATGCAGTGTTTCATAGAGGAATTTTTTTCGACAGAATGGATGGATGAAAATTATTATTATGCCTTCTATGTTCATGGTTTTTTTTACATGCCTTCACATGTGACTAGACGTTTAGTGGTATGTTAATGGAGTGTTGAAATGTTACACACAGGTGTGTTGCTTGTAACTCAACCCATAATTGTGTTCTTTTTCTTTTCTTGTGTCTATTATTGTTGTTGTGTCTTTTATGATCATAGTGTTTTTACGTACCTTCACATCCAATTTAACATTTACTAGTAATTTTATGGTGATCATCAAGGTATTCATTCACATAATAATAAATGTTATTATTTTTTTATCAACCCATATCATTTTTTAAATTTTATGGCCATGTTGAAATATGCTTATGTCATTAATATGCAAGGAAGTGCCATGCTAGAAGATAGTAGTGTCCTTAATATATAATGATCCTTTTTGAAGACCCCTGATAGCCTTTTTCCCATTAATTTGGCATGTTAATGTTTCCTTGCACGTCATCTTCAAACTATTCACCATGTTAGAGGGATGAAAAATAACCCACAACTAAATTCACAACATCAACATGTTTTTATTCACATCTGACTCAACATTTTCTAGTATTTTAATGGAAGCCCTACAAGTTTTCTGAATTCATGTCATTGTGTGCTTTATATATGTGTCACATTTCTATTTCCCTATGTAACATGGGCTAGAAGACTAAACATCCACTAGTATGTGGATGGAATCCCTGAACATTTTCATTCACTATAAGGAGCATTGAAAGTCACCCTATAATAGTGGATAGCCTTTACAAACTCTTTTATTATAAGGTGCATTTCAATGATGTTTGTATTAAATAACCACATCTTCTCACCAGTAAATTATTTTATGAATTCATGTTGTTGTGTGCTATATATTTATAATGCATTACTATTTCCCTCCATTAACGTTAGAGGGATGAAAACTTACCTACCATGAACAACATACAAATATTAAATTTGTTATTGAACATTTACAACTATGTGGATGGAAGCCATGATGACTTTCATTCATTTACAAAACACTAATTTTTAATCAAAATTTACAATTTCATTCCCATCCCAATAAATGTTGACTCAAACGTATCAAACCAAGACTTTTTCTTAATTCTTGTTGTTATGTTATTGATATGTTCCTATCAACTAATTTTGTGTTATTCATTAACATTTTCAAAATTACAAATATTCTTTTCCATAAGTGTTGTTGATAAATTACTGAAAATTTTATGTTATGTGGATGGAAGCCGTGGAAGTTTTCAATCACATACATTAAACATTATTATTTTTGTATCAAAATTTAGACTTTTTTGAATTATTGTTTATATATTTTTATAGCTAAAATGCATTTAAATTTCTTTGCCTGTAACATTTATATTACATAATTATTTGACAAGTAAGGACAAGGTTTGTTGTTCCCTCCTTTAGCCAATTTGGTGGGCTCACCTGAGAATGTAGACTTAAATCACTTGGTATAAAATTTTGATCAATAATACTTTTAAAACGAACACGTTATATTATCACTGACTTAAAATTTTTTGAAGTAAGGCACAACACAAAATTAATATGGGTCATTAATATAAAACAAGGATCCGTGTTGAAAGATGAGTGTCTCTGTAAGACTGAACATTTATTGCTATGTGGATGGAAACCATGAATGTTTGCATTCACATACTAGTAAATGTTAATGTCTTTCTATTAAAATTAATAATAACATTAACATACCATTAAATGTTGAGTCAAATGTATCAAACAAAATATTTCTATCAAATTATGTCATTGTGCTTTTCATATGTTATTTTGATTTCATGTTATTGTGTTATTAATTCATATTTTAAACATTACATATATTATTTCCCATAGATTTTTTTGATATGTTTTCCATTTTATTGCCATTCATTCACTTATATAATTTTTTTATTATTGTAGTTTAGCATGAGGAATGTGAAGAAGAAGATGCAGTATGTTAGAAGATGACCACCATGTAATAATGAAGAATATATGAGTCAAAGTTCATGAAGTTGTTGATGAAGAGGTTAAAGAATAGGAGAAACCCACTAAAAAACAAAAAAGTAGACAGAGAATGAAGTTTTTGTAGACCAACCCCCTTCCAAATAGGTAGAGAAGGAAGCCAACATAAATGTTACCACCACTGCACAAAATTTATTGTAGTCTGAGTGGACAAAGGAAGATATGGTAAGTGAAATGAGAGATAAGGATGATAATGGTTACTCCACGAACACCACATAATTAAATTTGGGAATGAAACCTAGTACTTTGTCCAGTTGGTTGAAAGGAATTACAACTACTAACAAGAGGGTGCCACCCATTATTTTATCAACTACATAATAAAGTGAGATAGTGCATTAGTGCAAGGACATAGCTGACATGGGGCATGGGTTAGACATATCACATTTTAAGGCACATGTTTTAGATGTATGCAAATTAATCCCAACCCATTCAATGGTGGGGTCCCCAACAAGTCACGATGGAAAGGTTTCAATCATAGACACCATGATTTTTGTATGAGAATAATAGAAGGACAAGATAGTGTCAGGCACCTAGAACAAAAAACATGCTCTGATACCAACTGTTAGGACCCGCGGAAGCACAATTGATTACCATATACAAGCAACTTACATATGCAGAATTAACCAGAAGTAACAAGTAACTAGAAATAAGAAACAACACAGAATATGAGAGACAATACCCAATTATATTAATACTCATCCAGAAAAGAATATAATAAAGAAGATGCCACTTCTTCTTCACACCTCTCAGAGGCTTCCCACACCTCAAGTGTACAGTAATTCTTTCCTCAAAGCTCTCTCTCTTACGGTCCCAACACACAACTCAAACACAGAGTTGGTGTTCACCTCCAACCAGTCAGTATCCACTACTACCAGTACACTGAGTATACACACATACTCAAACTGAGTACACAACGTACTCCAAGTAGATCTCTCCTAATCTTGCTACCTGTTGTGTTGCTGTTCTCCCTGATCTTGCACACCTGCAAATCAATTTGGTTCTGCACACCTGCAAACCTGGATCCCGCACCCACATACACCTACAGATCAACCTGATCTTACTTACCTGGAAGAAACTACCTTACCTTCCTCTATTAGCTCTCGATGTGTTGTTGTCACCTTTGATCCTGCTGTCACCTGCAGATCTCCTTTGACCTCACACACACACACACCATGTAGATCTCCAAACGTGCCCTTGCACACCTGCTGACCAAGATCCTACATACATGAAGAATCCCTCTGATTCTCCAAACCAACACCCATACTTGGCACTGTGGCACTAGGAGGAACACACCTTGCTCTCTTCACACACAGAAGGAGCTAATATTTGCTCTCTTAATCTCTAGCACAAATTACAATACAGCCCATGAGTCTATTATATAGATCTCATGCAAACAATAATTAGACACCTAATTATAATAATTAGATCCGCAGCTTCAAGTCTAAAATTGGCTCTTAACATGCAAACACTTGGTTCGTTAACAAACTATCCATAACACTCACAGTTCTGAACTGCACAGGCGACCGAAGTTGGTCCCTGTCTGCTTGGGGGTGACCAACATCAGCCAATCTCTGACCGTCATCGGTAGCTTCCTGTCTCCACCTGATCGACGTTGGTTGGCCTAACCGATGCCAGTGACTGTGACACTCAGCAACCTCCTCCTCCATGTTTGCATCAGTGAAGCTTTTAGCTCCACAACCTAACAATCTCCCACTTGGAGATAAATAGTTGTACTATACATGTACCTGTACCTCATCTAATCTATTTCCTGGCTTGTATCCCTCTTCAAGATCAATACTGAAGACCACCCACCACACAACCTATGGTGCACCTCCTGTCATCCAAGTAACCTGCCGCATCCGCATCTACAAACCCATGTAGAAAAGAACTTGACCCTGCATAGCATGTCAACCTGCAGCTGGTCCCTCTCAGATACTTGAGAATCTACTGAACTGCCCTCCAGTGCATCTTTCCTGGATCAGCTCCAAACTTTCTGACAGCACCCACTGCTTGGGCAAACTCAGGTCTATACCAGACCTCATGTGATTTTGGGCACTAAACTGTCCAGCCCTTGGTGTGCTCCAGTTTTGCATCCTACGTATTGAACCTCGCTAACACCTAATTCACATCAGCTCTCACTGGAAACAAAATCAACCTGTGATCTTCCATGTCTCTCATGCCAAAGAATTTCGCTGCTCCAAATTCCTCATGACATGCCACTGAACTAATCTTACCCTTAGCTCAGCAAAACCCTATATGTCTGAACCTGCACCAAGCATACCATCCACATATATTAACAGGATAATGTTGCGACCATCATCCACCTGGTAAGACAAACACAATGGTTATACTGACATTGACTAAATCCCTGCTTTGTCATCCACCTGGTACCACCTGTCAGCCCTGTACCATGACATCGGTCTTACCTGGTCACCGATGTCGGTTCTATGACCGACGCCAGTAGCCACCCTGCTCAACACTACTGGCTCTGGTCTGCACATGACTGACATTGGCACCTGTCTGTTCGACGTTGGTTTCCTTTTATCGATGCCGATAACTGTGTTCACCTGTGAGTGATGACTTTTTACCCGCGAGCTCTCCATGGATCAAAACCCTGTCCAAACCACCCTGCTCAGAGATGTCCAGCCTTCTCCACTGATCTCTATCCGTCATCTCCTCCAAAAACACCAAGGCTTTCCAGTTCTTAAGTCTGTCAAAGACATCTGACTTCCTCTTAAGAACATGCATCTCCTTCTTACTCATGTGACCAAGCCTACAAGGCCACGTCCTTGTAATAGAAGAAGAATCAGTAATATAAGTAGATAGATAAAGGATACCTACTTTCTTACCACCAGCTAATTCAAGTGCATCCACTGTGAGAGTTCTTGTGCATCTCTCATCACCCAACTTTCCTGAAGTAATTAGCCACATCTTTAAGACTAGGACCTGCATGACCTTCTTCTACACCCATGTGTTGGCCATCTGCAATTTCATCAACACTTCCCCTTTGCCAACAATCTGACAAGGCTCACCAACCCCTCTACTTGGGGATGCATGGAAAGAAGCAACAAAATCTATTAACCAAGATTCAACTTTATCCAGAGCATCATGTGCAACAACACCTACAACATCTGCTTCTTCAGTTCCTTCATGTTGATCTGTTACCAACCAACAATATTTCTTTACCTGCTCTTTCTTTCCATGACACCGTAATTTACCATTTGTGCTTTTTAGTTCCTCCATTCTTAGTGTACTTTCTTTTGCCATTGCTATACTCCCACTCAATCAGAAACCCCTGAGAGTGACCTGTAACCAAACACAAAACCTGCTCTCTGCAACCTTAGCTCTGATACCAACTGTCAGGCACCTAGAACAACAAACATGCTCTGATACCAATTGTTAGGACCCGCAGAAGCACAATTGATTACCATATACAAGCAACTTACATATGCGGAATTAACCAAAAGTAACAAGTAACTAGAAATCAGAAACAACACAGAATATGAGAGACAATACCCAATTGCATTAATACTCATCCAAAAAAGAATACAATAAAGAAGATGCCACTTCTTCTTCACACCTCTCAGAGGCTTTCCACACCTCAAGTGTACAGTAATTCTTTCCTCAAATCTCTCTCTCTTACGGTCCCAACACACAACTCAAACACAGAGTTGGTGTTCACCTCCAACCAGTCAGTATCCACTATTGCCAGTACACCGAGTATACACACATACTCAAACCGAGTACACAACGTACTCCAAGTAGATCTCTCCTAATCTTGCTACCTATTGTGTTGCTATCCTCCCTGATCTTGCACACCTGCAAATCAATCTGGTTCTGCACACCTGTAAACCTGGATCCCGCACCCACATACACCTGCAGATCAACCTGAGCTTACTTACCTGGAAGAAACTACCTTGCCTTCCTCTATTTGCTCTCGATGTGTTGCTGTCACCTTTGATCCTGCTGTCACCTGCAGATCTCCTTTGACCTCCCACACACACACACCATGTAGATCTCCAAACGTGGCCTTACACACCTGCTGACCAAGATCCTACATACATGAAGAATCCCTCTGATTCTCCAAACCAGCACCCATACTTGGCACTGTGGCACTAGGAGGAACACACCTTGCTCTCTTAACACACAGAAGGAGCTAATATTTGCTCTCTTACTCTCTAGCACAAATTACAATACAGCCCATGAGTCTATTATATAGATCTCATGCAAACAATAATTAGACACCTAATTACAATAATTAGATCCGTAGCTTCAAGTCTAAAATTGGCTCTTAACATGTAAACACTCAATTTGTTAACAATGTGTCTGTAACACTCGTAGTTCTAAACTGCACAGGTGATCGACATCGGTCCCTGTCTACCTGGGGGTGACCGACGTTGATCGATCTCTGACCATCGTCGATAGCTTCCTGTCTCCACCTGACCGATGTTGGTTGGCCTGATCGATGCCAGCGACTGTGACACTCAGCACCCTCCTCCAATGTCTGCATCAGTGAAGCTTTTAGCTCCACAACCTAACAGATAGAGATAAGCATGTCATGCTAAGCCCATCCATAGTGATAGTTTTTATGATAAATTGAGAAATTTGTTTGTCAAAAAACATCATGGGACACATAAAATATCGAATTATTCTTAGATAGGGGTATAATCTGAAATGAATTGTGTCATGCAAGTCATCTCCCAAAAAGGGGCGAGTATGCCATAGATAATGTCAAAAATTAGAGATAGATCACTATTTTAGCATGTGTGAGTGCATCTGGACAAACTATCTCAGGGTTCTACCTCTTCAAATCAAAAATATAATTACATAAATTTTTTTTGAGGTTATGACCCAAGAGCATGTATGGTTTCCCAAGCCCATGCATGGATGATGAAAGAACTATTTATGAACTGGTTGCATCACTTATCAAGATTTTTACGAGGAGGAGTTTCGCATGTTAATATACAACTTCTCATATTTGATAGGCACAAAAACTATGTTTCACTTTCAATGATTGAAGAGGCTAGAGCTTTGGGGATAGACCTACTTACATTTCTTGCACATACTAGACACAAAATACAATCATTAGATTTAAGTGTGTTTGGTCCATTTAAGGCCTACTTTAGGAGTGAAAGGATGTCATGGATGAATACACATCATGGTTATGAGATAAAAAAAACACCAATTGTCCACTTTGGGTAATAAAATAGTGAACATGACATAAACTCCTAAGAATATATTATTTGAATTTTGAAGGACAGGTATTTGGCCCCTAAACCTTGAGGTAGTAGCGAATGACATGACTCCAAGTGCAACATTTTATGTCAAACAGGATGAAGTTAGTACTATTGAAAATATAATGAGGTTGGTAGGGATACATGAGGAAGACATCGAAGCTATTATGCAGAATATGAAGAAAATACAACATGATAATGTCGTCATAGGTGAAGAAGTGCAAACAAAAATGTTGAAGGTGTTGTAGGTCAAACAAAAAATGAAAATGTAACTACAACAAATGTTAAAGGTGTTGAAGAGGCTGCAAATGCAACATTCAGTTTCATCCAAGTTGGTTTAAATCTACGTACAAAATAAATCCCACCAAAATGGCTGAGGGAGGAAGCAGTAAATCTTGGCCTCAATTATGAATTAATGAAAGCAGATGTCTCTATGCCAATGCCATCACCACCACCTTTTATGGACCACTATAAATAGTTCCTTACTATGCATTAGGTAGATAATGGAGTGTAGAAGATGAAACATTTGATTTAGATGCCAATGAAGAAAAATTAAAAAATGTAGTTGAAGATCTATATTGCAGCCAAAATAAAATTAATGAATAATGAAATTTAATATCATCATTTTTGAAATTTCCATTGGAAAGGGCTGGAAATAAATCAAGAAACAATGCACAGAGGTTGAGCTAACAATCACAAATTCTCACATTAAATGACTATCATCAAATGTTTATAGAATAGTTATCCCAAAAGAAGGAGATTAAAGAATTGAAAGTAAAGAATAAATAACAAGTTGATGACATGAAATACCTTAGGTTGAGAAGAGGGAACATCAAAAAAATTTAAACAAAAGCAAAAGATAAAATAAGGAGCAGGACGCGATATAACAAAGGCAATAAAAAGATCAAAAGAAAGAGCATGATAGAAGGGATAGGGAATTTGATGAGTCCAAAAAAGAATTGGAGAGGTGAAGGCTTTAAAGTAGTGATTTAACCCTCTACCCAAAGTTTCAATTGAACTTATTGTCAACCATTTTCTAGTGAATTTACCAATGAGTGCTCTACTTTCCATGTCCTGAATACTTAGCTCAAAACCCCTAGCTTCCCAAACTAGTTCTTTGGGTTTTCCAAAGAGGAGACCATCTTGGGAAAGCTTGAAGGTTGGATAAGAATCATCCTCCAAGCATCAATGTGATCCAAGGCCCAAAAATAATCCATCAATTGGAGTAAGCCCCTTCCCTATGGAAATTTTATTACCACCTATTGCCACCTCTTTAAGAGATGAGACCCCCACCACTAGAGGCTCACCATCCTAAAGCGTCTATTCCCATGCTTGTTATACCTACCCTACTATGGTTACCAAAGAAACCTGTGTCTTATACTACTAAATTTGTAATTCGTCAACATCCATCACCCACTCATCATCATTAATCCACCCCTACATCTCTCTGACTTCTTTATTGACTCTATATTGATTATTATTTCTCAAATGATGTGGAAAGTTCAATTCTAAGGTTTGGATATCCCTCATCTTCTTTCCTCACACCTGTGCCATTCTTACAATATTCTTTTTGGGGAAGGAAACACTCCACCTATCATCATCATCATCATCATTATATTAATATTATAATAGATATTTTAATTTTGTGTGTGTGTGTGTGTGTGTGTGTGTGTGTGTGTGTGTGTGTGTGTGTGTGTGTGTAGAATTAGTATTATTTATTTTGACTCTAAGAAATCTAAAGAGACCACATGCCCAAACAACTTGGTACATATCTATAAGGCAACACATATTTTACTGGTTTGAAGATCTAGGTCCCTCAAATAGTAGAATCATTATTTTTCATTATTTTTATTTCTCTTTATGTATCTTTTGGAGATGATTTTATCACTCCCTTATTGTAATAAATTCATGTAATATGTTCTTCAATCCCACAAGTCATTCTTATTCTCCTGCAGATAATAATATCTAAATTAAATATTATAGTTTGATCTTTGCCATGCATTTGGTGTAATCACCTACGGTGTGGAAATGTTGGATTGCACTCTAATTTTTACAACACATTCTTAATAACAAAAATTATTAGATGTGCATCAAATTTTAAATGTCATCAAAAAAATTACATAGTTTTTTAGTCATCAACCACTATGCAACAAATTTGGAATGCAATGAATATATGTACAACCCAAGCAAGGAACATCTTACTAGCTTTTATAGAGAACATATCTCCAATAGATTATTTTTTTTTGTCTTATTTTGATTGGGTGGGAATTATATAAAATGGTCATCTAGTTAATGCCTATCTATGTGCGTAATTTTGTGAACTGTCAATTCTTTTAGCAAAACAAGGAGTATCGAAATCAACTTTACATGTAAAAGTCAGATGAAATTGAGCTTGAGCTTCACTATAAAAGACACCTCCAGGGTAATTATCTTGCATTAAAATAATTGGGCATGTTGTGAAAGCCTCATTGATAAGAGCATAGATAAAGCAAGTTTGATTTGATACTTGAATGACTTGATAATTTTATTTTTAATTGACTGAATGTTGTATTTGTCATTAAAAATATAGGGTTAATGACTACGTCTCATTATTTCAATTTGTCTCGATCTAGTCATTTCATATTTAAAGTTGGGGCACATATTTCCTTATTTTAGCAATTCAATGTCCATTTTCCTAATAATTTGTCATAGTGTTTGTTCAAAAAAAAATTATTAATGAAAGATAATATAGTATAATAATATTGGTCATATTTTTTTAAATATTTTTTTAAGTGATAATCAAATGGATGTGAAATTCAAGGTTGAAATTAAAAATGAACATATTCACTACATTATAACCCACCGCCACCCCCAGATGTTATTGTAGAATGGGCCTCTTGACATAATAATAATAATAATAATAATAATAATAATAATAATAATAATAATAATAATAATAATAATAATAATAATAATAATAATAATAAAAAGCCAATGAGCTCTGGGTGAGTTGGTTAAGTGGTTTGGTTGTTTCAAACCCCACCTAGGTTCAAACCTCAATTATGGCATATGAGGCTAGTTGTATTTGTTTACATTCTCAGAGTAGTTGTGGTTGTTGTTGGTACTTGAGTAGTTCATGGTTATTGGTGTGATTCTCGGGGTTGTTCATGGTCAATGGTGTGATTCTTGGGCCATTAGTGGTTGGTGTTGGTATTCACGATCATGTTAGTTATCTTACATAGTGATAGTTGGTATTATCTAGTCACACATGGTATAGGTGGTATTCTACGGTTAATAAAATGGGATTTAGGCCCCGATCATGTCCCAAACCAATATTAAGCTCTATTCAAAAGCCACTACCTAAAAAACAATAATAATATAAGAAAATAAATATTGTTATATTAATATTATATATATGTGCAATAAATTATAAATTGCAATGGTCTCAAAAGAAAAATAAGTGTAATTAATAAAAGTGTTCTAGATTCTAGAGCTCTTAATTCTTATTTCATGGGTGACAATGATGTTAGGGTGTAAGAAGCTACAAACTACTAAGCTTGTGGGTGATTAAGAAGTTATCCAAGAAGCTACCTTTGTCTGCCTGTGTTAGATGAATATTCATTACTTATCTCATAATGAAAACACCTCTAGCATTATTAAAAAATGATGCAAAACTAGATTTTTCCTTTAATCATATTTTTCATAATTGTCAACATGGACTAGTTATAAGTAGACATGTGGTCCTTATTATAATTATGTCATAATTATATATTGCCCCAAAGGTGCAAGTAATGTTGGAAAGGATGTAAGTTTATGTTTTTGTAAAGGAGGGTTTTCGAGTACAAATGAGTGTAAATAAGCATAAAGACGTGTGACCTCAAGATTAGTGGATGAACCATTTGGAATGCATAATTGTATCCACATAGTGAGTCAGAATAAAATTTTATATGAATTTCATAGAAAGCTCAATGACCATGGTATTGCACATAGCAAGCCTCTTAAGATCTAAGTGTCTACCACGTCAAAAACTATAATAAGATCCAAAGAAAGTGCTCTGCTCATTTCAAATTCAAATGAATGTGTAACAAATTTTATAACACAAAAAGTGAAAGGATACGATTCAACCTCTAATTTGTCAAATTTGATTATCAATATGAGATTCCTGGCCTATTAGGTAAGTTCATCTCCATTGTATGCACTTCCATATGATGGTAAGTAGTTATCATACTACCAACATATGAAGGACAATGCTGAATGGGTAACTATCATCAAATGTTTACATGATAGAAAACATGATCAAACATCAAAACTTGAATGAATCTACTCGATTTCCCTTTAACAACATACTTGGAACCTATACCAAAGCAATAACATAAATAAGGTACATGGTTTTTTTGACAAAATTACGTACATAATTGTTTTGTCTTAGAATGGCATGATTGCTTGATAAATGGTGTTTAGACAAAGCTTTAATTATTTTGAAAGATATGTTTCACCCATATGTCATCTCAATAGATTTCCATTGGTGCATGTTATGCACAAATGAGTAGTGTGGAGGCATATAAACAAATGTAGATCACAGATTTGAAGACACTACTATTCCTTTGGTCGCATATAAATGGATGATATCCTCACTCTTAGGTTGTATGGGAATAAATTTATTTTTCAAGCATGAAAGATTAACTTTAGAAATTTGAATGAAGAATAAATTACCGAAAGAGGTTAGAAACCACACTTTGATTATTGATAAAAAAGAAAATGGTAATTGACATAGCTTTGCTCTAGGATGACTAGACTAGAGGACTCAAGCTACCATCTCTAATAGATAATATATGACATATAATAATGTAATAAGAATATAAATATAGTATATTATAATTACACTGATAGGTGTTCCTACAATGCCATCTGAGAGAGCTGGGAGTTGTAATGGCATGAGAATGTTAGTATTTAACTATTTAAAAGCTAACATCAGAAAATAAAAAATGAAACAATTTAATTATTTCAAAGCCAACATGACTACATAAAAAATAAACAAAAATAAAACAACCAATATAATGCTTTAAAAAACTGAAAAATATCAAATAAAAATATAGAGTAGAGCAAGGAAAATAAAAATTGTAGCAGAGAAAAAAATAAAGTAAATTGAATTGTCATTTCGTATTGTATTACATAGATAAATACAAACTTTTTACATTTAATATTTTAAATATTGCATACAACTTCTCTTATTACTTTTAGTGTAAAATTTATTTTCACTTGACCAATTGCGTTATATTACAATATATTATTATTAAATAAATAATCATATTACTACATCATATTTATTAATAATCATAATAATGAAATTATAAAAATAAATCATCATAAAAAATATTATATCATAATAATAAATAATTATATAATAGATAATTATAATTAATTTATAAGTGATATATAAAATTTATTACATTATATTTTTAAATAATTAGATAATCATAATTAATTTATAGGTAATGTATAGATTTTACCATGATTCTTATCATAACAATGAATTGTAAAAATAAATTATCATAAAAATATTACCATATCATAATAAATAAATACATATTATACAAATAATCAATAGATAATATACAAATAATCATAATTAATTTATAAATTATATATGGATTTTATTGTGGATTTCCAATGGGGCAAGAAAATTTGGAATTCGGTTTCTTGGCCAAAATGTAATTTCTTCGTGTGGACTCTTTTCTATAAGCGGTGTCTTACTTGGGATAATATTTTGAAAAGAGGATTTCATGGTCCTTCTATCTGTGTGCTTTGCCGGGGCAGCGAGGCGAATGGCGAGCATCTCTTTTTTCAATGCTCCTTTGCGAGAAAGTTATGGCATTTATGGTGGGATGCTTGGGGGCGCCCATGCTGGCATGTTGTGTCTTTGGAGGAATTCTGGCAGCGCCTGGACAGACCGCCTGGTAAGGCGCCTATATTGCAGAATGCATGGTTAGCAGGGCCTGCCTTTATCCTATGAAACCTCTGGATTGAGAAGAACATGCGTGTTTTTAAGGGCTGTAGTATGAGTCACAGGGAGGTTTGGGCGAAGATCCTGGTGGCACTACAGGAGACAATTCATTCAAAATCAGGCAGTGGGGAGGATTTGGAGCCAACCGATGTAGCTATCTAGGCGCGACTCTCAGCCGAGACGCTATTAGCTGCGCACCCCTGTCGCCAAACTTGTAATACCACTCGCCGTAGGCAGAGCAAGGGGCCGATCAGCAGGCTAGGCAAATGGATGTCGTCGGAGGAGGGAGTCACGAAAGTTAATGTGGATGGTTCGGCTAGAGACAACCCAAGAGAGGCCGGGATTGGGGGCATTGGCAGAGACAGTGCTGGAGCTATTCAATTTTTGTTCTCGGTGTATAAGGGCCATCACACCAATAATCTTATGGAGTCGCTGGCTATCCTGGAAGCATTGCAAACTTCCTGCCAGCAAGGTTGGCTTAATATTATTTGTGAGTCGAACTCGCAAGTTGTGGTTAACTTGCTGAGTAATTGTAATTTAGAGAGGGTGGATTGGTAGTTGGCCGCGGTTGTTAAGCAAATTCAGTAGATTAGCGGGTTTTTTGAGAGGATCTCGTTTAAGCATATCCCACGAAAATGGAATAGTGTGGCTGACCGTTTGGCTAAATGGGCCACAAAATATGGACCGGATTGGTCTATTCATGATCAGTGTATGATTTCGGCTAGGTTATCCTCTACCCTGGCGCAACTTCTTGAGCAAGATATTACTATGCAATTTGCCCATTTTTGGGCTCGCTTGAATAAATTTTTACCCCTTTTTAGTTGCATAACAATAAAATTTTAAGAATAAATTATCATAAAAAATATCATCACATGATTATAAATAATTAATTAATATATAAATAAACATAACTTTTATATATATGTGTACAAAATGTCTTGCCAAAAATTTCATCACAAGTTTATGAAAAAATAGATGGAGCTAAACAATTTGGGTGTTTTAAACCCAAATACAAGCATAAAAGGAAACATTCTCAGTTTATGCGACAACATCCTAAAAGGTTTAAACCATTCAAGTTTTTCAGGGGAAAAACTAATTATAAGCTTGAACGAGACCCTAAAGATGTCTATTGCTATGCTTGTAAGAAAAAGGGCCATTATGCTCATTCATGCCCTAGTAAAGCTCCACATCAAGTCCGTTCTCTCTTTGTTGATGAAGATATTTTTGATAATTGGGAACTGATTGAATCAGATAAAGATTTTTGTGATTGCATTGAAAATGGGATTGAATTATTTTCTCTCGAAGAATTTGATGATGAATATGATTTTGAACTAGAAGAAAATGAAAATCCATGGGATTTTCAAGCATCTGTTCAAATGATGAATGGACAGACAAATAGTGAATAAGAAGCTCTTTCTGACATTTGTTTACATGACTATCCTACTAATTCTGATCAATCTATTTCAGATAATCATTTTCCAGACTCAACAAGTGATTCATCAAATGACTCTGAATCGAGTAATTCAGAACCAAAATGGAAAGCTGTCAAATTTTCTACATATAATATGTCTAAAGATCCAAAGGCTCTTAATCCTTATAAGAAAAAAGTTCAATTTCCAAATATCTATAAATCTCAGATAAGTCAGGTATCTTCCATGGCCTCAAAATCTGATCAGCGTTAGATTCATTCTATAATGAAAGATAAAGCTTCTATCTATAAATAATCATAATAATGAAATTATAAAAATAATTAATTTATAGGTAATTAACAAAAAAAATTAAAAATAAATTATCACAAAAAAAATCATCACATAATTATAAATAAATAAATAATATACAATAATTATAAATAATTTATAGGTAATATATAGATTTTACCACATTATATTTATAAATAATCATAATAATGAAATTATAGAAATACACTAGTATACATATTTTAGATAAATCTATGTAAAATACACTAATAGATATCATTCTCGAAGTAAGTCAAAATGTATGCTAGATGCTTTAAGAATGATATATATCGGTGTATTTTATATAGATTTATCTAAGATATGTATGCTATTATAATTATAATTTCAAATTTTATATATATATATATATATATAAGGATGGATGTAATTTTTTGTTATAGTGAAGTGAAGTTTTGTAAAGTAAAAGAATATATATTTATAATTATATTCCTCCCCGATGATGATGATGATTATATATTTAATATTATTATTATTATTATTTATTGTCTTTATTTTTTTAATTTTTGTCATAAATTTAATGTAATTCGCTATTGTGCGGAAATGTTGGATTGCATTCTAATTTTTGCGACGCATTCTTATTAACAACAGTTGTCAATTGTATATCAAATTTTAAATGCCGTCAAAAAAAATACACACTTTTTACGTCATCAACCTTTGTACAAAACATTTAAAATGCAGTGAATATATGTACATTCTGAGTAAAAAATAACTTACTAACTTTTGTAAAAAACGTATATCTAACCAAAAAAACTTTATTTTTAAATTATTTTGATTGAATAGACATTATATCAAATAATCCCTTAAATAATATTTATTTGTATGTATCATTTTATGAATTATCATTTTTAAAAATAAAATAAAAAATATCGAAATTAACCTTATATATATAAATTAGATGAAAATAAGCTCGAGCTTAACCATAGAAAACACTTTTACATACTTAAGCACGTTGTGAAAACTTCAATGATAAGAGTGTAGATAAGGCAAATTTGATTTGACACTCGAATGACTAAAATTTTATTTTGAATTGATTGAAAATGGTATCTGCCATTAAAAACGTAGGGTTAATTGACTAAGTCCCATTATATTATATTTCAATTTTGCATTTAAAGTTGGGGGACCTATTTCCCTATTTTAGGAATTCAATTTCCGTTTTCGGGACATGAATCATATTTTAAAATCAATATAGTTTTGAAATCAATTCCATTCCTCACAATTCACTCAAACTTGCGGCAACATTCATGCATTTTGAGTCAAGAAAATCTAGTTTGATGGTGACATGATAAAAAGATCTAAGTCAAATTTTGACGTGTCGTTACGTAAGAGGTTTGAGTGAGTGATGAACAAGGGGTGGTGAGTAGTAGGTGGGAGAGAAATTTTGGGAGATGTCAATTTAAAATAATCGACATTAAATTTATTGTGAGTATCATTTAGATTTAATGAGTCGTGAGTAGATCATTCATATTCATGAGAGGTGAGTTTTTATTAATTATTATTTTTGAAATTGAGTTGATTCAAAATTATGAAGTTTAATCTCAAAATCATATCATAAATTAAATTTGATATTTATTTGATTGTTATGGGGTGATTTTTCTTTTTGTTTAATGAAAGCAATTGAAAAATTATAATAACTAGAATACATGGTAGAGTTTAGGGATCATTTTTTCTAAAAAAAATATTTTCGAGTTTCACAATTATAAAAGTTTTGTGAAGAAAATGATGAATTAATTAATCAATGTGAAACCCAAAAAACTATGAAAAAAGTCCAAACTAAGCACCTCAAAATTAATATTTATCTTTTTTTTATGTGTATGTTTCAATAGGCAACATTCACATGGAATCATTGAATTACATAAAATGTCAGCGTCTAAGACCATATTTCGGAAATAAACATATAGCAGATTATAATGATGAGTAAGCCTACATCTAAATCAGTGAGCTCCTTTGGCTAAGCAACCATAAATAAAGGGTATCCACGCTATCAAAGTTACACAAGACACGACTATGATTTTAACCACTTGACTCTCCATATCAAGTACCTAAAAAAATTTGTACTTTGAGAAATGAATATAAATAACTATCATCCTCACAAAACGAACTATAACCTTTTCACTATTTATCGATTTTTTAAATATTCATATTTAAAATATTTAAATTAATAATATATTCATCAATAATTATATACTAAAAGTGAAATATAAATTGTAATAATAAAATGGGGACAACACTTCTCGTATTTAAATCTCTACATAATATAAAATATTAAAAACATATTTTAAATTGAATGATCAATCTAATTTGTCAAATTTTATTATTTTATAATAATATTTTTGAGAATTCATTTCAAAAAAAACATAAAAATTTAAATATATATTTTATTATAATCCCCAGATTATCCTTCAATTATTTTTCGACCTTGCATTCCCCTTTCTCTTTAATGACCATTTCCTATCTAAATGAAATGTAAGTTTACAAATATGAATCTTATATTTGACCAACGTGCAAATTGACGAAAGGACACTATCCCTCCTTCACGTGGGGTCCTTTTAAAGCTTTACACGTGCAAGTGCAATTTGTCCGGTTTGACAAATTATTATAATTTTTTTTTATAAAGGTGAGGTGAGTATATCAATCGGTAAGGAAAGGGGATTAATTATGAGATAGAATTTAATAGTTGTAATTGTAATTGTGATTTTTATTATTATATATATATACAAATCATTGTTTTATGTGGTGATTTTTAGTTCAGAGTTAAGGATTGAGGGTTATTTATTTTGTTAAAGTTTTTTGGGGTATAATTTCGGCCTCATCCCTTTTCATGTGTCAAGTTTTGTTAGAAGGAAAAATTGATAACTGATAGGCTTTTTGTGAGTTAAACAACTTTACCAGTTAAACCAACAACCATTGACTAATATATTAAGAATTATTTAATTATATAAAATTATTTGTATAATTTTTTATTGAAATCTTTTAATTATTTAAATAAATAATATTAAAAATATAAATTTTTATATAGAATATTCTATACATATTAAAATAAATCAATATATATATATATATATATGATATTTATAAAAATTAATATCATTTTTATAAAAATGAATATTATTTTAAAAAATGAATACATTTTTGAAAATGATATATTTTTTGGTAATATTTTAAAGATGTCAATATTTTAAAAATACTAATTTCATTAAATATTTTGAGTCCCCAAAATTCACTTTTATACATTTGATTGTAAGTTATATAAGACAAAATATATAACATTTGAGATTATTTAATATTGTAATTAGTCCACTTATATTTTGTTATGTCCTATCCTATTCAAAATTTAAATATTTGGCTCCAATAAATGACTCCACCAACCTCCATTTATTAGTTGCACCTATAAAATTGATTGCAAATACAAAATCTAAGCCTTGCCATTCATAGTCAATTCAAAATTTAAATCATCTTATTGAGATACAATCTCTCTATAAATCAAAAAAGTTGCAGAGCAACAAATGTTTGATTTGCAGAGAGCATCAGACTCAAATTAAACTGGAAGCAGACTTCAACATTCAAACAACGTTAAATTATTTAGAGGATCGCATTCTAGGTAAGAAGTCTGCAGTTTTTCACTAGCATGCTATTAAATGTTAATTATTTTCTATTAAATCAAAACATTTTATGAATTCAAGTTGAAGTGTTATTTATTTGCATTTATCAACATGTCAAATACAGATTGACATAACTATTGTTGATATGTTTTCCATTCAATTTGTTGTGTTATTTCTATATGTGACACATTTTTATATTCCTGCCTCCATCTTTCCATGGCTTCGACAAGCACCTATAAATGTTCCCACATAGGTATATTTTTTTGGATAGAAAGAATTTGAACCTGGTATGGAACACTAAACATTTATTGCTATACAAAGAAATGCATGTTTGGATGGAAAGGGATTTGACTTGGGATGGAAGACTTAATATTTTCACCAACAAACATATCTCTCTGCCTATTCATGTACCTCATCCCCCTAAATGGCCATGGTATCTACCTAAAAATTATCGAGCATGTAGCATTTCACATAGGAATTTATATCAGTAGAATGGAGGGATGAAAATAAAATGTTATTGTGCCTTCTATGTTCAGGGTTTTTCCTATGTGCCTTCTCATCTAACTAAACATTTAGTGGTACGTTAATAGAGTCTTTACACATAAATATGTTTCCTGTAACTGAACCCACAGTTGTATTTTTTTATTTTTACATATTTGTTATTGTTAGTGTGCCTTCTATGCTGATGGTGGTGTTTTTGTGTGCCTTCACATCGGATTCAACATTTACTGGTAAGTTCATGGTAGTTATCAAGGTATTGATTCACATAAAAGTAAATGTTGTTATTTTTTTATCAACCCATATAATTTTATGAATTATGTGGCCATGTTGGAAGATGATAGTGTCCTTAATACGCAATGACCATTTTCAAAGACCCACAATGGCCTTTTTTCCATTAATTTGGCATGTAAATACCACCTTACACATCATATTCAAACTATTCACCATGTTGGCAAGAGGGATGAAACATTATCCACTGTTGAACCCACAACATCAACATGTTTCATTCATATCTAAATCAATATTTTCTGGTATTTTAATGGAAGCCTTGGAGGTTTTTTGAATTCATGTCATTGTGTGGTTTATCTCTACATTGCATGTTTATTTCTCTACACAACATGGGGTAAGAATACTGAACAATCACTGGTATGTGGATGGAAGCCCTAAAAATTTTCATTCACTATAATGAGCATTAAAAGTCACTGATATTAGTGGATAGCCTTTAAAAACTCATTTACATGGTGTATTTCAATGCTTCTTATAGTCAACAGCCATATGTTCTCACCATTAAATTATTTTTTAAATTCATGTTGCTATGTGCTTTATATCGGTGATGCATTACTACTTCCCTACATTAACATTAGAGGGATGAAATGTTACCTGCCTTAAACAACCTGTAACCATTTAATACATCATTGAACAATTGAAACTATGTGGATGGAAGCCCTAGCAACTTTCATTCACATACGAGTAACCGTTATTATTTTTTATCAAAATTTATACTTTCATTTCCATTCCAATAAATTTTGACTAAGATGTATTAAATTAAACTCTTTTATAAATTCTTATTGTTGTGTTATTTATATGTTCTTATCAATTAATATTAGTGTGTTATTCATTCATATTGTCAAAATTAAAAATATTATTTATCATGTGTTGTTGATAAATTATTGAAATATTTCTACTATATGGATGGAAGTCCTAAAAGTTTTCATTCACAAACGAATAAATATTATTGTTTTTGTATTGAAATTTAGATTTTTTTTTTATCTACAACACATTTAAATTTCCCTACATACAACATTTATATTATATAATTATTTGACAACTAAGGCCAAGGTTCTTTACTCCCTCCTTCAACCAATCTGGTCGGCTCACTTGAGAATGCAACTTAAACTAATATGTATAAAAATTTGACAAATAATAATTATCAAATGAACACATGGGATTATCATTGGCTTGAAATTTTGTGAAGCCACAATGTGAAATTAATATGGATCATTAGTATAAAATGAAGGGCCATGTTGAAATAAGAGTGTCTCCACAAGACTAAAAATTTATTGTTATGTGGATGGAAGCCATGAAGGTTTAGATTTGTATACTAGTAAACGTTAATGTCTTTCTATCAAAATTAATAATTTCATTAACATGCAAGTAAACGTTGAGTTAAATATATCAAACAAAATCTTTATGTTAGATCATGTTGTTGTGATTTCATATTGTTGCATTATTCATTCACATTTTCAACATTACAAATATTCTTTCCCATAGCTATTTTTGATATGTTTTCCATTTTATTGTCAATTACTTATATAATTTGATGACTATTTTAGTTCAACATGAGAAATGTGAATAAGAAGACACAATATATTAGAAGATAACCACATGCAACAATGAAGAATAAAGGAGTCAAATTTATTAAATTTGTTGATGAAGAGGTTATCAAAGATGAGCAACCCATTGCAAAATAATCAGAGAATGAAGCTATTAAAATCCAACCCCCTTCCAAAAAGAAATCTCAAAAAGGCTAAAGTCACTGCCATGAATAGATCAAAAGCAAATTTTTGGACAATGACAAGGAGCACAATGAGGTGGAAGGGAAAATAAAAGCTCGACTAGAAACTTTCCATATCAATGATTTCAGAGCTGATACATTGAGATTGACACATTAGAACAAGAGAAGCCAGACTATTTGATTAGCAATAAGTAAAATGGTACGTGAAAAGTAGAGTAAACTAGCTAACTAAAGGAGATGACAACACTAAATTTTCCCATTGACATGTTTTGGCTAGATGGGCTAAAAACACTATTTGGAACATTAAGGATCAAAATGGGGTGGATTGTTCCGATTTTGCTACTATTTCTAAGTTTGTTGCTTTTCACTATAAATCCATCTATACTGAACTTCCTCAAGAAAATATTAGAGATACCATGGTGGTGGCCACTTTCTTTGATGGATGGGTCAATAAACAACAAAATCAAGCTCTGCCCAATCACTGTGACTGAACTTCATAAAAACCTTCACACCTTTCAAATGGGAAAAGCCCCTAGACCTAATGGATAGACGATTGAGTTCTGCATTGGTCTATGGGACCACATTTCAAATGGCATCCTTCTTGTAGCTGAGGAATCTTAATGATCTGGCAAAATTCATGCACCCTTTTCTTCTAATTTCATTGCTAATATTCCAAAGGATGACAATTTTCCACCTTTGAGCACTTTTGACCCATCTCTTAGAGTAATTTTATATACAAGATCATCTCTAAGATCATTTCTTCCCATCTTAGATTGATCTTATCCACACATATCTCTCCTGAACAATTTGGCTTTCTAGACAATAGGCTCATTCATGGTGTTATTGGCATTGCCCAGGAGGCATCACATACTATCAAAACCAAAGCTCATTATGCTTTCTTGATCAAAATCAACCTCTCCAAATCTTTTGACTGCACAAATTGGCTCTATCTTAGGCTTATTCTCACTTAGGTCAGTTTTGACCCACATTTAATAAATTGGGATGAGGATTGCTACCAATCTACCTATTTTGTAATTTTGATAAATGGCTATGCTTCCTCTTTTTGTCCCCCTCTCGTGGGATCCAATAAGGTTGCCCACTATCCCCTCTATTAATGTTAATTATTTTTGAGGCTCTGAGTCGGCACATAACCCATGAATGATTTGTTGGTAACATCATAGGTGTAAATATTACTTTGGACACTTACCTCACACACATTTTATTTGTTGATGGTATTCTCACCTTTGACAGTGGTACCCTTTCAAAAGCTAAGTGCTTGGATCATATCCTCAAACTCTTCATGCTACTACTGAGATGGATATCAATTTGTAAAAATTTGCTTTGTATTTCTACCATATTACCATGACTACACAGAATCTCATCCAAACTATGTTGCACTTTCCCATCCATGATTATGATGAGTGCATAAAATACTTGGCTTATTTCTCAAGTCAATTTACTAATGCTTCAAAGATTTACTATGGCTTGTTGATAAGTTAAAATTATGCATTTCTCTCGAACATAACCATTGGATTTCAATGGTAGGTAGAATAACTTTGATAAAAAACACTATAGAGGCAATCCTTATCTACTAGATGTTCCTTGCCTTACTTCCCCGCTTGATAATTAGCAATATTAGTCAATTATGTCGGTATTTTATCTGGCAAGCAACAAAGAAAAAAATGCATGCCACTAATTAAATGGAGCTTTATATCACAACCAAAGTTAGAAGGTGGTTAAGGCATAAAAGACCTAAATTTGTTCTCTAAGGCACTAGATGCAAAAGGAGCATGGAACTTTATAAAAAAATAGGGTCTACGGTAGGTGATTTTACACATGAAGTATATTCATCCACTCTCTACTATGGATTGGATTCAATTGAGTCCTAAGAGACATACTCAAGCTTCACTCTTTTGGAAAGCAATCATTTTGAGTTTTAACCTTATTGCTTCTTCCCAAACTTGGGAACTTGGGGACAGATCTACCATACACATTGGGAAGGATGCAGTCATTGTCATTCCAATTGAGCTTCTCTTCTCAGACTCTCTACAAGTCTCCATGCAACAAAAAATATCTTATCTCTTACAGATGCCTATGACTCTATCCTGTTGGGATGGTGACACTCTAAATGGAAATCTGTTGTAGATATTGGTCTTAATGTAATGAATGCCCCTCTATGGGAGAAGTACCGTGCATCCCTTATCTCTAGTTTTGTTGTCCTCATTGACACTATGGATAAATTATGTTGAGTTGCTAATGCCAATGGTGGCACATACCCTGTAAAATTGAGATATTATGTACTCAGGGCTCTATGTCATGCAAAACATAATATTTGGTGGTGGAAAGGCTTATGGCGCTTGCATACTCCCCCAAATAAAAAGGTTCACATTTAGATCGCACTTCATAATAGGTTATTGACCTAGGAAAATTTGATGCATAGGGGATGGATCGATCTGAGTTACTGCTCCATTTACCATGAAAGAATGGAATCGGTTGATCATATTTTCCTTTTTTCTAGTTTCTATAGAACTATTTGGGATGCAGCCACATCTCCTAATGACTATCTAAAGTGGGAGGGAAAAATATGACCGAGGCTTGGAACCTATGGCATGCACATGGGGGTCTCTCAGACTTATACAAATCACTACCTTTACATCTCTGCTAGAATATTTGGGTCACAAGAAATGATGCTATATTAAAAAACACTCAGCCTTTTTCCACATTGATGCTTTATTAATGAATTCCTCTTTGATGTATTTGATCTTCAATCATGTCTCCAAATGTAGTCTCATCTTGATGCTCCATGTGGAATCTTCAAATCCATATTGCTTTTGTGATGGTGCATCACATGGCAATCCTGGACTTAGTGGTGTAGGGGGAATTACTTTATCGAAAACTAGATGATCACTTTCTAACTCAGAACAATGCATCAATCCAATAATTTTTTAGAGTTACAAGCTATTATTTCTGATCTCTCCATTGTTGGGGGTTTTGGAATCATTTATTTAATGGTGTACATTGATTTCAAGTTGGCATGTGATTGGCTAAATGGTCATAATCATTATAGACATATCATTTTATCTCACCTTGATAATAAAGCTTTGGAGCTTGCTTTGCACTTACAATTCATCGCCTTCATCCACATATTCAGGGAACATAACTCCATAGCGGAAGAGATGGAAAAGGTAATATGTGACCTTAAGGTAGGTAAGGTACACATGAAGGTAATAAATAATAATGGAACGTACACTCAAAGGGAGCTACCCCTCAACTAATATATTTTGACTGAACAAGACCAACATACTTGGGTATATTTTGAGTATATTTTGAATACACCAATTAAGGATTATGCCAAGTCGAGGCTTATTGGCTTCCCTAAAAACACTATAAACACTTTTGTTAACTCAATTATTTGAGTTTCATTCTCAACTTTTGATTGCCATTTAGAGGCATATACTAATTGTATCTTTTTCAAAATATTGGAAATAAAGATATTGACATTTTTCTTTTGAATGTGTGTGTGTGTGTGTACACACACGCGCACACGCGCCCCCTTCCCTCTCCCCCCTCCCCCGCCCACACACACACACACACACACACACACACATATCTATGTATATATTTGCATACATATTTTAGATAAATCCATGTAAAATACACTAATAGATATCATTCTCGAAGTAAGTCAAAATGCATGCTAGGTGCTTTGAGAATGATATATATCGGTGTATTTTATATAGATTTATCTAAGATATGTATGCTAGTATAATTATAATTTCAAATTTGATATATATATATATATATATATATATATATATATATATATAAGGATGGATGTAATTTTTTGTTTTGGTGAAGTGGAGTTTTGTAAAGTAAAAGAATATATATTTATAATTATATTCCTCCCTGATGATGATGATGATGATGATAAATTTAAAATTATTATTATTATTTATTCTGTATTTATTCTTTTAGTTTTTGCCATAAATTTAATCTAATTCCCTTTTATGCATAAATGTTGGATTGCGTTCTAATTTTTGTGACACATTCTTATTAACAACAGTTGTCAATTGTATATCAAATTTTGAATTCCATAAAAAAAAGTACACACTTTTTAAGTCATCAACCTTTGTACAAACATTTAAAATGAAGAATATATGTACATTCTGAATAAAGAATGACTTACTAGCTTTTGTAAAGAACATATATCTAACAAAGAACTTAACCATAGAAAACACTTCTACATACTTAGGCACATTGTGAAAACTTCAATGATAAGAGTATAGATAAGGCAAATTTGATTTGACACTCGAATGACTATAAAATTTTATTTTGAATTAACTGAAAATGATATCTGCCATTAAAAACGTAGGGTTAATTGACTAAGTCCCATTATATTTTATTTCAAATTTGCATTTAAAGTTGGGGGACCTATTTCCTTATTTTAGGAATTCAATTTCCGTTTCTGGGACCTGAATCATATTTCCAAAATTTTAAAATCAAATATAGTTATGAAATCAATTCCATTCCTCACAATTCACTCAAACTTGCGGCGACAATCATGCATTTTGAGTCAAAGAAATCTAGTTTGATGGTGACATGATAAAAAGATCTAGTTTGATGTTGACATGATAGAAAGATCTAAGTCAAAATTTTGACATGTCATTACGTAAGAGGTTTAACTGAGTGATAAACAAGGGGTGGCAGGGGTTAAATTTGACAATCATCCTTACCCGTCAAGAAAAATTTTTGTGACGGTTTTTAAGATAATGTCACCTTGCACATCACGTTCATTTATCATTTTTGACTTTCATAATTTTATATAGAAATTAATTAAACTTATTGTTCATGTGATCCCTTATACAATAAAAAAGGGCGTATAACGGTTAAAACCCAGGTCTAAACACAAGTTAAAAGGATTATTGCATTGCTTGAAACATACTTTGTCCACATTGCTGCAAGAAGATAGAACCCTCTTGTAATGAGCTACTTTCGGAGGCACAACTTCCTCAGCTGCACACAACACTGCAGCTGCTGCTATGGCAGAAGGCTTGTACTCCACCAAATCTGCCTCTACAAACACATTACAGGGAATTATATGAGATCAGTTTTAAATTCAAATTTAACCCAAATTGTTGTGTGTCTATAATAGCTCTCAAACTATATCTAGATTTTGCCATGAGTGTTACTGTGCCTCTATTCAGTTTAAACTTCAAATTTTGTTTGATTGCCTTTGCATAAGATTTCGATGTTTAAATCGATTGCAACTGGTGGTAAGTTGAAATGTATCATAGACTAGATGGGAGTTGTGTTATGAAAGAGAACAATGTGAGACCAGATGGGATTTGTGTTATAAAAGACAACAATATGAGACTTTCATTACAAAACAAAGTAATGCTGCACTTATATTACAAAATAGACCAATGTGAAAGGATTTGGGATACCTTTGACAGTGCTGAGAATGAGCTCAACAACCCTCCCTATCAGAGCTCGAGGAGGGGAATTATTGCTTTCACTGGCATAGGAGGCAAAATAATCCACGAAGGAAAATGGTGTAACATAACGCATTCTCCATTGCAGTGTGGTCAAGATCAGAAGCTCCATTCTTTGAATGGTATGAGCATCAAATATGAATCTTGCATCCTCCCCCTGTATATCAACAAAAACATCATATCAGATCACCACTGTGTCTGTTGTAAAATACATTCAATAAAGTCAAAACTCATTACTGCAATGGACCCAGGACATGTATGCATGGTTTATACACACTGAAATCTAATTAACTGACCCCATCAGACCATCCATAGGAAACATCAAAGTAAACCACTAAGGCATCAAACCTCAAAACAGAAAAAAATCCATAAATTTCAAAAGAGGACTTACTACAACCCCCCCCACACACAGAAATTTATATCCCTCAAAAGTAGTACCAACCAAAATCACAAAACCAAAACCCCAAACTAGTGAAAGCCCAAATTTCAAACCCAATTCAGATTACTACCCAAAATTACAAACCTAGAACCCCAAAACCAGTACAAGCCAAAACAATAACCCAATAACCACTAAAATTACAAAACCCAAAACCCCAAAAAGTTAGTACGAGCCAAAATTTCAAAGCCAAATAACATTAATAGTCAAAACCACTAACCACAAAAATTGAGGTAGTGAGAGCCAAAATTCCAAAACCCAATTCAAATTACTACCCAAAACTCCAAACGTAGTACAAGCCAAAAATTTAAACCTAAACCAGCGAAATAACATTACAGGCAAAATTACAAACCCAAAACCCTGATAAATAATAGGATGCAGGACCTCAAACGCAAATAACATTACTAATGACACACCCAAAGACCCAGAGAAGCCAAAATTTAAAACCCAATCCAACCCAATAACATTAACCCCAGAAGCAGTACCAACCAAAATCACAAGCCCAAAACAGCAAAATCCGTAGCAAACAATTCAAACCAGAATACCTGCACTGCATGAGGTGGGCGGATCTCTCTGAAGGTCCTTCAATTCCTTTAGTATGCATTTGGAAGCCATTCAAGCAATTTTGATTCTCAGTGATCCCCACAAGCTCCCCAAAAGTCACCTCACCACAGCACTACGAGGCCTTCACAACCCTTTAATATAAAAAGCGAATAAATTGGGAATGAGACGACTGATTTTAGGTTTGTCCCAAACCAATGCAATCAATCCCTTATAAGAGGATAACAGTTGGACAATAATGTGGCACTGGCGCATTTGATTAAGACTTAAAATATTAATTTGCCTTGTTGTTCTAGGCTGCTAGTGTCACGGCGCGTGAAGTGACAACCTATAATGCATTTGGACTTGATGTCTTAGCCTAATCTTAGACTGTTATTAATAATTTAAAAATGGTCAATTTTTTATATTGAACGTCAAAATGACAGGGTAAATAATTTTTTGCCCATTGACTGATACGGCCAAAAATTTAATCTCAATGTATTTTACGTGTAAAAACATCAAAAACATTTAAACGCCTACCAAATTTAACCCCTGAGGGGTGGTGAGTAGTAGGTGTGAGAGAAATTTTGGAAGATGTTAATAAAAAATAATCGACATTAAATTTGTTGTGAAATTGGGTTGATTCAAAATTATGAAGTTTATTCTCAAAATTATATTATAAATTAAATTTGATGTTTATTTGATTGTTATGGGGTGATTTTTCTTTTTTTTCAATGAAAGTGATTGAAAAATTATAATAACTAGAATATACAGTAGAATTTAGGGATCATTTTTGTAAGAAAAATATTTTCGAGTTTCATAATTACAAAAAAATTGTGAAGAAAATGATGAACTAATTAATCAATGTAGAACCCAAAAAACTATGAAAAAGTCCAAACTAAGCACCTCAAAACTAATATTTATCCTTTTTTTTGTGTGTATGCATCAATAGGCAGCATTCACATGGAATCATTGAATTACATAAAAGGTCAGCGTTTAAGACCATATTTCGGAAATAAATATATAGCATATTACAATGACGAGTAAGCCTACATCTAAATCAGTGAGTTCCTTTGGCTAAGAAACTATAAGTAAGGGGCATCCACACTCTCAAAATCACCCAAGACATGACTCTGACCTTAACCGCTTGACTCTACATATCAAGTACCTAGAAAAATTTGTACATTGATAAATGGATATAAACAACCATCATCCTCCCTAAATGAAATGTAAGTTTACAAATATGAATCTTATATTTGACCAACGTGTAAATTGACGAAGAGACACCATCCCTCCTTCACGTGGGGTCCTTTTAAAGCTTTACACGTGCAAGTGCAATTTGTCCGGTTTGACATATTATTATAAATTATTTTTATAAATGCGAGGTGAGTATATCAATCGGTAAGGAAAGGGGATTAATTCTTAGATAGAATTTAATAGTTGTAATTGTAATTGCAATTCTTATCATAATATATATATATATATATATTTTTTTTTTCAAATTATTGTTTTAGGCAGTGATTTTTAGTTAAGAGTTAAGGATTGAGGGCTATCTATTCTGTTAAAAATAATAATATCATTTTCATACAAATTAATATCATTTTGATAAAAATGAATATATTTTTGAAAATGTTATATTTTTTGGTAATATTTTAAAGATGCCAATATTTTTAAAATATTAATTTCATTAAATATTTTGAGTCCCCAAAATTCACTTTTATACATTTGATTGTAAGTTATACAAGACAAAATATATAACATTCGAGGTTATTTAATTTTGTAACTAGTCCACTTAAATTTTATTATGTCCTATCCTATTCAAAATTTAAATATTTGGCTCCAATAAATGACTCCACCAACCTCTATTTATTGGTTGCACTTATAAAATTGAATGCAAATACAAAATCTAAGCCTTGTCATTCAAATTCAATTCAAAATTCAAAATTTAAATCATCTTGTTGAGATACAATCTATAAATCAAAAAAGTTGTAGAGCAACAAATGTTTGATTTGCAGAGAGCATCAAATTCGAATTAAACTGGAAGTAGACTTCAACATTCAAACAACCTTAAATTATTTAGAAGATTGCATTCTAGGTAAGAAGTCTACAATTTTTCACTAGCATGACATTAAATGTTAATTATTTTCTATCAAATCAAAACATTTTATGAATTCAAGTTGAAGTGTTATTTATTTGCATTTATCAACATCTCAAATACAGATTGACATAACTATTGTTGATATGTTTTCCATTCACTTTGTTGTGTTATTTATATCTGTGACACATTTTTATATGCCTGCGTCTATCTTTCCATGGCTTCTACAAGCACCTATAAATGTTCCCACACAGGTATATTTTTTTTGGATAGAAAGGATTTGAACTTGGTATGGAAGACTAAACATTTATTTCTATACAAAGAAATGCATGTTTGGATGGAAAGGGATTTGACTTGGGATGGAAGACTTAATATATTCACCAACAAACATATCTCTCTACCTATTCATGTACCTCATCCTCCTAAATGGCCATGGTATCTACCTAAAAATTATCGAGCATGTAGCATTTCACATAGGAATTTATATCAGTAGAATGGAGGGATGAAAAGAAAATGTTATTGTGCCTTATATGTTCAAGGTTTTTTTTATGTGCCTTCTCATCTAACTAAACATGTAGTGGTACGTTAATGGAGTGATGAGTCTTTACACATAAATATGTTGCCTGTAACTGAACCCACAGTTGTATTTTTTTCTTTTCACATATTTGTTATTGTTAGTGTGCCTTCTATGCTTATGGTGGTGTTTTTGTGTGCCTTCACATTGGATTCAACATTTACTGGTAAGTTCATGGTAGTTATCAAGGTATTGATTCACATAAAAGTAAATGTTGTTATTTTTGCATCAACCCATATAATTTTATGAATTATGTGGCCATGTTGGAAGATGCTTGTGTAATATGCAAGGAAGTGCCGTGTTGGAAGATGATAGTGTCCTTAATACGCAATGACCATTTTCAAAGACCCATGCGGCCTTTTTTCCATTAATTTGGCATGTAAATACCACCTTGCACATCATATTCAAACTATTCGCAATGTTGGCAAGAGGGATGAAACATTACCCACTGTTGAACCCACAACATCAACATGTTTTCATTCATATCTAAATATTTTTTGGTATTTTAATGGAAGCCTTGGAGGTTTTTTGAATTCATGTCGTTGTGTGCTTTATCTCTATGTTGCATGTTTATTTCTATGCACAACATGGTGTTAGAATACTGAACAATCATTGGTATGTGGATGGAAGCCTTAAACATTTTCATTCACTATAATGAGCATTAAAAGTCACCTATAATAATGGATAGCCTTTACAAACTCATTTACGTGGTGTATTTCAATGCTCCTTATAGTCAACAGCCATATGTTCTCACCATTAAATTATTTTTTGAATTCATGTTGCTATGTGCTTTATATCGGTGATGCATTACTGCTTCCCTACATTAACATTAGAGGGATGAAATGTTACCTGCCTTGAACAACCTGTAACCATTTAATACATCATTGAAAAATTACAACTATGTGGATGGAAGCCCTAGTAGCTTTCATTCACATACGAGTAACTGTTATTATTTTTTATCAAAATTTATACTTTCATTTCCATTCCAATAAATTTTGACTTAGATGTATTAAATTAAACTCTTTTATAAATTCTTATTGTTGTGTTATTTATATGTTCCTATCAATTAATATTATTGTGTTATTCATTCATATTTTCAAAATTAAAAATATTATTTATCATGTGTTGTTGATAAATTATTGAAATATTTCTACTATATGGATGGAAGTCCTAAAAGTTTTCATTCACAAACGAATAAATGTTATTGTTTTTGTATTGAAATTTAGACTTTTATGAATTAATGTTTCTATGTTTTTTTATATCTACAACACATTTATATTTCCCTACTTACAACATTTATATTATATAATTATTTGACAACTAAGGCCAAGGTTCGTTACTCCCTCCTTCAACCAATTTGGTCAACTCACTTGAGAATGCATACTTAAACCAATATGTATAAAAGTTTGACCAATAATAATTTTCAAACAAACACATGAGATTATCATTGGCTTGAAATTTTGTGAAACCATAACGTGAAAATAATATGGGTCATTAGTATAAAATGAAGGGCCATGTTGAAATAAGTGTGTCTCCACAAGACTAAAAATTTATTGGTATGTGGATGGAAGCCATGAAGGTTTAGATTTGTATACTAATAAATTTTAATGTCTTTCTATCAAAATTAATAATTTCATTAACATACAAGTAAACGTTGAGTCAAATATATCAAACAAAATCCTTCTATCAGATCATGTTGTTGTGATTTTCATATGTTGTTGTGAATTCATATTGATGCATTATTCATTCACATTTTCAACATTACAAATATTTTTTCCCATAGCCATTTTTGATATGTTTTCCATTTTATTGTCAATTACTTATATAATTTGCTAAATATTTTAGTTCAACATGAGAATTGCGAATAAGAAGACATAATATATTAGAAGATAACCACGTGCAATAATGAAGAGTAAAAAATTCAAATTTATTAAATTTGTTGATGAAGAGGTTATCAAAGATGAGCAACCCATTACAAAATAATTAGAGAATGAAGCTATTACAAACGAACCCCCTTTCAACAAGAAATGTCAAAAATGATAAAGTCACTACCATGGAATGGACCAAAAGCAAATTTCAGGACAATGACAAGGAGCTCAATGAAGTGGAAGGGAAAATCAAATCCTGACTAGAAACTTTCCATATCAATGATTTCAGAGCTGATACATTGAGATTGACTCATTAAAACAAGAGAAGCTAGACTATTTGATTGGCAATAAGTAAAATGGTACATGAAAAGTAGAGTAAATTGGCTAACTAAAGGAGATGAAAATACTAAATTTTCCCATTGACATGTTTTGGCTAGATGGGCTAAAAACACTATTTGGAACATTAAGGATCAAAATGAGGTGGATTTTTTTAAATTTAATACTATTTCTAAGGTTGTTATTTTTCACTATAAATCCATTTATATTGAACTTCATCGAGAAAATATTAGAGATACCATGGTAGTGGCCACTTTGTTTAATGGATGGGTCAACAAACAACAAAATCAAGCTCTGCTCGATCACTATGATAGAACTTCATAAAACCCTTCACAACTTTCAAATGGGAAAGGCCCCTAGACCCGATGGGTAAAGGATTGAGTTCTACATTGGTCTATGGGACAACATTTCAAATGGCATCCTTCTTGCGGTTGAGGACTATTAATGCTCTGGCAAAATTCATGCACCCTTTTCTTCTAATTTCATTGCTAATATTCCAAAGGATGACAATTTTCTACCTTTGAACACTTTTGGCCCATCTCTTTGTGTAATTGTATATACAAGATCATCTCTAAGATCATTACTGCCCATCTTAGATTGATCTTATCGATGCATATCTCTCCTAAACAATTTGGCTTTCTAGACAATATAATCATTCAAGGTGTTATTGGCACAACCTAGGAGGCGTTACATACTATCAACCCAAAGCTCATTCTGTTTTCTTGCTCAAAAGTGACCTCTCCAAATATTTTGACTACACAAATTGGCTCTATCTTAGGCTTATTCTCACTCAGGTTAGTTTTGATCCACATTTAATAAATTGGGTCGAGGATTGCTACCAATCTACCTCTTTTGAAATTCTAATAAATTATGTTGGGTTGCTAATGCCAATGGTGGCACATACTCTGTAAAACTGGGATATTATGCACTCGGGCCTCTATGTCATGTAGAACATATTATTTGGTGGTGGAAAGGCTTATGGCACTTGCATGCTCCCCCCAAGATAAAGGTTCACATTTAGATCATACTTCATAATAGGTTATTGACCTGGGAAAATTTGATGCACATGAGATAGATCGATCCAATTTACTGCTTACTTTACCGTGAAAGCATGGAATAGGTTGATCATATTTTTCTTTTTTCTATTTTCTCTAGAACTATTTGGGATGCAACCACATCTCTTAATGACTATCCAAAGTGGGAGGGAAAAAATATGATCGAGGCTTGGAACCTATGGCATGCACATGGGGGTCTCTCAGACTTCTACAAGTCATTGCCTTTACATCTCTATTGGAATATTTAGCTCACAAGAATGATGCTATATTACAAAACACTCAACCTTCTCCCACATCAATGCTTTATAAATTTAGTTCCTCTTTGATGTATTTGCCCCACAATCATGTCTCCAAATGTAGTCTCATCTTGATGCTCCATATGGATTCTTCAAATCCATATTACTTTTGTGATGGTGCATCACATGGCAATACTAGACTTAGTGGTGTAGGGGGAATTATTTTATCCAAAACTAGGTGATCACTTTCCAACTCAGAACAAGGCATCAATCCAATAAATTTTTAGAGTTACAAGCTATTATTTATGATCTCTCCATTGTTGGGGGTTTTGGAATCACTTATTTAACGGTGTACACTAATTGCAAGTTGGCATGTGATTGGCTTAATAGTCATACTCATTATAAACATATCATTTTATCTCACCTCAATAATAGAGCTTTAGAGCTTACTTTGCACTTATAATTCATCGCCTTCATCCACATATTTAGGGAACCTAACTCCAGAGTGGAAGAGATGGCAAAGGTAATATGTGACCTTGAGGTAGGTAAAGTACACATAAAGGTAATAAATAATAATGGAACATATACTCAAAGGGAACTACCCCTCAACTAATATATTTTGATTGAACAAGACCAACATACTTGGGTCTATTTTGAGTATATTTTGAATACACCAATTAAAGATTATGCCAGGTTGAGGCTTATTGTCTTCCCTAGAAACACTATAAACACTTTTGTTAACTCAACTATTTGAGTTTGATTCTCAAATTTTGATTACCATCTAGAGGCATATACTAGTTGTATCTTTTTCAAAATATCAGAAATAAAGATATCGACATTTTTTTTTTTGAATATATATGTGTTTATGTATGTATGCACATACGCATGCACACACACACACATACATATACAATATACATACATATATACATACATACATACATACATACATACATACATACATGTGTACATATGCATATGCATACATATATATGTATGTATGTACACACACACACAAGGAGAGATGTAATTTTTAGTTTTAGTAAGGTAGGGTTTTGTAAAGTGAAAGAATGTATGTTCATAATTATATCCCTCTCCAGTGATTATTATTATTATTATTATTATTATTATTATTATTATTATTATTATTATTATTATTATTATTATTATTATTATTATTACGTTGGAGGTGTTCTTATTGGGGTACCAACCCCAAAGATTCATCTCATGGTTTTGGCGATTCCTTTTTGATTCGATTGACACGTGAAAAAAATGGGTAGGAGGTGGTATGTCTTTCAAGACAAAAACGGACCCCACATCTCGACTATATTTTATGTGGTTTATTCATGGTGGACTATCCTCAGAATAGAACATGGCCTTGGCTAGCAGTCTGGAAGATAGTGAGCAAGTATATGTTTGGGCATTAATGGAGGCAAAGTAGTAATATTGTTAGGCAGGCATGGCTATTACATAAACTTCATTAAATTTGGCAACTCCTCTATTAAAACACATGAGGTATCCTTGAGAAAGGCTTTTTGTTGTGACGATTAGGGCACCCTAACGTTTCTATGTATAAACTATATCCCTCTCAAGCAAAACAATCTAGGGTAGAGTCCTTATGTAAATGCAATGCTTATATAGAGGATGCCCATATTTGATAAATTTAACCAGATTATTTTCAACTATTATTATATTTGAATAGAATGGTTTGCATCGATACCATTTGTAATTTAAAAAATACTCCTACAAAACTCTTTCAGGGTTAAATGACATAATGGCCAGTGTTAAATGACAAATAGGTATTAGACTAAATTGATTATTTAAAAATAGTTTGCATGACACCTTACCAGTACTACTTAACTCATGTCTAAGGTAAAATAAATCAGATCTTAATTGTTTAAGAATAACTCATATACAAATGATTTTGATATCTTTATTGGTCATCTATTTCACCGAATAAACAAAGGAATTAGTTTACATGCATAATCACAATAATAGATTCACCAAGGTTAAAACATCAAAGCTCCCATTGATGAAATTAAAGCTTCTAATGGAGTCATAAATGGATATGCTTGCACATTTAAACTGTATGTTCCAAATTTTCTTCACTAATAATCCTATTAAAATTATCATGAAGGTGATACTTGCTTCGACACTTAGTAGTTGAGGAAATATAACTACAAGCACTTATGTAGATAACATTATCATCAAGGTCTGGTAACTTTCAAGGCAAAAATAATTTCTATAGAGAGTCCTTATGGGATGGTCATCTACAAGAGATCGATTTCCTCTCAGTAGCGAAGGTGCCAAGCCAAAGAAAGGTGAGGGCTCTATTAAAACACACTTATTGGTTTCATTTAAGATAACATAAACATGTTAACTACATGGCTTAGTTGGTACAACTCAACAAATGTTTATGGTGTGGCATTTTGGAATTAACCTATTTCTACAAAGTTATGCCCAACAAAAGTTACTATTCCTCTTTTCTTAATTAACTATTTTTGCCAATTAGGTTTTTTTCCACAATTTTGATGTTTGAAAATTTAAATCTATATTAGAATATATAATATAAAATATAATATTTATATATATTATAAAATTCAATATTTATATATATTATATAATAATGTAATAGTCATATATATAACAGTTTTAGATAGGGCCTTTTAAAATGTAAACTTTAATATATGTCACCTTTCTAAAAATTTATTAATAAAATATTTGTTTACGAATCATGCCAATGGGTAGGCTATAGAATTCTCAACACATGTGCCAAGGGCTATGACATTTGGGTTGTTCAAATTCTTCAAACTACTTTATTGCACCAAAGTCAAATGATGATTGGAAAGAAAGTTCAATAACAACATCAATCATGAAATATTAGTACATGAATCTGATCCTTCCAAAATAATTGCAAACATTGTGCGTAAAATTAAAATGTAGGCAATAAGTGCAAAGGGAAGATTACTAACCAGTCCAAGGATCTATGTTTTCAATATAACTAGATATGTGAAAACTTAAATGTTAAGTCTTGACTATCCTAACATAAAAACATTATGGCCAGGTGTCTATTATCTTTGACCTATTTAAGAGATGCTAGGTTGGTTGTTCCATCATCCTATCTTGCGCCTAATGAAGGATCATGGGTAGTGATCTGAAATGTCAAGGTCAAAAAACTATTGCATAATTATTCCCAAAATCAAGCTTCATTTGTATGGACTGTGAAAGCATAAAATATGGAGGTTTTAAATAGTTTAAACAATCATAATTTTAATCTAATTACATTTAGATGTGTCTAAATTAACATGGGTACATTCTCTATGTTTTTAGAGGAGACATTAAATATCTGACCCCTATTTTCCATTAAGATGACCCATGTTTGAATCATATATTGGATCATTGAAATAGTTCTATGGAAGTTACTGATTATATTGATAGAAGTGACATGTCATTAAAATATGCAAGTGTATGTCCCTGGTGTTCTTCTAGTCCATCCCCTAAAATGCCTTGCCATTGCTTGTCACCATCATCACCCAACTCACTTTGAAATATTTCACTATTTTCATGCTCAATAATAATGTATTTGGATGCCAAAATAAGTTTGTGTAAATTAATTGTGGGGGCAAACTAATTGGGATCTAAATTGCCATGTAATGTTTTAGGCTACGATGGCTTGCACTCTTCATGGAAAGAGATAGCATGTTTGCCCAATCACTATGCTAAAACTATAACTCCCTTGGTTTCAATGAGGGGACATTTATATTGGTTGGTTGAATAGCCCAACTTGTTGGGTTCAAGCCAACTATAGCTGATCAGGTTTTGTCTTGGTGATACAATGGCACTAGAAAAATTGAAATAAGAGAAATTTGGAATTTTGGGTTTGGAATTTGGATAAAAAATTGAAGTGGACATGGGTACATACAATCGATATCAAGATCGAAGTTGTGAATGCTCTAACCATTTGTATCATCTAGGGTGATCAAACATGGTGTGATGTGGTTGACAAAAATTATTGCATACTATATTTAAGTACAATCTGTGTTAACAACAATCAACATTCTAATTCCAAACCTTCATGCAAAATGGGGACATGTCATTAAACTTTGCAAGTGTATGTTCCCAGATTTATTTGAGTCCATCACCATAAATGCCTTACCATGGATTTTCACCATCATTGCTCAACTCACCTTGAAATATTTCACTATTTTCATGCTTTGTAAGAATGTATTTAGATGTCAAAATAAGTTTATGTAAATTAATAATGGGGGTAGACCAATCGGGATCTGAATCACCATGTAATGCTTTAGTCTAGGATGGTTTGCATTCTTCGTGGAAAGAGATAGCCTCTTTTCCCAATGCAACATCCTAGGGACCTACCTAGGATGTTGTCAGGTCTCACCTCTGTGGAGACCTCTAAGGGCCTACAATGTTGCATCAACTTCTTTCCCACCTAGCTGTAGGTGTCTTTATGATTCACTGCGGATGGAATTCTATGGTGGAGAGTGTGACTCTGGGATTTCCATTGATGATGTGACCCATATACGTTGATCAAAATTACATTATGTGTATTTCTATACGGCTTTTGGCAAAGGAGGAAACCTCACTGCTTCATTAGACGATGCCACCTCCTCTCTGCCCATGTGAGGTAATATGTCATAGTAAAAACACTTCCTCCTCCTTGATAGAACATGCCAGAGCATCCTCATTATCTTCATTAAGTCCACATAGATAAGACACCTTCCCAAATATTTCCTCCACCATAGGGGCAAAAGCATCACCTTCGCGAATCTATATGCTGCCATAGATGGAAAAGGTGGTCCTTCCCTCAGTCATGGATTGAACGAAAGCTTTTTTATCAAGTCGTCTAAAAACCTGAGAGTGAGATGGTTGTGACTTCATGATGGGATAGCTCTACAAAAGTTAAAAAAGGAAAAATACAATCATCAATGTGCCTGTTGTGAGGTTTTCCTTTGTTATTTCATATAATTTCCCATTTTAATGTTTAATACACTTGGCTATCTCAATGCAAAAAATGATGTGTTTGTGGACAATAATGTGTTGAGCTCTGTGTTGTTGCCGAGAGAGTGGAGAGGGTTTGAACAACAACCATGAGGATTACATGACAATTAGGTCTTCAAGGGACCATTATATGGACATGGATGGGGAAGGGGAGGATGAGATTGAAACTTATCCTATGAGCAGGAGAAGCAGAAGAGAGCCTAAAGAACCTCATAAATTGTTGCCTTCATGGAATGCTTGAGGTAGATTGGTTTTATATTATTTGTATACTCAACTTGAAATGTGATTCAACATTAGTATTTTGCACTAGGCACCAAGTTGTCTCACCAAACCATATCCTATTAAACAATCCCTTTTGACATTACTTAGACCTTTGGGCCAACTGCTAGTTTATTATGTTTCTATTGTTTGCAATAGATTTAGTGTAATCACATGTTGTGTGGAAATGTTAGATTGCACTTTAATTTTTGCAAAGCATTTTTAATAACATCAATTCTCAGTTATGCATCAAATTTTACATACCATGAAAAAAATTACATGCTTTTTTAGTCATCAACCACTATGCAACAAATTTGAAATGCAGTAAATATATATACACTTTAAACAAAGAATGTCTTACTAACTTTTGTAAAAAACATATATCTAATAAATAACTTTATTTTAAATTATTTTTATTAAATAGACATTATATCAAATAATCTCTATTTATATGTATTATTTTATAACAAAATAATTTTCTTAAAGTAAAATAGAGAGTATCTAAATCAACCTTATATATATATATATATGTGATAAGACGAAAATGAGCTCGAGCTTTGCCATATAAGACACTATGATATAATTATCTTCTATAAAAGTAATTGGGCACGTTGGGAAAGCCTCACTGATAAGAGGCCAGATAAGGCAGGTTTGATTTGACACTCGAATGACTTAAATTTTTTATTTTGGATCGACTGAACGTTGTATCTGCCATTAAAAACGTAGGTTTAATTGACTAAGTCCCATTATATTTTATTTCAATTTTACTCGATCCGGTCATTTCATAGTTAAATTGGGGGCATATTTCCTTATTTTAGGAATTCAATTCCGTTTCCGGGACCTGAATCATATTTCCTATTTTAAAATCAATATAGTTTTGAAATAAATTCCAATCCTCATAATTCACTCAAACTTGCGGCGACATTCACGCATTTTGAGTGAGAAGAAAATCTAGTTTGATGGTGACATGATAAAAAGATCTAAGTCAAAATTTTGACATGTCATTACGTAAGAGGTTTAATTGAGTGATAAGCAAGGGGTGACACGGGGCTGTTGGCGGGTAATTCTGTGAAATATTAATTAAAATAGTCGACATTAAATTTGATACGAATTTTGTAATTTTGTAATTCAAATTTTATGATCGTTTATATTTATGAGATGTAAGTTTTTGTAAATTATTATCTTATGAAATTGGGTCGATTTAAAATTATGAAGTTTAATTTCGAAATTATATTATATAATTAAATTTGATATTTATTTGATTGTCATGAGGTGTTTTTTTTTTTTTTTTGTTTAGTGAAAATGATTGAAAAATCATAACATCTAGTATATGTGATAGAGTTTTTTTTTCAAAAAAGATATTTTCGATCTCAACAATTACAAAAAAATTGTGAAAAAAACGTTGAACTAATTAATTAATGTGGAACCCAAAAACTATGAAACAAGCCCAAACTAAACACCTTAAAATTGATGTTTCTCATCTTTTTAAATATTCATATTTAAAATATTTAAATTAACAATATATATTAAGAGTGAAATATAAATTATAATAATAAAATAGGGACACCACTTCTTGTATTTAAATCTCTGCACAGTGTAAAAATATTAAAAATGATTTAAATTTGACGATTAACCTAACCTATCTGATTTTATTATTTTTATAACAATATCCTTTTAACTCTTTCCCCTTCAATCTAAACAAGTTTATCTTTAAATAAAAAAGAAAACATCAAAAATTAAACATATATTTTATTATAATCCACTTATTATCCTTAAATTTTTTTGACCTTGCATTGCCCTTTCTCTTTAATGGCCATTTCTAGTCTAACTGAAATGTAATAAGTGGGTAAACCAACACCATCACTCGCATGGGAGGAAGATGGAAGAAGTTTCCAAAAATAAATAAAATTTAAATTAGACTGGAAACCTTAAATTTGACCAACGTGCAAATTGAGAAAAGACATTAATTATTCTTCGACGGGTGTCCTTTCGAAGTTTTACAAGTCACCATAAATGGAAGACCCAAAAAACAGTTACTTGTTTGACAAGTCACTATAAATTATTTTTTGAAACACACGTGAGTATATCAATTCGAAGGAAAGGGGATTAATTATTGTGTAGGATTTCATAGTTGTCATTGTAGATGTGACTTTTTTTCTTTTGAAATAAATTCAATGGAAATTCAAGAGATGTTTCTTTATATTTATATATGGTATCGGAGATAAAGTTGTTGATGTTGACTTTAAAATGTTTGATCTCATAAAACTATTATATGAAACTCAGCTTGATAAAGGTGGGCAATTAGAAGGATTGGATCCCGATACCTCCCACATATAAAAGCAACACTCATATGTATGAATTAGTTTATCAAAGTTTCTTTTTATAATATATTAAAAATTATTTAATTATATAAAATTATATATATTTTCAATCCGATTTTAATTGAGACACTGTGACTCTACCCAGTGATTTTTATTGGGGCAAGCGGAGCCAAGACTAATTATTTGGGCGCTGTCGATGGGGCCCACACATATCAGACAACCTTAAAAATCAGGGAGCAAGACTCGACCTTGAGATTTATATGGGACGAACCCAAAACTCTTAGCCAACTACGCCCCTTGTGTGGGCCATTTACATAAAATAATATTAAAAATATAATTTTTTATATAAAATATTATATACATATTAAAAATAAATAAATATTGTAATTTATGTATATTATATACATACTAAAAAACGAATATGATATTCATAAAATAAATGTGATATTCATAAAATGAATATTATTTTCATAAAAATGAATATCTTTTTCAAAATTAAATGCATACATGATGGGCAAGTTCCCTAGACTCTCTCTTGCCATTTCTCCTTCTCAACCACAAGAAGATGACAAGGACACTATGGCCAATTTTAGATGGCAATGACTTGCCTAGCTCGGGTTGGGGTCCAAATAATATGGATCCTCTGTGTTCCGGCATTGTGCTAGCATCTTAATGTTTCCTTTAATGATGTTATGATGACTCATTCCTAGGTAGGGCCTGTTGTCCCCCAAAAATATCACTCATTTTTGGACAACATTTGAACTATTTTGGTCCAACAGACCAAAATCCTCTCTCCCCTCCTAAAAAATTATTCTAAGCATTCAAATTCTTCATTATTCAAGCTTTTTCAGAAATCTACGGACTCTGATGGCTTGAATCTACAGACTCTGCAGGCTTGAATCTACGGACTCATTTCTACGGACTCTACATGAGAGAAATAGGTTCAACACTTAGCCATTTTTTCTATCATGAAGAAACTACAAAAGCTACCACGTGTCATCTGCCGAGACACATTATGATTTGCTTCTCAAAGAAGCGGAACTTGCCACGTGTCCCTTATAAGATGAACGGAGAATGCCAAGTGTCAATATCCGCAGCTTCTTCCTTTCGTTTCGTAAAGACTGTGGCGGGCCCCAGGTAAGTTGCTAAGGTCAAACAGAACGTGACAAGTGTCATCATCCACATAAATCCAAGTGAGTCCACAGTGTTTCTAAAAGCTTAGCAGAAGCCGCCACGTGTCATTTTTTGCATGACTCTCAAAAGGCATCTAAAGCCTCTATAAGTTCAGCGAAAACTGCCACGTGTCATCTTTCATTTCATAGCAGATGATGCCACGTGTCACCTGTTGAGATCGACAAAAAATTGACTAAGGCAAAGCCACAGGCCAAAGTACCCTTGCGGAGGGCAGGCGAGGAGTAGATGGACCGTTGCAAAAACTCGAAGGATAGTTTCATGCTTGAACAACTCCTTGCAGAGGGCACAATTCTCTTTCGGAAAAGTTCTCGTGGCAAAATGGTTAAGGCAAAAATCCTTCAAACTTTTTGTTCGAAGGAATTCACCTAGGAAGATTTCCTTCAGACAAATTATTCAAAGGAAAAGTCCAAAGAAATAGAAAACCTGTCGAGGAAATAAAAGCCTGGATGCTGCCACGTGTCCCTCATCAAGTTACAGCAGAATGTGCCACGTGTCCCTTACAAAGAACAACAGAAGCTGCCACGTGTCGTCTACCGAGACACAGTTTCTAGTAACTTTCAAAGCAGCAGAACGTGCCATGTGTCCCTTACAACAAACAACAAAAGCTGCCACATGTCGTCTGTCGAGACACAGTTTCTAGTAACTTTCAAAGCAGTGAAACGTGCCACGTGTTACCTACAAAATTCACCAAAAGTCACACGTGTCAACATCTGCAGCTTCTTCCTTTTATTGAGTAAGGACTGTGGTGAGTCCCAGGTGAGTACTTAAACTCGAGTGTAATGCGGCACATGTCAACATCTACATAAATCCAAAAGAGTCCCAAATGTTTCCATAGTGTCTCTAGGAGCTCGGCAAAAAGTGCCACATGTCATCTTCCACGGGACTCTCAAAATGTATCCAAGTTGTAGCGGAACCCACCACGTGTCCTTTGTAAAGCCCAACGAAAGACACCACATGTCACTTGCTAACATTAGTGGAAAGCAACCTCAAGCAAAGAAAGAGGCAGTGACAGATGATTCCAAAGGAAGGTTCATTGGTTCAACGCGGTTGGTTCAACACGGTTGGTTCAAGCGGTCAAGTGAATGAACAGAACACAAGAAAGTGCTTGAACCATTGAACCATTGAACTTTGAACCAAAAAGGTTCAAAGGTTCAATCGGTCGATTCAAGCGATCAGTTCAAAGGAGTGCCCCAAAGCCTACAGGCCGAAGTACCCTTGCGGAGGGCAAGTGATGAGCAAAATGGACCATTCTCGAAGCCCAAATGATGAACCGATTGAACCTTGAACCAAAATGGTTCAAAGGTTCAACGTGGACGGTTCAAAGGAGTGCCCCAAAGCCGAAAGAACAAGTGCTTATGTGGAAGGTGGTGAACCAAAGGCAGGTGCCCATGCAGAGGGCATAGAACATTGGTTCAAAGACCAAGGAAATGATTGAACCAGGGAAGCGATTGAACCATTGACGTCCCTATAGACGTCAAATTTAAGATAATGAAATATCCATTGATTTTCAAATACGGCACAGATCTTATGAACAAATTCAGTGACCAGCTAAAGAGATAGCCCGAGAGCTCAAATCGCACAAATAGGGAAAAAACACAGCCAAAAGGAGGAATGATGAAGAAGGATCAGAAATATCCACGCATGGGATATGTTTCTAGAAGGTGAAGCAGTCCACCAGGTGGACATTGGAGAACATGAACATTCAATGGCATGACTCGTTTCTCTGCATTGAGAAAAGCAAATGGGCAACTACGCTTGATTCCAGCATATCTTTTTGATAGAATTTAAAATGTATTGAATGCAACATGATGTGTTATTGCTCCCAAGTCTTTCTTGGAGCACTATATATTGGACTCTTATTGTTTTAAGAGATCTTGGTCTGTAATCAGAAATGAAACTCTACCTAAATTGAAAGGCATTACTTAGACTTTGATCTCATATTATTGATCATATTTCGTTATTTGAATAAGAAAACAAGTGACATTTTAGACTTTGTGTTGGAATAACTTGGTTGTTGGGGAAATTGTTCTTATGTATGTTTCCTTAATACATTTTTTTTGTTCATTTGATTAAATAAATAGAATTAGTGAAAGTGATCAGGAAGGTACCCTGAAGCCAGTTGTGGAGAGACTTTATGCTGCCACAATTTTCTTTAGTTTGTCTATTTTTCTATTCCTGTGTAAAGGATCTTAAGATGACTTTGTGCCCTCATTATCCTTCATATTATGTTTTTGTGTAAAAGACCTTGGAACAACTTTGTGCCCTCATTGTCTTTCGTATTTCACTCTTTGGTAGTTGAGGTGGAGACTTTGTGCCTCATTTCATCCTGTCGTATTATTGCACCCTATTACAATCACTTATCATCACTCGAAAGATTTCTTGTCTGCTAAACAACACTTCTGAAAGAAGAGGAGTGTCATCTATCATTTCATCAGGATTTCTCCTTTGATTTATGAACATTATCTCTAAAAAAAGAGAGATGGATGGTTTATCCTACCCTTGAGTGTTATTTTCTATTTATATATATAGTATACAGCTCCTGCATATCTACAGGGAACCTCCCCTTGATGAGAGGAGAGATTTGTCCCCTTTTGATGTAGTAAACTTGCACATCTGGCCGACCAGTTTCCTTATGATGTGGTTGAAGAGACCTATTTTGCTCATCAGTTAGCTGATTGACAAAATATTCACCCAACAATTTTTGGAGACTCTATTGGGGAGAATGTGCAATCTGAAGCCCCAAGTTTCAGATTGAAGTAGTCCCTACCCTTATCCATTATAGACTCTGGCGACTCTTTTTTGTGTCTTACTCATTATCATTATAGCCTTACCATTTCCCTCCACCTCCATGTCAACTGGGATTAAATGCGCAGGTTGAAGCTTGAAGCTTCAAGCTAAAGCAATGCCAGTTCTTTCCCATTTTTGTTCTACAATCTGGCAGATCCAAAGTATATGCAAAGCCAAAGGGCTAAAAGTATTGTTGACCCTGTATTCGAGTTGGTACACCAAAGTAATTTTGATCAGTTTTCTTCACCATCTTGTCTCCAACGAACCAAGAGCTTTTCTCCTACTAAAGACAAGTCTCCATTACTAGACAAAGCGTCCATTTCCGCTATTAATAAAGCTTTATCAATACTTACCCCTATGAGATTTATTATCCCACCTTTCCATAGTCATACAATGGCAGTCCAAGGACCCTGGGGTAACTCTTTTGGCCCACTGAATCTAACTCCACCCCTACATGAGCTCCCACGCAGTTCAAGAAATTTTTTTCCTAAGTTCTATGGTGATGGGAAAGTTCACCCTGATGAACACATTGCAGCCTTCATCATAGCCTGCGGTGTGATAGGTGTGGAATTTGAGGATGTGGCAGTCAGGCTTTTTATAGAAACACTAGAAGGTGCTACTGCAGACTGGTTCTACCAACTACAGGCTCGGTCAATGACTGACTGGAACACCCTCAAAGCCAAGTTTGAAGCTAGATTCAAGCCAGTAGAAGATGCACATGCCCTACTGGCCCAACTCACACAAATGAAGAAGGAGCCTCATGAACCAATGAGAGATTTCATAGCCAAGTTCGACAAGTTGAGGAACAAGATTTTTGCAATTGCTTAGCCTACACCTGAAAATCTCAAATGTTTTTTCATCAACTCTCAGCTTCCCGAAGTTAGTTTTTTACTGAGACGTGCTGGCCAAATAAACCTTGTTGCAGCTCAAGATTAGGCCACTGAAGTGGAAGATGACCTTATCTTGGCAAGAAAGATAAGGAGAGATCCTAACAGAGGTAAATCTTCTTCATCTTTTGAATATCCATCTATAGGTACCACTGATCCAATGGTGTAAAAGCTGGCAAATGAGTTACTAGCTCTTAGGAAGCAAATGACGCAAGGGATATCTTCAGCGCCTTCGTACAGAGATATGCCAAGAAGGACATTCTCCAATCAGTCATACCAAGGCAATGCTACCAAAAATCAAGGACAACCAAATCATCTTCCTCCCCCACAGGGGAAACTTGCCATTGAAGCACCTCCAACCAATTCAACAGTTGGATATCTCGAAACAAAATCTGATTTTTCTTTTTAGCCTGAATTGAATCAAGAAAATGACACTGATCTCCTTGTAGAAGATCAAGAAGAGTCAGCCGGTGACTCCAACATCAGTTTTCTGAATTACCAAGATGAACCCAGTGGTAAAGGTGAAATAGTTGATGGATCATATGTTGTATTCACTTGATCCCAGAACCAATTAGCCCAGCAAGCTGATAAAGGAAAAATAAGGGAAATTTATTAGCTTGTAATCTTAATTGCCAAACGAGGAAATTCTCTGCCTTTCCAGCCAAAGGACCTAGTGAGTAATAAAAAGGTAAGTACATCAAGCATTCCTCCATCTCCAACTTCAATTCCACAGACCAGTCCTCCCCCTCCTAAAAACCAGAAAGATGAATTGCCTTCCCCTCTTTCTAGTCCATTTCAGTCATTTGACATAATCAATCATGTCAAGAAGACCAAAATTCAAATGTCTGAATTTAAATTCTTACAAGCTAATCCTGAGCAGTTGGACATGTTGGTGAAGTGTGTGAAGAATAAAGTCATTCCTGCAAGACAAGAGATTAAAAAAGTAACTCATGATCCCCCAAGGAACATTCCCATTCTAAAAAATCTTGTCATTACTCCTCCAGCTGCCCCTGGGAAAATAGAGCCTTTCTATGTTTCCCTGTTAATAAATGGTCACAAACTGAGCAATTACATCATAGACTCAGGTGCTTCAAACAATGTCATGCCTGCCAAAGTGGCAGAATCTCTAGGACTCACCCTGACCAAAACCTTTGGGAGATGTTTCTCCATGGAGAACAAACAAGTACCTCTGCTGGGACAAATCAAGGACGCCCAATTTGCGTTTACAACATTCCCAGACAAGAGAATCAAGATGACAGTCCTGGTGGCCAATGTTCCAGCCTCATATGACATTCTTTTAGGGTGAAATTTTTGCAAGGATGTTGGTGGAGAATTGAGCATAGACCTATCTGAAGCAAGGATCCCTGTTAAAGGCATCATATAGAGGTTGTTTCTTGAAAAGGAAGCAAAATATGTGGTCACTCAAACATCTGCACCTGAAGCTCAAATTCTATTTGAGTCTTCAGGCATGGGTAATTACTTTTTATCCACAGAAGAAGTTCATGAGGTGCTTGATGAAGTCCCTAAATGTGATCCAGGGTTTGACTCAGACCATACATCAGAAGAACTGATAGGTTTTAGTAGAGATGGAGAAGGATCTTCCCTCTCTAATGAAGAAAAATCTAAAGAAAAATCAGTGTCTGATGAGGTATGGATTCTGGAATTCTATGGCAGCTGCTCCTCTACCAGCTCAGGAGCTAGGATTGTGTTGATATCTCCTCAAAGAGATATTTTTCCTTACTCATATAAGTTATAGTTCAGCAATACCAACAACACAGCTGAGTACAAATCTCTATTGCTTGGATTGAAGGCTGCTAGAGATAAAGGCATCAAACTCCTTCATGCCAAAGGAGATGTTAAACTAGTGGTTTGTTAGGTAAAGAACTTGTATCAAACCAAAAATGAGAGATTGCACCATTATCGCAACCTAGTCTCAGATCAAATTGAAAGCTTTGATGCTTTCAACATCTCTGCCATATCTAGAGAAGTCAATGACCGAGCTGATGCACTCACTATTTCAGCAACTCTTTTAGTTCCTCACTCAGACTTCAAAGAAGATAAGTACACCATTGAACTATTTTTTTGACCATGTGTGCCTGATAATGTTGATCACTAGCAAGTATTCAATAGTGATCACCAAATCATTGCCTTCCTAGAATAAAAGGATAGCTTTGAACGACTGCACTTTGAAGGTAGTGAACCTCACAAGCTTGAACCAGCCCTTGAATCAAGTTCAAATGCAGGTGAAGAGTTCCTCCAACTTAAAGGGAATAAAATTCCAAAAGGCTTGGTTTTCCTTGAGAAATTGTTTGACAAGCACGACAGGTTCGTCAAACAGCAACAAATAGATTCAAACTCCTCCCAGGGGTTTGATCAGATAAATTTGGGTACCAAGGAAGGTACCAAGATGGTTAACATTGGTAAATGCTGCACTCCCAAAGAGAGGTTCAATTTTACTACTTTGCTCAGCCAATACATGGACATCTTAGCATACTCCTATGATGACCTAAAGTCTCTCAGGCCTAATGAAATTTGCCATGACATTCTTCTCAAGACTGACTTAGTACCTTACAAGCAAAAATCTAGGTAGTACAATTTGAAGATATCAGGTACTATTCTATTTGAGATACAGAAAATGTTGAATGCTAGGATAATTTTCCCAATCCATCATTCCACATGGATTGCCAACATAGTCCTTATGAGGAAGAAGAATGGTGAAATTTGCATTTATGTGGATTTAAAGAGTCTGAATCAGTCATCTTTGAAGGATAACTATCTTTTGCCAATCATGGATCAAGTGCTCCAGACAGTGACTGGTTTAGAGATGTTATCAATGCTAGACGGCTTCTCAAGATACAATCAAGTTGAAGTTGGTGAAGTAGACCAGCACAAGATGGTCTTCACCACACCTTAGAGTATGTTTGCATATAGAAGGATGTCTTTTGGCTTGATAAATGCTGGAGCCACCTTTCAGAGAGCAATGGACCTTGTTTCAAAGATGAGATGGGTAAGTTCATTGTAGTTTATCTTGATGACTTAACCATATTTTCTAAGCATCACCCAAATCATATACACCACTTGCAACAAGTGCTAGAGCACTGCCGCCAGAATGGTATTTCTTTGAACCCCAAGAAGTCAATTATTGGAGTAACAAAGGGGAAAATTTTTAAACACATTATGTCTGAAGAAGGCATAAAGATTGACTCAGACAGAGTCAAGTCTATCCAAGAGCTTACCTTGCCTACAAGTAAGACTAATGTTCACTCTTTCTTCGAAAAAATGAATTTCTTAAGAAGGTTCATCCAAGAGTTTGCTGAAAAGACTTGAAACATTATGAACATGATGAAGGGAAAGACCACTTTCAACTGGACTGAAGAAGGCAAGTCAGCATTTGAGGATATCAAGACTGCCATTGCCCATGCCCCAATTCTGGTTTGTCCAGACTACAACGAAGAATTCATCATATATAGTTATGCTTTCGAACACATGCTTTCAACGATTTTGGTTCAATAGAATAAATAAGGTATGGAATCTCCTATTTCTTTCATGAGCTGCCCTCTCAACGCTCATGAGTTGAAGTACTCGAACATGGAGAAGCATGCTTATGTAGTGGTGAAAGCAGTCAAGCATTTTCGCTTCTGCATCTTGAATTCTCACACTACTGCCTTAGTTCCTGATACCACGGTCAAATCTATACTAACTCAACAAGAGTTTGAGATGAAAAGAGGCAATTGGATTACAATATCTAGGAGTTTGATCTAGTCATCAAGTCAACAAAGCTGGTACAGGGAAAAGACCTATATTAATTAATTGTTGATAACAAACTAGTAGAAATAGAGCATGAAGAAGCAGAGGTGGAAGACACACCGACAGTCCTCTTTGTTGCCACCATGAATGAGTGGTATTTAGGTATTGATCATTTCTTTACTTATGGTGAGTGTCTTGCTCACCTATCTTACAAAGAAAGGAGGACTATCAATTTGAAAGCAGCCAATTTTGTCATTTGGGACAATGGCCTGTATAAGAGGAGCCTTGATGGAGTGTTCCTTCACTGTGTGGACAAGGAGCAACAAAACCAACTTTTGAAATCCTTCCACAATCTAGCCTATGGAGGACATTTTTTTTGCTCCTGTAACTACCCACACGATTATGTGAGCTAGGTATTATTGGCCAACTCTTTTTCAAGATGCATATAAGTGGGTAAGAAAATGTGAATTGTGCCAACAGTTTGTTGGGAGACCCAAGTTAGCTGCCCTGCCTCTCAAGCCAGTGGTAATAGAGGAACCATTCCAGCAATGGAGGATTGATTTTATTGGAGCTGTAAACCCATCTTCAAGTGCTGGACATGATTATGTCCTTACAACAACTGACTACTTCACCAAGTGGGTGGAAGCTATCGCAACCAAGCATGCTACTTCAGAAGTAGTGTGTAATTTCCTCAAGCAGAATATTATTTCTAGGTTTGGGGTCCCAACCAAGATTGTCACAGATAATGCAGCTTGTTTCACTTCTCAGGAGATTACTCAGTTCTGTTTTTACTATGGGATCACCCTCTCTCACTCTTCTGATTACTTTTCACAAGGGAATGGACAAGCCAAATCAAGTAACAAGAACCTGATGACTATGATAAAGAATCTGGTGGATGACAACCAAAGGACATGGCATAAAGCATTGGTTGATGCTCTATGGGCAGATAGAATCACACCAAAGAGGACAATTGGTATGTCTCCTTTCCAACTTCTTTATGGTATTAATGCTGAGATACCAATCACCTTGAAATTGCTAACATTAAAATTGGCTAAGGCAATTGAAGATCAGACATATGAAAGCCCCTTTGATAAAAGGATCATGTGCTTGACTGAGCTAGATGAGCAGAGAACTATGATGGTGGACCAAATTATTGCCCATCAAAGTTTGGTGAAGAAGCTCTTCAACCAGAAGGAAAAAAACTATGATTTCCAAGTTGGAGATCAAGTCCTGCTGTGGGACAAGAGAATAGAACCAAAGGGAATGCATGGGAAGTTTGATTCTCTTTGGAGAGGCCTATTTATTATCCATTAGCTCAATGGTGAGAAAAACTTCCTATTGAAATATCAAGATGACACGCTCTTCCCTCTGCCTTACAATGGGTCACTTTTGAAGCACTTCAACCCATGAAGTATCAGATAGGATCAACTTGTACATATGTATATTTGTATAGTCTTTAGTTCTATTTTTGTGCTTTTATATTTGTTTTTGTCACCTTTCTTTTTGGGTAGCATGACTCCATAACCCAATGGCATACTTCAAGGCACTGGAGATTTTGGTTTCTACTCCCCTAATAAGCTTTTCCAAAGTTTTCAACTGAAGGAAGTTCCCCAACTAGAGCCAGCTATTGTCCCCCAAAAATATCACTCATTTTTGGACAACATTTGAACTATTTTGGTCCAATAGACCAAAATCCTCTCTCCCCTCCTAAAAAATTATTCTAAGCATTCAAATTCTTCATTATTCAAGCTTTTTTAGAAATCTACGGATTCTGTAGGCTTGAATCTACGGACTCTGTAGGCTTGAATTTACGAACTCTGCAGGAGAGAAATAGGTTCAACACTTAGCCATTTTTTCTATTATGAAGAAACTACAAAAGCTGCCATGTGTCATCTATCGAGACACATTATGATTTGCTTCTCAAAGAAGCAAAACTTGCCACGTGTCCCTTATAAGATGAACAGAGCACGCCAAGTGTCAATATCCACATCTTCTTCCTTTCATTTCATAAAGACTGTGGCAGGCCCAAGGTAAGTTGCTAAGGTCAAACAAAACGTGACAAGTGTCATCATATGCATAAATCTAAGTGATTCCCAAGTGTTTCTAAAAGTTTAGCAGAATCTGCCACATGTCATCTTCTGCAAGACTCTCAAAAGGCATCTAAAGCCTCTATAAGTTCAGCAGAAATTGCCACATGTCATCTTTCATTTCACAACGGATGCTGCCACGTGTCACCTATTGAGATCAATAAAAAATCAACTAAGGCAAAGCCACAGGCCAAATTACCCTTGCGGAGGGCAGGCGAGGAGCAGATGGACAATTGCAAAAACCTGAAGGATAGTTCCATGCTTGAACAAGTCCTTTCGGAGGGCACAGTTCTCTTTCGAAGAAGTTCCCATGGCAAAATGGTTAAGGCAAAAATCCTTCAGACTTTTTGTCTGAAGGAATTCACCTAGGAAGATTTCCTTCAGACTTTTTGTTCGAAGGAAAAGTCCACAGAAATAGAAAACTCGCCAAGGAAATAAAAGCCTGAATGCTACCACGTGTCCCTAATCAAGTTGCAACGGAACGTACCACGTGTCCCTTACAAAGAACAGTAGAAGCCGCCATGTGTCGTCTATCGAGACACAATTTATAGTAACTTTCAAAGCAGTGGAATGTGCCACATGTCCCTTACAAAGAATAGTGAAAGCCACCACATGTCATCTATCGAGACACAGTTTCTAGTAACTTTCAAAGTAGCGAAACGTGCCACATTATACCTATAAAATTCACTGGAAGTCACCACGTGTCAATATCTGTAGCTTCTTCCTTTTATTGAGTAAGGACTGTGGTGAGTACTAGGTGAGTTGTTAAACTCGAGTGGAATGCACCACATTTCAACATCCACGTAAATCCAAAAGAGTCCCCAATGTTTCCATAGTGTCTCTAGGAACTCGACAGAAAGTTCCACGTGTCATCTTCTGCGAGACTCTCAAAAGGTATCCAAGTTGCAGTGGAACCCACCACATGTCTTTTATAAAGCCCAACGAAAGATGCCATGTGTCACTTGCTAACATCAACAAAAAGCAGCCTCAAGCAAAGAAAGAGGCAGTGATAGATGATTCCAAAGGAAGGTTCATTGGTTCAACGCGGTTGGTTCAACATGGTTAGTTCAAGCGGTCAAGTGAATGAACATAACACAAAAAAGTGCTTGAACTATTGAACCATTAACCGTTGAACCTTGAACCAAAAAGGTTCAAAAGTTCAATCAGTCGGTTCAAGTGGTCAGTTCAAAGGAGTGCCCCAAAGCCCACAGGCCAAAGTACCCTTGCCGAGGGCAAGTGATGAGCAAAATGGACCATTCTCAAAGCTCAAAAGATGAACCAATGAATCGATTAAACCTTGAACTAAAATGGTTCAAAGGTTCAATGTGGATGGTTCAAAGGAGTATCCCAAAGCTGAAAGAACAAGTGCCTCTGTGGAAGACGGTGAACTAAAGGCAGGTGCCCATGCAGAGGGCAGAGAACATTGGTTCAAAGACCAAGGAGATGATTGAACCAGAGAAGCGATTGAACCATTGACGTCCCTGTAGACATGAAATTTAAGATAATGAAATATTCATTGATTTTCAAATATGGCACAAATCCTATGAACAAATTCAACGACTGGCTAAAGAGATAGCCTTAGAGCTTAGATCGCACAAATAGGGACAAAACACAGCCAGAAAAGGAGGAACGATGAAGAAGGATTAGAAATATCCACACATGGGATATGTTTCTAGAAGGTGAAGCAGTCCACCAAGTGGACATTGGAGAACATGAACATTCAATGGCATAACCCGTTTCTCTACATTGAGAAAAGCAAATAGGCAACTACGCTTGATTCCAACATATCTTTTTGACAGAATTTAAAATGTATTGAATGCAACATGATGTGTTACTGCTCCCAAGTCTTTCTTGGAGCACTATATATTGGACTCTTTCTTATTGTTTTAAGAGATCTTGGTCTGTAATTAGAAATGAAACTCTGCCCAAATTGAAAGGCATTACTAAGACTTTGAGCTCAAATTGTTAATCATATTTCATTATTTGAATAAGAAAACAAGTGACTTTTTAGACTTTGTGCTGGAATAACTTGGTTGTTGGGGAAATTGTTCTTATGTCTGTTTCCTTAATATGTTTTTTTTGTTCATTTGATTAAATAAGCAGAATTAGTGAAAGTGATCAGGAAGGTGTCCTGAAGCCAGTTGTGGAGAGACTTTGTGCTGCCACAATTTTATTTAGTTTGTCTATTTTTCTATTCCTGTGTAAAGGATCTTTGGATGACTTTGTGCCCTCATTATCCTTCATATTCTGTTTCTATGTAAAAGACCTTGGGATGATTTTGTGCCCTCATTGTCTTTTGTATTTGACTCTTTGGCAGTTGAGGTGGAGACTTTGTGCCTCATTTCATCTTGTTTTATTACTGTGCCCTATTACAATCACTTATCATCACCCGAAAGATTCTTTTTGTCTGCTGAACAACACTTTTGAAGGAAGAGGAGTGTCTTTTGTCATTTCATCAAGATTTCTCCTTTGATTTGTGAACATCATCTCTAAAAAAAGATAGATGGATGGTTTATCCTACCCTTGAGTGTTATTTTCTATTTATATATATAGTATATAGCTCCTGCATATCTACAGGGAACCTCCCCTTGATGAGAGGAGAGATTTGTCCCCTTTTGATGTAGTAAACCTACACATCTGGCTGACCAATTTCCTTATGCTATGGTTGAAGAGACCTATTTTGCTCATCAATTAGCTGATTGACAAAATATACACCCAACAGGGCCTAACATTGTTTTTGTTTCTATTGTTCCCTGCTCCTAGGCTTGGCCTAGTCTAAGTTGAGACGTGCTTCCATACTACATACTTTTTTGTGAATTATTTGTATATTTTATTAATATATATATATATATATATATTTCATAAAAAAAAGGTGTAAATATTTAAAAAACACCAACTTCATTAAATATTTTAAGTCTTAGAAATTTACTTTTGTACATCTGATTATAAGTTATACAAGATAAAATATCTAACATATGAGATTATATAATATTATAACTGGGTCACTTACATTTTATTATATCCTATCCTATACAAAATTTAAACATTTGGCTCCAAGAAATGACTCCACCAACCTCTATTATTTGGCTGCGCTTATAACATTGAATGCAAATACAAAATTTAAGTCTCATCATTCACAGAGAATTCAAAATTTAAAATATCTTGTTGAGAATGGAAAGGGATTTGAACTTGGTATGGAAGACTAAACATTTATTGCTATACGAAGAAATTCATGTTTGGATGGAAAGGGATTCAAACTTGGGATGAAAGATTCAATAGTTTTACCAACAAATGTTTCTCCCTACATTTTCATGTATGTCCTCTTGCCAAATGGCCATGGAACCTACTTGAAAGTTCTAGAACATGTAATGTTTCATAGAGAAATTTTTGTTGGTAGAAGGGAGGGATGAAAATAATTGTGTCTTCTATGTTCATGGTTTTTTTTATGTGCCTTCACATCTAAATAAACATTTAGTGGTATGTTAATAGAGTGATGAAACATTGTACATAGGTGTGTTGCCTATAATTGAACCCACAATTATATTATTTTTATTATTATGTGTATGTTATTATTATTGTGCCTTTTATGCTCATGGTGTTTTGGTGTGCCTTCACATCTGATTAAACATTTACCAGTAAGTTCATGTTTGTTGTCAAGGTATTCGTTCATATACTAATAAATGTTATTGTTTTTGTATCAACCCATATTATTTTATAAATTTTATGGTAATGTTGGAAGATGCATATGTCATTAATATGCAAGGAAGTGCAATGTTGGAAGATGCTAGTGTTTTTAATATGAAATGACCATTTTTAAAGACCCTTGGTGACCTTTTTTTCACTCATGTGGTGTGTAAATCACGCCTTGAGAGCTATCTTCAAACGATGTTGGAGGGATAAAATGTTACCCACAACTAAACCTACAACTTCAACATGTTTTCATTCACATCTAACTCAATATATTTTGGTATTTTAATGGAAGCCCTAGAGGTTTTCTGAATTCATGTCATTGTGTGCTTTATATCTGTGTCACATGTCTATTTCTCTACACAACATGGGTTGGAATACTAAATAGTTACTTGTATGTGGATGGAAGCCTAAAACATTTTCATTCACTACAAGGATCATTAAAAATCACCCTATAATAGTAGATTTCCTTTACAAACTCCTTTATTGCATAGTGCATTTCAATGCTCTTTGTAGTCAAAAACCATAAGTTCTCAACAATACATTATTTTTTGAATTTATGTTGTATGATTTATATTTATGATGCATTACCATTTCCCTATATTAACGTTATAGGTATGACACGTTACCTACCTTGAACACAATTAAAATGTTTAACGTGTTACTAAACATTTATAACTATTTGGATGGAAGCCTTAATGGCTTTCATTCACATACGAGTAAATGTTATTATTTTTTAATCAAAATTTTTACTTTCATTCCCATTCCAGTAAATTTTGACTCAGATGTATCAAACCAAACCCTTTTTTGAATTTTTGTTGTTGTATTATTGATATTTTCATGTCAATTAATATTTTTTTGTGATTCATTCACATTTTCAAAATTATAAACATTCTTTGCCATAAGTTTTGTTTATAAATTACTGGACATTTTATATTATGTGGATGGAATCCTTGAAAGTTTTCATTCACATATGAATAAATTTTATTGTTTTTGTATCAAAATTTAGACTTTTATAAATTAATGTTTATGTATTTTTTACATCTTCAATGCATTTAAGCTTCCCTACCTGCAACATTTAGATGATAGAATTATTTGACAAGGCCAAGGTGTTTTACTCCCTCCTTTAGTCAATCTAGTGGGCTCACCTAAGAAATCAGACTTAAACCACCTAGTATAAAAGTTTGACCAATAATAATTTTCAAACAAACATATTATATTATCATTGGATTAAAATTTTATAAGGCATGACGTGAAATTAATATATGGATTATTGATATAAACGAATGGCCATGTTGAAAGATGAGTGTCTCTAGAAGACTAAAAATCTACTGGTATGTGGATGGAAGCCATGAAGATTTACATTCGCATACTAGTAAATGTTAGTATCTTTCTATCAAAATTAAGAATTTCATTAACATACAAGTAAATGTTGAGTCAAATGTATCAAAAAAAATCCTTCTATCAAATCACGTCGCTGTGTTTTTCATGTTTTGTTGTGATTTCATGTTGTTGTGTTATTCATTCAAATTTTCAACATTACAATTATTGTTTCCCATAGTTGTTGATATGTTTTCCATTCTATTGTCAATTACTTATATAGTTTGTTGACTATTGTAATTCAACATGAGGAATGTGAAGAAGAAGACACACTATGTTATAAGACAACCACGTATAACAATGAGGAATAGAAGAGTCAAATTTATTAAAGTTATTGATGAAGAAGCTAATGAAGATGAGCAACCCATTGTAAAGTAAGCAAAGAATGAAGTTGTTGTAGATCAACCCCATTCTAACCAAGCAAAGGAGGAAGCCATAATAAATGTTATTACCATTAAGTAGAAGTCATTGCAGTCTGAGTGGACAAAGGAATATATGGAAAGAGCAGTGAGAGATGTGGATGATAATGGTTACTCCACAAATGCTACAACTACAAAGTGGGGCATGAAACCCAATATTTTGTCCAATTAGACAAAAAGAATTATAACTACTAACAAGAGGGGCCACCCACTATTTTATCAACTACTAAATAAAATGAGATATGCAGTGATGCAAGGACTTGGTCGACATCGAGCATGGGTTAGACATCTCACATTTTAAGGTGAACATTACCCGCATATGCGAAATTAGGCCCAACCCTTTTATTGACAAGTCATAGTGGAAAAAATAAAAAAATAGGCACCTTGATTTATTTATGAGAACAATAGAAGGATTAGACAAAGATAAAGCTGTTATGCTAAGGCCATCCATAGTGACAATTTTTTATGATAATTTATGAAATTTATATGCCAAAACAATTATGGGCCACACAAAATATGGAATTGTGATGAGACAAGGGTGAAAGATGGTAGAAATTATGGCATGCAAGTCATTGCCAACAAGGGCTAAGGAGTATGTCATTAAACTTTGCAAGTGTGTGTTTCTAGGGTTCTTTGAGTCCATCACCTTAAATGCCTTACCATGGCTTCTCACCATGAGTGATCAAATCACCTTGAAATATTTCACTACTTTCATGCTCTGTAAGAATGTATTTGGATGTCAAAATAATTTTATGTAAATTAATAATGGAGGTAGACTAATCAGGATCTGAATTTCCGTGCAATGCTTTAGTCTATGATGGCTTGCATTTATAGTGGAAAGAGATAGCCTCTTTACCCAATGCAACATCCTAGGGACCTAATTGGGATGTTGTCAGGGCTCACCTTTGTAGAGACCTCTGAGGGCACGCAATGTTGCATCAGCTAAACTTTCCCATCCATCTATGGGTGCCTTCATGATTCATTGTAGATGGAATTTTATGGTGGAAAGCGTGACTCTAGGAGATCTATTGATGATGTGGCCCATGCACGCTGATTGAAATTACATTATTTGTATTTATATAAGACTTTTGGTAGAGGAGGCCTCACTGCTTCGTTAGATGATACCACCCCCTCTCCTCCCATGCAAGGCAACAGGTCACATCAAAAGCACTTCTTCCTATTTGATAAAAAATGTCAGAGTATCCTCATTATCTCCATTAAGTCCACATAGATAAGACACCTTCCCAAATATTTCCTCCACCACAGGGGGAAAAAGCATTGCCTTCATGAATCTATCTACTGCCATATGTGGAGAAGGTGGTCCTTTGACAAATCTTTCCTCTCTCATAGGTGGTAAAGGTAGGGCCTCCACAAATATTTCCTCTTCCATAGGTGGTAAACATAGCTCCCTCTCTATTTCTTTAGATTGTATGTCATGTCTAAAAATTCCTAACATGTTAAATGTCTAGGGCATGAAAGGTCTACAACTTCTACTTCCTAAGATGTTACACTCATAGGGCATGAAATTTTGAAGAAAAATAGAAGAGAAAGAACGTTTCTTCCTATATCTTATTCTGAGACAATAATCCTGTAACCTTGGCACTCTAAGATATTACATTTCATTCAAAAGTCTTAAACCCTAGTCAAGTAAACCATTTGGTGCATATCTTGAGACCATAGCATTCTATTTATTATCCTTCCCTCAGTCATGGATTGAATGAAATCTTTTTTATAAGGTTGCCTAAAATCTTGCGAGTGAGAGGATAGCCTAAACGATGAGCACCAGTTGCAGAAATGGTCATGACTTCATGATGAGATAGCTGTAACAATAAAAAAAAGGAAAAATACAATCATCAACGTGCTTGTTGTGAGGTTTTCCTTCATTGTTTCATCTAATTTCCCATTTTAATGTTTAATACACTGGGCTATCTTGATGCAAAAAAGGATGTGGTTGTGGACAATAGTGCATTGAGCTCTATGTTGCTACCCAAAGAGTGGAAAGTGTTTAAATATCAGCCATGAGGATTACATGACAACCAAGTCTTTAGGGGACCATTAAATGGATGTGGACGGGGAAGGGGAGGATGAGATTGAAACTTCTCCTATGAATAGGAGGAACAAAAGAAAGCCTAAAGAACCTCATAAATTGTTGCCTTCATGGAGTGCTTGAGGTCCATTGGTTTTATATGATTTGCATCCTCAACCTTGAAATGTGATTTAATGTTAGTCTTTTGCACTAGGCACCAGGTTGTCTCACCAAACTATATCTTACTAAACAATCCCTTCCACCATTACTCGGACCTTTTGGCCAACTACCAGTTTATTATGTTTCTATTGTCTTTTGATCTTTTCCATAGATTTAGTGTAATCATATATTATGCAGAAATGTTGGATTGCACTCTGATTTTTATGACACATTCTTAATAATATCAGTTGTTAATTATGCATTAAATTTTAAATACCATAAAAAAAATTGCATGCTTTTTTAGTCATCAACCACTATGCAACAAATTTGGAATGCAATGAATATATGTATACCCTGAGCAAGGAATGTCTTACTAGTTTTTGTAATAAATATATGTCCAACAAATAACTTTATTAAAGATTAGTTTGATTAGATAGACATTATATCAAATGGTCATGTGAGTAAGATACTTTGATGTAATTATCTTCCATTAAAGTAAATGGGCATGTTGTGAAAGCCTCGCTAATAAGACGCTAGATAAGGCAAGTTTTGATTTGACATTTATATGACTGTAAAATTTTATTTTGAAATGACTGAACATTGTATCTGCCATTAAAAATGTAGGGTTATTTGACTAAGTCCCATTATATTTTATTTCAATTTTACTCGATCCAGTCATTTCATAGTTAAAAGCTGGGGGACATATTTCCTTATTTTAGGAATTCAATTTCCATTTCTGGGACTTGAATCATATTTCCTTATCTTATTTTTAGAAAGGTAAAGTGTGTATATCAACTCAAAAGAAAGGGGACTAATTATTGAATAGAATCCAATGATTATAATTGTAGATGTGATCCTTTCTCTTATTATAATATATTAAAAATTATTTAATTATATAAAATTATTTGTATATTTTTTATAAAAGTTATATATTTTATTAAGTTTTTTTCATTATTTAAATAAATAATATTAAAATAATTTTTTATATAAAATATTATATATATTAAAAATAAATAAATATTGTAATTAATTTATATATACACATATCATATTAAAAAATGAATATGATATTCATAAAATGAATATTATTTTTATAAAAATGAATATCTTTTTCAAAATTAAATATATTTTTAAAAAAGTTATATTTTTTTAGTAATATTTTAAAAGTATAAATGTTAAAAAAAACACCAATTTTATTAAATATTTGAAGTCTCAAAAATTTTCGTTTGTACATTCGATTGTAAATTATACAAGACAAAATATTCAACCTCTGAGATTATATAATATTGTAACTGGGTCACTTACATTTTATTATATCCTATCTTATACAAAATTTAAACATTTGGTTCCAATATATGACTCCACCAACCTCTATTATTTAGCTGCGCTTATAAAATTAAATGCAAATACAAAATCTAAGTCTCACCATTCACAAACAATTCAAAATTCAAATTATCTTGTTGAGACAAAATTTATCTATAAATCAGAAAAGTTGTAGAGCAATAAATATTTGATTTGCAGAGAGCATCAAATTTGAAATAAACTGGAAGCATACTTCAATATTCAAACAACTTTAAATTATTCAGAAGATCGCATTCTAGGTAAGAAGTCTGCAATTTTTCACTAGCATACCAATAAATGTTAATTATTTTCTGTTAAACCAAAATGTTTTATGAATTCAAGTTGAAGTGTTATTCATTTGCATTTATCAACATTTCAAATGTAGACTAACATAGTTGTTGATATATTTTTCATTCACTTTGTAGTCTTATGTACATTTGCGACACATTTTTATATCCATGGCTCCATCTTTCCATGCCTTCTACAAGGACCTAATAAGTGTTCCCATACATAAATTTTTTTTGGGATGGAAAGGGATTTGAACTTGGTATGGAAGACTAAACATTTACTATTGTACAAAAAAATGCATGTTTGGATGTAAAGGGATTTGAATTTGGGATGGAAGACTTAACAGTTTCACCAATAAATATTTCTCCTTGCCTTGCCTTTTCACGTACCTCCAACTATCAAATGGCCACGAAACCTACTTAAAAAAAAACTGAGCATGTATTATTTCATAGAGAAATTTATGTCAGCATAATGGAGGGATGGAAATTATTGTTTGTGTGCCTTCTATGTTCTTAGGTTTTTTATGTGCCTTCACATTTGACTAAATATTAAGTGGTATGTTAATGGAGTGATGAAACATTATACACAAGTGTGTTTCCTATAATTGAACTTAGAATTGTATTATTTTTATTGTTATGTCTTTGTTATTATTATTGTGCCTTCTATGCTCATGGTGTTTTTACATCTTCACATCTGATTGAAGATTTGCTAGTAAGTTCATGGCAGTCGTCAAGGTATTCATTCACATACGAGTAAATGTTATTATTTTTTTATCAACCCATGTTATTTTCTAAATTTTATGGCCATATTGGAAGATGTATGTGTCATTAATATGCAAGGAAGTGCCATGTTGTAAGACAATAGTGTTATTAATATGCAGTGACCATTTTTAAAGGCCCTTGGTGGCCTTTTTTCCATTGATGTGGCATGTAAATCATGCCTTGAGAGCCATTTTCAAATTATTCACCATGTTGGAGGGATAAAATGTTACCCATAGCTAAACCCACAATGTTGACATGTTTTCATTCACATCTAACTCAACATTTTCTGTTATTTTAATAGAAGCCCTAGAGTTTTTTGAATTCATGTCATTGTGTGCTTTATATTTGTGTCACATGTCTATTTCTTTGCACAAGATGAGTTGGAATGCTAAATAGTTACTTGTATGTGGATGTAAGCCATGAACATTTTAATTCACTACAAGGATCATTAAAAATCATCCTATAATAGTGGATAACCTTTGCAAACTCCTTTATTACATAGTTATTTTCAATGCTCTTTTTAGTAACATACCATATGTTCTCACCAATAAATTACTTTTTGAATTTATGTTGTTGTATAATTTATATCTATGATGCATTACTATTTCCCTGCATTAATGTTATTGGGATGAAACATTACTTGTGTTGAATAACCTATAAAAATGTAATGTGTTACTAAACATTTATAACTATGTGGATGGAAGTCCTAAGGGATTTCATTCATGTATGAGTAAACAAACTATAATTTTTTAAACAAAATTTATACTTCCATTTCGATTCCAGTAAATGTTGACTCAAATGTATCAAACCAAACCCTTTTTTGAATTTTTGTTGTTGTGTTATTGATATCTTCCTATCAATTAAATATTGTTGTGTTATTCATTCACATTTTCAGATTTACAAACATTCTTTGCCATAAGTGTTGTTGATAAATTACTGAACATTTTAAATTTTATTTGGATGGAAGCCCTGAATTTTTCCATTCACATATGAATAAATGTTATTATATTAAAATTTAGACTTTTATGAATTAATATTTTTGTATTTTTTATGTATTCAATGCATTTAAGTTTCCCTTCTTGCAATATTTATATTATATAACTATGTGACAAGTAAGGCCAAGGTTTTTTGCTCCCTCCTTTAGTCCATCTAGTTGGCTCATCTAAGAAAGCAAACTTAAACCACCTAGTATAAAAGTTTGACCAGTAATAATTTTCAAACAAACACATTATATTATAATTGGATTAAAATTTTGTGAAGGCATGACATGAAATTAATATGGGTTATTAATATAAATGAATGGCCATGTTGAAATATGAGTGTCTCCATAAGATGAATTTTTTTTTGGTATGTGGATGGAAACCATTAAGATTTGCATTCGCATACCAATAAATATTAACGTCTTTCTATCAAAATAAATAATTTTGTTAACATACCAATAAATGTTAAATCAAATGTATCAAAAAAATCCTTCTATCAGATCATGTCACCGTGTTTTTCATATTTTGTGATTTCATGTTGTGTTATTTATTCACATTTTTCACATTATAAATATTTTTTCCCATAGTTGTTATTGATATGTTTTTCATTCTATTGTCAATTACTTATACAATTTGTTGAGTATTGTAGTTCAACATGAGGAATGCAAAGAAGAAGACACAATATGTTCGAAGATGACCATGTGCAACAGTGAGGAATATAGGAGTCAAGTTTCCTGATGTTTTTAATGAAGAGGCTAATGAAGATGAGCAACCCATTACAAAGAAGGTAGAGAATGAATTTTTTGTAGACCAAGCCCCTTCCAACCAAACAAAGGAGCAAGCCATCATAAATGTTACTACCATTGTGCAGAAGTCATTGCATTCTAAATGGATAAAGGAATATATGGAAAGAGAAATGAGAGATGTGGATGATAATGGTTACTCCATGAACATTACAATAGTAAAGTAGGGCATGAAACCCAACATTTCATCTAATTGATTGAAAGGAATTATTACTACTGACAAGAGGGGGCCACCCACTATTTTATCAACTATAAAATAAAGTGAGATATGCAGTGATGTAAGGACTTAGTTGACATAAGGCATGGGTTAGACATATCACATTTTAAGGTGCATATTTCCCACATATGATGGGGTCCCCAACAATTCATAGTGGAAAGGATTCAAAAATAAGCACCTTGATTTGTTTATGAGAATAGTAGAAGAACTAGACAAAGATAGAATTGTCATACTAAGGTCATCCATAGTGATATTTTTTTATGAAAACTTAAGAACTTTGTATACTTAAAAAAATTATGGGCCCTAAAAAATATGGAATTGTGATGAGACATGGATATAAGACGGTAGAAATTATGGCATGTGAGTCATTGCCAAAAAGGGCCAAGGATTTTTCCATAGATAATGTTTAAGAGTAGAGAATGGATAACTATTTTAGCTTGTCTAAATGCAACTAGCTAGAGTATCCCAAGGTTCTACCTCTTCAAATAAAAAAGGAAATTGTAGAATTTCATATCAAGCTATGAACCAAGTGCATGTATAGTTTCCCAAATCATGCATAGTTTATAGAAGAACTATTTATGAATTGGCTACATCATTTCTCAAGATATGTACCAAGAGGAGTTTTACCTACTAATAAACATATTCTCATATTTTATGGGCATGGTAACCATGTTGCACTTTCAATTATCTACGAGGTTAGAGCTTTGGGGATAGATCTACTCACATTTCCTGCACACACTAGCAATAAATTACAACCATTAGATGTAAGTGTGTTTGGTCTATTTAAGGCAGACTTCAGGAGTGAGAGGATGCCATGGATGAATACACATCATTTTTTAAAGATAAAGAGACATGAATTAGCCACTTTAGGTAATAGAACATTGAATATGGAACAATCTCCTGAGGATATAATATCTAGATATTGAAGGATATGAATTTAGCCTATGAACACTGAGGTAGTAGAAAATAACATGACTCTAAGTGTAGCATTCCATGTTGAAGAGGATGAATTTAGTACTATTGAAAATATAATGAGCTTAGCAGGGTTATACATGGAAGACATTGAAGCTACTATGTAGAAGATGGAGTAAATATAACATGATAATGTTATCAAAGGTGAAGATTTACAAATATAAAATGCTAAAGGTTTTTTAGGTCAAACATAAAATGCAAACATAGATGCAATAAATGTTAAAGGTGTTGAAGAGGTCGTAACTACAACATTTAGTTTTAACCAAGACGGTTTAAGTCTGCCTATGTAATAAATCCCATCAGAATGGTTGGGTGAGGGACCAACAAATCTTGGACTCAATTATGAATTAATGAAATCAAATGTCTCTATATCAATGCCATCACCAATACCATTTATCCCAACTAAAATAGTTCATTACTATACACTAGGTGGATAATGGACCGTAGAAGATAACATAGTTGATTTAGATGCCGATGAGGAAATAGAATAAAATGTAGTCAAAGATATATATTGTAACAAAAATAAATTCATGAACAACAAACTTTAAGATCAAGATTTTTGAAAATACCTACATAAAGGGTTGTAAATAAATTAGGAAATCATGCACTCAGGCTAAGTCGACAATCATAAATTCTCACATCAGATGACTGTCATCAAATGTTTATAGAACATGAGTCCCAAAAGAAGAAGATTAAATAATTAAAAGCAAAGAAAAAATACAAGATGATGACAAAAAATCTCTTAGGAAGGTTGAGAGGGAAAGAAGAGAACATCAAAAAATTTAAATGAAATCAAAAGGAAAAATGAGTAGAAGAAGATACAATAAAGGAAAGAAAAGGAGAAAAAGAAAGAACTTGATAGAAGGGATAGAGAATTCGAGAAGGACAAAAACTAATTAGAGAGGTGAAGGTGTTTAAGTAGTGAATTCAACCCTCTAACCAAAAAACATCACATATTTAATGACATAATAAACATTCTATCCCTAATTGGTTTATGTGGTAACCCTTTTATTTTTGTTAACATGGCAAAAAATTCCACTAAGGACACAACCCTTGAAGGACCAAAACAATGACTCCACATTCTCCAAATATAAGGAATAAAGGGCACTTTTCAAATTTGAAGCCCATAAATACTAACAAAACAATGCCAAACCAAGTTCAAAATGTCAAGGATGGCTTAATAATATCACACCCTTCACATGAGCAAGTCATAACTCGATGGCATGACAAGAAATCCAAACATCACTGAAATAAACTTTTTGGGGAGGCCGAAGGAATAAAATAAATTTTAAAACTATTAAAATTATAGAAAAATTAATAAACCACTAACCAAGGTCTACCAAAGGAGGCAAAACACAATCAAACCAAACACTCACCAAATTATCCATGACAAGATATTCAACTTGTAGAATACCCTAGTTTTCAATAAATTTGATAGTCAAGTTAGCTTGTTAATAGTAATGTTGAGATTTACACAAGGAGAAAAATTCAAGCCAAGGCCAAATATGTTCCAAGATATTATTGATCGACCAAGCCTTGGATTCCCTATTGTGAAGTGCTTGAACCATGACCATAAGTCCCCGTCAATGATCAACTTGTCCAACCAACACTACATTGCCAACTCAATTCCTTGAACCAATGCCTCCACCTCTACCTTACTATTGGTACCATCAACTAATTTAAGATAAGATACTCTAATTAGGGAACCAAAAAAATCCTTCATAATGTAGCCAACACCTAAGGCCATGAGGTTTCCTTGAGAAGCACTGTCAAAATTAATTTTGAACAAATCTAGCTGAGGATTGTTCTAATCCATAATATCTTCCCCTCTATGGCTAGATGTCAAGACCAAAGCCCCATTAATAGGGGGTGAGTAGTAGATTCCATTTAGCTCTAATTTTCAAATCCCAAGATGATAAATTACCTTTATGTCTATAAGCATGACCAGATAAAACTTTTGATATCGACACCTCCATATCTTTCAGAACTGCATGTATATGGATCTTCTTCCCAATAAAAATATTTTGCCTCCTTTCCTTCTAGATTGACTTGATCAAAATAGCGATGTTGGTATTCCAAATCCCAACAAAATTGTCCTTAGGTAATTCTAATGGCTAGGAGGATAAATCCTTAAAAAGAGGGATGTAATGCCAGAACCAACCTAACTTCCTACATAACTAGACCCATCACAACTCTATGAAATGAAAACAAAAAAATAGATGATCTAGAGTTTCCTATGCAACCTTGTAGAGGCAACACTAGGATGGACCAACAAACCCAAATTTATGAAGATGGTCCTGAGTGAGAACTCTATTTTGGATAGCAAGATAGGTGAAAGCTCCCACTTTAAGAAGGCCCACTTTTCTACAATAAAGATAAATTGGCCAATCCACTATGGGATCTAATGCCTCAACCAACTATTAGCCAAAATTGATTGATAACACCTAAATTTATCCCCAATATAGTGTAAATAGTCAACCTTAGAGTTGATTAAGACTTTCATTTTGGAAAGTATGTTAGCCAAATGCTCATATAGATCAGTCGAGATGGGGAGATCAACAAAATTCTTCCATTTTGAGGTAACTATTCCATGCAAATATTGTTACTCCAAATATCAAAGACTTTCAAACTCAATTTTTTGGAAGGGTAGAGGTGAGCTTCTTCCAAATTCAGGTGACTCACCAAGGGAATGTGTACATTCTATGAATCATCCTTAAACACAGCCTGTTTGCCATTGTTAAACATCCAAGATATATGATCCTTGATCAAAGGCCTACACTTTAACAATACATTCCTAAAATAGGAGCCTTCAAGATGATTTAAAACTGAAATAATGCTTAGATGATTATATTCACCAAAGTGTTTATTAAAAATAAATTTTTTCCATAAGGAATATGTATTTGATATCATTCCCCATACCAGCTTTGCTCTCACCGTCAAATTATGTAGGCTTTAAACTTTAACACTAACTACACATACCTTTTTAGAGAGGCAAACCTTTTCCCATTTTACAAGAGGAATTTTCTACTTATTTTTCACCCCCTACCAAAACAAATCTTTCATAATTTTGTTCAAACATTGAAGCACCTTGCTAGGAGGGTGAATAACTAACAATAAGAATGTACGAATGGCATTGAGCACTAATTTAATGAGAGTAAGTATGTCAGCCAAGGTAAGCCACTTGCCTTTCCAAAAAGACAACCTTGTTATAAAATATCAAATAAGTCCATCCCATAATGAAGCCTTACAATTACCAAAGAAGGGTGGAACCTCCAAATACTTGCTCGGTAACTTTCCTAGTTTGAAACCTAGAATATTAGTAATTGCCTACTGAGAATAAAGATTTTAGTTGAGGGAAAAAATCTTGGAATTCCACTTCCTAAAAAGGAAGGTATCATTAATGAATTTCTAATGCATGAGACTTTTCAAGCCATCAAACACCTTGATACCTAAAAGGTCACTAAAAGTCATTGTCCCTTAAATGGATTGACCCGATGCTTCAGCCATTAGAATAAACAAAAAGGGAGACAATGGGTCCCCTTACTGGATACCTCTAGTTGCTTCAAAACCCTGATGCTACTTCATAATTTAGAATATTAATTTTAAAAGTATAGGCTTCCTTAACTGAGGCATTCCTAAAAATAAATGTATCATCAACACATTTTTAATACGTGAAACTTTCCAAGCCATCAAATACCTTGATACCCAAAAGGTCAATCGAAGTCATTGCCCCTTGAATAGATCAACCCAATGCTTCAACCATTAGAATAAATCAAAAGGGATACAATGGGTCCTACTGCCAAAGACCTATAGTTTTTTCAAAGAAACCTGAGGGGTTTCCATTGACTAAAATAGATAATTTGGTTGGATAAATGTAGTTGAAAACCCAATTGCACCAATATTTACATAAACCAAATTTATTAAAGACCTTAATTGGAAACACAAATTCACCATATTATAAGCTTTATTGATATTAGTTTAATCAACATACCTTTCTTATGTTTATTAGATAAAGAGTGGATAATTTCATGAGCAACGATTATCTGTTCCTAGATATTTCTACCTGGGACAAAACCCCCTTGATCCTTAAAAATTATTTGATCTAAAAGTGCCTTCAAATGAGAGGCCATTACTTTGGAAATGATTTTTTCAATTTTATTACAAAGGGAAATCGGTCTATAGTCCCAAAAATTAACTTGAGAATCACCTTTTGCAATTAGATAAATAATCATGTAGTTCAAGTCAAGAGTTGCATTCCTTCTCTTATGGGATTTTATCAACCATATTTGTTACCTCTAGTCCAACAATGTCCCAAAAGGATTGAAATAAAGTAGTTGGGAATCCATCGAGCCCTGGAGATTTATCATTTTTCATTGTTAAAACTATAGATTTAACTTCATCAATAGAAAAAGGCACCATAAGAGAATGGTTATGGTGATCCTCCATAATCCACAGGATATGCTCCAAGCTGCCTATTTGGGTAGATAATATTAATGCCTTAGGGCTAGCCAAAAGGTCACTGAAGAAATTGAAATCTTCCTCCTTGATCCTTGAGATGAAAGTAAGCTCTTGACCCTCCATCAACACTATGCTATAAATCTGATTGGTATTCATTTTCACCCTAGTTAAGTTGGGGAAAATGGTAGTGTTCTTATCCCCTTTAATCCACCCTTCTCTAGATTTCTACCTCCAGTGCATCTCTTCTCTTATGTACGACTCCTTGAGCTCCATCAATAAACATTTTTTTGGACATAGGATTTTGTATCCATTCCCACATTGAAGTCTAAATCATTGATAACCTTTAGTTTAGAATCCACTAGGGGAATGTCATGAAAATGTTTTTAAAGTGTTATATATTCCATTGTTTAAGGCAATACTTGACATACTAGAGTTTTTCCATTTTGAATATCTTAGATCCAGATAGGTGGGAGCCTTGACCCACCACTCCTTAATTAGGTCACACAGAGAGGATATCTTAACCACATTAACTCAAAGTTGAAAGGGTACTTAGCAAGAACAAAATCAACTAAGATTTTGAGCTCAATCAGGGCATGATCTGATCCAATAATAGGGAGGATAAAACATCCCATCACCAAATTTTTGTCAAGCTAATTAGGGAAAATGATAAAGTGATCTAACCTTTCAAGGATATTGTTGTATCCCACTCTTTTATTTGTCCAAGAGAAAATCCCATTCTTTGGTTCAATATAGATGAGATAATTATCAGACATAATTTTGAAAAAATTGATTTGGGACTGAGATTGTCTTTGAGTGCCACCCTTTTTTTTAGAATTGGATAGGATTGCATTAAAGGTCCCTCCAATCAAAAATATTTCACCATAGAGTTGGGAAATGAGTATAGAGAGATCATTCAAGATTTTTTGTTTAAAAATAGGATAGATTGGACCATAAACATTGAGAAGTAGAAAACTTACATCATAACTGAAGTCAGAGATCCGACACAACTACCAATTTAACCTAATATTGATGAGATCCACCTGAACTTTAGTAGGGGACCATATCATCGTAAGACCACCAAAAATGCTAGTGGCTTCAACAAAATAGCCTTTCCACCTATTATAGCTTTTATTCACAATAGATTATGCTTCCAACCTATCTAACTTTGTTTCTTGGAGTAGAAAAAGTTTTGGAGATGAGGACAACAACAAACACTTAACTAAACATATTTTGTTAGGGGAATTCAATCCCTTAACATTCCAATAAATTATATTCATGACTCTAGAGAGGGGGATTCCACCTTTTCCTTTAATGAATATATAAATTAGGTAAAGAGTTTTGCTTTCCCTTTGAGACTTCCCTTGCTACATGATCCTAGATCTTACACTTCATTTGAGAAATGGAAATATATTATTTATAATTTATCTCTTCTTTTGAACTAATGTCCTCTTTTTCCAAAGGTTTTTCACTTGAATGATGGTAACCCATCCACTTTAGCTTATTTGAAATTTGAGTATCCCATTGAGAATCCACCAGGGAATAATATTATAGTAGAGATTTGATAGTTTGAGTTTGCTTTGAGTTCAAGTCACAACCTTTGAGCATGGATGAAGGAGAGAGAACTGCCCCCATGTCTAGCTTTTCTAGAAGTGCTTTAGTCTTCGCTAATTTCAAACCTTGGGGGCGAGGGCCTTTAGCTTTCACATGGTTTGAAAAGAAGCTACCACCATTTATAAGAGAAAAGGCCTTAGAGGGGGGTGGGGTGTAGGCTTAGCCTTCCAAGTTAAGTTGAAGGTAGGAGAACATTTTGCAACCATGGCCAAAGGGAAAAAAACTTTGAATATGTCCATGACTCTGACCATTGAAACACCAAAAGGGGAGATTTTATAACTATACAAATTGTGACCAAACTCTACCATCTAACTTGATTAAAATAGTCACCCAATAGGCCTTCTTACACCTTAAGACAATCATGCACTCAATACTCTATTGACAACCAATAAAATCTGATCCAAATAGGAAATCAACCTCTTTAGCCAATTGAGCATCAAAATTTGGACACCAATGCTGAATCCACAAGCTTTCTCCTTCTAAGGACCAAAAGGGATTATCCATAATTTATTTTTTATGTAAAACATTATGAAAAATTGAATTAAAAACCCATTGGGAAGTAATCTAAGGGAGATTTCATTCCCCCAAAACTTATAAACCCAAGTTTCAATTACACTGATTGTCGACCATTTTCTAGTGAATTTACCAATGAGCACTCTAATTTCCATGTCCTAAATACTCAGCTCGAAACCCCTAGCTTCCCAAACCAATTATTTAGGTTTCTAAAAGAGGAGACCATCTTGGGAGAGCTTTAAGGTGGGATCTTGATCATACTCCAAGCATTGACGTGCCCCAAGGCCCAAAAAGCATCCATCAACTAGAGTAAGCCCCTTCCTCAAGGGAATCTGATTAGCTCTTGTTGCCACCTCTTTGAGAGATGGGACCCCCACCACTAGAGGATCACCATCACAAAGCATCTGTGCCCATACTTGTTGGCCCTACCCTATTATGGTTACCAAAGAAACCTATGCCTTATGCTACTAAATTTGTAATTCATTAGTATCCACTCCCCACTCCTCATTGTTAATCCACAACTGCATCTCTCTGACTTTTTTTATTGAATCTCTACTGATTATTATTTCTCAATATATGTGAAAAGTTTAATTCTAAGGTTTGGATATCCCTCATCTTCTTTCCTTGCTCTCGTGCCATTCTTACAATATTCCTTTTGGGGAAGGAAACACTCCACATATCATCATCATCATTATTATATTAATATTATAATAGATATTTTAATTATATATATATATATATATATATATATATATATATATATATATATATATATATATATATAAGAGAGAGAGAGAGAGAGAGAGAGAGAGAGAGAGAGAGAGAGAGAGAGAGAGAGAGAGAGAGAGAGAGAGAGAGAGAGAGAGAGAGAGAGAGAGAGAGAGAGAGAGAGAGAGAGAGAGAGAGAGAGAGAGAGAGAGAGAGAGAGAGAGAGAGAGAGAATTAGTATTATTTATTTTGACTTTAAGGAATCTTAAGAGACAACATGCCCAAACAACTTGGTATGGATATGTAAGGCAACACATATTTTACTAGTTGGAGGATCTAGGGCCCTTAAATTTAAATAGTATAATCATTATTTCTCATTATTTTTTTCCTCTTTATGTATCTTTTGGAGATGATTTTGGCACTCCTTTATTATACTATAGTCATGTAATATATTCTTCAGTCCCACAAGCCATTCTTGTCCTCCTGTGGATAATAATATCTAAATTAAATATTGTCTTTTGATCTTTGCCATGCATTTGGTGTAATCACTTACTGTGGGTAATTGTTGAATTACACTCTACTTTTTGTGACACATTCTTAATAACAACAATTGTTAGCTATACATCAAAATTTAAATGTCATAAAAAAAAATTACACACTTTCTTAGTCATCAACCACTATGCAACAAACTTGGAATGTAGTGAATATATGTACAACTTGAGCAAGGAACATCTTACTAGTCTTTGTAGAGAACATATCTCCAATAGATGAATTTATTTTGGGTTATTTTGATTGGGTGGGAATTAAATAAAACGGTCATCTGGTTAATGCCTATCTATATGTGTCATTTTGTGAATTGTCAATTTTTTTAGCAAAATAGGGAGTATCAAAATTGACTTTACATGTAAAAGTTAGACGAAAATGTAGCGACACCTTTGGGGTAATTATCTTCAATTAAAATAATTGGGCATGTTGTGAAAGCCTCACTGATAAGAGCGTATATAAGGCAAGTTTGATTTGACACTTGAATGATTTTACAATTTTATTTTTAATTGACTGAATGTTGTATCTGTAATTAAAAATGTAGGGTTAATTGACTATGTCTCATTATTGCAATTGGTCTCGATCTAGTAATTTCATATTTAAAGTTGGGGCACATATTTCCTTATGTTAGCAATTTAATTTGCATTTCTTTAGTAATATGTAATAGTGTTCATTCATAAAAATTATATTGTTAATAAAATATAATATAATAATATTGGTTGGATTTTTTTAAAATGTTTTTTATGTGATAGTCAAATAGACATCAAATTCAAGTTGAAATTAAAAATGAACATATTTACTACATTACAAACCCACCACTACCCCCAGATGTTATTATAGAATGCCTCTTGAGATAATAATCATATAATATACATAATATTACTAATATATAATAAAAAGCCAATGAGCTCTAGGTGATTTGGTTAAGTGGTTTGGTTGTTCAAGCCCCACTCAGGTTCAAATCTCAATTATGTCATATGAGGCTAGTTGTAATCATTTACATTCTCAAGGTAGTTGTGGCTATTATTGGTACTTAGATCATTCATGGCTATTGGTGTGATTCTCAATGTTGTTCATGGTCGCTAGTAAAATTCTTGGGCCATTAGTGGTCAGTGGTGGTATTCATGAGCATGTTAGCTATCCTATGTGATGATAGTTAGTATTATCTAGTCACACCTGCTATAGGTGGTATTATATTGTTAATAAAATGATATATGGGCCCCGATTGTGTCTTAGATCAATTTCAAGCTCTAGTCAAAAACTACTACCCAACAAATAATAATAATACATAAGAAAATAAATACTATAATATTAATATAATAATTTTGTAATATATTAGATTATAAAAGATATAATATTATATATTATTATAATATATTATATAAAATAATATATATAAATAGTATTATATACCATATAATATTTATTATATTATATATTATATATTATAATTTTATGTTAAATAATACTCTATACTAATTCTCTCTCTCTCGCTCTCTCTCACACACACATTCACACACACACACACATATATATGCAATAAATAGTAAATTGTAATGGCCTCCAAATAAAAATAATTGTAATTAATAAAAGTGTTCTGGATTCTAGAGCTCTTAATTCTTATTTCGTGGTGTATATATATATATATGCAATAAATTGTAAATTGTAATGGCCTCCAAATAAAAATAATTGTAATTAATAAAAGTGTTTTGGATTCCAGAGCTCTTAATTCTTATTTCATGGGTGACAATGATGTTAGGGTGTAAGAAGCTATGAACTACTAAACTTGTCGGTGATTAATAAGTTGTCCAAGAAACTGCCTTTGTCTACCCATGTTAGATGAATATTCATTACTTATCTTACAATGAAACAACTCTGGCTTTATTAAAAAATGATGCAAAACTAAATTATTCTTTTAATCATATTTTTCATAATTGTCAGCATGGACTAACTATAAGTAGACACATGGCACTTATTATAATTATGTCATAATTATATGTTGCCCCAAAGATGTAAGTGATGTTGAAAATGATGTAAGTTTATGTTTTGGTAAATGAGGGTTTTCGAATGTTTCAAATGAGTATAAATAAGCGTAAAGAGATGTGACCCCAAGATTAGTGGATGAACCATTTAGAATGCATAGTTATATTCCAAAAATGAGCCAAAATAATTTTTTCTATGATTTTCATAGAAATATCAATGACCGTGATAGTGCACATAGCAAGCCTCTTAAGATCCAAGTGTCTGCCAAGTTAATAGTTATAATAAGATCCAAATAAAGTGTTATGTTCATTTTAGAGTTTAATGAATGCGTAAAGAATTTTATAACACAGAAAGTGAAAGGATACGATTCAACCTCCAGTTTATCAGTTTTGATTATCAATATGAGATTCCTCACCTATCAGATAAGTTCATCTCTATTGTATGTGCTTCTATATGGTGGTAAGTAGTTATCATACTACCAACATATGAAGGATAATGTTGAATGGGTAACCATGATAAAACATTTACATGACAAACAACAAGATAGAATGTCAAATTTTGAATGAATCCACTCAATTGACCTTTGACAACATACTTGGAAACTATACCAAAATAATAACATAAATAAGGTACATGATTTTTTTGACAAAATTAATTACATAATTGTGTTGTCTTAGAATGGTATGATTTCATGATTAATGGTGTTTAGATAAGGCTTTAATTATTTTGAAAGATATGCTTCACCCATATGTCATCTCAATGGATTTCCATTGGTGCATGTTATACATAATTGAGTAATGTGGAGGCGTAGAAGTTGAAGACATTACCATTCCACTGGATGCATATATATGGATGATATCCTCAATTTTAGGTTGTATGGGAATAAATTTATTTTTCAAGGACCAAAACAATGACTCCACATTCTCCAAATATAAGGAATGAAGGGCACTTTTCAAATTTAAAGCCCATAAATACTAACAAAACAATGCCAAACCAAGTTCAAAATGTCAAGGATGGCTTAATAATATCACACCCTTCACATGAGCAAGTCATAACTCGATGGCATGACAAGAAATCCAACCATCACTGAAATAAAATTTTTGGGGAGGCCGAAGGAATAAAATAAATTTGAAAACTATTAAAATTATAGAAAAAAGAATAAAACCACTAACCAAGGTCTACCAAAGGAGGTAGAACACAATCAGACTAAACACTCACCAAATTATCCATGATAAGATATTTGACTTCTATAATACCCTAGTTTTCAAGATATTTGACAGCCAAATTGGCTTCCCGATAGTAATGTTAAACTTTTCACAAGGAGAAAAATTCAAGCCAAGGCCAAATCTGTTCTAGGATATTCTTGATCGACCAAGCCTTGGATTCCCTATTACGAATCACATAAACCATGACCATAGAGTCCCCATAAATGATCCACTTATCCAACCAAAACTACATTACCAACTCAATTCCCTGAACCAATTCTTTCACTTATTCCTCATTATCGGTACCATCAACCAACTTAAGAGAAGTTAATCTTATTAGGGAATTGTAAAAATCCTTCATAATGCACCTTTGCTCCAAGATTTCTCTTAGAAGCACCATCAAAATTAATTTTAAGCCAACCTAGTATAGGAGGGATCTAATCCACAATGTCTTCCCTTTTATGGCTAGATGTCAATACCAAAAGCCCATTAATGGGGGGTGAGTAGCATATTCCATTTAGATCTAATTTTGAAATCCCAGGATGATAACTTACCTTTATGTCTATAAGTATGAGCAGATAAAAAATGTGATATTGTCGCCTCTATGTCTTTAAAAACTCCATGCAAAAGGCTTTCCTTACCAATAAAAATCCTCTGCTTTCTTTCCTTCTAGATTGACTAGATAAAAATAGTGGTGTTTCCCTTCCATAGCCCAATAAAAGTGCACTTGGCTGATTCCAATGGCTAGGAGAAAAAAGCCTAAATAAGAGAGGGATGTCTTGCCACAACCAACCTAACTTCCCACATAACCAATCCCATCACATCTCCATGAAAGGGAAATAAAAAAATAGATGATCTGGAGTTTCTTCTACAACTTTGTAGAGGCAACACCAGGATGTACCAACAAACCCAATTTTATGAAGATGGTCCTGAGTGAAAACACTATTTTGGACAACAATTTGGGTGAAAGCTCATACTTTAAGAAGGCCCACTTTTCTCCAATAAAGAGAAATTAGCCAATCCACCGTGGGATCCAATGCCTCAACCAACTAATAGCCAAAATTGACTAAACAACACCTGAATTTAGCCCCAATCTAGTGTAAAGAATCAACCTTAGAGTTGATTAAGAATTTGATTGTGGAAAGTGTGTTAGCCAAATGCTCACACTGATTAGATGAATGGGGAGATCAAATAATTCCATTTCTAGGTAACTATTCGATGCAAAGACTATTGCTCCAAATATCAAAGACTTCCAACCTTAGTTTTTGGAAGGGTAGAGGTGAGCTTCTTCCAAATTCAGATGACTCACCAAGGTAACATTTCCATTCCATGAATCATATCGAAACACATCTTGTTTTCCATTGTTATCCATCTAAGATATATGATCCTTGATCAAAGGCCTACACTATAACAATAAATTCCTAAAATAGGAGCCTTTAGGATGATTTGAAACTAAAATAATGATTATAATATTATCTTCACCAAAGTATTTATTAAAAATAAATATGCTCCATAAGGAATATGCATTTGATATCATTCCCCATACCAACTTTGCTCTCACTACCAAATTATGTAAGCTCTAAACTTTAACACTGGCTCCACCTACCTTTTTAAGGAGGCAAACCTTCTCCCATTTTACAAGAAGAATTTTCCTACTTATCTTTCAACCCCTTCCAAATAAAATATTTCATAATTTTGTTTAAACATTGAAGCACCTTGCTAGGAGGGTGAAGAATTGACAACAAGAATGTAGGATTGGCATTGAACACTGAATTATTTAGAGTAAGTCTGTCAGCCAAGGTAAGCCACTTGCCTTTCCAAGAATACAACATTGTTTTGAAATATCAAATAAGTCCATCCCATAATGAATCCTTACCATCACTAGATAAGGGTGGAACCTTCAAATACTTGCTTGGTAACTTGCCTAATTTGAAACCTAGAATATTAGTGATTGCCTACTGAGAATGAATATTTTAGATGAGGGAAAAAATATTGGACTTCCACTTCCTAAAAATGATGGTATCATTGGTGAATTTATAATGTTTGAGACTTTCCAAGCTATTAAACACCTTGATACCCAAAAGGTCATCAAAATCCATTGCTCCCTGAATGGACTGACATAATGCTTCAACCATTAGAATAAATAAAAAAGAAATAATGGGTCCCCCTACCAGATACCTCTAGTTAATTTAAAGGCCTGATGCTACTTCATAATTTGAGAATATTTATTTTAAAAGTATAGGGTTCCTGAACTGAGGCATTCTTTAAAAGGAAGGTATCATCGGTGCATTTCTAATGCATGAGACTTTCCAAGCAGTCAAACACCTTGATACCCAAAAGGTCAATGGAAATTGTTGTCCCCTGAATGGACCAACCCAATGCTTCAACCATTTAAATAAACAAAAAGGGAGACAATGTGTTCCCTACCAAAGACCTCTAGTTGCTTCAAAGAAACATGAGGGTTACCATTGATCAAAATAGATAATATGGATAGATGAATGTAGCTGAAAACCTAATTGCACCAATATTTACATAAATCAATTTTTTTTGATACCTTGATTAGGAAACACCAATTCATCCTATCATAAGCTTTATTGATATCAAATTAATCAACATACCCTTCTTGTGATTGCTAGATAGAGAGTGGATAATTTCATGAGCAACAATGATTTGATCCTAGATATTTTTGTCTGGGACAAAACGCCCTTTCTCCTTAGAAATTAGTTAATTTAAAAGTGGCTTCAAATGAGCAACCATTACTTTGGAAATTATTTTTTCAATCGTATTACATAGATAAATCAGTCTGTAATCCCAAAAATTAACTTGATAATCACATTTTAGAATTAGATAAATGAGCATGTAGTTCAAGTTAGTATTTGCATTCCTTCTCTTGCAAGATTTTTCAGCGATATATTTTACCTCTAGTCTAACAATGTCCCAAAAGAATTGAAATAAATTAGTTAGGAATCCATCAAGCCCTAGAGCTTTATCATTTTTCATTCATAAAACTATAGATTTAACACTATCTTTTTAAAAAGACACCATGGAAGATTGGTTATGGTGATCCTCTATAATCCACGGGATATGCTCCAAACTACCTATTGGGGTAGATAATATCGATGCCTTCTAACAAGCTAAAAGGTCATTGAAGAAATTGAAAGATTCTTCCTTGATATTTGAGATGAGAGTCAACTCTTGACCCTCCATCGACACTATGCTAGGAATGCGATTGATATTCTTTTTCACCCTAGTTTAGTTATGTAAAAAAGCAGTGTTTTTGTCCCCTTCTTACGACCCTTCTCTAGATTTATACCTTCAGTGCATCTCCTCTCTTATGTGCAACTCCACGAGTTCCACCATTTTTTTTTGAGATAAGCTTATGTATCCATTCCCACTTTTAAGACTACATCATTGAGAACCTTCAGTTTAGCTTCCCCTTGTGCAATTTCACAAACAATGTTTTAAAGTGTTTTATATTCCATTGTTTAAGGAAATTCTTGATATACTGGATTTTTTTTCCATTTTGAATATATTAGATTTAGACAAGTGGGAGCCTTGACCCACCACTCCTTAATTAGGTCTCTCAAAGAAGGATCTCTTAACCACATTAAGTCAAATTTGAAAGGGTACTAGCAAGAATAAAATCAACTAAGATTTTGAGCTCAATCACGGCACGATCCTATCCAATAATAAGGAGGATAAAACATCCCATCACCCAGTTTTTATCAAGATAGTAAGGGGAAATGAGAAAGTGATCTAAACTTTCAGTGATACCGTTGTATCCCACTCTTCTATTTGTCCAAGATAAAATCCCATTCTTTAGATCAATATCAAGGATACAATTATTAGACATAAATTTGACAAAATTGATTTGGGATTGAGATTGTCTCTAAGTGCCACCCCTTTTTCAAAATTGGGTAGGATTCAATTAAAGGTCCCCCCAAGAAAAAATATTTCACCATGGAGATGGAAATTGAATATAGAGAGATCACTCCAGAGTTGTTTAAAAATAGGAGAGTTTGGACCATAAACATTGATCAGTAGAAAACTTACATCATAACTAAAGTCAGAGATCTGACAAAACTACCAATTTGACCCAAAATTGATGAGATCCTCCTGAACTATAATAGGGGACCATATAATCTCAAGACCACTAAAAGTGCTAGTGGTTTCAAAAAAATAGTTTTTCTACCTATTAAATCTTTTATTCACAATAGATTTTGCTTCCAACCTATCTAAATTTTTTTCTTGGAGTAGAAAAAGGTTTGGAGATGTGGACAATAACAAACACTTAATTAAGTAACTTTTGTTAAGGGTACTCAATCCCATAACATTCCAAGATATTATCTTAATGACTCTAGAGAGTGGAATTTGACCCCTTGTTTTTCAGGAATAAATATATTAGGTATAGTGTTTTGCTTTCCCTTTGAGACTTCCCCTACTACATGATCCTTTTCCAATTGGTGACCATCTTTGAATGGCATGCCCAAATTTGGTTGAGAGATATTTCACTTCATTTGAGAATTGGAAAGAAGTTATTTATAATTTATTTCTTATTCTAAATCAATGTCCTCTTTTTCCAAAGGTTCTTCACCCAAATGATGACAACCCATCCACTTTAGATAATTTTAAATTTGTGTATCCTATTGAGAATCCATCAGGGAAAAAGATTATAGTAGAGATTTGATAGTTTGAGTTTGTTTCAAGATAAAGTCACAACTTTTGAGCATGCATGAAGGAAAGAGAACCAACCCCTTGTCCATATTATCTAGAAGTGCTTTAGTCTCTACTAATTTCAAACCCTGAGGGTGAGGGCCTTTGGCTTTCACATGGTTTGCAAACAAGCTACCTCCATTTTCAAGAGAAAAGGCCTTAGAGAGGGGCGGTGAAGGGGGGGAAGCTTAACCTTAAAAATTTAGATGAAGGGAGGAGAATGTTTTGAGACCATGGCTAGAGGGAAAAGTCTTTGAATATGCCCATGTCTCTAACTATTGAAGCACCGAAAGGGGAGATTTTATAGCTATAAAAATTATGACCAAACTCTACCATTCGACTTGATTAAAATAATATCCATAATTTACTTGTTTAGAAACATGAACACACATATTATTGTATAGGAATATAGGATACCTTATTCAATTTTTAGATAGAGCTGGATAAAGTCACCCAATATACCTTTTAGTACCTTGTGACTATGATGCAGGGGCATCACATAAGGAAACAACATTATTGCAAGATTTTGTCTAAAACCAGTAAATAGGGGTAAAAAACATGTTTAGGTTTTGGTAGCAGTGATAGATCACTAAAAATGTTTTGTGTAATGCTATCCAAGTGATTTTAAGTGCATAGGGAACTTAGAAAATTCAAAATATGAGTTTCCTGCCATTTTGACAATTTTAAATTTTGAATGTTTTGGCTTAGCAAAGATGTTGTAGGAAGTTGTCTAGGGGTAAATCAGTTTTGAAATGAATATAAAGTGTTAATTTAGGACACCTCAAATTATGTGCTTTTGTATGAGGTCACACTTGTATGAAATAATCCATCTTGAGGTTTATGTCAAGAGCAACACTCTTGCAAGTAGTTACTTGGAGTTAGTCAGGTTAGTTAGGTTTCAAATAAAGCATGTATTTTTGGTTTTTTTTTTGGTTGTTGTGGAGATGTTGTTCAAAAATAAGGGATAAATACCAAAGAAAACAATAATGGAAGTCCTCAAGCTTTGAGAAGAATAAATATAACTTTGTTGTATGTGTAGGTCCATATATTGATAGTGTTTGGAATTGTTCAATAATGAAAGATTTAAATAAAGATTTGATTTTGGTGTTTGTATTACATTGGTAAGTTTTTATTACTCTTATAATCATGTTTCAATCATTTTAGATGATTATTCAAAGGCTTTTGTTGGTTAATCTAAAGTTTTAGACCAAGTCAAGATGCCCTATTCTTTGTGTTGTGAGTGATTAGATGCATAGTGATAAAAAAGGAAGTTCACAAGATGTTAGGTTGTGGAGCTAAAAGCTTCACTAGGATGCAAACAGGAGGAGTTAAGGAGGTTGCAGAGTGTTTGCTGAGTGTTACAGTCACCGGCGTCAGTCAAGAAAACTGACGTCGACAGGGTACAGACAGAAGGAAACTAACGTCGATCAGAAGTCAGTCGGCGTCGGCACCCCCCAGGCAGATAGGGATCGACGTCAGTCACCTGTGTGGTTTGAACTGTGAATGTTATGGGCAGTTAGCTAACGAACCAAGTGTTTGCATGTCAAGAGCCAAATTTAGACTAGAAGCTGTGGATCTAATTATTGTAATTAGGTGTCTAATTATTGTTTGCATGAGATCTATTTAAGAGACTCATTGGTTGTATTGTAAACTAGTGCTAGAGAGTAAGAGAGCAAAATAAGCTCCTTCAGAGAGAGGTGAGCAATGGTGTGTTCCTCTTAGTGCCATAGTACCAAGTGTGGGTACTAGTTTGGAGAATCAGAGGGGTTCTTCGTATTTGTATGATCTTGGTCAGCAAGTATGCATGGCTTCTTTTGGAGATCTACAATGGTGAGTAAGGTCTAGTGATTTGCAGGTATTAGCAGAGATCAGGAGATCTACTTGGAGTACGGCTGTGTACTTAGTGTACTGGCAGGGTTGTTACTGACTGGTTGGAGAGGTGAACATCAATTCTATATTTGAGTTGATTGTTCAGACCGAGAGAGAGAGGGAAGAAGGTCTTGAGGTGTGGCGAGCCTTTGAGGTGGAAGAAGAAGTGGCATCTTCTTTGTTGTATTTTCTTCTGAGTATTTAATACAATTGTGTATTGTCTCTAATTTCCTATGTTGTTTCATATTTCTAGTTACTTATTGATTCTGGTATAATTCCGTGTTTAGTTGCTAATACAAGGTAATCATATGTGCTCTAATTGAGGAGCAAGATCCTGACAAGTTGGTATCAGAGCCAGGTTGAGCAGGTGGACCAGGTTGATACCAATCCTCACAGTTGGTATCAGAGCTTTTGGTTGGGTTACTTACAGGTGGTTTCAGATCTGGATAGTGTGTGTTGATTACAGGTTACTCACAGGGGTTTCTGATTGAGTGGGAGTATAGCAATGGCAGAAGAAAGTAAGCTACGAATGGAGAAACTGAATAGCACGAATGGTCTGATTGATGGAAAGAAAGAGCAGGGAAATAAAGATTGTTGGTTGGTAGTAGATCAGTAGGGAGGAGCAGATGTTGCAGGGGATGTTGCACAGGATGTTCTGGATAAAGTAGAATCTTGGTTTACAGATTCTTTTGCCTCTTTCCATGCAGCCCAAAATAGAGCATCTTTTCATGGGTATGTCTTTGGAGACTTTGGAGAGGTTTATTTAGGAGCTAGAGAGCCTTGTCAAATGATTGGCAAAGGGGAAGTGAAGCTGAAATTGCAAATGGATAACACACAGGTGTTGAAGGAGGTCATGCAGGTACCAGTCTTGGAGATGAGTCTAATTTCTTCAAGAAAGTTAGGTGATGGGAGATGCACAGTAACTCTCACAGTGGATGCACTTGAATTAGACGATGGTAAGAAAGTAGGTATCCTTTATCTATCTACTTATATTACTGATTCACCTTCTGTTATAGAGATGCGGCTTTGTAGGCTTGGTTACATATGTAGGAGGGGAATGCATGTTCTAAAGTGAAAGACAGATGTCTTTGATAAACTTAAGAACTAGAAAGCCTTGGTGTTCATGGAGGAGATGACAGACAGAGATCAGAGGAGTGGACTGAATTATTTTGAGTAGGGCTATGTTGATATGGACAAGGGTTTGACCCAAAAGGAGCTCATGGGTAAAAAGTCATCACTCACAGGCGAACACAGGTACCGGCATCAGTCAGTAGGAACCGACGTTGAACAGACAGGCACCGACGTCAGTCATGTGCAGATCAGCAGAGTCGGTGGTGTCAGGAAGTAGGAACCGATGTTGGTCATACAGTGACTGACATCAGTAATAAGTACACCGGTGTCGATAATTGGACCGACGTCGGCAGACAGGGTCAATCACAGAAAACCAATGTCGGTCGAGAGCAGATTGGGAGATGGCCGAGATCGGTCACTGGAACAGATATTAGGCGAACAACAAGCTATCAACAAGTCTCAAATGCCCATAGGAGGTTAGAAAGGGTAAGTGAACCTCATATTCATTGTTCACCTTCTTTATATTACTTGTTGCTTACTGATGGTCGAGAACCAGGAAGATGTGAAGAGGCAATGCAGGTAGAATCTAGAAACAGTGGGAGCATGGTATGAATTCTTCGAAAGAGAACCAAGCAGGGGATTTGGTAGAGTTTCCAGTAGACAGATGGATTCCCAGGTTAAAGAAGAGAGTGGATGGATACGTGAGACAGAAGGCCAAGGTATATGGTCTTGAAGAAGCTGCAGGACAGTGGTACAAGTTTTGACAGGTGGATGACAAAGCATGGCTTTGGTCAAGGTCATTGTAACTATTGTGTTTATTCTTACCAGGTGGATGATGAGTCACGACATTATCCAGTTACTGTATGTGAGTGATTTGCTAGCAGGTTTTGTACATACAGGGTTTTGTTGAGCTAAAAGGTAAGGTTAGTTCAGAGGTATGTCATGAAGAATTTGGAGCAAAAAAATTCTTTGGCATGAGAGACATGGAGATTTTGTCTCCAGTGGGAGCTGATGTGAATCAGGTGTTGGCGAGGTTCATTACGTAGGATGCAGAATCGGTAAGCACACCAAGGGCTAGACAGTTCAAGCAGAGCTTAGAACAGGGTTTGAAATCACATGAGGTCTAGTGTAGGCCTGAGTTTTCCCAAGCAGTGGGAGTTATCAGAGAGTTTGGAGCCAATTCAGGGAAGGTAGATTCTCAGGTACTTGAGAGGGACTAGCAGCAGGTTAACATGTTATGCAGGGTCAAGGACTTCACTACATGGATATGTAGGTTCGAATGTGGCAGGTTACTTGGATGACAAGAAGGACATCACATGGTGTGTGATGGTTGGTCTTCAGGATTGAGCTTGAAGAGGGATACAAGCCAGGAAATAGATTAGATGGGGTACAGATACAGGTACAAGTGCAGCTATTTATCTCCAAGTGGGAGATTGTTAGGTTATGGAGCTAAAAGCTTCACCAGGATGCAAACAGGAGGAGTTAGGTAGGTTGTAGAGTGTTTGCTGAGTGTTACAGCCACCGGTGTCGGTCAGGAAAACTAACATCAGCAGGGTATAGATAGAAGGAAACTGATGTCGATCAGAAGTCAGTCGGTGTCGGCACCCCCCAGGCAGATAGGGACCGACGTCGATCACCTATGTGGTTTAAACTGCGAATGTTACGGGCAGTTAGCTAATGAACCAAGTGTTTGCATGTCAAGAGCCAAATTTAGACTAGAAGCTGCAGATCTAATTATTGTAATTAGGTGTCTAATTATTGTTTGCATGAGATCTATTTAAGAGACTCATTGGTTGTATTGTAAACTAGTGCTAGAGAGTAAGAAAGAAAAATAAGCTCCTTCAGAGAGAGGTGAGCAATGGTGTGTTCCTCCTAGTGCCACAGTACCAAGTGTGGGTACTGGTTTGGAGAATCAGAGGGGTTCTTCGTGTTTGTATGATCTTGGTCAGCAAGTATGCATGGCTTCTTTTGGAGATCTACAATGGTGAGTAAGGTCTAGTGATTTGCAGGTATCAGCAGAGAGCAGGAGATCTACTTGGAGTATGGCTGTGTACTTGGTGTACTGGTAGTGTTGTTACTGACTGGTTGGAGAGGTGAACATCAATTCTATATTTGAGTTGATTGTTGGGACCGAGAGAGAGAGAGAAGAATGTCTTGAGGTGTGGCGAGCCTTTGAGGTGGAAGAAGAAGTGGCATCTTCTTTATTGTATTTTCTTCTAAGTATTTAATACAATTGTGTATTGTCTCTTATTTCCTGTGTTGTTTCATATTTCTAGTTACTTATTGATTCTGGTATAATTCCGTGTTTAGTTGCTAATACAAGGTAATCATATGTGCTCTAATTGAGGAGCAAGATCCTGAAACAAGATGTCTTGTTAAATTATCTTTACACTTTAATCACGTTTTGTTTCATTTATATAAATGAATTCATAAAGCTATAGTACCTTATAGAGGTATACTTTACATTCTAGTCCTAAAATCTGTAGCAGTCTAGGTTGATGTACACGAAGAATGAGGAATGTGATCAGGAGTTACATATACGTGTATTGGGTGTAATAGGAATAATTAAAAGGTTTTATTAGGTTATTATTAATTTCATAGACCCAATAAAATGTCTCAAAATAGGTGAGAATCTCTGTATATTTTCAAATATTGTGACAGTGGCTACAAAACCTATAGATTGTAACTAAGTGAACTAAGGAACCAAGAAAACCATAAAAGTTGAGCAGAGAAGTTATTTGCACATAATTGATGGTAGAATAAAGTGAATTAAATAATTATAGAACCATCTAAGTCATTAATTTTATGTGAAAACTGTTTGAAGTCTTATCAGACCTTATTAATGTATTTACATATCCTGCATACATGACTATATGCTTTTGTGGACCAAGAATGTGGTAAAAAAGTTGTAAGGAGGAAATTTGGGAAATAAATAAAGCTTGGAATACTTTGAGGATGTTTAAACCAATCTCAATAACCCTTAACAAGACTAAATAACTACTTGTAAGAAATAAGACTTCAATTCGATGGTTCTCAGGTTCAAACAGAGCATGTACCCCTAGATTAGGGAGTGTGAACTAGATCCTTGATTTTACAGAGATTTGACAATTGAAAATAATTAAAATTTGGTTATTTTTTGGGTCTCAATGAATAAAAGGATATTTTAGGGTTTTTATATTCAGTTCATACATTTTGACATGTGGGAAGAAACAATTGTGTGGATAAGGGCAGAGTAGGCCTAATTGGTCTTAGCAGTGATCTCAAAGAGTCCAAAATAAGGAGTAAACATGGAGTTAAGACTTGAAATTACATGAGGAATTATATACAAATAAAGGGTATCTAAATTAAACACCATTTTTCCAAGATTTATTCGTACAAAGTTGTACTTATAGTTTTAGCCTAAAAAAAGGCTACAAGGAATTGATTGAGTGAAGGAGAAAGTGGAAAAGGTGGACAAACAATTGTAGAATTGTGTTTTCAAATGTATAATTGGTCTCAAGAGACCATAAGGAGAATGAAAAGGTTGAAAAAACCATAAGATAGTCAAAAAATTAAATGAATCTAAGAAGGACCATATGAACCTATTGTTGTAAGAGAACATTCTATAAGAAGGAGATTGTGATTACTTGACCATCCTCTTTATCATTTTGGATTCAGAGTTGGTTTACTCTTTGTGGTGGGTGGTTTGTGACAAGTAAAAAGAAGACAATAATTGGTGAAAAGAGATATTGACATCATGTGTTTAGAGCTCAACTACAAGACAAGTAATGAGGAACAAAGACCCATGGAACAAAGGGTGGATAGAGGTAGTAGAGATCAAGATGGCATGGTGGAGAATTTGATGGGTCAGATGACATAGTTGATTGCACCCTTGATTGTAATAATGGAAGATATAGAGAATTATCTCAAGGAAAGATTACAAAGTTCAGAGATAGTCAATGTGGAAGGCAATGAAGAACAATAAGGTCAAAAGGAACATTTGTAGTTGCAGCGAAGGACCAGTGGAGAAGAGAGTGAAGTAGTAGTCCAAGAGACCATGAGGCCACAAAATAATGTATCAGTAGTTCAAGAATATGTAAGACCACTATATCATGCATATGAGGTAAGACCATTTGCATTTGATAGAGCAAGAGCTAATGATAGTTTCTTGAGAAATAGACATAGACCAGCCTTTCAAGGATAATGTTGGCATTACAACAGGGAAGGACATAGAGCATTGAAATTTCCCTAAAATTTTGGTAGGGATGGTCAAAATAATTCAAGAGGGTCACATGAATAAATAAGTAACAAACAAATCAAATCAAGCTAGTAGTTCCATTTCCTAGTTTCTAATCATGGATGTGGGTAAGAATTGCATAGTGGAGTAAGCATGTCAATGATTTTGAGTGATTTAGGTGAAACAATAAGGGTGAAATAAGAAATGGAAGATTTTAAAATAGAGTTAGGTTGGGAAAATAAATTACCTCAAACCAATCCAACTAAGGCAACATACATCATGCACAAGCATAAGAAGGCATATACTTGGAATCAATAGGATGTCACGTTTGAAAAGTCACAGTTCATTAAACATAATCAAAATAAGAAGAATGATGCCATAAAAGACACAAATATAAAGATTTAAAGGATCATGGATAGAAAATTCACTTTTAGTTTGTTCTCTTTTTGCCCTTGGAAGTATGATGTAGGGGCATCACACAAGGAAACAACATTATTGAAAGATTTTGTCTAAAACTAGTAAATAGGGATAAAAAACATGTTTAGGTTGTGGTATCAGTTCTAGATGAATAAACATGTTTCTTGTAATGTTATCCAAGTGATTTGAAGTCGTATAGGGAACTTATAAAATTCAAAATGGGAGTTTCCTGCCATTTTAACAATTTCAAATTTTGAATGTTTTGGCTTAGCAAAGATGTTGTAGGAAGTTGTTTAGGGGTAAATAAGTTGTGAAATGAATATAAATTTTTAATTTAGGACACCTCAGATTATGTGCTTTTGTATGAGGTCACACTTGTAAGACATAATCCATCTTGAGGTTTATGTCAAGAGCAACACTCTTGCAAGTAGTTACTTAGAGTTAGTTAGGGTAGTAGGTTTTTTGATTTGGTTTTTTCGGAGATGGTGCTCAGAAAGAAGGGATAAATACCAAATAAAAAAATAATGGAAGTCCTCAAGATTTAAGAAGATGGAATAGAACTCTATTGTATGTGTAGGTCTATATATTGACATTGTTTGGAGTTTTTTAATAATGAAAGATTTAAATAAAGATTTTATTATAGTGTTTATATTACATTGGTAAGTTTATATTACTCTTATAATCATGTTTCAATCATTGGAGATGATTCTTCAAAGAATTTTTTTGGTTAATCTGAAGTTGCATACCAAGTCAAGATGCCCTGTTCTCTGTGTTGTGAGTGATTACATGCATAGTGATAAAAGGAAGTTCACAAGATGTCTTGTTAAATTGTATTTACACTTCAATAATGTTGTGTTTAATTTATCTAAAGGAATTCCTAAATATATAATCCCTTGTAGAGGTATACTTTACATTCTAGTCCTAAAACCTATAGTAGTCTAGGTTGATGTACACAAACAATCAAGAATGTGATCAGGACTTACATATACATGTATTAGGTGTAATAGGAATAATGAAAATGTTTGATTAGGTTTTTATTAATTTCATAGACCCAATACAAGGTCTAATAGTAGGTGGGAATCTCTATATATTTTAAAACATTGTGATAGTGGCTACAAAACCTGTAGATTATAACTAAGTGAATTGAGGAACCAAGAAAACAATAAAAGTTGAGCAGAGAATTTATTTGCATGCAAATAATGGTATAATAAGGTTAATTAAATAATTATGGAACCATATAAGTCATTCATTTTATGTGCAAATTACTTTAAGTCTTATCAGACCCTATTAATGTATTTACATATCTTGCATACATGACTGTATGCTTTTGTGAACCAAGAACGTGGTAAAAAAATTCAAAGGAGGAAAATTGGGAAAGAAATAAATCTTGGAATTCTTATAGGATTTTGAAACCAAGATCAATCACCCTTAATAGGACTAATAAACTAGTTTTAAGACATAAGACTTCAATTTGATGGCTCTCGAGTTCAAACAGAGCATGTAACCCTAGATTAGGGTTTGTAAACTAGATCCTTGATTTTATAGAGATTTGACCATTGATAATACTGAAAATTTGGTTATCTATTGGGTCTCAATGACTAAAAATATATTTTAGGGTTTTTGTATTCATATCATACATTTTGACATGTGGGAAGAAGCCTATGTGTGGATAACAGTAGAGTAGGCCTAATTAGTCTTAGCAGTAATCTAAACGAGTCCAAAAGAAAGAGTAAACATAGATTTAAGACTTAAAATTACATGAATACTTGTATCCCAATAAAGGGTATCTAAATTAAACACCATTTTTCCAAGGTCTGTTCGTATAAAGCTGCACTTGCAGTTTTAGCCTAAAAAAGGCTACAAGGAATAGACTGAGTGAAGGAGAAAGTGGAAAAGATGGAAAAACAAGTGTATAAGTATGTTTTCAAAGGTATAAGTGGTCTCAAGAGACCATAAGGAGAATGACAAGGTTGAAAAAACCATAAGATAGTCAAAACATTAAATGAATCTAAGAAGGACCATATGAACCTATTGTTATAAGAGAACATTCAATAAGAAGGAGATTGTGATTACTTGACTATCTTCTTTATCATTTTGGCATCAGATTTGGTTTAATCTTGGTGGTGGTTGGTTTGTGATAGGTACAAAGAAGACAAGACTTGATGAAAAGAGAGATTGGCATCATGTGTTTAGTGCTCAACTACAAGACAAATAACGAGGAACAAAGACCCATGAAACAAATGGTGGATAGAGGCAGTAGAGATCAAGATGGCATGGGGGAGTATTTTATGGGTCAGATGACACAGTTGATTACACCCTTGATTGTAAGAATGGAATCTATAGAGAATTATCTCAAGGAAAGAGTATAAGGTTCAGAGATAGTCAATGTGGAAGGCAATGGAGAACAATAAGATCAAGATGGAATCCCTAGAGACTTTCATTCACATACTAGTAAACATTATTATTTTTAATCAAAATTTATACTTTCATTCCCAATCCAGTAAATGTTGACTCAGATGCATCAAACCAAACTTTTTTATGAATTTTTATCATTGTGTTATTGATATGTTCCAGTCAATTGATCTTTTTATGTTATTCATTCACATTTTAAAAATTATAAATATTCTTTACCATAAGTGTTCTTGATAAATTATTGATCATTTTTTGCTATGTCGATGGAAGCCCTAAAAGTTTTCATTCACATACAAATAAATGTTATTTTTTTAGTATCGAAATTTAGATTTTATGAATTAATGTTTCTGTGTTTTTTATATTTACAACGCATTTAAATTTATTGACCTATAACATTTATATTATATATGTATTTAACAAGTAACAACGAGGTTTATTCCTCCCTCCTTTAGTTATCTAGTGGGCTCACCTGAGAATTCACACTTAAACTACCTAGTATAAAAGTTTGACCAATAATTATGTTCAAATGAACACATTATATTATCATTAGCTTGAATTTTTATGAAGTAAGACATGATACAAAATTAATATGGGTCATTAATATAAAATGAACGGTCATGTTGAAAGACGAGTGTATCCACAAGATAAAATTTTTACTGGTATGTAGATGAAATCCATGAAGGTTTGCATTCACATACCAGTAAATGTTAATTTATTTCTATCAAAATTAAGAAGTTCATTAACATACCAGTAAATGTTGAGTTAAATGTATCAACCAAAATACTTATATTAGATCATGTCTTTGTGTTTTTCATATGTTGCTTGATTTCACGTTGTTATGTAATTCATTCACATTTTCAACATTGCATATATGCTTTTCCATAGTTTTTGTTGATATGTTTTCCATACTATTATAAATTACTTATATAATTTTTTGACTATTTTAGTTCAACATGAGGAATGGAAAGAAGAAGACACAATATGTTAGAAGATGGACGTGCACAAAGTTGAATAATAAAAGAGTCAAATTTAATGAATTTGATGAATAGGTTAACAAAGATGAGAAACCCACTACAAAGAAGGTATAAAATGAAGCTGCTACAGACCAACCCCCTTCCAATTAGGCAAAGAAGGAATCCAACATAAATGTTATTTCCACTAAGAAGAAGTCATTGCAGTCTAAGTGGACAAAAATAATTATGAAAATTGAAATGATAGATGTGGACGATAATTTCTACTCCATGAACGCTGTAATAGTAAAGTGGGGCATGAAACCTAGCACTTTGTCTAATTGGCTAAAAGGAATTCTAACTAATAAAAAGAGGAGACCACCCACTATTTTATCAACTATAAAATAAAGTGAGATAGTGAAATAGTGCAAAGACTAATCTATTATTGGGCATAGGTTGGACATCTCACATTTAAAGGCACACATTGCCAGCATATGCAAAAGTAGGCCCAACACTTTCAATGATTGGGTCCCCAACAAGTCATGGTGGGAAGGCTACAAACATAGGCAACCTGATTTTTCTATGAGAATAACTGAAGGACTGGATAGAGATAGGGTTGTCATGCTAAGGCCATCCATAGTGATAATTTTTTAAGATAAATTGAGAACATTGTATGCTGAAAATAATTATGGGTCACACAAAGTATGGAATTATTATTAGATAGGGGTGCAAGCTAGAAGGAATTGTGGCATTAAATTTTTTACCAAAAAAAGGGTAAAGAGTAAGCCATAGATAATGTTGAAGAGTAGAGAATGGATAATTATTTTAGCGTGTGTGAAAATATCTAGCCAAAGTATCCCAAGATTCCACCTCTTCAAAGCAAAAAGGCAATTTTAGAATTTCATTTTAGGTTGTGAACTAATAATGCATGTACAGTTTCTCAAATCCATGCATTGATGATGAAATAAATATCTATGAACATGTGTAATATACCTAGGAATGGGTATAATAGTAGTATAAATAGTGGAATGTAATATTAATGAATATTAATGCATTACATGAATAATCCCACATGTATAGCAAGGAAGATTGGGATATATTAGAATAATATAAATAAAGGGGCATAGGATATTGTAAGACATCAAAGAAAAAACATTTTTAATTAGAGCTTGCTCTAATAGGAGGTTGCCCCCTTGAAGAGGCTAGCAATACGGAGTTATTCTTTCCATAAAAGGAATTGTGTGTGTAATATACGTGTTTAATTAATATATGAGTTATTTTTTGTCATTTAGTTAGTTTTTAGGAATGAGGTTCCTAACATCTGGTATCATAGTGCTTTCCCAGGCCATTTTCGTGATCTTTGTTGTAAGCATATTTTGGAGAGGCACATTTTAGAGATTTATTTTGTCTTGGAGATTTTCAATTTTTTGCGCTCAAAATCATGACTCTTCTTCTTGAAACTGCTCTCAAACGCTAATAAATTATGCCAAACTATTTTTGGGTTTTATGCAACTCAATTCTAGATTTTTAGAACATTTTAATTTTTTTTATTTTTGTTTAATATTGTAAAAGTTATTATACTTTTATTAACTGTTATTATTGTAAAAAAAATATGACTATTCTTTTGCATTCTACTCTTAGATTGTAATGAATCACATCAAATAATTTCTGAGTTTTGTGTGCCTCATTTCTAGTTTTTTGAAACATTTTAAATTTATGATTTTGGTTTAGTATTGTAAAAGTTATCACAATTTTAGTAACTAGTTTTGTGTAAAAAAATATAAAAAAATTAAAGTCTTCGTGTAAGGATGCATTTTCAGTTGAAGTTGACATCCACTCATTTGGTTTTTATGGGGATTCCCATTTTATCTTGAGGTCATCTCACTGATGCATTGACTAAGATTCATCAAACCAATATAGTGCGAGATTATTATAATGAATTTTCCAAAATAGCCACTTAGACTGTAGGCTTGTCTAAGGATTTCCTCATGACTTGCTTCATCAATGGATTCCATGAAGAACTTTAAGAAGAGGTTAGAATGTGGCAACCTCAAAACTTGATAAAAGTCATGGGATTATTTAAGCTCACAGAAGATCATATCTGCTATGATCATGGTGAGACACCTTTATTTTTAGTCCTACATCCCTTCACAACACCACCTCTTCAGGGCATTAATAAACCAGACATTGATTCCCTTTTGGATGCACCTCAATAGATTCTAGATGATCCCATTCAAGAAATCACCATACTCAAATAGGCCCTCGATGATCTAAAGCCAATAATCATAGAGCCCAAGCAGGTAACCAAGACTTGAAATCTCTTAGAGAACAATGCAAAGGGAGATGGCATGTTGGTTCACCAAACAATATATTTTGTGCACCTTTGTTCTAACTTTGAGGTTCTGATTGTCAAGCTTCAACTTTCAGTGATTGACTCTAACCTCATGTTTTAAGATGAGGTTAATCCATCCATCAATCTCTATGCACTTCACCCTCATGTTATAGTGTTTGAGTTAATATTATTATTGTACATGCTCACATGCTAGCCCCAAAAGAAGAAGTGGAAGCCTAAATGCATGTATGGTTGGGCCTCCATTTGGTTGGCATCCTATTTTAATATGTAATTCTTATCATGTTTTGAGGGTGAAACATTTTTAAAGGGGATGTAATGTAATATACCTAGGGAGGGGTAGAATAGTAGCATAAATAGTGGAATGTAATAGTAATGAATAATAATGCATTAGAAGAATAATCCCATATGCATAGAAAGGAAGAGTGGGATAGATTAGAATAATGTAAATAAAGGGGCATAGGATATTATAAGGCTTAAAATAAGAAGCATTTGTAATTAGAGATTGCTCTAATAGTAGGTTTCCCCCTCAAAGAGGCCAATGATATGAATTTATTCCTTCTATAAAAGGAATTATGTGTGTAATTAGCCTATTTAATCAATATATGAGTGATTTGTTGTCATTTAGTTAGATTTTAAGAGTGAGGTTCCTAACATCATGCTACATCATTTTTTGAGATATGTACCAAGAGGAGTTTCACATACTAATAGACATCTTCTCATATTTGATGGGCATGGAAGCCATGTTGTATTTTCAACAATTGAAGAAGCTAGAGTGTTGGGGATAGACTTGCTTACATCACCTGCACACAATAGCCAAAAAATTTAGACATTGGATGTAAGTGTGTTTAGTACATTTAAGGTTTGATGTAGGAGTGAGAGGATGTAATGGATGAATAAACATCATGGTTGTGAGATAAAAAGACACAAATTAGTTATTTTGGGTAGCAAAACATTGATTATGGCACAAAATCCAAATAATATAATATTTGGATTTCAAAGGATAGGTATTTAACCCCTGAACCCTTAGGTAGTATTGAATGACATGACCCCAAGTGCAAAATATCATGTCGAAGATGATGAAGTTAGTGTTACTAAAAATATAATAAGATTGGTAGGGCTAAATGAGGAAGCCATTGAAGATTACTATGCAAAAGATGGAGCAAATACATAAGGATAGTGTTTTAAAGGTGAAAAAGTACAAACAAAAAATGTTGAAGGTGTTTTAGGTCAAATGACAGATGAAAATGTAAATGTATTAAATATTGAAGGCATTGAATAGGCTATAAATGCAACTTTTAGTTTCAACCAAGATAGTTTAAGTTTGCCTACGTAAGAAAGCCCACAAGAATGGTTGAGTGAGGGACCAACAAATCTTGGCCTCAATTATGAATTAATGGAAGCATATGTCTCTATGTCAATGTCATCACTAATATTTGATCCCACCAGAAATAGTTCATTACTATGCATTAGGTGGATAATGGAGAGTAGAAGATGACATAGTTGATTTAGATGCTGATGAGGAAATAGTTAAAAATGTAGTCAAAAATATAGATTGCAACCAAAATAAAATTAATGAACAAAAAAAATTCAATATTAGCATTTCTAAAATTATCAGTGGAAATGGTCACAAAAAAATTAGGAAATAATACACTCAGGGTGAGTCAACAATCACAAATTCTCACATCAGATGAATATCATCAAATGTTTATATAAAAGGGGTCCTAGAAGAAAGAGATTAAAGAATTGAAGGTAAGAAAGAAATAAAAAATTAATGATAGGAAAGACCTCATGCAAGTTGAGAGGGAAAGAAAGGAACATTGTAAAATTGTAAACAAAATCAAAATGAAAAAGGACCAAGAGAAGATGCAATAAAGGCAAGAAAATGAGCAAAATAAAGAGCATGATATAAGGGATAGGGAAATTGAGAAGGCCAAAAAATGTTTGAAAAGGTGAAGGAGTTTAAGCAATGAATTTAACCCTCTACTCGAACAACATTACATATTCAATTTCATGATAAACATTATATTCCCAATTGGTTCATGTGGTATCCCTCAGATTTTTGTTAACGTGGAAGCAAATTCCACTAAGGATAAAATCCTTGAATAATCAACAAGAACTCCACATTCTTTGAATATGGGGAATGAAGGGCACATATCAAATTTCAAGCCTAGAAAAAATAAAGTGCCAAAAAAATGCCAAGCCAAGTTCAAAAATCCAATGATAGCTTAATAATATCATACCCTTCACATGAGAAACCCATAATTATATGACATGATAATAAAACCAACCGCCACTGAAAAAGCTTAGGGGAGGCCAAAAGAACAAAATAAAATTGAAAACTATTGAAATTATATAAATAATAACAAAACCACTAACCAAGGAATACCAAAGGTGGTAGAATGCAATCATGCCAATCATTCAAAAAATTATCTATCACAAGATCTTTGAGTTGTGTATTACCTTTGTTTGCAATAAAGTTAACAACTAAGTTGGTTTCACAATAACAATGTTGAGCTTTAGACAATGAGAAAGACTCATGCGAGAGCTAAATCTATTCTAGTATATTATTGTTGGTGTAATACTTTTTCGCATTGGGTTTTGCCTACATGACCTTATGACCATTCTATGTCAATTAAGCTTCCTTAGGTTAGTTATAAAAGGGTCACATGGGCTAATTATATTTTAATGTAATTTTCTAATTAGGAAAATTAGAGGCTTCCTCATGTTGCTCTAATTTTCTCTATATGTACACCACTTTTCTTTTTTGGAAGGTAAGATAGGTTAATGTGATTTTATGCAAGCAACCATATTTTGTAATATTGCAGTGTGAAGACAAGCTTATTCCTCTTTTAAAATTTATCTATGATTTCATTGCTACACACATAGATTTTCTCAATCCTCTATACAAAAATCCAATATTGTGGCCAATTCGACATGGTATCAGAGCTATTTTTTCTAGTATTGCAACAATCTTTGTGGTAAAATATATTATTCTAGTAAAAGAAGGGTTTGGTGGGATTCCTTGGAGAATTCATGCAAAGCTTTCTATTGGAGCTTTTGATATCAAAACTGACTGCACCATTGGTTTTATAAGGTGCCAAAACCTTAAGATTAATTATAAACTTGACCTAGTTCTGGAACAGTCAAAATTTCTTCTTTTTTTGGCATTCAAAGGCCCCATTTTTTATTTTTAACAAAACTCCATACTTCTTATGTTGCTATGCAAAAATGCCTTCTGGGTTTTCTTCCTTGGCTCAAAATCTCAAATGGGTCTCTTTCTAAATTTTCATTGCTAAAGTATTTTAGACATTTTTAGCTTACCTTAATTTGTGTGTCATCAAACCTCTATGCTACTTAGATCTATAGGTGCTCATTACTTTAGCTCAGTTGTTGATCAATTTCAAGTTGCATGCTTTAGAGAGTTCGCTGACCAATCCAGACTTTCGGAGGGTTGTTGCTTAGGTATCAGACCAAATCAAGGTTGTGGAGTTGCTTTACTTGCAAATTTGTGAAGTTAAGTAAAATAAGGCCAAAAACCTAGATTACTCTTCCCAGACTAACCTGAAGTTGTGAAGTTGCTTTACTTGTAAATCTGTGAAGTTAAGTAAAGCAGGTCCAAAAACTGGATTTATACTACTATAGACCAACTCAAGTTTTGGAAGGATCATTATTGCCTTACTCGGGTTTTCAAAGGGTGACTAATTCTAAAAGTAAAGCAGTCCAAAAAACCCAAATTACTCCTCCAAGACCAACTTGGGTTTTTTAAGTGTCTTTACTGCTCTACTTGGGTTCTCCAATGCTGACTACTTTTGGAAGTAAAGCAGCCTAAGAAACTCGAATTACTCCAAGACCAACTAGGGTTTTTGAAGTGTCTCTACTACTCTACTCGAGTTCTCAAAGGTTGACTAATTCGAGACATAAAGCAGTCTAAGAAACCTGAATTACTCTTTGTGGACTGACTCAGACTTTTGGAGGGTCTCTACTGCTCTACTCAAGTTCTCGAAGGCTGACTACTTTTGGAAGTAAAGCAGTACAAGAAACCCAAATTACTCTTCGTCGATCAACTTGGACTTTCAGAGGGGCTTATTACTTGGGTTTGCAGGGTAGCATTACATGAGTTTTTTTTCCATATTCTATCTTTTTTGGGGAAAAAATTACCATTTTTGGAAAGGGTCCAGGAATATGTGGGAGTGAGAACTTGTAAGTGCTATAACTTTCAATCTGTAGCTCCATTTTGGGTGTTATTTCCTTTAACGTGCATATTTTTTCAAGATCTACACATTGGTGATATTATTTTAGGACCTTTGTAACATCCATTGTTTCCATGGTGTAATGGCTTAAAACTTAGTTCAAACCTTTTATACCTTTCTTCTTGGATGCATTATCTACTATGACCGATGTCCCTCTCGTACTCTCTCACACTAATTGCTCATAGATGCATTCTCATTGATGCCCAACATCTAATATTAAACATGTGTTACATTGTAACTTAAGGGAGGGTCTTATTGATAGTTCAAGGTGGTACTTGTAATGTGTGCAATATGTTCTTTGTTTTCATTTCAATTTTATAAATTGTCTCAATCTAATCTGCACTAATGGATCTAAACATTGAACCACTCACACCGTTTAACTATCTCAAATGGAAGTCTAAAATGTAGCTTGATTTAAGAGGTAAAGGACTCTATCAGATCACTATGGGTGAGGAAACTAAGCCATCTACAAATGCATAAAAGGTTAAGTGGTACAACAGATGTGACGAGGCCTATGGGTTTTTATTCCTGTCAATGTATCTTGACCTCCTGTTCCATGTTGAATCTATAAAAACTCCCAATAAAGTTTGGATCATCCTAGACAAGCTTTTTGGAGTGTAGGACATCATGAGGGGTCACGAGCTGGAGAATGAGCTCATCACATTGAGCCCAAGTGACAATGAAACCCTACAAGACTTCATTACAAAGTTCAAATCACTGAGACTCCATTTGAAACAATGTGGCATTGAGAAAATAGATGATTAGTTGATTTTATCTGTGCTTGCAAAATTGGGTCATGACTATTCAGTTTTCATCTCTACATTTCATGCTACCAAACGTGCACTTGGATCCACTTAGAAAATTCCATCATTCGATGAGTTTTTTGTTGATCTGACTTAGAATCAAGATAAGTTAGTTTAAATGGGTACACTAAAGTCTTTAAAATCACATGCCTTGATTGTCAATCAGGGCAAGAAGAAGTCTTATAGTAGTGGCAAATAGGAGAAGAAATAGTCTAAACCATATCATGAATACAAGAAGAATCAGAAATTAGATTCCAAGCCTAAGGCATTGTTAAATGAGTCCTCCTCAAGTGGAAAACCTAAGAAGGAGATACTCAAATGTAACTTTTACAAGAAACTTGGGCATGATGAATCTCAGTGCGTGAAAAAGAAGATTGACACTTTGACTAAGATGCTTGAACATATCCACACAAGATTATGTAAAGGCTAAAGACACCAAAAAGGGTAAAAACAAGGGCAATGCACTTGTTACAATAGCTTCTCAACCTTCAACTTGGGTTATTGACTTGGGTGCTTCCTATCACATGGCCTTCTCAGAGGATTTATTTTCAAAAATAGAGCCATATTTTGTGCCTTCAATTTTCATGGGTGATGACACTTCATAAAAGTTAGTGGTAAAGGATAGGTTGAATTAAGTGATGGGACCTTCAATGATGTTATGTGTGTTCCTTCATTATCTACAAATTTTTTGTCGATGTACAAAATCACTTACATAGGTGCAGGGAAGCGAGTTGAGTTCACACCTGATCAGTGATTATTAAGGAGCTATTTAGTGACACCACAATAGCTTATGGGAAGGCCAATCATCAGTCTAGGTTATATACCTTCTCACAATTTGCCTAGATCAGCCCTCAATTGCACTACTTAATCATGCAGATGGAGTGAGTAAACTATGGCATGAACGGTTTGGCCATTTAGACTATTGTTACCTAGAGAAACTCAGTCATTAGGACATGGTTTCAAGGTTGCCTAAAGTCAAATTCTCAGATGGCCTATGCTATGGCTGCATTCTTGGCAAGCATACAAAAGAGAAATATGACAAGAGTAAAGCAAGGAGAGTTGAACATAAGCTAGAAATTATCCATAGTGACATAGCAGGTCCATTTCTAAAATCTTCATTTAATAGGTACAGATACATGCTCACATTCATCAATGACTTTTCAAAGTACACCTAGGTGTTTTTTCTCAGAAAGAAGTTTGAGCTCTTTGATCCCTTCAAGGACTTCAAGGCACTTGTGGAGATGCAATCAGATTATTCCATCAAAATCTTAAGGATTGACAATGGTGGGGAGTATGTCAACAACAGGTTTGATCAGTTTTGCACATCAAAGGGAATTCATATGCAACACATAGTTCTATGTAATCCTCAGTAGAATGATGTGTTTGAATGTAAGAACCGTACCTTGAAGGAAATGACCAACTACATGCTTTAATCAGAGTCTCTTGCTCCTTAATTCTGGGTTGAAGCAATCAACTTTGTGTGCTACATTCAAAACTATGTTCCACATAAAGCCTTGAAAGGAATCACTCCTTTTGAAACTTGGGATGGTCACAATCCCACAGTGGATCACTTTCAAGTGTTTGGATCACCAGTAATGGCCCATATTTCCAAGAAGAAATGCAAGGCAATAGACCCTCAAAGTCATTGTTATATCTCTGTGGGATATGCAGAGGGTACTAAGGGATACAAGATCCTACATCCTAAAACTCATGAGTTCTTCATAGAAAGGAGTGTCAAGTTTTATAGGGGCCTACTTAAACTCACTACTGGCACTCCAGACTTCAAAAGTCTCACTGGACATTGATTCCACCTCAGATAGTGACTTGGATCCACCTCAAAATCCTCTATATGATCACGATGACTCTTCTTCTTCTTCAAGTTCGAGTGATGAGAGTAGTGATGAGGATTCTCCTCTTCCATCTCACACTCACACTTTAGATGATTATGACTCACCTCCTTATTCTCCAATCTCATACAATTTTGGTCCCACTTGGGCCAGACAAACACTTCAAAGTGATGGGAAATGGGTTGGAAATCCATCGGATACAAAGTGAACACATTCATAGTTTCAAGGGACTTCACATGCCTATCTGACCATTGCCTTAGATTCTTAAACCTTTCATGAGGCATGGGACTTGGTCCCTCTTCCTAAAGGAAGAAAATTAGTTAGTTGTAAATGAGTTTATTAGACTAAGTATGGTATAAATGGGACTGTTGATAATTAGAAAGCTCATCTGGTTGTAAAGGGGTTTCTCAAGTGCCTGATATAGACTATATTGAGACATTTACTCTTGTAGCTAAGATAACATCTAACAGACTCACTCTAGCTATTATAACTGCACATCGGTGGGATGTTCACCAAATGGATGTCAAGAGTGATTTTCTACATGGTGACCTCAAAGAAGAGATCTACATAGAGTAACCATAAGGCTTTGTGGAAGATACCTCTTTGGTCTAAAGACTTAGGAAATCTATCTATGAACTCAAATAGGCCCCTCGGGCATGGTATGCCAAGATGGACTCCTTTCTCCTCATAGCTAGGTTCACTAGATACCACTCAGATCTAAATGTCTACATCTTGTGACAAGATGATTCTCTGTTGATCTTAGTTCTCTATGTGGATGACTTGATGATTATAGGGAGCTCACAATCATCCATATAATTACTAAAAATTTCACTTTCAGACATATTTTCAATGAAAAAGATGGGATTGTTGCATTAATTTTTCATGATTGAAATCATTCAGTCAGATTCTAGGATAACTTTATCACAATCCAAGTATTCTCTTGATTTGCTTGTGAGGTTTAACATGGTTGATTGTAATTCCACTCCTACTCCCTTCTTGTTTGGTGTGAAGCTTGAGGTTGATTATCTTATGTCATTGGTTGATGCAACTCCATATCAACAACTTGTGGGCAGTCTTATCTATCTCAGACACACTAGACCTGACATATCCTATGCAGTAGGCATGGTCTCCCAATTTATGCAGAAGCCACATGAATTTCATTGAAAAGTAGCTAAGCGGATTGTTCACTACATTCAAGGTTCGCATAATTATGGGATACATTATGAAGTAGGAACATAGGTTGATTTGATTAGATACATAGATTCAGATTGGGATAGAGATATTTAGAGTCAAAAGTCCACTTCAAGCTATAGTTTTTCACTTGGTTTGAGTCCAATAATTTGGTCAAACAAGAAGCAACATGTAATTACTTTATCATGTATAGAATTAGAATACAGAGGGGCTATCAATGCCACCACTGAGGTGATCTAGTTGCAAGGGATTCTCACTGAGTTTGGCATTTAGTTTCATAAGCCAATAATCATCTACTATGACAACCAAATAACTATCTAGATTTGTAAGAATCCAGTTCTCCATCAAAGGACCAAGCACATAGAGATTCAAATGCATTTTATCAATTAGCTTATCAATGAGCAAGTCATTGATCTTTAGTACTATCCAACATTAGAGCAGATTGTATATATTCTGATCAAGCCCTTCATGGAGAGTAAATTTGTTCATATGTGAGCTCTCATTGGGGTTAGGATTGATCCACCTTCTTCTTCCTCCTATAGAAGTTATTCACTATGTACTTGGGTACCTTATCAGGCTTTCAATGTCGGGACCCAATTCTCATCTCACCTAAGTTACGCTTAAGGGGGGATGTTAGTGTAGTGCCTTTTCCCATTGGGTATTGCCTACACAGCCTTATGACCATTCTATGTCAATTAAGCTTCCTTAGGTTAGTTATAAAATGGTCACACAGGCTAATTATATTTCAATGTAATTATCTAAATAGGAAAATTAGAGGCTTCATCATGTTGTCCTAACTTTCTCTATATGTACCCCACTTATCATTTTTGGAAGGTAAGACAGGTTAATGCGATTTTATACAAGCAACTATATTTTGAAATATTACCATGTGAAGACAAGATTCTTCATCCTTTGCAATTTATCTATGATTTCATTGCTACATACATATATTTGCTCAATATTCTATACAAGGATCCAAGATCATGGCCAATCTGATAATTATTGATAAACTAAGCTTTAGATTCCTTCTTACGAAGTGCTTGAACCATAACCATAGAGTCCCCCTCAATGATCAACTTATCTATCCCACACTGCATTACCAACTCAATTCCTAAAATGAATGCCTACATTTGTGCCTCATTATTGGTACCATCGATGAAATTAAGAGAAAATTATCTAATTAGGGAACCAAAATAATCCTTCATAATGCATCCAACACTTGAGGCCCTAGGGTTTCCCTAAGAAGCACTATCAAAATTCATTTTTAACCAACTTGGGGGAGAAGGGATTTAGTGCACATTATCTTCCTTTCTACGGCTAGATGTCAAGACCCAAGAAACATTAGTAGGGGGTGTGGGGGGGGGGGAGAAATAGATTCCATTTAGATCTAATTTTCAAATCCTAAGATGATAAATTAACTTAATGTCTACAGGCATGAGTGGAGATAACTTTTGATATTAACATCTCTATATTTTTCATAACTACATGCAAAGGGCTCTCCTTACCAACAAAAATCTTTTGGCTCCTTTCCTTCTAGATTGATCAAATAGAAATAGCAGAGATGGCCTTTCATAACCCTATAAAATTATCCTAGGGTGATTCTAATGGCTAGGAGGAGAAATCTTGAAGAAGAGAGGTAGGTATCACCCATGACTAGCCTAACTTCTCACATAACTAGTCCCAACACACTTGCAAAAAAGGCAAGAAAAAAATAGACGATCTATAGTTTCCTCTATAGCCTTGTAGAGGTGTCACTAGGATGAACAAAAAAAATCAATTTTACGAAGATGGTCCTGAGTGAGACCTCTATTTTATATGGTAATCTAGGCGAAAGCTCCCACTTTAGGAAGGCCCACTTTGCTCCAACAAAGACAAATTTCCCCAACCCACTGTGGGATTTGATGCCTCAACCAAATGATAGCCCAAATTTACTAAATAAAACTCATATTTGTCCCCAATTTAGTTGATTCAACCTTGAGGTTTATGAAGACTTTATTTTTGGAAATTATGTTATCCAAATGCTCACACTGATAAGCCAGGATGGGGAGATCATCCAAATTCTTCCATTTCTAGGTAATTGTTCCATGTAAATACTACTAATGTAAACAATCAAATACTTTTGAACCCCAGTTATTATAAATGTAGAGGTGAGATTATTATAAATTTAGGTGACTCACCAAGGGAAGGTGGCCATTACAAATCCTCCCAAAACATAACCTACCTGCCATTATTAACCGTCCAAGATATATGATCCTTGATCAAAGGCTTGCACTTTAACATTAAATTTTAAAAATGGGAGCCTTTAGGAGGATCTATAATTGAAAAAATACTAAGATGATTCTCTTCACAAAATTATTTATTACAAATAAATCTACTCCATAGGTAATATGTACTTGACAACATTCCCCATACTAACTTTTCTCCTAGCACCAAATTATGTAGGCTCAAAATTTTAACACTAGATCCACCTATATTTTTAGAGAGGCACACCTTTTCCCATTTTAAAAGAGGAATTTTACACTTATATTCTTCCCCTTTCCAAATAAAATATTTCATAATTTTGTTCAAACATTGAAGCACCTTGCTATGAGGGTGGAGAACTAACAACAAGAATGTAGGAATGGCATTGGGCACTAATTTAATGAGAGTATGTTTATCAACCAAGATAATCCACTGGCCCTTCCAAGAAGACAACCTTAATTTGAAAGATTCAATTAGTCCATCCCACAATGAAGCCTTAGTAGCACCATAGAAGAGTGAAACCTACAAATACTTACTTGGAAAATTACCTATTTAAAAACCTAGAACATTAGTGACTACATAGTGAGAATGAACATTACAGTCGACTGAAAAAATATCAAAATTCCACTCAATGACAATTTGGCCCAATGCTAATTCATAATTGAGAAAAAATATTTTCTAAGTATAGGCTTCCTAAACGAAAGCATGCCCAAAAAGGAAGGTATCATCAATGAATTTTTGATGTGTGAGACTTTCTAGGCCATCAACCAACCTTAATACCCAGAAGGTCACTAGAATCTACTACCCCCTGAATGGCTCGACCCAAAACTTTAGTGATTAGAATAAATAGAAAGGGAGATAATGGGTCCCTCCTACTAGAGACCTTTAGTTACTTCAAATAAAGCTTAGGTGTTTCCATTAACCAAGATAGAGAATTTGACCACAAAAATGTAGTTGAAAACCCATTTGCACCAATCTTTATAGAAACCAAATTTATCCAAGACCTTGATTAGGAAATGAAAATTCACCCTATCATAAGCCTTACTAATATCAAGCTTAATCAACATACCTTTCTTGTGATTGTTGGACATAGAGTGGATAATTTCATGAATAACAATTATCCCTTCTTGGATATTTTTGCCTCAGCCAAAACCTCCTTGCTACTTAGAAATCAACTGATCCAAAAGTGGTTTCAAAGGAGAAGCCATTTATTTGGAAATTATGTTTTAAGTCATATTAAAAATAAATCAGTCTGTATTACAAAAAATTAACTTCAGAATCACCTTTTTGAATTAGATAAATGAGTGTGTAGTTCAAGTCAGAAGTTACATTCCTTCTCTCTTAGAATTATGCAACCATATTTGTTACCTCTAATCCAATAATGTCTTAAAAGGCTTGAAATAAAGCAATCAAGAATCAATTGGGCCTTGGAGCTTTATCCCTTTTCATTGAAATAATTATAGATTTAACTTCATCAATAGAAAAAGGTGCCATGAGAGACTGGGTATGGTGATCCTCCATAACCTGTGTGATATGATCTAAACTACATGTTTGGGCAGATAACATTGATACCTTGGGGCTAGCCAAAATGTTTCTAAAGAACTTGATAGATTCCTCATTGATCTATAAGATGACAATCAGCTCTTGAGCCTCCATCTACACTATGATAAAAATGTGATTGATATGAACCTTTTCAATCTAGTCAAGTTATGAAAAAAGGCAATGTTAATGTCTCCTTATTGAAGTCACACTTATCTAAATATCTACCTCCAATGCATCTCCTCTATTATGTGCAACTTGATCAACCATTTTGTTTTTCTTGGAGATAAGTTTATACATCCATTCCCACATTGAAGACTACATCATTGAAAACTGCTAGTTTAGTTTCCACTTGGGTAATTTCCTGAAAAATGTTTTTAAAAGTGTTCTCTATTCCATTGCTTAAGGCAATTCTTGATATACTAGAGTTTTTTCCATTTTAAACATCTTGGATCCAGATGAGGGGGAGCCTTGACACACCACTCCTTAAATAGGTAATAAAGATAAGGATATATTAACCATATTAAGTCAAATTTGAAAAGGCACTTAGCACAAACTGAATTGACTGAGATTTTGAGCTAAACTGGGGCATGGTCTGATCCAAAAATAGGGAGGATTAAACATCCCACCACCCAAGTTTTATCAAGCGAATCATGGGAAATGATAAAGTGATCCAACTAATCAAAAATATTTTTGTAGCACATTCTAGGAGGGTGAATAAAATCTTTCATGATTTTATTCAAACATTGAATGAAATATTTCATATTTTTTTTCAAACATTAAAGCACCTTGCTAAGACGGTGAAGAACTGACAACAAGAAAGTAGGAATGGCATTAAACACTGATTTAATGAAATTAAGTCTATCAACCCAGGTAAGCCACTTACCTTTTCAAGAAGATAACCTTGTTTTGAAAGATGAAATAAGTCCATCCCATAATGAAGCCTTCCCATCACCAAAGAAGGGTGAAACCTCCAAATACTTGCTCAACAACTTTCATAGTTTGAAACCTAGAATATCAGTGATTGGCGTTGAGAATGAAGATTTTAGTTGAGGGAAAAAATATTGGATTTCCACTTCCTAAAAAGGAAGTTATCATCAGTGAATTTCTAATGCATGAGACTTTCCAAGCCATCAAACACCTTGATACCCAAAAGGTTTTTGGAAGCCATTAACCCCTGAATGGACCGACCTATTGCTTCAACCATTAGAATAAATAAAAAAAGAGATAATGGGTCTCCCTACTAGATACGTCTAGTTTCTTCAAAGGCCCAATGCTACTTCATAATTGAGAATATTTATTTTAAAATTATAGGCTTCCTAAACCGAGGCATTCTTAAAATGGAAGGTATGATCAACTCATTTCTAATGCATGAGACTTCCCAAGCCATCAAACACCTTGATACCCAATAGGTCAATGGAATTTTTTCCCCCCTGAATGGACTGACCTAACACTTCAGCCATTAGAATAAACAAAAAGGGAAATAATGGGTCCCCTTACCAAAGACCTCTAGTTGCTTCAAATAAATTTGAGGGGTTACCATTGACCAAGATAGATAATTTGGCTAGATAAATGTAGTTGAAAACCCAATTGCACCAATATTTACATAAACCAAATTTATTCGAGACCTTGATTAGGAAACATTAATTCATCCTATCATAAGATTTATTTATATCAACTTAATCAACATACCTTTCTTGTGATTGTGAGATAGAGAGTGGATAATTTTATGAGCAAGAATTATCTATTCTTATATATTTCTACTTAGGATAAAACCCTCTTGCTCCTTAGAAATTAGTTGATCTAAAAGTGGCTTCAAACGAGCAACCATTGCTTTGGAAATGATTTTATGAATCATATTATAAAGACAAATCGGTCTATAGTCCTAAAAAATAAGTTGAGAATTAGAGAAATGAGCGTGTAGTTCAAGTTAGGAGTTGCATTCCTTATCTTTTGGGATCTTCTACCGTATTTTTTTCCTCTAGTCCAACAATGCCCCAAAAGGATTGAAATAAATTAGTTGGGAATCCATCGAGCCCTAAATATTTATCACTTTTCATCGATAAAATTGTATATTTAACTTCATATTTTGAAAAAGGCACCATTAGAGACTGGTTATGGTGATCCTCCATAATTTGCAAGATATGCTCCAAGCTGCCTATTGGGGAAAATAATATCGATGCCTTAGGGAAAGCCAAAAGGCTGCTGAAGAAATTGAAAGCTTCCTCCTTGATCTTTAAGATAAGATTCAGCTCTTGACCCTCCATCAACACTATGCTAGAAATGTGATTGATATTCCTTTTCACCCTAGTCAAGTTATGGAAAAAGGCAGTGTTATTGTCCCCTTCTTTAAACCACCCTTCTCTAGATTTATACCTTCAATGCATCTCCTCTATTATGTGAAACTCCTCAAGCTCTACCAACAAACATTTTTTTAGAGATAAGCTTATGTATCCATTCCCACATTCAAGTCTACATCATTGAATACCTTCAATTTAGGTTTCACTCGAGCAATTTCATGAAAAATATTCTATATTCCATTATTTAAGGCAATTTTTGATATACTGGATTTTTTTCCATTTTGAATATCTTGGATCAAGATAAGTGGAAGCCTTGACCCACCACTCTTTAATTATGTCATGCCGAAAATGATATCTTAACCACATTAACTCAAATTTGGAAGGGTACTTAGCAAGAACAAAATCAACTAAGATTTTGAGCTCAATTGGGGCGTGATCCGATCTAATAATAGGGAGGATAAAACATCCCATCACCCAATTTTTGTCAAGCCAATTAGGGTAAATGAGAAAGTGATCTAAACTTTCAGTGATATTGTTGTATCCCACTCTTCTATTTATCCAATAAAAAATTGCATTCTTTGGTTCAAGATCAAGGAGACAATAGTCAAACACAAATTTGACAAAATTGATTTGGGACTGAGATTGTCTGTGTATCATGCCTTTTTTTAGAAGTGGATAGGATTGAATTAAAGTCTGATCCAGGCAACAATTCAAATGACAATTCGGGTGATGGGTCCACCCTAATTGATGACAGAACTTCTGGGAGCCATAACTTTTGCACCGTAGCTCCAATCGACTCACCGTTTGAACCGTTGGAAAGCTAATAATGAGGGAAACATCGTGAGATGGCATGGATATTTTCTCAATGAAGTTTGACCCCATAAAAACCAATGAAAGTGTCCCAAATTTCAATTTTAGTAGTGTAGTCTAAAAATAGTAAGTTTCTAAAAATAGTAGTTCCTCAAATTTTGTATTATTGTAAATCGTGGAAGTTGAACCAATTCATCTCCCTCGAGATTGGTGACCTTCCACATCCTCCCCACACCTTCAAAACATGTATAAATGAAGATGTAACTCGAAATGGAAAGGAGACATCTCTTCTCAGAGATAAGCATATGTTTGGGTCTGCAAATTTGATCAATAAAACATCTCTTATCAGAGATAAAATTATTTGAACTGTTTTGTTCTTGTTACTTGAATTATCTTTCAACCAAAGCTTTCAAGTTTTTGATCAAAGTCCCTCCAAGAAAAAATATTTGACCATGGAGATGGGAAATGAGTATAGAGAGATCATTCCAGAGTTGTTTAAAAATAGGAGAGCTTGAACCTTAAACATTGATCAATAGAAAGCTTACATCATAACTAAAGTCAAAGATCTAACATAACTACCAATCTGACCCAAAATTGATGAGATCCACCTGAACTATAGTAAGGAACTGTATCATCGCAAGATAACCGAAAGTGTTAGTGGATTCAAAAAAATAGCCTTTCCATGTATTATAGCTTTTGTTCACAACAGATTTCGCTTATAACCTATCTAACTTCATTTTTTGGAGTATAAAAAGGTCTAGAAATGAGGACAACAACAAATTCTTAACTAAGCATCTTTTGTTAAGGGCATTTAATCCCATAACATTCCAAGATATTGTCTTCATGACTCTAGAGAGTGGAATTTCACCCCTTGCTTTTTAGGAACAAAGAAATTAGTTAAAGTGTTTTGCTTTCCCTTTGAGACTTCCCCTACTACATGATCCCTTACCAATTTGTGACTGGATTTAGCTAGCTAGCCCAAATTTGGTTGAGAGATCTTACACTTCATTTGAGAAATGGAAATAAATTATTTATAATTTATCTCTTCCTCTGAATCAATGTCCTCTTTTTTCAAAGTTTATTCACCAAAATGATGACAACCCATCCACTTAAGCTCATTTGAAATTTGAGTATCCTACTGAGAATCTACCAGGGAAGAAGATTATAGTAGAGATTTGATAGTTTGAGTTTTCTTCAAGATCAAGTCACAACCTTTGAGCATGGATGGAGGAGAGAGAACTGCCCCTTTGTTTAACTTATTTAGAAGTGCTTTAGTCTCTACTAATTTCAAACCTTGGGGGTGAGGGCTTTTAGCTTTCACATGGTTCACAAAGCAGCTACCTCAATTTTTGAGAGAAAAGGCCTTAGAGGGGGGGATGCAGTGGGGGATAGGCTTAGCCTTCCAAGTTTAGATGAAGGGAGGAGAATTTTTTGAGACCATGGCTAGAGGGATTTTTTTTTTAATATGTCCATGTCTCTAACTATTGAAGCACCGAAAAGGGAGATTTTCTAACTATACAAATTGTGACCAAACTCTGCCATCCAACTTGATTAAAATAATCTCCAAAATTCCCATATCTAAAAATATGAACACACATAGTCTTGCACAGGAAGCTATGATACCTTCTTCAATTTTTGGATCAAGCTGGATAAAGTCACCCAACAGACCTTCTATCACCTTGATACAATCATGCACCCACTACTCCATTGGCAGCCTATAACATATGATCTAAATAGGAAATCAACCTCTTTATCCAAGTGAGCATCAAACTTTATACACCAATGTTGAATCCACAAGCTTGCTTCTTCTAAGGACCAAAAGGAAATAGACCTCTAAATTGAAAGGGATAGCTCCCTATATATGTCTTTACAAGACAATCTTTGCTAAACCAACTTTTTTAAAAGGAAAAGAGTTAAAAACTTGTAGAAAGGAAATCCTATTTTGAGAGTGGTGATACACCAAAACTATTTTCCACATGAATGTTAGATTCTAGTACATAATACAATAAAAACACAAACCATTCCCAGGATCTAAATATTCTAACAACAATATTTCAACACAGAGGTGAGATGTGTAAAAATGACACAAGATAAATGAGATAAAAGGCAAACTTTTCACATTCAAGACAATAATACACATGTAAAAATTCAATACACTTAGATACACATTATGTGACTAGTTAGACTAATATCTCTTATTTAGATATGAAGAATAAAATGGGTGAAAAGATAGAAAATCATCACATGATATCACTATATATCTCTTGCACACTTAGACAAAAAAACCTAAATAAATCTTGAAGTAAACAGATTTATGATAAATGCTCAAAAATCAAAACTTGAATCATTCTAATAGGGCTTCACCATACACTATGTGGTCTCTCTTTTTAATAGCTAAGGGGATGTATATATAGCAAGAAGGAAATAGACCTCTAAACAACTCTGGTGTAATTATCTTTTATTAAAATAAAATTTCGCACATTATGAAAGCCTCAATGACAAAAAGCGTAGATAAGGCAAGTTTGATTTGACACTCTTGAATGACTTTAAATTTTATTTTGAAATGACTGGACGTTGTATCTGCCATTAAAAACGTAGGGTTATTTGACTAAGCTATTTTATTTCAATTTGACTTGATCCAGTCATTTCAAAATCAATTCCATTCCTCATAATTCACTCAAACTTGCGGCGACGTTCATGCATTTAGAGGCAAGTCAAAAAGCACGACCACAATGCTCATAGCCCCTCCCTCAGCCCTCACCGGTTCCTACTTTCCGCATGCATTTTCAGTCAACAGATTTAGTTTGATGTTGACATGATAAAAAGATCTACGTCAAAATTTTGACACTTAATTGAGTGATAGACAAGATGTGGTAAGTGTGTAATTTTGTGAGATGTTAAGTTTGATGTTTATTTGATTGTCATAGAATGAATTTTCTTTTTGTTTAATGAAAACGATTGAAAAATTATAATATATGGAGCATATGATAAAGTTTAAAGATCATTTTTTAAGAAAGATATTTTCGAACTCAATAATCACAATTTTTTTTTGAAGAAAATAAAGAATTAATTAATCAATGTGGAACCCAAAAAAAAAATGAAACAAATTCAAACTAAACACATCAAAATTGATATTTTTTTATTTTTTAAAGAGATATATTTTAAATATTTAATTTAGTAATATATTCATCAACAATCATATACTAAGAACGAAATATAAGTTGTAACTCTTATTATAATATATATAGAATTATCTGTATAATTTTTGTGAAAATTATATATATATATATATATATATAATAAAAAAATTTCATTGTAGAAATAAATAATATTAAAATATGACTTTTATATAAAATATTATATACATATTAAAAATAAATAAATAATGTAATTTTGAAAAAATATATGACATTTTTTTAAAATTAATATCATATTCATAAAAATGAATATCATTTTCAAAATTGAATGCACTTTCGAAAAAGTTACACCATTTTGTAATATTTTAAGTGTGTAAATATTTAAAAAATATTAACTTCATTAAATATTTTGAGTTCCAAAAATTCACTTTTATACATCTGATTGTAAGTTATAAAAGATAAAATATACAATATTTGAGGTTATATAACATTATAACTGATTCATTTACATTTTATTATATCCTATCCTATTCAAAATTTAAACATTTGACTCCAACATATGACTCCACCAACCTCTATTAATTAGCTGCACCTGCAAAATTGAATGCAAATATAAAATCTAAGCCTCGTCATTCACATATAATTCAAAATTCAAATTATCTATTGAGATACAATTTGTCCATAAATTAAAAAAATGTAGAGCAACAAATGTTTGATTTGCAAAGAGTGTCAGATTCAAATTAAACTTGAAACAAATTCAACATTCAAGCAATGTTAAGTTATTCAAAGGATCACGTTCCATATAAGTTTGCAGTTTTCTACTGAAATACCAATAAATGTTAGTTATTTTTCTATCAAACCAAAACGTTTTTTGAATTCAAGTTGAAGTGTTATTCATTTGCATTTATCAACATTTTAAATGTAGATTGACATAACTATTGTTGATATATTTTCCATCACTTTTCTGTGTTATTTATATATGCGACACATTTCTATATCCCTATAGGCATCTTTCCATGGCTTCTGCAAAGCACCTAATAAACATTCCCACATAGGAATATTTTTTTGGATGGAAAGGATTTGAACTTGGTATGGAAGACTGAACATTTATTGCTATACAAAGAAATGCATGTTTATATGAAAAGGGATTTGAACTTGGGATGGAAGACTTAGCAATTTCACAAAAAAATGTATCTTCCTGCCTTTTCGCATACCTCCTCCCCCAAAATAGCCATAAAACCTACCTAAAAATTCTTGAGCATGCAATATTTTACAGAAGAATTTTTGTCGGCAGAATGGAGGGATGAAAATAGTTATTATTGTGTCTTCTATGTTCATGATTTTTTTTTGCGTGACTTCACATTTGACTAAATATTTAGTGGCATGTGAATGGAGTGGTGAATCGTTAAAAACATGTGTGTTCCCTATAACGTAACCCACAATTGTGTTTTTTTTTTTTTTTTTGCATTTTTGTTATTGTTTTTGGCCTTTTATACTCATGGTGTTTTTGTGTGCCTTCACATTTGATTCAATATTTACTAGAAAGTTCATGGTAGTCATCAAAGTATTCATTCACATACCAGTGAATGCTATCAATTATGTATCAACCCATATCATTTTATGAATTATATGGCCATGTTAGAAGATGCTTGTGTCATAAATATGCAAGAAAGTGCCATGTTGGAAGACAATAGTGTCCTTAATATGCAATGACCATTTTTGAAGACCCCTAGCATCCCTTTTTCCATTAATTTAGAATTTTATTGTTTCCTTATGCCATATTCAAACTGTTCACCATGTTGGAGGGATGAAATTTATCCACAACTGAACCTGCAATGTTGACATGTTTTCATTCACATCTGACTTAATATTTTCTGATATTTTAATGGAAACCTAGGATATTTTCCAAATTCATGTTATTGTGTATTTTATACTTGTTTTGCATGTCTATTTCCCTGCACAACATGGGTTGGAAGACTAAACAAGCATTAGTATGTGGATGAAAGCCCTAAACATTTTTATTCACTATAAGAAGCATTGAAAGTCACCTTATAATAATGGATAGCCTTTACAAATTCCTTTATTATAAGGGACATTTAAATTCTCCTTGTAGTCAACAACCATATGTTCTCACTAATAAATTATTTTATGAATTCATGTTGTTAGGTGATTTATATATGTGACTCATTAATATTTCCTTGCATTAATTTTAGAGAGATGAAACATTATCTGCCTTGAACAAGCTACAAATGTTTAATGTGTTATTAAATATTTTCAGCTATGAGGATGGAATCCCTAGTGACTTTCATTCACATACGAGTAAAAATTATTATTTTTAATCAAAATTTATACTTTCATTCCCAATCCAATAAATGTTGACTCAGATGCATCAAACTAAACCTTTTTATGAAATTTTGTTGTTGTGTTATTGATATGTTCCAATCAATTGATGTTTTTATGTTATTCATTCATATCTTAAAAATTACAAATATTCTTTACCATAAGTGTTCTTGATAAATTATTGATCATTTTTCGCTATGTTGATGGAAGCATGAAAAGTTTTCATTCACATGCAAATAAATGTTATTTTTTTAGTATCAAAATTTAGACTTTATGAATTAATGTTTATGTGTTTTTTATATCTACAACACATTTAAATTTCCTGACCTACAACATTTATATTATATATTTATTTGACAAGTAACACCTAGGTTTATTCCTCCCTCCTTCAGGAATCTAGTGGGCTCACGTGAGAATGCACACTTAAACCACTTGGTATAAAAGTTTTATCAATAATTATGTTCAAGTGAACACATTATATTATCATTAGCTTGAATTTTTATGAAGTAAGACATGATACAAAATTAATATGGGTCATTAATATAAAATGAACGGTCATGTTGAAAGACGACTGTATCCTCAAGATTAAAAATTTATTGGTATGTAAATGAAATCCATGAAGGTTTGCATTCACATACCAATAAATGTTAGTGTATTTCTAGCAAAATTAAGAAGTTCATTAACATACCATTAAATGTTGAGTCAAATGTATCAACCAAAGTCCTTATATCAGATCATGTCATTGTGTTTTTCATATGTTGCTTGATTTCATGTTGTTATGTAATTCATTCACATTTAAACATTGCATATATGCTTTTCCATAGTTGTTTTTGATATGCTTTCCATACTGTTATCAATTACTTATATAATGTTTTGACTATTTTAGTTCAACATGAGCAATGCGAAGAAGAAGACACAATATGTTAGAAGATGGACATGCACAATGTTGAATAATAAAGGAGTCAAATTTAATGAATTTGATGAAGAGGTTAATGAAGATAAGAAACCCAATACAAAGTAGGTATAAAATGAAGCTGTTACAAACCAACCCCCTTCCAACTAGGCAAAGAAGGAGTCCAACATAAATGTTATTTCCACTAAGAAGTCATTGCAATCTAAGTAGACAAAAAAAAATATGAAAATTGAAATGATATATGTGGATGATAATTGTTACTCCATGAATGCTGCAACAATAAAGTGGGGCATGAAACCTAGCACTTTGTCTAATTGGCTTAAAGGAATTCTAACTAATAAAAAGAGGGGACAACCCACTATTTTATCAACTACAAAATAAAGTGAGATAGTGCAATGGTGCAAAGACTTAGCTAATATTGGGCATAGGTTGGACATATTACATTTAAAGGCGCACATTGTCAACATATGCAAAAGTAGGCCCAACACTTTCAATGATGGGGTCCCCAAAGAGTCATGGTGGGAAGGCTTCAAACATAAGCAACTTGATTTATCTATGAGAACAACTGAAGGACTAGATAGAGATAAGGTTGTCATGCTAAGGCCATCCATAGTGATAATTTTTTATGACAAATTGAGAACTTTGTATGCTAAAAACAATTATGGGTCACACAAAATATGGAATTGTTATGAGATAGGGGTACAAGCTAGAAGGAATTATGGCATTAGATTTTTTACCAAAAAAAGGGCAAAGAGTAAGCCATAGATAATGTTGAAGAGTAGAGAATGGATAATTATTTTAGCGTGTGTGAATGTAGCTAGCCAGAGTATCCCAAGATTCTACCTCTTCAAATCAAAAAGGCAATTTTAGAATTTCATTTTAGGTTGTGAACTAATAATGGATGTACGGTTTCTCAAATCCATGCATTGATGATGAAATAACTATTTATGAACATGTGTAATATACCTAGGGATGGGTAGAATAGTAGCATAAATAGTAGAATGTAATAGTAATGAATAATATGCATTAGATGAATAATCTCACATGTATGGAAAGGAAGAGTGGGATAGATTAGAATAATATATATAAAGGGGCATAGGATATTGTAAGGCATCAAAGAAGAAGCATTTTCAATTAGAGCTTGCTCTAATAGGAGGTTGCCCCCTTGAAGAGGCTAGCAATATGTTATTCCTTTCATAAAAGGAATTGTGTGTGTAATCAATGTGTTTAATCAATATACGAGTTATTTATTATCATTTAGTTAGTTTTTAAGAATGAGGTTCCTAACATATGGTATTAGAGCATTTTCCCAGGGCATTTCTGTGATCTTTGTTGTAAGCATATTTTGGAGAGGCACATTTTAAAGCTTCATTTTGTCTTGGATATATTCTTTTTTTGCCTTCAAAATCATGACTCTTCTTCTTCAAATTGCTCTTAAATGATAATAAATTGTGCCAAATTATTTTTGGGTTTTATGCAACTCAATTCTAGATTTTTAAAACATTTTAATTTTTTTATTTTTGTTTAATATTGTAAAAGTTATTATAGTTTTATTAACTGCTACTATTGTAAAAAAATCTGACTATTCTTTTGCATTTTGCTTTCAGACTGTAATGAATCACATCAAACCATTTCTGAGTTTTGTGCGCCTCATTTCCAATTTTTTGAAATATTTTAAATTTATGATTTTGGTTTAGTATTGTAAAAGTTATCACAAGTTTAGTAACTACTTTTATGTAAAAAAAAAGATGCATTTTTAGTTGAAGTTGACATCCACTTCTTTGGTTCTTATGGGGATTCCCATTTTATCTGGAGGTCATCTCATCAATGCATTGACTAAGCTTTGTCAAACCAACATAGTGCAAGAGTATCACAATGAATTTTCCAAAATAGCCACTCAAAATGTAGGCTTGTCTGAGGATTTCCTCATGACTTCCTTCATCAATGGATTGCATGGGGAACTTCAAGAAGAGGTTAGAATGTGGCAACCTCAAAACTTGATAGAAGTCATGGGCTTATTTAAACTCACAAAAGACCATATCTATTATGATCATGGTGAGACACCTTTGTTTTTAGTCTTGCATCCCTGCACAACACTGCCTCTTCAAGCCATCAGTAAACTAGACATTGATTCCCTTTTGGATGGACCTCAATAGATTCTAGATGATCCCATTTAAGAAATCACCATACTCAAATAGGCCCTCGATGAGCCAAAGCCAATAATCATAGATCCCAAGCAGGTAACCAAGACTTGATATCTCTTAGAGAATAATGTCAAGGGAGATGGCATGTTGGTTCACCAAGCAATGTTTTTTATGCACCTTTGTTCTAACTTTGAGGTTCTGATTGTCAAGCTTCAACTTTCAATGATTGACTCTAACCTCATTTTTCAAGCTAAGGTTAATCCATCTATTGATCTCTATGTACTTCACCCTCATGTTATAGTGTTTGTGTTAATATTATTGTTGTAAATGCTCACATCCTAGCCCCAAAAGAAGAATTGGAAGCCTAAATGCATGCATGGTCGAGCCTCCATTTGGTTAGCATCCTATTTTATTATGTAATTCTTATCATGTTTTGAGGGTGAAACATTTTTAAGGGGGATGGAATGTAATATACCTATGGAGGGGTAGAATAGTAGTGTAAATAATGGAATGTAATAGTAATGAATAATAATGCATTAGAAGAATAATCCCATATGCATAGAAAGGAAGAGTGGGATAGATTAGAATAATGTAAATAAAGGGGCATAGGATATTATAAGGCATCAAAGAAGAAGCATTTGTAATTAGAGCTTGCTCTAATAGGAGGTTTCCCCCTCGAAGAGGCCAATGATATGAATTTATTCCATCTATAAAATAAATTGTGTGTGTAATTAGCCTTTTTAATCAATATATGAGTGATTTGTTGTCATTTAGTTAGTTTTTAAGAATGAGGTTCCTAACATCATGCTACATTATTTATTGAGATGTGTACCAAGAGGAGTTTCACATACTAATAGACATCTTCTCATATTTGATGGGCATGGAAGCCATGTTGCATTTTCAACAATTGAAGAGGCTAGAGCACTGGGGATAGATTTGCTTACATCACCTACACACACTAGCCAAAAAATGTAGACATTGGATGTAAGTGTGTTTAGTACATGTAAGGTTTGATTTAGGAGTGAGAGGATGTTATGGATGAATAAAAATCATGGCTGTGAAATAAAAAGACACAAATTGGTTATTTTGGTTAGCAAAACATTGAATATGGCACAAAATCCAAATAATATGATATTTGGATTTTAAAGGATAGGTATTTAGTCCTTGAACCCTTAGGTAGTATTGAATGACATGACCCCAAGTACAACATAGCATGTCGAAGATGATGAAGTTAGTGTTGCTAAAAATATAATAAGATTGGTAGGGATAAATGAGGAAGTCATTGAAGATACTATGCAGAGGATGGAGTGAATGCATAAGGATGGTGTTTTTTAAGGTGAAAAAGTGGAAACAAAAAATGTTGAAGGTTTTCTAGTTCAAATGACAGATGAAAATGTAAATGCATTAAATATTTAAGGCATTGAATAGGTTATAAATGCAACATTCAGTTTCAACCAAGATAGTTTAAGTTTGCCTATGTAAGAAAGCCCACCATAATGGTTGAGTGAGGGAGCAATAAATATTGGCCTCAATTTTGAATTAATGGAAGCATATGTATCTATGTCAATGCCATCACTAATATTTTATCCCACCAGAAATAGTTCATTAGTATGCTTTAGGTGGATAATGGAGAGTAGAAGATGACATAGTATATTTAGATACCGATGAGGAAATAGTTGAAAATGTAGTCGAAGATCTAGATTGCAACCAAAATAAAATTAATGAACAAAAAAAATCAATATTAGCATTTCTAAAATTATCAGTGGAAAGGGTCACAAAGAATTCAAGAAATAATGCACTCAGGCTGAGTCGACGATCACAAATTCTCACAACAGATGAATATCATCAAATGTTTATATAAAAGGGGTCCTAGAAGAAAGATATTGAAGAATTGAAGACAAGGAAGAAATAAAAAATTGAGGACAGGAAATACCTCATGCAAAATGAGAAGGAAAGAAATTAACATTGTAAACAAAATCAAAACGAAAAAGGACCAAGAGAAGATACAACAAAGGCAAGAAAATGAGCAAAATAAAGAGCATGATATAAGGGATAGGGAAATCAAGAAGGCCAAAAAATGTTTGAAAAGGTGAAGGAGTTTAAGCAGTGAATTTAACCCTCTACCCAAACAACATTACACATTTAATTACATGATAAACATTCTATTCCTAATTGGTTCGTGTGGTATCCCTCATATTTATGTTAGCATGGAAGCAAATTCCACTAAGTATAAAATCCTTGAATAATCAACAACAACTCCACATTATTTGAATATGGGGAATGAAGGGCACATATCAAATTTCAATCCTATAAAAAATAAAGTGCCAAAACAATGCCAAGCCAAGTTCAAAAATTGAATGATAGATTAATAATATCACACCCTTCACATGAGAAATCCATAACTCGATGACATGATAATAAAACCAACCGCCACTGAAAAAGCTTAGGGGAGGCCAAAAGAAAAAAATAAATTTGAAAACTATTGAAATTATATAAATAATAACAAAATAACTAACCAAGGTCTACCAAAGGTGGTAGAATGCAATCATGCCAAGCATTCACCAAATTATCTGTCACAGGATCTTTGAGTTGTGTAGTACCTTGGTTTGCAATAAAGTTAACAACTAAGTTGGCTTCATAATAGTAATTTTGAGCTTTAGACAATGAGAAAGACTCAAGTGAGAGAAAAATCTATTCTAGTATATTATTGTTGGTGTAGTGCTTTTTTCTATTGGGTTTTGCCTACACAGCCTTATAGCCATTCTATGTCAATTAAGCTTCCTTAGGTTAGTTATAAAAGGGTCATATAGGCTAATTATATTTTAATATAATTATTTAATTATTAAAATTAGAGGCTTCCTTATGTTGCCCTAATTTTATCTATATGCACCCAACTTTTCTTTTTTGGAATGTAAGATAGGTTAATGCGATTTTATGCAAGCAGCCATATTTTGCAATATTGTCATGTGAAGACAAGCTTCTTCCTCCTTTGCAATTTATCTATGATTTCATTTTTGCATACATAGATTTGTTCAATCCTCTATGCAAGGATCCAAGATTATGGCCAATTTGACATGGTATCAGAGCCATTTTTTCTAGTATTGCAACAATCTTTGTGGTGAAATCTTGATACATTCATTATTCCAGTAAAAGAAGGGTTTAGTGGGATTCCTTGGAGAATTCATGCAAAGCTTTCTACTAGAGTGTCTGATATCAAAACTGACTACGCCATTGGTTTTATAAGGTACCAAAACCTTGGGATTGACTGTAAACTTGACCTAGTTCTAGAATAGTCAAAATTTCCTCTTTTTTGACCTCTGAAGGCCCCATTTTTCATTTTTAGAAAATATTGATACTTCCTTTGTTGTTATGCAAAAACACCTTCTGGGTTTTCTTCCTTGGGTCAAAACATCAAATGGGTCTCTTTCAAAATTTTCATTGCTAAAGTATTTTGGACTTTTTTAGCTTACCTAGGTTTGTGTGTCATTAAACCTCTATGCTACTCAGCTCTGTAGGTGCTCATTACTTTGGCTCAGTGGTTGATCAACTTCAAGTTGCATGCTTTGGAGATTCCACTGACCAATTCAGACTTTTGAAGGGCTATTACTTAGGTAGCAAATCGAATCAGGCTTGTGGATTTACTTTACTTGCAAATTCGTGAAGTTAAGTAAAATAGGGCCAAAAACCCAGATTACTCTTCTCAGACCAACCCGGAGTTGTGAAGTTGCTTTACTTGCAAATCCATGAAGTTAAGTAAAGTAGGTCTAAAAACCCAATTTACACTATTGTAGACCAACTCAGGTTTTAGAAGGATCATTACTGCCTTACTTGGGTTTTCAAAAGGTGACTACTTCTAGAAGTAAAGTAGTCGAAGAAACCTAAATTACTCCTCCAAGACCAAATAAAGTTTTCAAAGTGTCTTTACTTCTCTACTCGGGTTCTCAAAGGCTGACTACTGGAAGTAAAGTAGTCTAAGAAACCCAAATTACTCCTCTGAGACCAACTAAGATTTTTGAAGTGTCTCTACTGCTCTACTTGGGTTCTCAAAGGTCGACTAATTCTAGACGTAAATTAGTCTAAGAAACCCAAATTACTCTTCATGGATTGACTCAGAATTTTAGAGGGTCTCTACTACTCTACTCGAGTTCTCAAAGGCTGACTACTTTTGGAAGTAAAGCAGTCCAAGAAACCCAAATTATTCTTCGTCGACCAACTTGGACTTTTAGAGGGTCTTTACTGCTCAGGTTTGTAAGGTAGCATTACTTGAGTTTTTTTTCCCATATTCTATCTTTTTTGGGAAAAAAAATTCTATTTTTGGAAAGGGTCCAGGAATATGTGGGAGTGAGAACTTGTAAGTGTTATAACTTTCAATCCGTAGCTCCATTTTGGGTGTTGTTTTTGTTAAAGTGCATATTTTTTTAATATCTACACATTGGTGATATCATGTTAGGACTTTTGTAACATCCATTATTTCTATGGTGTAATGGCTTGAAACTAGTTCAAATCTTTTGTACCTTTCTTCTTGGATGCATTATCTATTGTGCCCCACATCCCTCTTGTACTCTCTCACACTAATTACTCATAGACACATTTTCGATGATGCCCACCATCTAATATTGAGTGTGTGTTGCATTTTAACTTAAGGGAGGGTCTAATTGATAGTTTAAGAGGGTACTTGTATTATGTGCAATCTATTCTTTATTTTCATCTCAATTCTATAAATTGTCTCAATCTAATCTGCACTAATGGATCTAAACATTAAACCACTCACACTATTTAACTATCTCGAATGGAAGTCTAAAATGCAAATTGCCTTGAGAGGTAAAGGACTCTATCAGATCACTATGGGTGAGGAAATTGAGCCATATATAGATGCATAAAAGGTTAAGTGGTACAATAGATGTGATGAGGCCTATGGGTTTTTATGCCTATCAATGTCTCCTAACCTCTTGCTCCATGTTGAATCTGTAAAAACTCCAAACAAAGTTTGGATCATCCTAGACAAGATTTTTGGAGTGCAAAACATCATGAGGGGTCATGAGCTGGAGAATGAGCTCATCAGATTGAGCCCAAGTGACTATGAAACCCTACAAGACTTCTTTACAAAGTTTAAATCATTGAGACTCTAGTTGAAACAATGTGGCATTGAGAAAATAGATGATTAGTTGATTTTATCTGTGCTTTCAAAACTGGGTCATGACTATTCAATCTTTGTCTCTACATTTCATGCTACCAAACTTGCATTTGAATCCACTTGGAAAATGCCATCATTCGATGAGTTTTTTGCTAATCTAACTCAGAAGCAAGATAAGTTGGTTCAATTGGGTACACTAAAGTCTTCAAAATCACATGCCTTGATTGTCAATTAGGGCAAGAAGAAGTCTTCTAGTAGTGGCAAACAGGAGAAGGAACAATCTAAACCAGATCATGAGCACAAGAAGAATCAGATATTAGATGCCAAGCCTAAGGCATCATCAAATGAGTCCTCAATTGGGAAACCTAAGAAGGAGAAACTCAAATGCAACTTTTACAAGAAACTTGGGCATGATGAATCTCAGTGCATGAAAAAGAAGATTGACACCTTGACTAAGATGTTTGAGAAGAATAACATCAGTGTTCCTGACTTCTCAACTCAGAACATGTCTACACAAGATTTTATAAAGGCTAAAGACAACAAAAAGGCTAAAAATAAGGGCAATGCACTTGTTACTGTAGCTTCTTAACCTTCAACTTGGGTTATTGACTCAGGTGTTTCTTACTAGATGGCCTTCTCAGAGGATTTATTTTCAGAAATAGAGCCATGTTTCATGCCTTCAATTTTCATGGGTGATGACACTTCATAGAAGTTAGTGGTAAAGGATCAGTTGAAGTAAGTGATGAGACCTTCAATGATGTTTTGTGTGTTCCTTCACTATCCACCAATTTTTTGTTGGTGTACCAAATCACTCAAATATGTGTAGGGAAGTGAGTTGAGTTCACACCTGATTCAGTGGTAATTAAGGAGCTACATAGTGACACCATAGTGGCTTATGGGAAGGCTAATCATCAGTCTAGGATATATACCTTCTCACAATTTGCACTAGATCAGCCCTCAACTACACTGCTTAATCATGCAGATGGAGTGAGCAAACTATGGCATGAACGGTTTGGCCATTTAAATTACTCTTACCTAGAGAAACTCAGTCATCAAGACATGGTTTCAAGGTTTCCTAAAGTTAAATTCTTGGATGGCCTATGCAATGGCTGCATTCTTGGCAAACATCCAAAAGAGAAATATGACAAGGGCAAAGCAAGGAGAGTTGAACATAAGATAGAAATTATCCACAGTGACATAACAGGTCCATTTCAAAAACCTTCATTCAATAGGACTAGATACATGCTCACATTCATCGATGAATTTTTGAGGTACACTTGGGTGTTTTTTCTCAAAAAGAAGTTTGAGCTCTTTGATCACTTCAAGGAATTCAAGGCACTTGTGGAGTAGTTAGATTGTTCCATCAAAATATTAAGGACTAATAATGGTGGGGAGTATGTCAACAATAGGTTTGAGTAATTTTTCACATCAAAGGGAATGATGTGGTCAAATGTAAGAACTGTACCTTGAAGGAAATGACCAACTGCATGCTTTAATCAAAATCTTTTACTCCTCAATTTTGGGCTGACGTAGTCAACTATGCATGCTAAATTCAAATTCATGTTCCACATAAAGCCTTGAAAGGAATCACTCCTTTTGAAGCTTGGGATGGTCAAAATTTCACAGTGGATCACTTTCAAGTGTTTAGATCACTAGTAATGGCCCGTATTCCCAAGAAGAAATGCAAGGCAATAGACCCTCAGAGTTAGTCTTGTATCTTTGTGGGGTATGCAAAGGGTACTAATGGATACAAGCTCCTACATCCTAAAACTCATGAGTTCTTCATAGAAAGGAGTGTCAAGTTTCACAGGGGCCCACTTAAACTCACTACTAGCACTCTAGACTCTTCAAAAGTCTCACCAGACATTGATTCCACCTTAGAAAGTGACTTGGATTCACCTCAAAATCCTCTTGATGATCAGGATGACTCTTCTTCTTCTTCAAGTTCAAGTGATGAGAACAGTGATAAGGATTCTCCTCTTCCATCTCACACTCACACTTCAGATGATGATGACTCACCTCCATATTCTCCAATCTCATATAATTTTGATCCCACTTGGGCTAGACAAACACTTCAAAGTGGTAGGAAATGGGTTGGAAATCCATTAGATATAAGGTAGACACATTCACAATTTTAGGGGACTTCACATGCCTATCTAGACATTGCCTCAAATTTACAAACCTTTCATGAGGCATCTGGCATTCTAGAATGGAATTTTGCTATGCGATAGGAGTATAGTTCCCTAATCACGAACAAAGAATGGGACTTGGTCCCTCTTCCTAATGGAAGAAAATTAAAGGTCAGTTGTAAATTGGTTTATCAGACTAAGTATAGTATAGATGGGTCTATTAATAAATGCAAATCTCATCTGGTTGCAAATGGGTTTTCTCAGATGCCTAGCATGGAGTACACTAAGAAATTTACTCCTATAGCTAAGATCACATCTATCAGACTCACTCTAGCCATCACAACCGCACATCAGTGGGATGTTCACCAATTGGATGTCAAGAGTGATTTTCTACATGGTGACCTCAAAGAAGAGATCTACATGGAGCAACCACAAGGCTTTGTGGAAGATACCTCCTTGGTCTACAAACTTAGGAAATCTATCTATGAACTCAAACAGGCCTCTCAGGCATGGTATGCCAAGATGGAATCCTTTCTCCTCATAGTTGGGTTCACCAGATGCCACTCAGATCTGAATGTCTACATCTTGCGGTAGGATGATTCTCCGTTGATCTTAGTTATCTATGTGGATGACTTGCTGATTATAGGGAGCTCACAATCATCCATATCAATAGTGAAAACTACACTTTTAGATAGATTTTCAATGATAGACATGGGATTGTTGCATTAATTTCTCAAGATTGAAATCATTCAGTCAGATTTTGGGATAACTTTATCACAATCCAAGTATTCTCTTGAGTTTATTTAGAGGTTTAACATGGTTGATTGTAAGCCCACTCCTACTCCCTTCTTATCTAGTGTGAAGCTTGAGGTTGATTGTCTTACACTATTGGTTGATGCAACCCCATATCAACAATTTGTGGGCAGTCTTATCTATCTCAGACACACTAGAATTGACATATCCTATGCAGTTGGCATGGTCTCCCAATTTATGCAAGAGCCACATGAATTGCATTGAAAAGCAACTAAGCAAATTTTACACTACATTCAAGGTTCACATAACTATGAGATACACTATGAAGTAGGAACATAGGTTGATTTGATCAGATACACATAATCAGATTGGGATAGAGATATTTAGAGTCAAAAGTCCACTTTGGGCTACAATTTATCACTTGGTTTGAGTCTAATAAGTTGGTCAAACAAGAAGAAATTTGTAATTACTTTATCATCTACTGAAGTAGAATACCGAGGGGATATCAATGCCACCACTGAGGTAATCTAGCTTCAGGGGATTCTCATTAAGTTTGGAATCTAGTCTCATAAGCCAATAATCATCTACTGTGACAACCAAAGCACTATCTAGATTTGTAGGAATCTGGTTCTCCATCAAAGGACCAAACAGTTAGAGATTCACATGCATTTTATCAAGGAAGATATCAATGAGAAAATCATTGTTCTTCAGTACTATCCAACATCAGAGTAGATTATAAATATATTGATCAAGCCCTTCATGGACAGTAAATTTGTTCATATGTGAGCTCTCATTGGGGTTAGGGTTGCTCCACCTTCTTCTTCCTCCTATGGAGGTTATTCACTATGTACTTGGGTACCTTATCAGGATTTCAATGTCGAGACCTAATTCTCATCTCACCTAAGCTACACTTAAGCGGGGGGTGTTGGTGTAGTGATTTTTCCCATTGGGTTTTGCCTACATGGTGTTATGACCATTGTATGTCAATTAATCTTCCTTAGGTTAGTTATAAAAGGGTCACATAGGCTAATTATATTTTAATGTAATTATCTAATTAGGAAAATTAGAGGCTTCCTCATGTTGCCCTAATTTTCTCTATATGTACCCCACTTTTCCTTTTTGGAAAGTAAGGTGGGTTAATGCAATTTTATGCAAGCAACTATATTTTGCAATATTACCATGTGAAGACAAGATTCTTCCTCCTTTGCAATTTATCTATGATTTCATTGTTACATACATAGATTTTATCAATCTTCTGTATAAGGATCCAAGATCATGGCCAATCTGATAATTATTGATAAACTAAGCCTTAGATTCCTTCTTACGAAGTGCTTGAACCATGACCATAGAGTCCCCCTCAATGATCAACTTATCTATCCCACACTATATTACCAACTCAATTCCTAAAATGAATGCCTACACATGTGACTTATTATTAGTGCCATTAATGAAATTAAGAGAAGATTATCTAATTAGGGAACCAAAATAATACTTAATAATGCATCCAACACTTGAGGCCCTAGGGTTTCCCTAAGAAGCACTATCAAAATTCATTTTGAACTAACTTGGGGGAGAAGGGATCTAGTGCACATTATCTTACCTTCTATGGCTAGATGTCAAGACCTAAGAAACATTAATAGGGGGTGCAGGGGGGAGCAATAGATTCCATTTAGATCTAATTTTCAAATCTTAAGATGATAAATTACCTTTATGTCTTTAGGCATGAGTGGAGATAACTTGTGATATTGACATCTCTATATTTTTCAGAACTACATGCAAAGGGCTCTCCTTACCAACAAAACTTTCCTGACTCCTTTCCTTTTAGATTGATCAAATAAAAATAGCAAAGATGTCCTTTCATAACCTAGTAAAATTATCCTAGGGTGATTATAATGGCCAAGAGGAGAAATCTTGAAGAATAGAGGGAGGTATCATCCACAACTAGCCTAACTTCCCACATAACCAGTCCCAACACAGTTGCAAAAAAAGGCAAGAAAAAAATAGATGATCCATAGTTTCCTCTATAGCCTTGTAGAGGTAACACTAGGATGAACAAAAAAAATAATTTTATGAAGATCATCCTGAGTGAGACCTCTATTTTATATGGTAATCTAGGTGAAAGCTCCCACTTTAGGAAGGCCCACTTTGCTCCAACAAAGAGAAATTCCCCAAGGCATTGTGGAATTTGATGCCTCAACCAAATGATAGCCCAAATTTACTGAATAACACTCATATTTATCCCCAATGTAGTGTAATGATTCAACCTTGAGGTTTATGAAGACTTTCCTTTTGCAAAGTATGTTATCCAAATGCTCACATTGATAAGCCAGGATGGGGAGATCATCCAAATTCTTCCATTTCTAGGTAATTGTTCCATGTAAATATTGCTAATCTAAATAATCAAATACTTTTGAACCCCAATTATTGGAAATGTAGAGGTGAGATTATTATAAATTTAGGTGACTCACCAAGGTAAGGTGGACATTACAATTCCTCCCAAAACATAACCTATATGCCATTATTAACCATCCAAGTTATTTGATCCTTGATCAAAGGCTTGCACTTTAACATTAAATTTTATAAATGGGAGCCTTTAGGAGGATCTATAATTGAAAAAATACTAAGATGATTCTCTTCACAAAATTATTTATTACAAATAAATCTACTCCATAGGTAATATGTACTTGACAACATTCCCCATACCAACTTTTCTCCTAGCACCAAATTATGTAGGCTCATAATTTAACACTGGATCCACCTATATTTTTAGAGAGGCACACATTTTCCCATTTGAAAAGAGGAATTTTACACTTATATTCTGCCCCTTGCCAAAGAAAATATTTCATAATTTTGTTCAAACATTGAAGCACCTTGCTAGGAGGGTGCAAAAATAACAACAAGAATGTAGGAATGGCATTGGGCACTAATTTAATGAGAGTATGTTTATCAACCAATATAATCCACTTCCACTTCCAAGAAGACAACCTTAATTTGAAAGATTCAATTAGTCCATCACATAATGAAGCCTTGCTAACACCATAGAAGAGTGAAACCCACAAATACTTGCTTGGCAAATTACCTATTTTAAAACCTAGAACATTAGTGATTACCTAGTGAGAATGAACACTACAGTTGAATGAAAAAATCTCAAACTTCCACTCATTGAAAATTTAGCCCGATGCTACTTCATAATTGAAGAAAATTATTTTGTAAGTATAGGCTTCATAAACGGAAGCATGCCCAGAAAAGAAGGTATCATCAATGAATTTTTGATGTGTGAGACTTTCCAAGCCATCAACCAACCTTAACCCAGAAGGTCACTAGAATCCACTACCCCCTAAATGGCTCAACCCAAAACTTTAGTGATTATAATAAATAGAAAGGGAGATAATGGGTCCCCATGCTAGAGAACTTTAGTTAATTCAAATAAACCTTAGGTGTTTCTATTAACCAAGATAGAGAATTTGGCCACAAAAATGTAGTTGAAAACCCATTTTCACCAATCTTTATAGAAACCAAATTTATCCAAGACCTTGATTAGGAAATTCCAATTCACCCTATCATAAGCCTTACTAATATTAAGCGTAATCAACACCTTTCTTGTGATTGTTGGACATAGAGTGGATAATTTAATGAATAACAATTATCCCTTCTTGGATATTTTTTCTTGAGCCAAAACCCCCTTGCTACTTAAAAATCAATTGATCAAAAAGTGGTTTCAAAGGAGAAGCCATTTATTTGGAAATGATGTTTTAGGTCATATTAAAAATAAATCAATCTGTATTACCAAAAATTAACTTGAGAATCACCTCTTGGAATTAGAGAAATGAGTGTGTAGTTCAAGGAAGAAGTTACATTCCTTCTCTTTTAGGATTATTCAACCATATATGTTACCAGTATTCCAATAATGTCTTAAAAGGCTTGAAAGAAAGCAATCAGGAATCCATCGGGCCTTGGATCTTTATCCGTTTTCATTGATAAAATTATTGATTTAACTTCATCAATAGAAAAAGGTGCCATGAGAGACTGGTTATGGAGATCCTCCATAATCTATGTGATATGATCTAAACTGCATGTTTGGGTAGATAACATTGATGCCTCGGGGCTAGCCAAAATGTCACTAAAGAACTTGACAGATTCCTCATTGATTTATAAGATGACAGTCAGCTCTTGAGCCTCCATCAACACTATGATAAAAATGTGATTGATATGAACCTTTCCACTCTAGTCAAGTTGTGAAAAAAGGAAATATTAATGTCTCCTTATTTAATTCACCCTTTTTTAGATTTATGCCTACAATGCATCTCCTCTATTATGTGCAACTTGATCAACCATTTTTTTCCCTTGGAGATAAGTTTATACATCCATTCCCACATTGAAGACTATATCATTGAGAACTGCTAATTTAGATTCCACTTGGGTAATTTCTTGAAAAATGTTTTTAAAAGTGTTTTATATTCTATTTCTTAAGGTAATTCTTGATATACTAGAGTTTTTTCCATTTTGAACATCTTGGATCAAGATGAGGGGGAGCCTTGACCTACCACTCCTTAAATAGGTCATAAAGATAAAGGATATATTAAACATATTAAGTCAAATTTGAAAAGTCACTTAGTACAAACTGAATCGATTGAGATTTTGATCTCAATTGGGGCATGGTCTAATCCAAAAATAGGGAGGATTAAACTTCCCACCACCCAAGTTTTATCAAGCCAATCATGGGAAATTATAAATTGATCTAACCAATCAAAAAAAATTTACTGTGGCACTTTCTAGGAGGGTGAAGAAAATCTTTCATGATTTTATTCAAACATTGAATGAAATCTTTCATAATTTTTTTTTTAAATTGAAGCACCTTGCTAGGAGGGTGAAGAACTGACAACAAGAATGTAGGAATGGCATTAAACATTGATTTCATGATAGTAAGTCTATCAGCCAAGGTAAGCCACTTACCTTTCTAAGAATACAACATTGTTTTAAAAGATGAAATAAGTCCATCCCATAATGAAGCCTTACCATCACCAGCGAAGGGTGGAACCTCTAAATACTTGCTCGGCAACTTTCTTAGTTGAAACCTAGAATATCAGTGATTGCCTGCTAATATTGAAGATTTTAGTTGAGGGAAAAAATATTGGACTTCCAATTCCTAAAAGGGAAGGTATCATCAATGAATTTCTAATGCATGAGACTTTCCTAGTTGTCAAACACCTTGATACCTAAAAGGTTTTTGGATGTCATTAACCCCTGAATGGATCAACCTAATGCTTCAACCATTAGAATAAATAAAAAGGGGGATAATGGGTCCCCTACTAGATATATCTAGTTTCTTCAAAGGCCCAATACTACTTCATAATTGATAATATTTATTTAAAAATTATAGGCTTCTTAAACCAAGGCATTCTTAAAATGGAAGGTATGATCAGTTCATTTCTAATGCATGAGACTTCCCAAGCCATCAAACACCTTGATACCCAACAGGTCAATGGAAGTTGTTTCCCCCTAAATGGACTGACCTAACACTTTAACCATTAGAATAAATAAAAAGGGAAATAATGGGTCCCCTTACCAGAGATCTCTAATTGCTTAAAATAAACTTGAGGGGTTGACATTGACCAAGATAGATAATTTGGCTAGATAAATATAGTTGACAACCCAATTGCACCAATATTTACATAAACCAAATTTATTTTAGACCTTGGTTAGGAAACACCAATTAATCCTATCATAAGATTTATTGATATCAACTTATTCAACATACCTTTCTTGTGATTGTGAGATAGAGAGTGTATAATTTTATGAGCAAGAATTATTTATTCCTAGATATTTCTACTTGGGACAAAACCCCCTTGCTCCTTAGAAATTAGTTGATCTAAAAGTGGCTTCAAATGAGTAACCATTGCTTTGGAAATGATTTTTTCAATCATATTACAAAGAGAAATCGGTCTATAGTCCTAAAAAATAAGATGAGACTCATATTTTAGAATTAGAGAAATGAGTGTGTAGTTCAAGTTAAGAGTTGTATTCCTTATCTTGTGGGATTCTTCTACCATATTTTTTACCTCTAGTCCAACAATGTCCCAAAAGGATTGAAATAAATTAGTTGGGAATCCATCGGGCCCTGAATCTTTATCATTTTTCATTGATAAAATTGTCGACTTAACTTCATATTTTGAAAAAGGCACCATGAGAGACTGGTTATGGTGATCCTCCATAATATGTAAGATATGCTCCAAGCTGCCTATTGGGGAAAATAATATCAATGCCTCAGGGCAATCCAAAAGGTTACTGAAGAAATTGAAAGCTTCCTCCTTGATCTTTAAGATGAGAGTCAGCTCTTGACCCTCCATCAACACTATGCTAGAAATGCGATTGATATTCCTTTTCACCCTAGTCGAGTCATAGAAAAAGGTAGTGTTCTTGTCCCCTTCTTTAAACCAACCTTCTCTAGATTTATACCTTCAATGCATCTCCTCTCTTATGTGAAACTCCTCAAGCTCTGCGAAGAAACATTTTTTTTGGAGATAAGCTTTTGTATCCATTCCCACATTGAAGTCTACATCATTGAAAACCTTTAGTTTAGCTTCCACTCAGGCAATTTCATGAAAAATGTTTTTAAAATGTTCTATATTCCATTGTTTAAGGTAATTCTTGATGTACTAGATTTTTTTTTCCATTTTGAATATCTTAGATCAAGATAAGTGGGAGCCTTGACCCACCACTTTTTAATTAGGTCAAGCCAAAAAAGATATCTTAACCACATTAACTAAAATTTGGAAGGTACTTATCAAAAACAAAATCAATTGAGATTTTTAGCTCAATCAAGGCATGATCTGATCTAATAATAGGGAAGATAAAACATCCCACCACCCAATTTTTGTCAAGCTAATTAGGGTAAATGAGAAAGTGATCTAACGTTTCAGTGATATTGTTGTATGCCACTCTTCTATTTATCCCAAAAAAAATCCCATTCTTTGGTTCAAGATCAAGGAGAAAATAGTCAAACACAAATTTGACAAAATTGATTTGGGATTGAGATTGTCTCTGTGTATCACCCCTTTTTTCAAAATTGGATAGGATTGAATTAAAGTCCCTCCAAGCAAAAATATTTGACCATAGAGATGGGAAATAAGTACAGAGAGATCATTCCAGAGTTGTTATTTAAAAATAGGAGAGCTTGGACCAAAAACATTGATCAATAGAAAACTTACATCATAACTAAAGTTAGAGATCTGACATAACTACCAATTTGACCCAAAATTGATGAGATCCACCTGAACTATAGTAGGGGACCGTATCATCGCAAGAAAACCAAAAGTGTTAATGGATTAAAAAAAATAGCCTTTACATGTATTTTAGCTTTTATTCACAATAGATTCCACTCATAACCTATCTAATTTCATTTCTTGGAGTATAAAAAGGTATGGAGATGAGGACAATAACAAATGCTTAACTAAGCATCTTTTGTTAAGGGCATTCAATCCAATAACATTCCAATATATTGTCTTCATGACTCTAGAGGGTGGAATTCCACCCCTTGGTTTTTAGGAATAAAGAAATTAGTTAATGTGTTTTGATTTCCATTTAAGATTTCCCCTACTACATGATCCTTTACCAATTTGTGATCACATTTGGTTGGTTGGCCCAAATTTGGTTGAGAGATCTTACACTTCATTTGAGAAATGGAAATAAATTATTTATAATTTATCTCTTCTTCCGAATCAATGTCCTCTTTTTTCAAAGGTTATTCACCAAAATGATGGCAACTCATCTACTTAAGTTCATTTGAAATTTGAGTATCTTATTGAGAATCCACCAAGGAATAAGATTATAGTAGAGATTTGATAGTTTGAGTTTTCTTCAAGATCAAGTCACAACCTTTGAGTATGGATGAAGGAGAGAGAACTGCCCCTTTGTCCATCTTATCTAGAAATGATTTAGTCTCTACTGATTTCAAACCTTGGGGGTGAGGGATTTTAACTTTCACATGGTTCAAAAAGAAGCTACCTCAATTTTTGAGAGAAAGGGCCTTAGAGGGGGGTGGATGCAGCAGGGGGCAGGCTTAGCCTTCCAAGTTTAGATGGAGGAGAATTTTTTGAGACCATGGCTACAGGGAATTTTTTTTGAATATGTCCATGTCTCTCACTATTGAAGCACTAAAAAGGGATATTTTCTAACTATACAAATTGTAACCAAACTCTACCATCCAACTTGATTAAAATAATCTCCAGAATTCCCTTATCTAGAAATATGAACACACATATTCTTGCATAGGAAGCTAGGATACCTTCTTCAATTTTTGGATCAAGCTGGATAAATTCACCCAATAGACCTTCTATCACCTTGATACAATCATGCACCCACTACTCTATTAGCAGCCCATAAAATCTGATCTAAATAGGAAATCAACCTCTTTATCCAAGTGAGCATCAAAATTCGGACACCAATGTTGAATCCACAAGCTTGCTCCTTCCAAGGACCAAAAGGTATTATCTAAAATTCATTTTTATTCAAGGCATCAAGACAGATTGAATAAAAACCTCCTTAGGAAGGAATCTAAGGGATATTTCATTCCCCCAAACATAGAAACCCAAGTTTTAATTGCACTGATTCTCGGCCATTTTCTAGTGAATTTACCAATGAGCACTCTAGTTTCCATGTCCTAAATACTTAGCTTGAAACCCCCAGGTTCCCAAATGAGTTCTTTGGGTTTCCCAAAGAAGAGACCATCTTGAGAGAGCTTAAAGGTTGGATCAGGATCATCCTCTGAGCATTAACATACTCTAAGGCCTAAAAAACATCCATAAATTAGAGTAAGCCCCTTCCCCAAGGGAATCTAATTATCTCCCGGTGCCACCTCTTTGAGAGATGAGACCCCCACCACTAGAGAATCCCATCCTGAAGTGTTTGTGCCCATGCTTACTAGCCCTACCCTACTATGGTTACCAAAGAAACTTGTGCCCTATGCTACTAAATTTGTAATTTGTCAACATCTACTGCCACTCCTCATTATCAATCAACTCCTGCATCTCTCTAACTTATTTATTGATTCTTTGTTGATTATTATTTCTCAAGCATGTGGAAAGTTCAATTTTAGGGTTTGGATATCCCTCATATTCTTTCCCTGCGCTCGTGCCATTCTTATAATATTCATTTTGGGAAAGAAAACACTCCACCAATCATCATCATCATCATCATCATCATCATCATCATCATTATATTAATACTATAATAGATATTTTAATAATTTATACACAATAACACACACACACACACACCCACACACACACATATGTATGTGTGTGTGTGTAAAAATATGTATGTATATATATATATATATATATAGAATTGGTATTATTTATTTCAATTCTAAGGAATCTCAAGAGATGACATGCCCAAATAACTTCGTACAGATCTATAAGATATATTTTATTGGTTTAAAGATCTAGGGCCCTCAAATAGTAAAATCATTTTTTTTTATTAATTTGTTTCTCTTTATGTATCTTTTTGAGATGCTTTTGGCACTTCGTTATTGTAATAGATTGATGTAATATGTTCTTCAGTCCAATAGGCCATTCTTATCCTCTTATGGATAATAATATCTAAATTAAATTTTGTCTTTTGATCTTTGCCATGCATTTGGTGTGTAATCACCTATTGTGTGAAAATGTTGGATTGCACTCTGATTTTTGTGACACGTTCTTAATAACAATAGTTATTAGCTGTGCATCAAATTTTAAATGTCATAAAAAAATTTACACATTTTTTTAGTCATCAACCATTGTACAATAAATTTGGAATGTAGTGAATATATGTATAACCTAAGTAAGGAATGTCTTACTAGCTTTTGTAAAGAACATATCTCCAATAGATGACTCTATTTTGGGTTATTTTTATTCAGTGGGAATTATATAAAATGGTCTTCTAGTTAATTCCTATCTATATGTGTCATTTTGTGAATTGCCAATTTTTTAGAAAAATAGGAAGTATTAAAATCAACTTTACATGCAAAAGTCAAACGAAAATGAGCTCGAGCTTCGCTCTAGAAGGCACCTTCAGGGTAATTATCTTCCACTAAAATAATTGGGCATGTTGTGAGAGCCTCACTGATAAGAGCGTAGATAAGGCAAGTTTGATTTGACACTCGAATGACTTTACAGTTTTATTTTTAATTAACTGAATGTTGTATCTACCATTAAAATATAAGGTTAATTGACTACGTATCATTATTTCAATTGGTCTTGATCTAATTATTTCATATTTAAAGTTGGGGCACATATTTCCTTATTTTAGCAATTCAATTTTTGTTTCCTTAGTAATTTGCAATAGTGTTCATTCATACAAATTATATTGTTAATAAAAGATAATATAGTATATTGGTCATTTTTTTTTAAAATATATTTTTAAAGTGACAATCAAATGGACGTCAAATTCAAGATTGAAATTAAAAATGAACATATTCATCACATTACAACCCACCACTACCCCCAAATGTTATTTTAGAATGCCTCTTGACATAATAATAGTATAATATACATAATATTAATAATATATAATAAAAAAGCCAATGAGCTATGGGAGAGTTGGTTAAGTGGTTTGGTTGCTCCAAACCTCATTTAGGTTCAAAACTCAATTATCGCATATGAGGCCAGTTGTGGTCATTTACATTCTCAGGGTAGTTGTGGTTGTTGTTGGTATTTGGGTTGCTCATGGCCATTGGTATGATTCTTGGGGTCATTCATTGTCGTTGGTTTAATTCTCGAGCCGTTAGTGATCAATGTTAGTATTCACGACCTTGTTAGTTATCCTACATGGTGATGGTATTATCTGGTCACACCTAATACAAGTGGTATTCTATGGTTAATAAAATGGGCTATGAGCCCCGATTGTGTTCCATACCAATTTCAAGCTCCGGTCAAAAGCTACTACCTAGAAAATAATAATAATATATAAGAAAATAAATATTATAATATTTATATAAAAATTATATCATATTATAAGTTTATGTTATATAATACTATATACTAATTCATATATATATATATATATATATATATATATATATATATATATATATATATATATATATATATATATATATATATATATATAATTGTAATGGCCTCCAAAGAAAAATAAGTGTAATTAATAAAAGTGTTCTAGATTACAAAGCTCTTAATTCTTATTTCATGGGTGACAATGATGTTAGGGTGTAGGAAGCTATGAACGACTAAACTTGCCGGTGATTAAGAAGTTGTCCAAGAAATTGCCTTTGTCCTCCCATGTTAGACAAATATTGATTGTTTATCTCAAATGAAAACATCTCTAATGTTATTAAAAAATCATGTAAAACTAAATTATTTATTTAATCATATTTTTCATAATTGTTAGCATGGACTAACTATAAGTAGACATGTGGCCTTATTATAATTATGTCATAATTTTATGTTGCCCCAAAGGTGCAAGTTATGTTGAAAATGATCTAAGTTTATGTTTTGGTAAAAGATGGTTTTCAAATGCAAATGAGTGTAAATAAGCATAAAAAGACATGTAACATCGAGATTAGTGGATGAACCATTTAGAATTCATAATTATATTCCCAAAGTGAGTCGAAATAAAATTTCATATGATTTTCATAGAAAGCTCAATGACCATGATAGTGCACATAACAAGCCTCTAAAGATCCAAGTGTCTGCCACATCAAGAGCTATAAGATCCAAAGAAAGTGTTATGTTCATTTCTGAGTCAAATAAATGTGTAATGAATTTTATAACAGGGAAAGTGAAAGGATACGATTCAAACTCTGGTTTGTCAATTTTGATTATCTATACGAGATTCTTCCCCTGTTAGGCAAGTTCATCTCCACTGTATGCGTTTCTATGTGGTGGTAAGTAGTTATCATACTACCAACATATGAAGGACAATATTGAATGGGTAACCATCATCAAAATTTTCCATGACAAACAACATGATCAAACGTCAAATTTTGAATGAATCCACTCAATTGGCCTTTGACAACATACTTGAAACCTATACCAAAGTAATAGCATAAATGAGGTACGCTATTTTGTTTGACAATATTACTTACATAATTGTGTTGTCTTATAATGGCATGATTGCATGATAACTGGTGTTTAGATATACTTCACCCATATGTTATCTCAATCGATTTCCATTGGTGCATGTCATACACAAAAGAGTAATATGGAGACATATAAGCAAATGTAGATGGCAGATTTGAAGACACTAGGTCATTCCTTTGGACACATATAGATGGATGATATCCTCACTTTTAGATTGTATGGGAAGAAATTTATTTATAATTATATCTTTCCTCGATGATGATGATATTATTATTATTATTATTATTATTATTATTATTATTATTATGCATGAAATTTTAAATGTTGTCAAAAAAAAATTACATGCTTTTTAAGTCATCAACTTCTGTACAACAAATTTAGAATGCAGTGAATATATTTACAACCTGAACAAGAAATAGCTTACTAGCTTTTGTAGAGAACATATATCCAACAAATGACTTTGTTTTGGATTATTTTGATTGGATGGATATTAAATCAAATGGCCACTTGAATAATATTTCGCTGTATATCATTTTATGAATTATCAATTTATTTTATTTTTATTTTTTTTAAAAGTAAAATAAAGAATATCAAATTTTACTTTACACATATAAGTTAAACGAAAATGAGCTCTAGCTTTGCCATAGAAAACAACTCTGGTGTAATTATTTTCCATTAAAATAAAATTGGACAAGTTGCGAAAACTTCAATAATAAAAATCATAAATAAAGCAAGTTTGATTTGACGATTCAAATGACTTTAAAATTTTATTTTAAATTGAGTGAGCGTTATATCTGACATTAAAAATGTAAAGTTAATTGACTAAATCTCATATTTTATTTCAATTTGACTCGATCCAAGACACTATGATGTAATTATCTTCCATAAAAGTAATTGAGCACGTTGGGAAAGCCTCACTGATAAGAGGCCAGATAAGGCAGGTTTGATTTGACACTCGAATGACTTAAATTTTTTATTTTGAAATGACTGAACGTTGTATCTGCCATTAAAAACGTAGGTTTAATTGACTAAGTCCCATTATATTAAAAATTCCATTCCATCATATTTCCTTATTTTAAAATCAATATAGTTTTGAAATCAATTCCATTCCTCACAATTCACTCAAACTTGCGGCGACGACGTTCATGCATTTAGAGATAAGTCAAAAAGCACGACCGCAATGCTCACACTAAAGGCGAGGTGAGTATAATCAATTCGAAGGAAAGGCGACTAATTATTGCACACAATTTGATAATTGTGACTGTAGATGTGACTTTTTGTTTTATTATAATAATATTAGAAATTATTTAATTATATAAAATTATTTATATATTTTATATAAAAGTTATATACTCTAATAAAAAAATTCATTTATTTAAATAAATAATATTGAAATTATAATTTTTATCTAAAATATTATATTCATATTAAAAATAAATAAATCTTGTAATTAATATATAAATTATATTAAAAAATAAATATCATATTCATAAAATGAATATTATTTTCATAAAAATGAATATCTTTTTCAAAATTAAATACACTTTTGAAAAAGTTATATCCTTTGGTATTATTTGAATTTGGGATAGAAGACTCAACAGTTTCACCAACAAATGTTTCTACCTGTCTTTCCGTGTACCTCCCCCTGCCAAATGGCCATGGAACCTACTTGAAAGTTCTTGAGCATATAGTGTTCATAGAGGAATTTCTGTCAGCAAAATGGAGGGATGAAAATAATTATTATTATGCCTTTTATGTTCATGGTAAATTTTATGTACCTTCACATCTGACTAAACATTTAGTGGTATGTTAATGGAGTGATGAAACATCATATATAGGTGAGTTACCTGTAACTGAACCTACAACTGCATTCCTTTTATTTTACGTGTTTGTGATTATTATTGTGCCTTTTATGCTCATGATATTTCTGTGTCTTCACATCTGATTGAACATTTACTAGTAAGTTCATGGCAACTGTCAAGGTATTAATTCACATACTAGTAAATGTTATTATTTTTGTATCAACCCATATCATTTTCAAAATTTTATGGCCATGTTATAAGACACGTGTGTCATTAATATGCAATAAAGTGCCATGTTATAAGATGGTAGTGTTCTTAATATGCAACAATCATTTTTCAAGACCCTTGGTGGCCTTTTTTCCATTGATGTGACATGCAAATCATGCCTTGAGAACCATTTTCAAATTGTTCACCATGTTGGAGGGATAAAATGTTACCCATAGTTGAACCCACAGCGTCAACATGTTTTATTTTACATCCGACTCAACATTTTCTAGCATTTTAATGGAAGCCTTAGAGGTTTTTTGAATTCATGTCACTGTGTGCTTTATATCTATATCACATGTTTATTTCCTTGCACAACATGGGTTATAATGCTAAATAGTTACTTGTATGTGGATGGAAGCCCTGCACATTTTCATTCACTATAAGGATCATTAAAAATCACCCTATAATAGTGGATAGCCTTTACAAACTCCTTTATTACATATTGCATTTCAATGCTCTTTGTAGTAAAAAATCATATGTTCTCACCAATACATTATTTTCAGTTGGATGGTGGACGCTGATCTTATTAGAATGCTTAGTTCTCAATGGGGCAAGGGGGGTGTTGGGGGGATTTCCTCCCCATTATGGTCACCATGGAGATCCAGAGGGGAAGAGACCTACATGGAACCCCCTTGGCAGGGGTTTGGGGGCAGCACAAACAAACATTTTGTAAAAAATGCATTGTAAAATATTGTAATTTTGTAGTAAATATGGACTGTTCACTATTATGTCACAAATCTAATGGTAGAAATTATATTGGTGCATTTTTTATCTAATATGTAACCCTCTTTTGATATGAGGGCATGGCAATCATGACGGTGCATTGGGTGTGAGTGAAGAGGACATTACAGTGGATGTATTGTAAGTTTATCCCTTCATTTGTTGGACTGAATAAGAGAACTAGTTATTTCTATGTGGACATAGCCCATATTGGGTGAACCACGTTAAATATGTCTCTCTCTTGTATTATGTTTTTTGTATTTTATTTTTGTCTTTATATCATTAATATTGCTTTCTATATCCGTAACATTTTCTGAATTTATGTTATATGATTTATATATGTGATGCATTACTATTTCCTTGCATTAACGTTATAGGGATGAAATGTTACCTTCCTTGAACAACCTGTAAATGTTTAATACGTTATTGAACATTTATAACTATGTGGATGGGAGCCCCGATGACTTTCATTCACATACAAATAAACATTATTATTTTATAATCAAAATATATACTTTCATTCCCATTCTAGTAAATGTTGACTCTAATGTATCAAACCAGGACCCTTTTCTAAATTTTTATTGTTGTGTTATTAATATCTTCCTATCAATTAATGTTGTTGTATTATTCATTCACATTTTCAAAATTATAAACATTCTTTGCCATAAGTTTTGTTGATAAATTATTGAACATTTTATATTATGTGGATGGAAGCCCTAGAATTTTTCATTCACATATGAATAAATGTTATTGTTTTTTTTTTTATCAAAATTCAGACTTCTATGAATTAATGTTTCTATATTTTTTTATATATTTAACGTATTTAAGTTTTCCTATATACAACATTTATATGACATAATTATTTGACAAGGCCAATGTTTTTTGCTCCTCATTCAGTTAATCTGGTGAGCTCACCTAATAAATCAGACTAAAGAAATAATGCCAAACCAAGTTTATAAAGTCATGGATGAATTAATAATATCACACCCTTCACATGAGTAAGTCATAACTCGATGGCATGACAAGAAATCCAACCACAGTCAAAATAAAATCTTTGGGGAGGATAAAGGAACAAAATAAATTTGAAAACTATTGAAATTATATAAAAAAGAATAAAACCACTAACCAAGGTCTACCAAAGGAGGTGGAACACAATCAGACCAAACACTCACCAAATTATCTGTAATAAGATATTTGACTCACATAATACCCTGGTTTTCAAGAAATTTGATGGCCAAGGTGGCTTCCCGATAGTAATGTTGAGCATTCCACAAGGATAAAAATTCAAGCGAAGGCCAAATCTATTCCAAGATATTCTTGATTGACCAAGCCTTGACTTCCTTATTGTGAAGTTCCTAAAGCATGACCATAGAGTGCCTACCAATGATCAACTTATCCAACCAACACTACATTTTCAACTCAATTCCCTAAACCAATGCTTCCACCTTTGCCTCATTATTGGTACCATCAACCAACTTAAGAGAAGTTACTCTGATCAGGAAACTACAAAAATCCTTCATAATGCATCCAACACCTAAGGCCCCAAGGTTTCCTTGAGAAGCATTGTCAAAATTAATTTTGAACCAACCTAGGAGAGGAAGGATCCAATCCATAATAGCTTCCCTTATATGGATAGATGTCAATACCAACGACCCATTAATGGGGGGTGAGTAGAATATTCCATTTAGCTTTAATTTTTAAATCCCAAGATGATAAATTACCTTTATGTCTATAAGTATGAGAAAATAAAACTTCTGATATTGACACCTCTATGTCTTTCAGAATTACATGCAAAAGGCTCTCATTACCAATAAATATCTTGTGCTTCCTTTCCTTCTAGATTGACTAGATAAAAATAGTAGTGTTGGCCTTCCATAGCCAAAAAAAAGTGTCTTTGGGTGATTCTAATGGCTAGGAGGAGAAAACCTGCAGAATAAAGGGATGTCTCACCACAACTAACCTAACTTCCCACATAGCTAGTCCCATCACATATCCATGAAAGGGCAAGAAAAAAATAAATGATCTAGAGTTTCCTCTACAGCCTTATAGAGACAACACCGGGATGGACCAACAAACCCAATTTTATGAATATGGTCCTATGTGAGAACTCTATTTTGGACAGCAAGTTAGGTGAAATCAACCGCTTTAAAAAGGCCCAATTTTATCCAATAAAGAGAAATTAGCCAACCCACCGTGAGATCTAATGCCTCAACCAACTGATAGCCAAAATTGACTAAATTAACACCTAAATTTAGCCCTAATCTAGTGTAAAGAATCAACCTTAGAGTTGATTAATACTTTCATTTTGGAACGCATGTTAGCCAAATTCTCACACTAATGAGCCGATATGGGGAGATCAACCATATTCTTCCATTTCTAGGTAACTATTCCATGTGAAGATTGTTGCTCCAAATATCAAAGAATTTCAACCCCCAATTTTTGGAAGGGTAGAGGTGATATTCTTCAAAATTTAGGTGAATCACCAAGGGAATGTGTCCATTAAATGAATCATTCTAAAACATAGCCCGTTTACCATTGTTATCCATCCAAGATATATGATCCTTGATCAAAGGCCTACAATTTAACAATAAATTTCTGAAATTGGAGCCTTTATAATGATTTAAAATTGAAACAATGCTCAGAGGATTATCTTCACCAAAGTATTTATTAAAAATAAATCTACTCCATAAGGATACCAACTTTGTTCTCACCGCCAAATTATATAGGCTCTGAACTCTAACACTGGCTCTACTTACCTTTTTAGGGTGGTAAAACTTTTCCTATTTTAAAAGAGGATTTTTATCCTTATCTTTCACCCCATACCAAATAAAATATTTCATAATTTTGTTCAAACATTGAAGAACCTTATTAGGATGGTGAAGAAATGACGACAAAAATGTAGGAATGGCATTGAGCACTAATTTAATGAGAGTTGGTCTATCAACCAAGGTAGGTAACTTTCCTTTCCAAGAAGACAACATTATTTTGAGAGATGAAATAATTCCATCCCACAATGAAGCCTTACCTCACAAAAGAAGGGTGAAACCTCTAAATACTTGCTCAGCAACTTACCTAGTTTGAAACCTAGAATATAGTGATTGCCTATTGAGAATGAAGATTTCAGTTGAGGGAAAAAATCTTGGACTTCCAATTCCATAAAAGGAATGTATCATCAATGAATTTATAATGCATGAGACTTTCCAAGCCATCAAACACCTTAATACCCAAAAGGTTTCTGGAAGCTGTTACTCCCTGAATGGACCGACACAATGCTTCGGCCATTAGAATAAATAAAAAGGGAGATAATGGGTCCCCCTAATGGATAATTCTAGTCACTTCAAAGGCCCAATTCTACTTCATAATTGAGAATATTTATTTTAAAATTATAGGCTTCCTAAACTAAGGCATTTTTAAAAAGGAAGGTATCGTCACTGCATTTCTAATGCATGAGACTTTCCAAGTTGTCAAACACCTTGATACCCAAAAGGTCAATGGAAGTCATTTCCCCCTGAATAGACTGACCCAACACTTCAGCCATTAGAATAAACAAAAAGGGATACAATGGGTCCCCCTAACATAGACCTCTATTTGCTTCAAAAAAACTTGAGGGGTTGCCCTTGACCAAGATAGATAATTTGGCTAGTTAAATGTAGTTGAAAACCCAATTGCACAAATATTTACATAAACCAAATTTCTTTGAGACCTTGATTAGGAAACACCAATTCATTCTATCATAAGTTTTATTTATATCAACTTAATCAACATGCCTTTCTTGTGATTTCTAGATAGAGAATGGATAATTTCATGAGTAACAATTATCCGTTCCTAGATATTTCTACATAGGACAAACCCCCCTTACTCCTTAAAAATTAGTTGATCTAAAAGTGGATTCAAATGAGAAACCATTACTTTGGAAATTATTTTTTTAATCATATTACAAAGATAAATCGGTTTATAGTCCCAAAAATTAACTTGAGAATCATGTTTTAGAATTAGAGAAATGAGCATGTAGTTCAAGTTAGGAGTTACATTCCTTCTCTTGTGGGATTCTTCAACCATATTTTTTACCTCTAGTAAAATAATGTCCCAAAAGGATTGAAATAAATTAGTTGGGAATCCATCGGGCCCTAAAGATTTATCATTATTCATTGATAAAACTATAGATTTAAGTTCATATTTTGAAAAAGGCACCATGAGAGACTAGTTATGGTGATCTTGCATAATATGTAGGATATGCTCTAAGTTGACTATTAGGGAAAATAATATCGATGCCATAGGGCAAGCCAAAAGGTTGTTGAAGAAATTGAAAGGTTACTCCTTAATTTTTGAGATGAGAGTCAACTCTTGACCCTCCATCAACACTATGCTAGAAATGCGATTGATATTCCTTTTCACCCTAGTCAAGTTATGGAAAAAGGCAGTGTTCTTGTCCCCTTCTTTAAAACACCCTTCTCTATATTTCTAACTTAAATGTATCTCCTCTCTTATGTGCAACTCCTCAAGCTCTGCCAACAAACATTTTTTTGGGAGATAAACTTATATTTCCATTCCCACATTGAAGACTACATCATTGAGAACCTTCAGTTTAGCTTCCACTTAGGCAATTCATGAAAAATGTTTTTAAAGTGTTATATATTTCATTATTTAAGGAAATTATTGATATATTAGAGTTTTTTTTTCCATTTTGAATATCTTGGATCAATACAAGTGGGAGCCTTGACCCACCACTCTTTAATTAGGTCACATAGAGAAGGATCTCTTAACCACATTAACTCAAATTTGAAATTTGGTACTTAACAATTGAGATTTTGAGCTCAATCAGGGCATGGTCTGATCCAATAATAGGGAGGATAAAACATCCTATCACTCAATGTTTTTTAAGCCAATCAGGGGAAATGAGAAAGTGATCTAACCTTTCGGTGATATTTTTGTATCCCACTCTTCTATTTATCTAAGAAAAAATCCCATTCTTTGGTTCAGTATCAAGGAGACAATTATCTGACATAAATTTGACAAAATTTATTTGGGACTGAGATTGTCTCTGAGTGCCACCCCTTTTTTCAAAATTAGATAGGATTGAATTAAAGGTCCCTCCAAGAAAAAATATTTGACCATGGAGATGGGAAATGAACAAAAAGAGATCATTCCAGAGTTGTTTAAAAATAGGAGATCTTGAACCATAAACATTGATTAGTAGAAAACTTACATCATAACTGAAGTTTAAGATCTGACACAACTACCAATTTGACACAAAATTGATGAGATCAACCTGAACTGTAGTAGGGGACCATATCATCTTAAGGCCACCAAAAGTTCTAGTGGCTTCAATAAAATAACCTTTCCACCTATTATAGCTTTTATTCACAACAGATTCTGCTTCTAACCTATCTAACTTTTTTTTCTTAGAGTAGAAAAAGGTCTAAAGATGAGGACAAGAAAAAATGCTTAAATAAAATCTTTTGTTAAGGGAATTCAATCCCATAACATTCCAAGATATTGTCTTTATGAATTTAGAGAGTTAAATTACACCCCTTGCTTTTCAAGAATAAAGAAATTAGGTAAAGTGTTTTGATTTCCCTTTGAGACTTCCCCTACTACATGATCCTTTACCAATTTGTGACTGCATTTGGCTAGCAAGCCCAAATTTGGTTGAGAGATCTTAACTTCATTTGAGAAATGGAAATAAATTATTAATAATTTATCTCTTCTTCTAAATCAATGTCCTCTTTTTCCAAAGGTTCTTCACCTAAATGATGGCAACCCATCCACTTCAACTCATTTGAAATTTGAGGATCCTGTTGAGAATCCACTAGGGAAGAAGAGTATAATATATATTTGATAGTTTGAGTTTGCTTCGAGATCAAGTCACAACCTTTTAGCATGGATGGAGAGAGAATTGCCCCTTTGTCCAGCTCATCTAGAAGTGATTTAGTCTCTACTAATTTCAAACCTTGGGGGTGAGGGCCTTTAACTTTCACATGTTTCACAAAGAAGCTACCTCCATTTCTAAGAAGAAAGGCCTTAGAGAGGGGGGGTGGGTGGGGGGGGGGGGGGTTTGGGAAGGCTTAGCCTTCCAACTTTAGATGAAGGGAGGAGAATGTTTTGAGACCATGGCCAGAGGGAAAAATCTTAAATATAACCATGTTTCTAACTGTTGAAGCACCAAAAGGGGAGATTTTTTAACTATACAAATCATGACCAAACTCTACAATTTGATTTGATTATAATAATCTCCAAAATTCCCTTGTCTAGAAATATGAACACACATATTCTTGCATATGAAGCTATGATACCTTCTTCAATTTTTGGATCAAGCTGGATACAACAATCCAACATACCTTCTAGCACCTTGAGATAATCATACACCCAATACTTCATTGGCAACCCATAAAATATGATCCAATTAGAAAATCAACCTCTTTAGCCAAGTGAGCACCAAAATTTAGACACTAATGTTGAATCCACAAGCTTGCTCCTTTCGAGGACCAGAAGCAGAATGTATTTTTCTTTAAACCATCAAGATAGATTGAACAAAAAACCCCTTGGGAAGGAATCTAAGGGAGATTTCATTCCCGTAAAACATAGAAACACAAGTTTTAATTATACTGATTATCATCCATTTTTTAGTAAATTTACTAATGAGCACTTTACTTTCCATGTCCTAATTACTTAGCTAGAAACCCCTACCTTCCCAAATGAGTTCTTTAGGTTTCCCAAAGAGGAACCCATCCTAGGAAAGCTTGAAGGTTGGATCAAGATCATCCTTCGAGCATTAACATGCTCCAAAGCCCAAAAAGCATCCATCAACTAGAGTAAGCTCCTTCCCCATGGAAATTTGATTAGTGCCTATTACCACCTCTTTGAGAGATGAGACCCCCACCACTGAAGGATCACCATCTTGAAGCATTTATGCCTATGCTTGTTGACCCTACCCTACTATGGGTTCCAAAGAAACTTGTGCCCTATGCTACTAAATGTGTTATTTATCAACATCCACTACCCATTCCTCATCATCAATCCACTCTTGAATCTCTTTGACTCCTTTATTGACTCTCTGTTGATTATTATTTCTCAAGCGATGTGAAAAGTTCAATTCTAGGGTTTAGATATCCCTCATATTCTTTCCCTGCAATCGTGTTATTCTTAAAATATTTCTTTTATGGAAGGAAACACTCTACCTATCATCATCATCATCATCATCATCATCATATTAATATTATAATAGATATTTTAATTACACACACACACACACACACACACACACACACACACACAATTAATATTATTTATTTCAATTCTAAGGAATTTCAAGAGACCACATGCCCAAACAATGTGGTACAAATATGTAAGGCAACACATACTTTATTGGTTTGAAGATCTAGGGCCCTCAAATAGTAAAATCATTATTTTTCATTAATTTTGTTTCTCTTTATATATTTTTTAGAGATGCTTTTGGCACTCCCTAATTGTACTAGATTCATGTAATATGTTCTTCAATCACACAGGACATTCTTATCCTCCTGTGGATAATAATATCTAAATTAAATATTATCTTTTCATCTTTTCCATGCATTTGGTGTAATCACCTACTGTGTGGAAATGTTGGATTACACTCTGATTTTTGTGACACATTCTTAATAATAACAATTATTAGTTGTGCATCAAATATTAAATGTCATAAAAAAATTACACACTTTTTAAGTCATTAACCACTGTGCAATAAATTTGGAATGCAATGAGTATATGTACAACTTGAGCAAGGAATGTCTTAATAGGTTTTGTAGAGAACATATCTCCACTAGATGACTCTGTTTTGGGTTATTTTGATTGGGTGGGAATTAGACTTTGTAGAGAACATATCTATATGTGCCATTTTATGAACTGTTTATTTTTTAGAAAAATAAGGAGTATTGAAATTGACTTTACATGCGAAAGTTAGATGAAAATGAGCTTGAGCTTCGCTATAGAAGACACCTTTAGGATAATTATCTTTCATTAAAATAATTGGGCATGTTGTGAAAGCTTCACTGATAAGAGCGTAGATAAGGCAAGTTTGATTTGACACTTGAATTACTTTACAATTTTATTTTTAATTGACTGAATGTTGTATCTACCATTAAAAATGCAGGGCTAATTGACAATGTCTCATTATTTCAATTGGTCTCGATCTAGTCATTTCATATTTAAAGTTGGGGCACATATTTCCTTACTTTAGCAATTTAGTTTCTATTTCATTAGTAATTTGTAATAGTGTTCATTCATAAAAAATTATATTATTAATAAAAGATAATTTAGTATAATAATATTGGTTGGATTTATTTTTAAATATATTTTTTAAGTGACAATTAAATAGACGTCAAATTTAAGGTTGAAATTATAAATGAATATATTCATTATGTTACAACCCACCACCACCCCCAAATGTTATTGTAGAATGCTTCTTGACATAATAATAATATACTATATGTAATATTAATAATATATAATAAAAATACAATGAGCTTTGGGTGAGTTGGTTAAGGGGCTTGGTTGTTCCAAGCCCCATTTAGGTTCAAATCTCAATTATGGCATATGAGGCCAGTTTTAGTCATTTACATTCTTTGGTTAGTTGTGGTTATTGTTGGTACTTGGGTCATTCATGGCCATTGGTGTGATTCTCAAGGCCATTCATGGTTGCTGGTATGATTCTTGGGTCGTTAGTGGTCAGTGGTGGTATTCACGACTATCTTATACGGTGATAGTTGGTATTATCTAGTCACACCTAGTACATGTGGTATTCTACAGTTAATAAAATAGGATATGAGCCTCGATTGTGTCCCATACCAATTTCAAGCTCTGATCAAAAGCCACTACCTAGTAAATAATGATAATAATATATAAGAAAATAAATATTATAATATTTATTAATATATTATATTATAAAAGATATAATATTATATATTATTATAATATATTATATTAAATAATATATAAAAACTATATTATATTATATATTATAATTTATTATTTTAATGTAAATTGTAATGGCCTCCAAATAAAAATAAGTTTAATTAATAAAAGTGTTCTAGATTATAGAGCTCTTAATTCTTACTTCATGGGTGACAACGATGTTAGGGTGCAAGAAGCTACGAACTACTAAACTTGCTGGTGATTAAGAAGTTATCCAAGAAACTGCCTTTGTCTGCCCATGTTAGATGAATATTCACTATTTATCTCACAATGGAAACACCTTTGGCATTATTAAAAATGATGTAAAACTAAATTATTCCTTTAATCATATTTTTCATAATTGTCAGCATGGACTAGCTATAAGTAGACAGGTGGCCCTTATTATAATTATGTGTTACCCCAAAGTTGCAAGTTATGTTGGAAATGATGTAAGTTTATGTTTTGGTAAAATAAAATTTCCTATGATTTTCATAGAAAGCTCAATGACAATGATAGTGCACATAGAAAGCCACTAAAGATCTAAGTGTCTGCGACATCAAGAGCTTTAATAAGATCCAAAGAAAGTGCTACATTCATTTCAGAGTCAAATAAATGTGTAATGAATTTTATAATAGGGAAAGTGAAAGGATATGATTCAACCTCTGGTTTGTCAGTTTTGATTATCAATATGAGATTTCTCACTTGTCAGACAAATTCATCTCCACTGTATGTGCTTCTATCTGGTGGTAAGCACTTATCATACTACCAACATATGAAGGACAATGTTGAATGGGTAACCATCATCAAAAGTTTACATGACAAACAACAGGGTTGAACATCAAATTTTGAATGAATCCACTCAAATGGCCTTTGAAAACATACTTGGAACCTATACTAAAGCACTAAAATAAATAAGGTATGCATTTTTTTTGACAAAATTACTTACATAATTGTGTTGTCTTAGAATGGCATGATTGCACAATAAATGGTGTTTAGACAAGGCTTTACTTATTTTGAAAGATATGCTTCACCCATATGTCATCTCAATAGATTTCCATTTGTGCATGTTATACACAAACGAGTAATGTGGAGGCATATAAGCAAATGCAGATAGAAGATTTGAAAAGTCTAGGTCATTCCTTTGGACACATATAGATGGATGATATCCTCACTTTTAGGTTTTATGGGAATAAATTTATTTTGCAGGGATGAACGATTAACTTTGAAAATTTGAATGAAGAAGAAATTACCAAAAGAGGTTGGAAACCACACTCTGATTGTTGATAAATAAAAATGTGGTAATTGACAGAGCTTTGCTCCACGATGACTAAACTAGAGGACTCAAGCTACCATTAGGCTAATAGATAATATATGATATGTAATAATGTAATAAGAATATAAATATTATACATTGTAATATAATTATAATTTCAACTTATATATATATATATAAAGGATGGATATAATTTTCTGTTTTTGTGAAGTGGGGTTTTCTAAAGTGAAAGAATATATATTTATAAATATATCCTTCCTCGATGATGATGATGATGATGATATCTTTAGTATTGTTATTATTGTTTATTTCGTCTGTATTATCTTTTGATCTTTATCCTAAATTTGTGCACTTTGATTTTTGTGATGTATTTTTAATAACAAGTGTTAGTTGTGCATCAAATTTTAAATACCGTAAAAAAAAAAATTACATACTTTCTAAGTCATCAACCTTTGTACAACAAATTTGGAATGCAGTGAATATATGTACACCTTGAACAAGGAATGGGTTACTAGCTTTTATAAAAAACATATATCCAACAAATGACTTTATTTTGGATTACTATGATTGAGTAGATATTATATTAAATAATTATTTGTGTAATACTTATCTGTATATAATTTTATAAATTATCAATTTTTTAAAAAATAAAAAGTATCAAAATTAATCTTATATATGCAAGTTAGACGAAAATGAACTCAAGCTTCGCCATAAAAGACAATTCCAGTGTAATTATCTTCCATTAAAATAAAATTGGGCACCTTGTGAAAGCCTCAATGATAAAGAGCGTAAAGCAGGTTTGATTTGACACTCAAATGACTTAAAAAAATTATTTTGAATTGACTGAACGTTGTATCTGCCATTAAAAACGTAGGGTTAATTGACTGAGTCCCATTATATTTTATTTCAATTTTACTCGATCCAGTCATTTCATAGTTTTGAAATCAATTCCATTCCTCATAATTCACTCAAACTTGCGGCCCCGTTCATGCATTTAGAGGCAAGTCAAAAAGCACGACCACAATGCTCATAGCCCCTCCCTCAGCCCTCACCGGTTCCTACTTTCCGCATGGCATTTTGAGTCAGCAAATCTAGTTTGATGTTGACATGATAAAAAGATCTAAGTCAAAATTTTGACACGTTATTACGTAAGAGGTTTAATAAGATGTGTGTAATTTTGTGAGATGTTAAGTTTGATGTTTATTTGATTGTCATAGAGTGAATTTTTTTTTTGTTTAATGAAAACGATTGAAAAATTATAATATATGGAACATATGATAAAGTTTAAAGATCATTTTTTAAGAAAAGATATTTTCGAACTCAATAATCACAAATTTTTTGTGAAGAAAATAAAGAACTAATTAATCAATGTGGAATCCCAAAAAAAATATGAAACAAATTCAAACTAAACACATCAAAATTGATATTTTTTTGATTTTGTAAAGAAATATATTTTAAATATTTAAGTTAGTAATATATTCATCAACAATCATAGACTAAGAACGAAATATAAATTGTAATAATAAAATGAGAGCAACCTCTCTCCTATTCAAATCTCCACAATATAAAATATTAAGAAATATAGTTTAAATTTGACTATCAACTTAATTTATCGAGAAAGTTTTTAATGACAATCAATCCTTTTAACTTTACCCTTCAAAATGTGAAAAAAATCATCAAAAATTAAATATATATTTTACTATTATCCAATTATAATCCTTCAAATTCTTTGACCGCTGCCAATCAATCACATCCATTTATAATCCAATGTGAGACTACATCCAAATTTTTGGCTTCTCTTTTTAAAAAATTGAGAGGCTTGATTCACTTCCCAAATCTCAATAGTAAGGTGGCCCTTCTCTTTAATGGCCGCTTCTAGTCTAAATGAAAAGTAATTAGTGGGTAAACCAACACCATTAACTTTTGGCTTTCATTTCAAATGAGGGGTTTGCTTCTAGTCTAAATGAAATGTAATTAGTGGGTAAACCAACACCATCAATCACATCCCTCAAAGGGAGGAAGGAGATAACATTTACATGAGAGGAAGGTTCCATCTTACATTTGACCAACGTGCAAATTGACACTATTCCTTCTTTTGTTCAACAATTTCGCAGGGCACGTGGGATCCTTTCAAAGCTTTACACGTGCAAGTGGCTGAAAAAGAAAAAAAAGCAACTTGTTTTTTTTGGTTGGTTATGTTGACTTATTTAATCAATTGATCAAGTTTATATTCTAAAATGTTCGTCATTATAAATTATTTCTATCTTGTTGTAGGTGGTGTATTGTAGAATTGGTGTTTGTTTTTCATTTTGTTATTGTGTGTGTTTTTTTTTAAATTAATTACGGGATTTGGATTTCGATGTATTCAAAATTGATTTATAGTTTTAGTCAAAAGTATTTTATTTTATCAAATAAAAAATAAATTATTCTTATAAAGATGAAGCGATTATATTGATTGGTAAGCGAAGGAGACCAATTATTTGATAAGGTGTATTAGTTATGATTGTAGTTGTAACTTTTAATATAAGGACGAAGTGATTATATCAATTGGTAAGGGAAGGAGACTAATTATTCGATATAGTCTACTAATTATGATTGTAGTTGTAACTTTTATTATAATATATTAATAGTTATTTGTATAATTTTTGTAAAAATTACGTATACATTTTAATATACAGTATATTACGATCTTTTCATTATTTAAATAAATAATATCAAAAATATGAATTTTTATATAAAAATATTATATACGCATTAACAATAAATAAATAATATAATTATATTATTTTTATTATAATATATTAATAATTATTTGTATATTTTTTTGTAAAAGTTACATATATTAATTTTAATATAGTGTATTAAGATCTTTTCATTATTTAAATAAATAATATTAAAAAAATGAATTTTTATATAAAAATATTATATACACATTATAAATAAATAAGCATTATAATATTATATATATATATATATATATATATATAATTATTTGTATAATTTTTATAAAAATTACATATACATTTTAATACAGTTTATTAAGATCTTTTTATTATTTAAATAAATAATATTAAAAATATTATATACACATTAAAAATAAATAAAATATATATATATATATATATATATATAATTCTTTAAAAAAAATTAATATGATATTCATAAAAATCAATATCATTTTTATAAGAATAAATTTCATTTTCAAAATTGAATATACTTTTGAAAAACTTACATTCTTCTGTAATATTTTAAAGGTGCAAATATTTTTAAAATATCAACTTCATTAAATATTTCGAGTCCCAAAAATTCTCTTTTTTACATTTGATTGTAAGTTATACAAGACATAAAAAAATGAATTTTTATATAAAAATATTATATACACATTGAAAATAAATAAACATTATAATTATATATAAATAATTATTTGTATAATTTTTATAAAAATTACATATACATTTTAATACAGTTTATTAAGATCTTTTCATTATTTAAATAAATAATATTAAAAATATTATATACACATTAAAAATAAATAAGCATTATATATATATATATATATATATATATATATATATATATATATATATATATATATATATATAATTCTTTAAAAAAAATTAATATGATATATATATATATATATATATATATATATATATATATATATATATATATATATATATATATATTTCTTTAAAAAAAATTAATATGGTATTCATAAAAATCAATATCATTTTTATAAGAATAAATTTCATTTTCAAAATTGAATATAATTTTGAAAAACTTACATTTTTTTGTAATATTTTAAAGGTGCAAATATCTAAAAAATATCAACTTCATTAAATATTTCGAGTCCCAAAAATTCTCTTTTCTACATTTGATTGTAAGTTATACAAGACAATATACAACATTTGACGTTATATAATATTGTAAGTGATTTATTTACATTTTATAATATCTTATCTTATTCAAAATTTAAACATTTGACTTCAACATATGACTCCACCAACCTCCATTAATTGGTTGCCCCTACAAAATTGAATGCAAATACAAAATCTAAGCTTCATCATTCACATATAATTTAAAATTTAAAATTCAAATTATTTGTTTGAGATAAATCTGTCTACAAATTTAAAAAAATATAAAGCAACAAATGTTTGATTTGCAAAGAGCATGAGATTCAAATTAAACTTGAAGTAAAATTCAACATTCAAAAAATGTTAAGTTATTCAGAGGATCATGTTCCATGTAAGAAGTCTACAATTTTCTAATGAAATACCAATACATGTTAATTGTTTTTCTATCAAACCAAAAAAATAGAATTCAAGTTGAAGTGTTATTCATTTGCATTTATCCGCATTTCAAATGTAGATTGACATAACTATTGTTGATATATTTTCCATTCACTTTTTTGTATTATTTATATATGCAACACATTTCTATATGCTTGCATCTGTCTTTCCACAGCTTTTGCAAGGACCCAATAAACGTTCGCACACAGGAATATTTTTTTAGATGGAAAAGATTTGAACTAGGTATAGAAGATTGAACATTTATTGATATACAAAGAAATACATGTTTGTATGGAAAGGGATTTAAACTTGGGATGGAAGACTTAGCAGTTTCACCAACAAACATATCTTCTCGCCTTTTCGCATACCTCCTCCCCCAAAACGACCATAGAATCTACTTGAAAATTCTCGAGCATGTAATATGTTACAGAGAAATTTGTGTCAGCAAAATGGAGGGATGAAAATCATTATTATTATGTGGTATGTGAATGGAGTGATGAATCGTTACAAACATGTGTGTTCCCTATAACATAACCCAAAATCATGTTATTTTTATTTTCACATTTTTTTAATTGTTATTGTGCCTTCTACATTTATGGTGTTTTTGTGTGCCTTCACATTTGATTCAACATTTACTAGTAAGTTCATAGCAGTTGTCAAAGTATTCATTCACATACTAATAAATGCTATCATTTCCATATCAAGCCATATCATTTTATGAATTCTATGGGCATGTTAGAAGATGCATGCATCATTAATATGCAAGGAAGTGCCATGTTGGAAGATGGTAGTGTCCTTAATATGTAATGGGCATTTTCGAAGACCCATGACAACCTTTTTTTCCCATTAATTTGGTGTGTAAATGTTGCCTTACGCTATATTCAAACTATTCACCATGTTGGAGGGATGAAATGTTGTTCATAACCAAATCCACAACACTGACATGTTTTTATTTACATTTGAATCAATATTTTCTAGTATTTTAATGGAATCCCTAGAGATTTTCTCAATTCATGTTGTGTGCTTTATACTTGTGTTGCATGTCTATTTCCATACATAATACAGGTTGGAAGACTAAAAAATTATTTCTATATAGAAGCCCTGAACATTTCAATTCACTATAAAGAGCATCGAAAGTCACCCTATAATAGTGGATAGCTTTTACAAACTCCTTTTTTAAATGGTACATTTCAATGCTTCTTGTAGTCAATAATCATATGTTCTCAGTAATAAATTATTTTATGAATTCATTTTGTTATGTGCTTTATATATATGACTCATTATTATTTTCTTTCATTAATGTTAGAGAGATGAAACATTACCTGCCTTGAATAACCTACAAATGTTTAATGTGTTATTAAATATTTGCAGCTATGAGGATTGAAGCCCTAGCAAATTTCATTCACATAGGAGTAAACATAATTTTTTTAAATCAAAATTTATACTTTCATTCCCATTCTAGTAAATGTTGACTCAGATGCATCAATCCAAACCCTTTTTCTGAATTTTTGTCGCTGTGTTCATTGATATGTTCCTGTTAATTAGTGTTTTTATGTTAATCATTCACATTTTCAAAATTACAAATATTCTTTGCCATAAGTGTCATGATAAATTATAGATCATTTTATGTTATGTGGATGAAAGCCCTGAAGGTTTTCATTTACATATGAATAAATGTTATTGTTTTTGTATCAAAATTTAGACTTTTTTGGATTAAAGTTTATCTATTTTTTGTATCTACAATGCATTTAAATTTTCTTACCTCCAACATTTATATTATATATTTGTTTGATAAGTAAGGCCCAGGTTTGTTGCTCCCTCCTTCAATAAATCTAGTGGGCTCACCTAAGAACGCACACTTAAACCAACTACTATAAAAGTTTGACCAATAATAATGTTCAAACAAACACATTATACTATCATTAGCTTGAAATTTTGTGAAATAAGGCATGACACAAAATTAATATGGGTCATTATTATAAAATGAAGGGTCATGTTGAAAGATGAGAGTCTCCACAAGACTGTAAATTTACTGGTATGTAGATGGAAGCCATGAAGATTTACATTTGCATACCCATAAATGTCAATGTATTACTATCAAAATTAAGAATTTTATTAACACATCAGTAAATATTGAGTCAAATGTATCAAATAAAATATTTTTATCAGCTCGCATTGTTGTGATGTTCATATGTTGTTGTGATTTCATGTTGTTGTGTTATTCATTCACATTTTCAACATTACATATATTCTTTCCCATAGTTTTTGTTGATATGTTTAACATTCTATTATCAATTATTTATATAATTTGTTGACTATTTTCTTTCAACATGAGGAATGTGAAGAAGAAGATATAATATTTAGAAGGTGGCCATGCAAAAGAATGAATAATAGAGGAGTCAAATTTAATGAAGTTGATGAAGAGGTTAACGAATATGAGAAACCCACTGCAAATCAGGTAGAAAATGAAGATGCTACAAACCAACTCCCTTCCAACTACGTAGAAGAATCCAACATAAATGTTACTACCAGTAATTAGAAGTCATTACAGTCTGAGTGGACAAAATAAGATATAGATAGTGAAATGATAGATGTGGATGATAATTTTCACTCCATGAATGTTGTAATAGTAAAGTGGGGCATGAAACCCAGTACTCTATCCAATTGACTCAAAGGAATTCCAACTACTAACAACAAGGGGCCACCCACTATTTTATCAACTACAAAATAAAGTGAGATAGTGAAATGGTGCAAAGACTTAACTAACATGGGGTATGGGTTGGACATCTCACACTTAAAGGCACACATTGCCCACATATTAAAAAGTAGGCCCAACCCTTTCAATGATGGGGTCCCTGACAAATCATGGTGGGAAGGCTTCAAACATAGGAAACCTTATTTATCTATGAGAAAAATGAAAGGACTAGATAGAGACAGGGTTATCATGCTAAGGTCGTCCATAATGACATTTTTTAATGATAACTTGATAACTTTGTATGCCTAAAAAAATTATGGGCCATACAAAATATGGAATTATGATGAGACAGGGATACAAGATGGAAGGAATTGTGGCATGGCATTCATTACCAAAAAAGGGGAAGGAGTATGCCACCAATAATGTCTAATAGTAGAGAATGGATAATTATTTTAGCATGTGTGAATGTAGATAGCCAGATTATCTCAAGATTCTACCTCTTCAAAGAAAAAAGGAAATTTTAGAATTTCATTTTAGGTTGTGAACTAATGCATGTATAGTTTCTCAAGTCCATGCATGGATGACAAAATAAATGTTTATGAACATGTTACATCATTTATTGAGATCTATTCCAAGAAGAGTTTCACCTAATAATAGACATCTTCTCATGTTTGATGGGCATGGTAGCTATGTTGCATTTTCAATGATTGAAGAGGCTAGAATTTTGGGTCTAGACTTGCTTGCATCACTCACACACATTAGCCAATTTTTTTAAACATTGGATGTAAGTGTGTTTAGTAAATTTAAGGCTTACTTTAGGAGTGAGAGGATGTCATGGATGAATACACATCATGGTTGTAATATAAAAGACATGAATTGGCCATTTTTGGTAGCAAAACATTAAATTTGGCATAAAATCCTAAGAATATAATATTTAGATTTCAAAGGATAGGGGTTAGCCCTTGAACCCTTAGGTAGTAGCAAATCACATGACCCCAAGTGTAGCATAACATGTCAAAGAGCATGAATTTAGTTTTGGTGAAAATATATTGAGGTTGATAGGGCTAAATGAGGAAGACATTGAAGACACTATGCGAAAGATGGAGCAAATGCAAAAGGATAATGTTTTTGAAGGTAAATAAGTGAAATTAACAAATATTTAAAGTGTTATAGGTAAAAAAACAAATGCAAATGCAAATTAAATAAATATTTAAGGTGTTGAAGAGGCTATAAATGCAACATTTAGTTTCAACTAAGACTGTTTATGTCTTCATATGCAAGAAAGCCCACCAGAATGGTCAAGTGAAGGAGCAACAAAACTTGGCCTTAATTATGAATTAATGGAAGCAAATGTATCTATGTCAATGTCATCATAGTTGCCTTAAATCCCACCAGAAATAGTTCATTACTATGCATTAGGTGGATAATGGAGAGTAGAAGATGACATAGTTGATTTAGATGTCGATGAGGAAATAATTAAAAATGCAGTCGAAGATCCATATTGAAGCCAAAATAAAATTAATGAAAAAAAACTTAAATATTAACACTTAGGAAATTGTTAGTGAAAAGGGTTGAAAATAAATCTATAAACAATATACTTAGGTTGAGTTGACAATCACAAATTCTCACATTAGATGAATATCGTCAAATTTTTATAGAATAGGGGTCCCATAAGAAAGAGAATTAATAATTGAAGGCAAGGAATAAATAACAAGTTTGTGATAGGCAATCCCTTACGTAGGTTGAGAGGGAAAGAAAGGAACATTGTAAAATTGTAAACCAAATCAAAATGAAAATAAAAACCAAGAGAAGATACAACAAAGGCAATGAAATGAGCAAAAGAAAGAGCATGACAGAAGGGATAGAGAATTTGATAAGGCCAAAAAATATTTGGAAAGGTGAAGGAGTTTAAGCAATTAATTCAACCTTCTACCTAAACAACATCACATATTGAATGACATGATAAACATTCTATTCCCAATTGGATCATGTGGTATCCCTCATATTTATGTTAACATGGCAACAAATTACACTAAAGACACAATCCTTAAAGGACCAATAAAAACTCCACATTCTCTAAATATGGGGAATGAAGGGCACATATCAAATATTAAGCCTAGAAAAAACAAAGTGCCAAAACAATGCCAAGTAAAGTTCAAAAAACTAATGATGGATTAATAATATCATACCCTTCACATGAGGAACCCATAACTCGATGGCATCACAACAAAACTAACCGCCATCAAAAAAATCTCAAGGGAAGTCTAAGGAACAAAATGTTGGAAGCACAATGACTGAGAGGTGAGTGGGGGGGGGGGGGGGGGGTGAATTAATCTCAAAAACATTCATTCAATTCCATTTAACATTCATAAGCCATTCATAAAAACATAGATCAATCAAATCACAAGAAACCATACATATGAACATGAAATACTAGAACACATCACATATGTGGGAAACCCTCAAGGGGAAGAAAAACCAATGATCTCTATAAATGGACTACAATCCTATAAGATAAAAACCAAATTTAGTGAAGCACCAACTCCACATGAAGCACAAACCCCAATTTCTATTTTGTTCAACAATTTCTCATGGCACGTGGGATCCTTTCAAAGCTTTACACGTGCAAGTGGCTGAAAAAGTAAAAAAAGCAACTTGTTTTTTTTTGGTTGGGTAAGTTGACTTATTTAATCAATTGATCAAGTTTATATTCTAAAATGCTCGCCATTATAAATTATTTCTACCTTGTTGTTTTAGGTGGTGTATTGTAGAATTGGTGTTTGTTTTTCATTTTGTTGTGTTTTTTTTTTTATTAATTACGGGATTTGGATTTCGGTGTATTCAAAATCGATTTATAGTTTTAGTCAAAAGTATTTTATCTTATCAAATTAAAAAAAAAATATATTCTTATAAAGATGAAGTGATTATATCGATTGGTAAGGGAAGGAGACCAATTATTTGATAAGGTGTATTAATTATGATTGTAGTTGTAACTTTTAATATATGGACGAAGTGATTATATCAATTGGTAAGGGAAGGAGACTAATTATTCGATATAATCTATTAATTATGATTGTAGTTGTAACTTTTATTATAATATATTAATAATTATTTGTATAATTTTTGTAAAAGTTACGTATACATTTTAATATACAGTATATTAAGATCTTTTCATTATTTAAATAAATAATATTAAAATATGAAATTTTATATAAAAATATTATATACACATTAAAAATAAATAAACATTATAATTTAAAATATATATATAAATAATATTTTAAAAAAAAATTAATATGATATTCATAAAAATCAATATCATTTTTATAAGAATGGATTTCATTTTCAAAATTGAATACACTTTTGAAAAAGTTACATTCTTTTGTAATATTTTAAAGGTACAAATATCTAAAAAATATCAACTTCATTAAATATTTTGAGTCCCAAAAATTATCTTTTGTATATTTGATTGTAAGTTATACAAGACAATTTACAACATCTAAAGTTGTATAATATTGTAATTGATTCATTTACATTTTATAATATTTTATCTTATTCAAAATTTAAATATTTGACTTCAACATATGACTCCACCAACCTCCATTAATTGGTTGGTTGCCCCTGCAAAATTGAATGCAAATACAAAATCTAAGCTTCATCAATCACATATAATTTAAAATTTAAAATTCAAATTATTTGTTTGAGATAAATCTGTCTATAAATTTAAAAAACTATAAAGCAACAAATGTTTGATTTGCAAAGAGTATGAGATTCAAATTAAACTTGAAGTAAACTTCAACATTCAAGAAACGTCAAGTTATTCAGAGGATCATGTTCCATGTAAAAAGTCTACAATTTTTTAATGAAATACCAATACATGTTAATTGTTTTTCTATCAAACCAAAAAAATAGAATTCAAGTTGAAGTGTTATTCATTTGCATTTATTTGTATTTCAAATGTAGATTGACATAACTATTGTTGATATATTTTCCATTCACTTTTTTGTATTATTTATATATGCAACACATTTCTTTATGCTTGCATCCATCTTTCCATGACTTTTGCAAGGACCCAATAAACGTTCCCACACAGGAATATTTTTTTAGATGGAAAAGATTTGAACTAGGTATAGAAGATTGAACATTTATGGATATACAAGGAAATGAATGTTTGTATGGAAAGGGATTTGAACTTGGGATGGAAGACTTAGCAGTTTCACCAACAAACGTATCTTCATGCATTTTCGTATACCTCCTCCCCCAAAATGGCCATAGAACCTACCTAAAAATTCTCAAGCATGTAATATGTTACAGAGAAATTTGTGTTGGCAAAATGGAGGGATGAAAATCATTATTATTGTGTCTTATATGTTCATGTTTTTTTGCATGACTTCACATTTGATTAAACATTTAGTGGTATGTGAATGGAGTGATGAATCGTTACAAACATGTGTGTTCCCTGTAACATAACCCACAATCATGTTATTTTTATTTCCACATTTTTGTTATTGTTATTGTGCCTTCTACACTCATGGTGTTTTTGTGTGCCTTCACATTTGATTCAACATTTACTAGTAAGTTCATAACAGTCCTCAAAGTATTCATTCACATACTAATAAATTCTATCATTCTCATATCAAGCCATATCATTTTATGAATTCTATGGACATGTTAGAAGATGCATGTGTCATTAATATGCAAGGAAGTGCCATGTTGGAAGATGGTAGTGTCCTTAATATGTAATGGGCATTTTCGAAGACCCATGACAACATTTTTCCCCATTAATTTGGTGTGTAAATGTTGCCTTACGCTATATTCAAACTATTCACCATGTTGGAGGGATGAAATGTTGTTCATAACCAAATCCACAACATTGACATGTTTTTATTTACATCTGAGTCTATATTTTCTAGTATTTTAATGGAATCCCTAGAGATTTTCTCAATTCATGTTGTGTGCTTTATACTTGTGTTGCATGTCTATTTCCATACATAATACAGGTTGAAAGACTAAAAAATTATTGCTATATGGATAGAAGCCCTGAACATTTTTATTCACTACAAAGAGCATTGAAAGTCACCCTATAATAGTGGATAGCTTTTACAAACTCCTTTATTACATGGTACATTTCAATGCTCCTTGTAGTCAATAATCATATGTTCTCACTAATAAATTATTTTATGAATTCATGTTGTTATGTGATTGATATATATATTACTCATTATTATTTACTTGCATTAATGTTAGAGAGATGAAAGATTACCTGCCTTGAATAACCTACAAATGTTTAATGTATTATTGAACATTTGCAGCTATGAGGATGGAAGCCCTAGCAGATTTTATTCACATAGGAGTAAACATAATTTTTTTAAATCAAAATTTATACTTTCATTCCCATTCTAGTAAATGCTGACTTAGATGCATCAATCCAAACCCTTTTTCTAAATTTTTGTCATTGTGTTATTGATATGTTCCTGTTAATTAGTGTTTTTGTGTTATTCATTCACATTTTAAAAATTACAAATATTATTTGCCATAAGTGTCATGATAAATTACAGATCATTTATGTTATGTGGATGAAAGCCCTAAAAGTTTTCATTTACATATGAATAAATGTTATTGTTTTTGTATCAAAATTTAGACTTTTTTGGATTAAAGTTTATGTGTTTTTTGTATCTACAATGCATTTAAATTTCCTTACCTCCAACATTTATATTATATATTTATTCGATAAGTAAGGCCCAGGTTTATTTCTCCCTCCTTCAATAAATCTAGTGGGCTCACCTAAGAATTCACACTTAAACCACTTGCTATAAAATTTTGACCAATAATAATGTTCAAACAAACACATTATACTATCATTAGCTTGAAATTTTGTGAAATAAGGCATGCCACAAAATTAATATGGGTCATTATTATAAAATGAAGGGTCATGTTGAAAGATGAGAGTCTCCACAAGACTATAAATTTACTGGTATGTGGATGGAAGCCATGAAGATTTGCATTTGCATGCTTGTAAATGTTAATGTATTACTATCAAAATTAATAATTTTATTAACATATCAGTAAATATTGAGTCAAATGTATCAAATAAAATATTTTTATCAGATCACATTGTTATGATGTTCATATGTTGTTGTGATTTCATGTTGTTGTGTTATTCATTCACATTTTTAACATTACATATATTCTTTCCCATAGTTTTTTTTTATATGTTTAACATTTTATTATAAATTATTTATATAATTTGTTGACTATTTTCATTCAACATGAGGAATGTGAAGAAGAAGATATAATAGTTAGAAGGTGGCCATGCACAAGAATGAATAATAGAGGAGTCAAATTTAATGAAGTTGATGAAGAGGTTAACAAATATGAGAAACTCACTGCAAATCAGGTAGAAAATAAAGATGCTACAAACCAACCCCCTTCCAACTAGGTAGAGGAATCCAACATAAATGTTACTACTAGTAATTAGAAGTCATTATAGTCTGAGTTGACAAAATAAGATACAGATAGTGAAATGATAGATGTGGATGATAATTTTTACTATATGAATTTTGTAATAGTAAAGTGGGGCATGAAACCCAGTAATCTATCCAATTGACTCAAAGGAATTCCAACTACTAACAACAGGGGGCCACCCACTATTTTATCAACTACAAAATAAAGTGAGATAGTGAAATGGTGCAAAGACTTAGCTAACATGGGGCATGGTTGGACATCTCACATTTTAAGGCACACATTGCCCACATATGCAAAAGTAGGCCCAACCCTTTCAATGATGTGGTCCTTGAGAAGTCATGGTGGGAAGGCTTCAAACATAGGAAACCCTATTTATCTATGAGAACAACGAAAGGACTAGATAGAGACAGGGTTATCATGCTAAGGTCGTCCATAATGACATTTTTTAATGATAACTTGAGAAATTTGTATGCCTAAAAAAATTATGGGCCATACAAAATATGGAATTATGATGAGACAGGGGTACAAGATGGAAGGAATTGTGGCATGACATTCATTACCAAAAAAGGGGAAAGAGTATACCATCAATAATGTCTAATAGTAGAGAATGGATAATTATTTTAGCATGTGTGAATGTAGATAGCCAGAGTACCCAAGATTGTTCCTCTTCAAAGCAAAAAGGCAATTTTAGAATTTCATTTTAGGTTGTGAACTAATGCATGTACAGGTGCTCAAAGTCCATGCATGGATGATAAAATAAATGTTTATGAACATGCTACATAATTTATCGAGATCTGTACCAAGAAGAGTTTCACCTAATAATAGACATCTTCTCATATTTGATGGGCATGGTAGCCATGTTGCATTTTCAATAATTGAAGAGGCTAGAATTTTTGGTATAGACTTACTTACATCACTCACACACATTAGCCAGTTTTTTTTAACATTAGATGAAAGTGTGTTTAGTACAATTATTACTTACTTTAGGAGTGAGAGGATGTCATGGATGAATACACATCATGGTTCTAAATTAAAAGACATGAATTATCCACTTTTGGTAGTAAAACATTGAATTTGGCATAAAATCCTAAGAATATAATATTTAGATTTTGAAGGATAGGTGTTAGCCCCTGAACCCTTAGGTAGTATAAAATCACATGACCCTAGGGGTAACATAACATGTCAAAGAGGATGAATTTAGTTTTGGTGAAAATATAATGAGTTTGAATAGGGCTAAATGAAGAAGACATTGAAGACACTATGCGAAAGATGGAGCAAATGCAAAAGGATAACGTTTTTGAAGGTAAATAAGTAAAAACAACAAATATTTAAAGTGTTATAGGTTATACAACAAATGCAAATTAAATAAATATTGAAGGTGTTGAAGAGGCTATAAATGCAACATTTAGTTTCAACCAAGACTATTTAAGTCTGCCTATGCAAGAAAGCCCACCAGAATGGTTGAGTGAAGGAGCAACAAAACTTGGCCTCAATTATAAATTAATGGAAGAAAATGTCTCAATGTCAATGTCATCATAGTTACCTTCTATCCCACTAGAAATAGTTCATTACTATGCATTAGGTGGATAATGGAGAGTAGAAGATGACATAGTTGATTTAGATATTGATGAGGAAATGATGAATATTGAAGCCAAAATAAAATTAATGAGAAAAACCTTAAATATTAACACTAATGAAATTGTTAGTGAAAAGGGTTGCAAATAAATCTATAAAAAATACACTTAGGCTGAGTTGACAATCACAAATTCCCACATTAGATGAATATCATCAAATGTTTATAGAACAGGGGTCCCATAAGAAGGAGAATTAATAATTGAAGGCAAGGAATAAATAACAATTTTGTGATAGGAAATCCTTTACGTAGGTTGAGAGGGAAAGAAAGGAACATTGTAAAATTGTAAACCAAATCAAAATGAAAATAAAAACCAAGAGAAGATACAAAAAAGGCAATCAAATGAGCAAAAGAAAGAGCATAATAGAAGGGATAGAGAATTCGATAAGGCCAAAAAATATTTGGAAAGGTGAAGGAGTTTAAGAAATTAATTCAACCTTATACCTAAATAACATCACATATTGAATGACATGATAAACATTCTATTTCCAATTGGCTCATGTGGTATCCCTCATATTTCTGTTAACATGGCAACAAATTCCATTAAATATACAATCCTTGAAGAACCAATAAAAACTCCACATTCTCTAAATATGAGGAATGAAGGGCACATATCAAATATTAAGCCTAGAAAAAACAAAGTGCTAAAATAATGCCAAGTAAAGTTCAAAAAACTAATGATGGATTAATAATATCATACCCTTCACATGAGCAATCCATAACTTGATGGCATCACATCAAAATCAACCACCATAAAAAAAATCTCAAGGGAAGTCTAAGGAACAAAATGTTGGAAGCACAATGACTGAGAGGTTGGGGGGAGGGGGGGGGGGGGTGAATTAATCTTCAAAACATTCATTCAGTTCCATTTAACATTCATGAGCCATTCATACAAACAAAGATCAATCAAAGCACAAGAAACCATACATATGAACATGAAATACAAGAACACATCACATTTGTCGTAAAACTTCAAGGGGAAAAAAAACCAATGATATCTACAAATGGACTACAATAATATAAGACAAAAACCAAATTTAGTGAAGCACCAACTCCACATGAAGCACCAACCCCAACTAGCCAAGCACCCACTTGACTAGGCTTTAACAAGCACCCACTTGCAAGTAGGCACCAACCCCCTAGATGACTCAACACAAACTCAACCACATAATTGCTTTGATAACCTTCAGAACACTATGTTTCTCAACCAACAGATGATGACCACTTCTTCAGCTCTTCACACTCTTATCCCTTTCAAACTGCCTTCTAGGTTTCTTTGCTCAACTAGGTCTCTTCAAGACTGATTAGGTCATATGAATATGATCTTCATACTCAAATCTCTCATTATATATTCATGACAGCCCCTATACTCTCTTATGATGGTCTATAAAACCTCCTTCTACTCAAAAATGTGTTATTTTATTTGCTTACTATTTTCTTAACTCCTAACACATAATTAGGCCTAAAAAATCTTGTTCTTAGACAAGCCTCTTACTCATACACCTCTTGGTTGGACACACACACTTTCCCACTTTATTTTCCATAAAATAGGCCATAGGACACATTACAAGTAAGAATCAATTATTACATTAGGTTGGTCATAACTCAAATAGACCAAATCTTTCTTTATGTCTCATGGAGACCTAATTCCATTAGTCCTATTTTAGGACATGTTACCTTATGAGCCCTTGGAACACTCTACACATGTATACATAGAACAAAATTTTCATAAAATAATAAAATATGCCTTATCCAACATTATCTAAGCACCATGACACCTTTTAGGTCCAACCACCACTTGAAACACTCCACTAATAATGTTCACATTAGGCCCTTGGACACACTAAAAAGTCTGTCTTGAACAACTGAAGATAACACATCATTTATTCAAACAACCATGATAATAAATCACTTATATAGAAACTACACGATCTAAAAAATATTATAATATACATTATACACTTCCACTCATGAGATAAGGACTCATAAACACCTATGCAACTCACTCACTCAGAACTCCTAGTTTTCCTCAAAGACCAGTCATGGTGACTTTGAACTCCAGCACCTATGTAGAAACATTCAAAGACTCTTGATGAATATATATGTTCCTATGATATCTCCAAACCATAATAAAATATAAATATCATATGGTCTAATGGAAAATATTGGTCTTTTAGACCAATCTCATGACCTTTTATCTCATTGTCTTATCTGAACCAGATAGGTCAACTTATGATCAACTTTTTCACCATATTCACTGACCTCCAGAACTTATACAAAAAATTAACATGTATTGGAAGTCCTAAATAACATATATATGCACTTTTTTTCATCATTATATCATTAAAATGCATTCCAATTCATCTTCTCGCTACTACCGAGGTTTTTCACTATTTGTACCATTAGGCATATTAGCAACCAACTAACTTAGATGACTAGTTTAGCACACTTTAGGACTATAACCTATCAATAAACCTTCATGGAAATGAAGCATGATTCTCTAACTTATTCTTCCATCCATTTTCTTACTATGTTCAATGCAAATTTCGAATTCTACAACTTCTTCAAAAATAAGCTTATACCTCAACATTTTCTCTCTCCTCTCCAACCAATACCACCTAGAGGTACCTGGGAGAGTCCACTATAATATATAATATATTACCCAATAAATTCAATCCATATTGAGCACTTTTGAGCAACATAATCAATATTAGGTCTTCATCAGGGTTCTAAGAGGGTTTAAACCAATTTCCACTCTTAACTATCATTCATAAAGCATAACCCCTCAATCCAAAAAATAATGGCTAGAATTTTGAGCTAGGACCCTTATCCATCTACCATGAACTTATTATGTTCTCATGCAAAGTTTTTACAAGCTAATGAGCACAATAAAATCCTTCTTGAGTTGGGAACCCTTCATTTTGAGCACCCAAGAGACCTCCAAACAACTTTTCATATATTTTCCTTCACACTATGACCTCAAACTGCATGGAAAAACTGGGAACAACATACCTAACCTCTGAAAATTCTTACATGAGCTCAAACACCTTGAAATATGATCATGACCCTTCATTAGGCCACACTCTTTTTTTTTGCTCTCTAGACCTTGACCTGCAAACCACATTAGGCCTTGAAACTAACCTTCATGCCTCTTTTCATGCACTCTCCACCTTACTCACATACTCAAGAAACCTCATACAACCAATCATGCCTATGTTCACTCATATCACTAAGCCACCATGCTCATACCTTCTAACAAGGTCTCTACATGCCATGACTAGGCTTAGGCTACTTAAGCACTTGACCTTAAAGACTTGTACCTTCATGTAACCATTAGGCATTAATTAACTTCAAATTATCTCTTTTGCCTTAAAATTATCTTTCATGATAACATCCTTCAATGAAAACACTCCATCAATGTCCCTTGTCACATCAACACACTACCAACTAGACACACTCTTTTAATGATGTCAACCTCATGCAAGATGCACATTTGACACCAATGATAATACCGAAAAATCCCCCCCTTTGTCATTGATGGAAACCTCTCTTAGAAACTTCTCTCAAAAAGAAACTTCTCCCTCATTTTGAACTTTTTCCCCCTTTGACATAAATGACAAAGTGATGTTTTCAACTTCTTGGATCACACTCCTTGCAATGAAAACACTCAACACAAAGGACTATGAATTTATGAGTCATAATACAAACATGTTTCCCCTATCTCCATGCATACCTTCTTGGAGATACTCACTTGTTCCTAGAGATAATGAAACACTTGATTATCTCCCCTAAGTACTTGGCTTTCTCAATGACTGCTAAGGGCATGAATTACACCCAATTCCTATCTTAGGTGTTCAAATGTTACCTTTGGAAGTGGTTTGGTCAAAAAGTCTACAATTTGATCCTATGTAGAAACATATTCAATTTTGACACTTTTTTCACTTACCTACTCTATTAGAAAATTATACCTGATGGGAATGTGCTTAGTCCTTGAGTGCATGACAGGTTTATTTGAGATGCCTATAGCACTTGTATTATCACAATACATAGGGCTAGGACCATCATACTCCACCTTGTAGTCTTTTAAGGTATGTCTCATCCATAGCACCTTAGTGCACCATGAATCTATTTCGATGTAATCAGCTTCACAAGTAAATAATGACACTGATGGTTATTTTTTGCTTATCCATAAAACTAGGCACCCACCTAAGAAGAAAGCTCATCCACTAATACTCTTCCTATCATCTAGACTTCCTACCTAGTTTTCATTTATATAAGCTATCAAATTGAACTCCTTGATCCTTAGATACCACAACCCAAATTCTATAGTCCCTTTGATATACCTGAGTATCTTTTTTACTACTTATAGATGATTTTATTTTGGATCTGCTTGAAACCTTCCCACAAGACCTACTACTTGCATGATGTCAGGTATAGAAGTAGTGGCATATAGAAAACTTCTAATCATTAACCTATATGATGTCTGATTGACCTTTGGAGAATTATGTTCCTTTCTCAACTTATACCTTATGATCATAGGTTTACTAAGTACCTTGAAATATTCCATCTCAAACTTCTTCAACATCTCTCTTATGTACTTGGCTTGTGAAATGAATATACCTTTTTTCAGATTGAGTGATTTACAACTGAAGAAAGATTGGTAGTTATCCAAGCATGGACATCTCAAACTCTTTCTTCATCACCTCTGAAAAGGCTTTGGTCATGTTCTCATTATTTCCACCAAATGTGATGCCATCTACATAGACAACAACTATCAATTGATGGTCATCTTCTATCTTTATGTACAAATTACTATCTACAACTCCATTTTTGAATCCTTGATCCAATAAATACATGTCCAGACTAGCATACCAAGCTCTAGGAGCTTAATTTAAACCATAAAGAGACTTTTTCAATCTAAAAACATAGTCCTTGTCACCTGATAGTGAAAACCCCTCAGGTTGCAATATGTACACCTCCTCTTCTAAATTGTCATTCAAAAAGGTAGATTTCACATCCATCTGGTATACCTTAAACCCTTTAAGTCTTGTATATGCTATAAATAATCTAATGGCCTCCAATCTTCATACTGGTGCAAAGGTCTCCTCAAAGCTTACCCCTTAAACTTGTGCATATCCCTTGCATACTAATCTAGCCTTGTTCCTAGGACTTCTCCATATTTATTCAACTTGTTTCTAAATAACCTTTTTATGCCAATGACATTCTTGTCATTAGGCCTGAGAACTAGCTCCCAAGTCTCATTCTTCTCTATTTGGTCTAACTCATCATTCATAGCACCTATCCAAAAAAAATCTTTTCTTGCTTCTATAAGGTTCTTAGATTCAATCTTAGTCAATAGAGCAACATTCTCTTGATTTAGGTTACTTACCAGTCTTCTCCTTGTTTGCATCTCTATATCCTTGTTACCAATGATTTGAGATTCACGATGATCTCTTTGAATCTATATTGAGGGGCTATTTCAGTCTTGTCTTTCCTCAACTTCTTATTCTTCCTCATCAACTTCTATTGTTTCCTCTTCATTCTTGAAGTCGATATTCATGATATATCCTTTGACTATGAGGGTGATTTCCTTGTTTCATCAATATTCACATTGGTGTTTTCCACTATCTTATGCAACCTCTTGTTATAACATCTATAGGTTGAGCTTATTAATGAATACCCAAAGAATATACCTTCATTATACCTAGAATCAAACTTACCTAAGTCATCCTCATATATTTTGATGAAACATTTAATTCCAAACACTCTAAAGTGTTCCACATTAGTAGATCTACCTTTCCATAGTTCATAAGGAGTCTTGTTACCATTAGTCCTTATTTATACTCTATTCAATATGTAGAATTCAATGCTTACTACCTCTCTCCAGCACCCATCAGATAATCTAGACTCATTTAGCATAGTTATTGCCATCTCTTGGACTATCATATTCTTTCTTTCCACTACCCCATTCTGTTGAGGTGTCCTGGTTGCTGAAAATTGTCTCCTTATCCCATCAACATCACATAAGTCATCGAGCTCATTAGACCAAACCTCTCATACTCTATTAGATCTTAGTCACTTAATCTTCCCATTCTTTTCATTCTCAACAAGGGCCTTGAATGCCTTGAACTTATCAAGAGCTTGTGACTTTTCTTTTAAAAATGCTATTCAAGTCATTCTTATGTAGTCATCTACAAGTAACATGAAGTACCTATCTCCTTGAATGCTTTGGATCCTTGTAGGCCTACATAGATCAGTGTGTATTAAATCCAAGGGTCTTGTATTAGATTACTCTTTGGACTTGAACCTTCTTTTAGTCTGCTTACCATGTTGACATGACTTGTAAAGTATGTTTGTAGGTATGGTGATCTTAGGTATGTTTTTCACAAAATTATTAGTGTTTATATTGACTAGATTGTCAAGTTTAGATGACCTAATTTTCTGTGCCATAGCCAAATTTCATCCATCTTTCTCATAAAGCATCTCTCCTTGATCTCATTCAAGACATATAGATTATTCTAAATCCTTTTAGCATTAGAAATTAGCCTTCCTAATTTGGATCTCCTTATCTCACATCCTTTGTTATGAAAGGTTAATGTGTGTCCTTTATTGTACATTTGACTTCAACTAAGTATTTTATGTTTCAAACCTTCCACATACAACACATTTTTTGTCTTGGTCATCCTATTGTCCAAACTCAAGATACCCTTGCCAACTATATTGGTAGTTGTGTTATCTCCAAATCTCACTGTTCCTGCAACATTCTTCTTCAATGAGATGAACTTATTTTTGTCTCCTATCATGTGGATTGAGCAACCATATCTATATACCATTTCATGCCATCATCTTGAATGTGAAATGCAGTCTAAGCTAGCATAGATTTCTCCTTAGTCTTCTATTTCTCCTTAAAAAATAATCCATCTTGACTCTTGGGCTCAATATGATCAAACCTAAATTTATTTGGATTCCACACCAATGTTTTACCCTTATCATACACTTTAGAATCTCCATATACTTTTTTAAGTCTTCTTGATTGATCACTCCTTCTCCCATGGTCCCATGATAACTCATCCCTTGAGACTGTTCTACAATCACTTGCTCTATAACCAAAGATATGACAAGAAAAATAATAACCACTAAAAAAATTAGAATACATCATTGAATTGGGTTGCCTGATTAATCTCTTCATGTTGACTTTCATGTTAGTTCTCTTAACTTGTTATAGATTCTCATGCTCTTTATCAAACTTGCTCATTTTGTCTATGAGCTACTTATGCTCAACCTTCAAAGAATTTAGATTTATCTTCAACTGATCACACTCAACTTATTTTGATTTGAAATTTGTATTGACACCTTCTAAATAATTCTTAAGATCCTTAATGATATTCTCATCCCTTTTGGATTGTTTGATCTAGTCACTCTTCAAGGTACACATCTATTCCTTAAGATCCTTAACCATAGATATTAACTCATGTTTCCTATTTTTTTTATGCTTCAAATCATCTAGGGTACTTATGATCTTATCCTCAAGATTTAATTTATATTCTCCTTCTTCACTATCATAGTAGACTTCTTTATCATACACATTATTTTCTTGATCACTAGACATCTTGTGCTTCTTAAGATCACCTTCAAACTGTTAGGCCTTCTTCAAATGACCAGGATCTGATACCAATTATTGGAATCAAAATGACTGAGAGAGGGGGTGAATCAATATTCAAAACATTCATTCAATTCCATTTAACACTCATGATCCATTCATACAAATATATAGATCAATCAAAGCACAAGCAACCATACATATAAACATGAAATACAAGAACACATCATATATGTGGAAGCCCTCAAGGGGAATAAAATAAAATAATATATTTAAATGGACTATAGTATTATATGACAAAAACCAAATTTAGTGAAGCACCAACCCAAAGTAGCCAAGTACCCACTTAACTAGGATTTTGCAAGCACCCACTTGCAAGGAGGCACTAACCCCCTAAATGACTCAACACCAACTCAACCACCTAATTTATTTGATAAAATTTAGAACACTATGTTTCTCAACCAATAGATGATGACCACCTCTTCATATCTTCACACTCTTATCCCTCTCAAACTACCATCTAAGCTTCTTCGCTCAACTAGGTCTCTTCAAGACTAATTAAGTTATATGATCTAGATATTCATACTCATACCTCCTATTATATATTCATGATAATACATATAATATCTTATGATATTATACAATAACTCATTCTATTCAACAATGTTCTATTTTATTTGCTTACTCTTTTCATAACTCCTAACACATAATTAGGCCTAAAAAGCCTTATTTTTATACAAGCCTCTTGATCATACAGCTCTTGGTCAGCCACACACACTTACCCACTTATATTTTCCATAAAAAAGTCCTTAGGAAACATTATATATAATAATCAATCACTACATTATGTTTTCCATTACTCAAATAGACCAAATCCTTCTTTAGGTCTCATGGAGACCTAATTCCATTAGGCCTATTTTAGGACACGTTACCTTATGACCCCTTAGAACACTCTACACCTATATACACATCACAAAATTTTCATATAAAAATAAAATAGGCCTTATCCAACATCATATGATCACCATGACACCTTTTATGTCCAACCACTACTTGAAACACTCCATTAACATTGTTCAGATTAGGCCTTTGAACACACTAAAAAGTTTGTCTTGAACAACTAAAGATAACATATCATTTAGTCACACAACCAGGATAATATATCAATTATACAAAATTTTCATGACCTCAAAAATATCACCATATTCATTATACACTTCCACTCATGAGATAAGGACTCAAAAACACCTCTACAACTCACTCACTTAGAACTGCTAGTTTTCCTCAAAGATCAGTCATGGTGACTTTAAAATCCAACACTTGGGTAGACACATTAAAAGACTCCTCATGCATTTATATGGTCCTATGATATCTATATACCATCCTCAAATATAAATATCATATGTTCTAATGGAAAATATTGGTCTTTCAAACCAATCTCATGACCTTTTATCTCACTCTCTTATCTAAATCAAATAGGTCAACTAGTGAGAAAATTTTTCACCATATTCACTAAACTCAAAAAATTATACAAAACATGAAAATGTCTTAAAATTACTAAAGAACATCTCTATGCACTTGGTTTCATCATTATATCATGAAAACACATTCCAATTCATCTTCTCACTATTGCCTGGGTTTTTCACTGTTTGTACCATTAGCTTGTTAGCGACTAGCTAACTTGGATGACCAGTTTAGCATACTTGAAAAATAGAACCTATCCATAAACATTCATGGACATGAAACATGATTCTCTACCTTATTCCTCCATCAATTTTCTTACTATGTTCAATGCAACTTTTGACTTCTACAACTTCTTCAAAAACAAGCCTATAACTCAACATTTTCTCTCTCCTCTCTCTAACCAATTCCACCTAGAGGTAATTGGGAGAGTCTAATACAATATCCAATAGCTTAACTAATAAATTAAATCCATCTTGATCACCTTTTTTAAACATCTTCAACATCAGGTCTTCATTAGGGCTTTAAGAGGGTTTAAACTAGTTTCCACTCTTAACGATCGTTCATAAAGCATAGCCCCTTAATCCAAAAAATAATGCCTAAAATTTTGAAATAGGACCCTTACCAATCTACCATGACTTTATTATGATCCCATTCAAATATTTGATGAGCTAATGAGTACAATAAAATCCTTCTTAAGTTGAGAAACCTTCTTTCTAAGCACTCGAGAGACCTCTAAACAACTTTTCATGTCTTTTCCTTCACACTATGACCTCAAACTACATGAAAAAACTTGAAAAAACATAGCTCACCTATAAAAATTCTTACATGATCTCAAACACTTTGAGATATGATCATGACCCTTCATTAGGCCACACTCTTTTTTTTTTCTCTCTAGACCTTGACCTGCAATTCACATTAGGCCTTGAAATTGACCTTCATGCCTATTTTCATGTACTCTCCACCTTAATCACATGCTCAATAAAATCCATACAACCACTGCTGCCTGTGTGAACTCATCTCACCAAGCCACCATGTTCATACCTTCTCATAAGGTTTCTTCATGCATGACTAGGCTTAGGCTACTTAAGCACTTGACCTCAAAGATATGTACCTTTGTAAAACCACAAGGCATTAATTACCTTCAATTATATATTTTTCCTTCAAATTTTTTATTATTACAACATCCTTCAATGACAACATTCCATCAATTCCCCTTGTCACATCAACACACTACCAACTAGGCATACTCTTTCAATGACATCAACCTCATGCAAGAAGAACCTTTGACATCAATGACAATACTCAACATAAAATAAATTTGAAAATTATTGAAATTATATAAACAAGAATAAAACCACTAATCAAGGTCTACCAAAGGAGGTAGAACATAATCAGGCTGAGCACTCACCAAATTATCTATCACAAGATCTTTGACTTGTGTATTGTGTAGTACCTTGGTTTACAATAAAGTCAAAATCCAAGTTGGTTTCTCGATAATAATGCTGAGCTTTAGAAAATGAGAAAGACTCAAGTGAGGGCCAAATCTAAACAAGTCTTGGTTTCCTTCTTACAAAGTGATTGAAACATGACCATATAGTCCCCTACAATGATCAAATTATCCATCCCACACCGTATTACCAACCCGATTATTATAACAAATGCCTACACCTATAACCTATTATTGGTACCATAAATGAACTTAAGAGAAGCTAATATGATTAGGGAATCATAATACATCCAAAAATTGAGGCCCCAAGGTTCCCTCGAGAACACTACCAAAATTCATTTTGAACCAACATAAGGGAGGAATGATCTAGTCTACAATATCTTCCCTTCTATGGCTACATGTACAGACCCAAGAATAATTAATGGTGGGAGGGAGGGGTGGGGGGGGGCTTGGGGGAGTGGGTAGAAGCGGGGGGTGAGAAACAAATTCCATTTAGATCTAATTATCAAATCCTAGGATGATAAATTTCCTTTATGTCTACACGCATGAGTGGAGATAGCTTTTGATATTGACACCTCTACTTTTTTTAGAATTACATGCAAAGGGATCTCCTTACCAACATAAATCCTCTAGTTACTTTCCTCCTAGATTGATCAAATAGAAACAATAGAGATGGCCTTTCACAACCTAGTAAAACTATCCTTAGGTGATTTTGATGGCTTGGAAGAGAAATCCTGAAGAAGAGACGGAGGTCTCACCCATGACTAGCCTAACTTACCACAGAACCAATCCCAACATAGTAGTGTGAAATGGAAAGAACTATATGATTTGTAGTTTCCTTTATAGCCTTATAGAGTCAACACTAGGATGGATTAAAAAACTCAATTTTATGAAGATGGTCCTAAGTGAGACCTCTATTTTGGATGGTAATCCAGGGGAAAGCTCTCACTTTGCTCCAATAATGAAAATTTTCCCAACTTGTTGTGGGATGTGATGCCTCAACCAATTTATAGTCCCAATTAACCAAATAAGATAGTATTTATCCTCAATTTAGTGAAATGATTCAACCTTGGAGTTGATGAAGACTTTCCTTTTAGAAAGTATGTTATCCAAATGCCCACATTGATCAATCAGGATAGGGAGATCATCCAAATTCTTCCCTTTATAGGTAATCATTCCATGCAAATACTGCTACTTTAAATAATCAAATACTTTTGAACCCCAATTATTGGAAAGGTAGAGATGAGCTTCTTACAAATTTAGGTGACTCACCAAGGGAATATGGCCATTATGAATCCTCTAAAAATACAACCTATCTACCGTTGATAACTATTTAAGATATATGATCCTTGATCAAAGGCATATACTTTAACATTAAATTCTATAAATGAGAGCCTTTAAGAGGATCTACAATTAAAACAATACTAAGAGGATTCTCTTCACCAAATTATTTATTATAAATAAATATGTTCCATAGGCAATTTGTTCTTGACAACATTCCACATACCAACTTTGCTCCTAGCACCAAATTATGTAGGCTCATAATTTCCACATTGGATCAACCTGCCTTTTTAGAGAGGCACACCTTTTCCCATTTGATAAGAGGAATTTAACACTTATATTTTTCCCCTTGCCAAATAAAATCTTTCATAATTTTGTTCAAACATTGAATCACCTTTCTAGAAGGGTGGAGAACTAATAACAATTATGTAGGAATGGCATTGATCACTGATTTAATGAGAGTATGTCTGTAAACAAATATAATCCATTTTCCCTTCCAAGAAGGCAACCTTAATTTTAAAGATCCAATCAGTCCATCCCATAATGAAGCTTTACAATCACCAGAGAAGAGTGGAACCCACAAATATTTGCTTGGAAAATTACCTATTTTATAACCTATAACATTAGTGATTGTCTGGTGAGAATGAACATTGTAGTTGACAAAAAAAAATATTAGACTTCCATTCATTGATAATTTGACCCAATGTTACTTCATAATTGAGAAGAATTATTTTGTAACTATAGGCTTCCTAAACTGAGGCATGCCCAAAAAGGAAGGTATGATCAACAAATTTATGATGTGTGAGACTTTATAAGTCATCAACCACCTTAATACCTAGAAGGTCACCAAAATTCACTACCCTTTGATTGGCCTGACCTAACACTTAAGCCATTAGGATTAAAAAATGGGAGAAAATGGGTCCCCATGCTACATACCTCTAGTTTCTTGAAAGAAACCTTAGGTGTTGCTATTGACCAAGATAGAGAATTTGGCCACAAAAATGTAGCTCAAAACCCAATCACACCAATCTTGATAGAAACCAAATTTCTCCAAGACATTGATTAGGAAACACCAATTCACCCTATTATAAACTTTACTAATATCAAGCTTAATCAACATACATGACTTGTGATTTTTGGATAGAGAGTGGATAATTTCATGAGAAACAATTATCCCTTCTTAGATATTTTTGCCTGGGGAAAAACCCCCTTGCTGCTCAGAACTCAACTGATCCAAAATAGATTCAAACGAGAAGCCATTGCTTTTGAAATGATGTTTTAAGTCAAATTAAAAAGATATATTAGTTTTTAGTCCCAAAAAATAACTTGAGAATCACGTTTTGGAATCAGTGAAATGAGTGTGTAGTTCAAGTCAAGAGCTACATTCTTTCTCTTGTAGAATTATTCAATGGTTACATCTACTCCAACAATGTCTTAAAAGGACTGAAAGAAAGCAGTCAGGAATCCATCGAGCCTTGGAGCTTTATCCTTTTTCATTGATAAAGCTATATATTTAACTTCATCAATAGAAAAAGGTGCCACAAGAGACTAGTTATGGCGATCCTCCAAAATATGTGGGATATGCTCTAAACTAAATGTTTGGAAGGATAAAATTGATGCCTCAGGGATAGATAAAGTGTCACTAAAGAACTTGATAGCTTCCTCATTGATATCTGAGATGACAGTTAGCTCTTGAGCTTCCATTGACATTATGCTATAAATGTGATTGATATTCCTTTTCACTCTAGTCAAGTTGTGAAAAAAGGAAATGTTCATGTCCCCTTCTTTAAGTCACCCTTCTCTAGATTTTTGCTTCTGATGCATGTCCTCTCTTATATGTAACTCACTCAATCAACAATTTTTTTCATAGAGATAGGCTTCTACATCCAATCCCACATTCAAGACTACATCATTGAGAACTACTAGTTCAGCTTCCACTTTACATTTGGATCCTATCAAGTACCATATGTGAGTTGGGGTGGATTTTTGGGCAATTTCCTAAAAAATGTTCTAAAAAGTGTTCTCTATTCCACTATTTAAAACAATTCCTGATATTTTGGAGTTTTTTTTTCCATTTTGAACATATTGGAGATAGATGAGGTGGAGTCTTAACCCACCAATCCTTAATTAAGTCATACAAATAAGGATATATTAACCACATTAACTCAAATTTGAAAATTCACTTAGCACAAACTGAATCAATCAAGATTTTTAGCTCAATTGGGGCATGGTCCAATATAGAAATAGGGAGGATTAAACATCCCATCACCCAAGTTTTGTCAAGCCAATTAGGGGAAATGAGAAAGTGATCCAACCATTCAACATATTATTTTAGCCCTCTCTTCTATTTATCCAAGATAAAATCCCATTCTTTGGTTCAATATCAAGGAGACAATTGTCAGACACAAATTTGACAAATTTGAATTGGGACTGAGATTGTCTCTAAGTGCCACCTCTTTTTTTAGAATTGGATATGATTGCATTAAATTCCCCTCAAAGAAAAAATATTTCACCATGGAGATGGTAAATGAATATATAAAGATGATTCTAGATTTATTGTTTAAAAATAAGAGTGCTTGGATCATAAACACTTGGACAATAAACATCGAGTAGTAGAAAACTTACATTCGAACTATAGTTAGAGATTTGATACAGTTGCCAATTTAACCCAGAATTAATGAGATCTACTTGAATGACAATAAGGGACCGTATCACTACCAAACCACTAGAAGCCTTAGTGGCTTCAACAAAATAAACTTTGTGCCTATTCCAACTTTTATTCATGAGAGATTTTGCTTCTAATCTATCCAGCTTTATTTTTTAGAGCAGGAAAAGGTCTAAAGATGAGGATAAAAATAGACACTTAACTAAGAATATTTTGTCAGGGGCACTCATTTCCCTAACATTATAAGATATTGTCTTCATGACTCTAGAGATGGAAATTGCACCCCCTGATTTTTAGGAACAAATAAATTAGGTAAAGTATTTTGATTTCCCTCTAAGACTTCCACTATTACATGATCCTTTATCAATTTACAACTGTGTTTGGTTGGCATGCTCAAATTTGGTTGAGAGATCTTACACTTCATTTGAGAAATGGAAAGAAAGGCTTTAGAATTTGGTTTTTTCTGAATATATGTTCTCATTCTCCAAAGGTTATTCACCCGAACTCTCCCATGCAACTTGATTAAAATATTCTCAAGAATTTCCTTATCTAGATCTATGAACACACATACTCTTGTATAGGAAGCTAGGATACCTTATTTAGTTTTTGGATCAAGATGAATAAAGTCTCCCAATAAGTCTCCTAGTACCTTGAGATAATCATGTGCCCAATACTCCATTAGCAGCCCATAAAATCTGATCCAGATAGGAGCGTGACCTATTTTAGCTAAGTGAACATCAAAATTTAGACACCACCACTGAATCCACAAACCTACTCCTTCCAAGGACCAGAGGGGTTTATCCATAATTTCTTTTTTCTTTGAAGCATTAGGACATATTGAAACAAAAAACCCTTTGGGAAGGAATCTAAAGGAGATTTTCCCCAAAATTTAGAAACCAAAGTTTCAATTGTACCAATTATTAGCTATTTTTTTGTGAATTTACCAATGAGCACATTGCTTTCCATCTCTTCCATACTCAACTCAAAACCCCTGGCTTCCCAAACTAGTTATCTGGGTTTCCCAAATAGGATACCATCCTAGGAGAGGTTGATGACTAGATTGAGATAATCCTTCGAGCATCAACACGCTCTAATGCCTAGAAGGCAACCATCAACCAGAGCAAGCCCCTTCCCCAAGAGAATCTGATTAATGCTTGTTTCCACCTCTAGAAGAGAGGAGGACCCCACTACGAGAGGATTTCCATCTAGAAGCATCTGCACCCATGCTTGTTGGCCTTATTTTATTGTGGTTATCGAAGAAACATGTGCCCTACATTGTTGAACTTGAAATTCATCAACATCCACTTCCCACTCCTCATTGTCAATCCACTCCTACACCTCTCTAACTTCTTCACTGACTCTTCATTGATAATTCTCGCTTGAGTGATGTGGAAAGTTTGAAGCTAGGGTTTGAATATCCCTTAACATCTTTCCCTGAACTAATGTCATTCTTACAATATTCCTTATAGGGAAGGAAACACTACACCTATTATTATTATTATTATTATTATTATTATTATTATTATTATTATTATAAAATTAATGTTATAATATATATTTTAATCATATATATTGAATTAGTATTTTTTATTCCATCTCTAAAGAATCTCAAGAGACCACATGCCCAGATAACTTGGTAAGATTTGCAAGACAACACATATTTTATTGGTTTGAAGATTAGGATACTAAAATAGTAGAACCATTGTTTCTCATTAATTTTGTTTCTCTTTATGTATCTTTTGGAGATGCTTTTGGTACTCCCTTATTTTACTAACTTCCTTATTGTATTGGATTCATGTAATATGTTCTTCAGTCCCATAGGCCATTCTTGACCTCCTGTGGACAATAATATATAAATTAACTTAAATATTATCTTTTGATATTTGCCATGCATTTGGTGTAATACCTTGCTACGTGGAAATGTTGGATTGCACTTTGATTTTTGTGATGCATTCTTAATAACAACATAACTTGTCCATCGTGTATCAAATTTTAAATGTTGCAAAAAAAAAATTACATACTTTTTTTTAGTCATTAACCACTTTGCAACAGATTTGGAATGCAGTGAATATATGTACAACCTAAGTAAGGAACATCTTACTAGCTTTTGTAAAAAACATATCTCAAATAGATGACTCTGTTTTAGGTTATTTTGATTGGGAGGGCATTATATCAAATGGTCATCCGATTAATGCCTATCTATATGTATCATTTTGTGAACTGTGAACTTTTTTTTGCAAAATAAGGAATACAAATATTGACTTTACATATAACTATTAGACAAAAATAAGCTTGAGCTTCATCATAGAAGATGTCTCTAGGTAATTATATTCCATAACAAGGGTCGCATAGCGGCTAGTCCCTGCGTTTAAATTGATTTTGTATTGATAAATTGTTTGTGTATGTTTGCATGTAACTTTGCAAACCTGTTTAATTTAATTAGAAATAGTCTCTTTGGAAAAGAAAGGACAATGGAATAATTAATAGTGGGTAAAATAAAATTGCATTGTCATCGTATTTGTGTCTAGAATTTCCACTTAAAAACTATTCAAACTAAAAGTAATTTGGTTAAGTATAATATAAATTTTTGATTATATGTCATTTATAAATAAATCTTATTCACAAAAATTAATGAAAAATTTTTATCTTAAAAAAAATGCTTAATGAATAACAAAGATATTAAATTAATTGTATTTTGAAAAATTTAATTAATTTAATTGAAAAAATATATAAAATTTTAGATTTAAATTAAATAAAATTAATTTAAGCTGTATATTCATATGTATCTACCTGTTCAACAACTTTATGGCATTATTACGAAAGATCCATTTCACTTATGTACTTATATGGAATGTCCAAAAAAATTACAGCGAATAAAAATAGAAAATAAAATTGCTCGCCCACTACGTTCGCAGTTTAACACTGGGTTCAAAGCCGAGTTAGCATGTTAAGCACTTTTCACCATTCGTGTGTCGGCCTGCAGGGTTCTCGACCCATCGAGCTAATTTAGTCGAATAATTATACAGAGATTCTGTTATGGTTTTAATTTTTTATTAACATGAGAAGGTGGAGGTATAATAGCAGGGAGTGAAATTTATTGCAGTGATGCCTTGCGTTTAATGTGTTTTATTCAATAAGATTGTTATAATATTAATAATTTATTAATTAAATTGTATTTGTGTATATTTATTGTAATAGTTTGTGTAACTTACAGATCCAATGACAATATATAAACTCAAAGGTATTCCTGATTTTATTTGGGACACTATGACTCTGCGTAGTAACTTTCATTAGGGCAAGCGGAGGCGAGAGACTAGTCCTTTAAGGACTGACGGTGGGGCCCGCACACACCGATCAGTGATTAAAATATCGATATAATTGAAATATTCCATGAGAACATATAGTGGAATATTTCTTAATATTTGGTGTTAAACTTTAGAATGTATACAATATTATATTATTTCAAAACTTTTTATTGATCATAATTAGAAAAATAATGTATACAAGACAAGGACTAAAAATAATTAAATAATCTCATTATCAGAGGTAAGAGGTGGTTGAGAGTGAATTTATGGTGAGATGGGTTGGATGAAGTGGGTATGATGTGAGGAAGGATAGGGCTCAATGAATGATGAGAAGCCAGGGAAGACGGGTTAGTAGATGTGGGCAATGAGTCAAATCTTGATTTTCTAACAGGACAGTCTTAGATCAGGTGGCCTTCTTTTTGGTACAAAAAACATGCATTCGGTTTATTTAAATAAACCAACTATTGCTCCATTTCAAATCTTTGGCCAATCAATTTGATACTCTTAGGTAGTGGTTTGTTTAGGTCCATTCTACACAAACCCTAGGATATACCCTAAGGCTGGCAAATTTGTCAGTATTCTATTTACACCAAATAACCCTGCCCACCTGTGCTACAATATGTTTCAAGTATGGCCTAAATTCAAGATTTAAGTAGGGCAATTCTATCCACATTGGATATTGAGAGCGAGAGGGGCCTTCAGGATAGAAGTCAAACCTCCAGGGTTGAAGATAACATATTGACCACAAATCACCCATGTACCATATTGCAGTGCAACTTGGCCATGGTTAGTGTTTTTAAACATGAAACATAACCCTTACCAAGACCTTTGAGGGTTTCTCCCAGCCATGATTTTCCCAATTAAGGTGGGCCCATTTATAGAAATCAGCTTCGAAAGGAAGTCTTCTTAAAAAAGAATAACAATTCTCACTTGGGAAGTGTTGGGTGAATATTTTGTCACCAGCTAACTGATGGAAAAAATATGTTGTTTCAACCATAGCATAAGGAGATTGATCAGCCAAATGTGCAAGTTTACCACATCAAAAGGGGACAAATCTCTCCTCTCATCAAGGGGAGGTTCCCTATAGCTATAAGGGACTATATATATATATATAAGCTAAAAATAACACTCAGGGTAGGATAACACCATTCATCTCTCTTTTTTCAGAGATGATGTTCACAGACATAGGAGAATTTTGGTGAAAGCACAGAAGGCACTTCTCTTCTTTCAGAAGTGGTATGCAGCAAAAAAACGGAGTTCTTTCTAGTAATGATAAGTAACTGGATGCAAAAATATAACAGGATGAAGTGTAGCACAAAGTATCCACCTCAACTACCAAAGAGTGAAATATACGAAGGACAATGGGGGCACAGAGTCATCCCAAGATCCTTTACACATAAACAAACTAAAAACACACACACTAAAGACAATTGTGGCAGCTCAAAGTCTTCCCACAATTGGCTTCAGGACACCTTCCAAGTTACTTCTACTAGTTCTGCTTATTTCATTAAATGGACAAAAATGCATTTAGGAAACAAACATAAGAACAATTTCCTCAACAACACAAACTATTCCAACACAAAGTCTGAAAAGTCACTTGCTTTTTCATTCAAATAAAGAAATATGATTAACACTCTGAGCTCAAAGTCTCAAGAAATGCCTTTCAATTTGGGCAGAGTTTTGCTTCTAATAACAAAAAGATCTCCTTAGCATAAAATAAGAGTTTACAATATATAGCACTCCAAGAAAGACTTGGGTGCTTTGTTTCACAAAATGGCCCATGCTGCATTAAATGCCTTCAATATATGTGGGAGGGCCATGCTAGAACAAATCATTGGCCTTGACTTTGGTGTACAAAATCATCTCGAATGTCTTCTCCTCGGCATGGGTCGTTTGGTCTGTCTCTCAATATGTACGTGGCTGTCCACTCGCTTTTATACAAAGGAAGAAAAATAGGCTGCACCTTTTAATGTTTGCGCACTCAGATGTCTACTTGGTGGACTGTTCCACCTACTAGAATAACTCCCCTATAGATATTTTAGTATCTCCTGTAGCTTTCCCTCTTTCTTATTGCAATTTAAGCTATCAGGCTATCTTCTTACCTTTAGCAGGCTCTTTCAGCTTCTTTCTTCTGCTATTCACTGAGTTTTGTTCTTCAGGTTTCGTGCCATATTTAAAAATAAATGAGCATTTCATTACCTTGAATTTGACGTCCACAGGGACGTCACTGGTTGTTGGTTGCTTGAACCACATTGAACCTTGAACCTTTGAACCATGAGAGTTCATTGATTTAATGGTTCAACAGTTCAGGCAGTCCTATTGGCTCCTTGGTTCAATCGCTTCTTTGGTTCAATCATTTTCTTTTCTTTTCGGTTGAACCTTCTCTTCGAACTTGGAAATTCCTTCAACTTTTTATCTTTTGAACCCCCCAAAATGAAGGTGTCCCTTCGGGCCTTGAGAATGGTCCATTTCGTGGTTGCCGAGAGTCCCCCGCAAGGGTACTTGCCCTTCAGGGTCCTTCGGGCATCCTTGTTCTTCAAATCCTTCAAACAAAATGTCCAAAAAAAATCCTTCAAACATTTTGTTTGAAGGAAATCTTTCCTCTGCCTTTGCTGCTTTCTGTCAGGCCTTTCAACATTCCTTCAGACAAAATGTCCGAAGGAATCCCTTTGAACATTTTGTCTGAAGAATTTCTCTTGTGAAATTTTGCTTCAAAAAATCTTTCTGAAAGATATCCTTTTGTTCCTTGACTTGGTAATTTCTTCAGACAAAATGTCTGAAGGAATTCCTTCGCTTTTCTTTTGAAGAAAACCTTACCCTTTCGACCTTCTCTTTGATCCTTTCACAAATTTTCCCTGCCCTCCACAAGGGCACTTGTCCTTCGGGCTTTTGGAGACTCCTTTGAACCTTCCGATTAAACCGACTGATTGAACCAACAATGGTTCAACGGTTCAACCTTTCTTAACTCTTCAAATCTTTTGGTCCTTCGAAGTCTCTCGAACTTTATTGAACTTGTTGAACCTTTGAACTCGTTGAACCATTTTGGTTCAAGGTTCAACGGTTCAATGGTTCCACCTTCACTCTTTGAAGCCTTCTTTTCTTTAAGTCCTTCAAAGCCATTGGACTTTTCGAAGCGATTGAACTTTGAACTTGCCAAAGCGCTTAACTCTTTAAGTCTCCCGATGTCGTTGAACCTTTGAACCTGTTGAACCTTTGAACCTTTGGAGGTGGGGTTCAAATGGTTCAATGGTTCATTCCATTTGTTTGAAGCCTGCCGATGGACCTTTTGGTTGAACCTCAACGTTGAACCAATCTTGAAATTGCCTAAGTGTTTAGAACTTGTTCTTTTGTGAGAGCTTGCCTGTTGAAGTCATTGAATCTGTGAGTCTCTTAGCTGAAAAAGCTTAAATAATTGAAAATTTGGAGCACTCATATAATTTTTTGGGAAGGGAAGAGAGAATTTTGGCCTGCAGGATCAAAATAGTTGATATGTTATCCCCAAAAATGAGTGATAGATTATGGGAACAACAGCTGGATCCAGTTGGGAAACTTCTATCGATTGTAAAAATAATAGAAGGGAGTAGAATCCATAACCTCTAGTGCCTTTAAGTATGCCATTGGGCTACAGAGTCATGCCACCCAAAAAGAAAGGGGCAAAAAACAAATGAAAATAAACAAGACAAAACAAGCTAAAGACTATACAAAAATTATACATATGTACAAATGATCTTATATGATACTTCAAGAATTGAAGTGCTTCAGATGCTACCCATTGTGAGGCAAAGAAAAGGGTGTGCCGTCTTGATACTTCAGTAGGAAACTATTTTCACCATTGAGCTGATGAATAGCAAATGGGCCTCTCCATAGGGAATCAAATTTCCCATGCATTCCCTTTGGTTCTCTTCTCTTGTCCCATAACAGGACTTGATCTCTAATCTTGAAATCATGAGTTTTTGATTTCTGGTCGAAGAGCTTCTTCATGAGACTTTGATGTGTATCGATTCAGTCCACCACCATAGTTCACTGCTCATCCAGCTCAGTCAAGCACATGATCCTTTTGTCGATGGAGCTTTCATATGTCTGATCTTCGACTGCCTTTGCCAATTTTAGTGCTGACAATTCTAGGGTGATTAGTATCTCTGCATTGAGACCATACAAAAGTTGGAATGGTGACATACCTATCGCCCTCTTGGGTGTAATTTTGTTTGCCCATAAAGCATCAACCAATACTTTATGCCATGTTTATTGGTTGTCATCCACCAGCTTCCTGATGATGGTCACCAGGTTCTTGTTGCTCAATTTTGCTTGGCCATTCCCTTATGAAAAATAATCAGAGAAGTGGGAGAGGGTAATCCCATAATAAAAATAGAACTAGATAATCTTTTGAGAAGAGAAACAGGTCGCATTGTCTGTCACAATCTTGGTTGGGACCCTAAACTTGGAAATGATGTTTTCCTTGAGGAAATTGCATACTACTTTTGAAGTAACATGCTTGGCTAAAATAGCTTCCACCCATTTGGTGAAGTAATTTGTGGCTGTGAGGACATAATCATGTCCAGTGCTTGAAAATGGGTTTATAACACTAATGAAATCGATTCCCCATTGCTGAAATGGCTCTTCTATTACCACTGGCTTAAGAGGCAAAGCAATTAACTTGGGTCTTCCAACGAACTGTTGCAATAGTTCACATTTTCTTACCCATTTGTATGCATCTTGAAACAGAGTAGGCCAGTAATACCTAGCTCGCAGAATCTTATGGGTAGTTACAAGCACAGAAAAATGTCCTCCACAGGACAGATTATGGAAGGACTCCAAAAGTTGATTTTGCTACTCTTTATCCACGCAGTGAAGGAATACTCCATCAAGGTTCCTCTTATATAGGTCGTTGTCCCACAGGACAAAGTTGACAACTTTTAACTTAACAGTCCTCTTTTTTTATTGAGACAGGTGAGCAGGACACTCACCATATGTAAAGAAATGAGCAATACTTGAATACCACTCATTCATGGTGGAGACAAAGAGGACTGTTAGCTTGTCTTCAATTTCTGCTTCTTCATGCTCTATTTTTTTGGGCCTGTTATCAGCAATCAATTGATAGAGACCCCTTCCCCATACAAGCTTCATTGGTTTGATAACAAGATCAAACTCCTAGATTTTAGCAATCCAATTGCCCCTTTTGGTTTCAAACTCCTGCTGATTTAATATGGATTTGACTGTGGTATCAGGAACTAGGGCAATAATGTGTGAATTCAGGATGTAAAAATGGAAGTGCTTTACTGTCTTTACCACTGCATAAGCATGCTTTTCCAAATTTGAATATTTTAGTTCATGAGCTTTGAGAGGACAACTCATGAAGGATATGGGAGATTCCACACCTTCTTTGCTCTATTGATACAGAATTGCTGAAAGTGTGTGCTCGAAAGCATAACTGTATATTGTGAAATCTTTGTTATAATCTGGACAAACCAGAATTGAGGCATGAGCGATAGCTCTCTTGATGTCTTGAAATGCCAATTTGCATTCTTTAGTCCAGCTGAAAGTGGCCTTTCCCTTCATCATGTTAACAATGTGGTGAGTCTTCTCGACAAACTCAAGAATGAACCTTCATAAAAAATTCACCTTTCTGAAGAAAGAGTGAACTACAGTCTTACTTGTGGGCAGAGTAAGCTCCTAGATGGATTTGACTCTTTTTGAGTCAATCTTTATGCCTTCTCAGGATACAATGTGTCTGAGAAGTTTCCCTTCTGTTACCCCAAAAATAGACTTCTTAAGATTTAGAGAAATGTTATTCTAGCGACAGCATTTCAGCACTTGTTGCAAATGGTGCACATGATCAGGATGATGCTTGGAAAAAATTGTTAAATCATCAAGGTACACTATAATAAACTTACCCATTTCGTCTTTGAAAGCAAGGTCCATTGCTCTCTGAAAAGTGGCACCAACATTTATAAGGCCAAATGGTATTTTTTGATACACAAAGGTGCCCCAAGGTGTGGTGAAGGCAATCTTATGTTGGTCTGCTTCGCCAACTTCTACTTGATTGTACCTCGAGAAGCCGTCTAGCATTGATAACATCTATGAACCAGTCACTGTCTGAAGGACTTGATCCATGATGGGCAGAGGGTAATTATCCTTTAAGGTTGATTTAAATTCTTAAAATCCACACAGAGGCAAATTTTGCCATTCTTTTTCCTCACAGGAACTATGTTTACAATCCATGTGGAATGATAGATTGGGAAAATTATCCTAGTGTTCAACATTTTCTATATTTCAGATAGAATAGTACCTGATATCTTTGGATTGTACTACCTAGATTTTTGCTTGTAAGACACTGAATCACTCTTGAAAGGAATTTCATGGCAAATTTCTTCAAGCTTGAGCGACTTCAGATCATCATAGGAGTAGAAGACATCCCTTGTGCCATTTGCTTCTTGAGAGCTAGCAACTCATTTTCTAGCTTTTGCACCATAGGATCAATGGTGCCTGTAGATGAATATTTAAAAGATGAAGAAGATTTGCCTCTGTTAGGATCTCTTTTTATCTTTCCTGCCAAGATAAGGTCATCTTCAACCTCAGTGGCCAAATCTTGAGCTACAATAAGGTCTATGTGACTAGCATGTCTAACCAAAAACTTACTTCAGAAAGCTAAGAGTTGATGAAGAAGCATTTGAGATTCTTAGTTGTTGGCTGAGCAATGGTAGGAATCCTATTACTCAGCTTGTCCAACTTAGCTATGAAGTCCCTCATAGGTTCATGAGGTTCTTTCTTTATTTGTGTGAGCCGGGCCAACAGGGCATGCACATCTTCTTCAAGATTGAACTTGGATTCAAATTTGACTTTAAGAGTGTTCCAGTGAGTCACTGTTCGAGCCTGCAGATGGTAGAACCAGTCTGTAGTAGTACCTTGTAATGTCTCCATAAATAGCTTGACTGCTATGTCCTCATACTCCATGCCTATCACACCACAGGCTATGCTGAAGGCTGCAATATGTTCATCAAGATGAACTCTCCCATCACCAAAGAATTTAGGAAAATTCTTCCTTGAACTGCGTGATAGCTCATGTAGAGGTGGAGTTAAATTGAGTGGAAAAAAAGAGTTACCCCAGGGGCTTTAAACTGCCATGATTTGACTACTGAAGGGAGGGATAACAAATGTCTGAGGGGTATGTATTGACAAAGCTTTGCTAATAGCAAAAATAGATGCTTTGCCTGGTAATGGAGACCTGACTTTTGTAGGAGGAAAACTCCTGGTTCGTTGAAGATGAGATTATGGAGGAAACAAATCAAAATTGCTCTGTTGCACCAACTCAAAAATAGGGTCAACAATACCTTTAGATCTCTGGCTTCTTATATACCGTGGATTTGCCAGTGTGTAAAACTGAAATAGAAAGAACTAGAACTGCTTCAATTTGAAGCTTGAGGCTTCAAACTGTGCGCTCTTCTCTGGCGGAGTCACCAAAAACTGTTGGGTGAATATTTTGTCACCAGCTAACTGATGGAAAAAATAGATTGTTTCAACCACAACATAAAGAGATTAATCAGCCAAATTTGCATGTTTACCACATCAAAAGGGGACAAATCTCTCCTCTCATCAAGGGGAGGTTCTCTATAACTATAAGGTGCTATATATATATATATATAAGCTAAAAATAACACTTAGGGTAGCATAACACCATTCATCTCTCTTTTTTCAGAGATGATGTTCACAAACATAGGAGAATTTTGGTGAAAGTACTGAAGGTCAGAAGTGGTCTGCAGTAAATAGCCAGAGTTCTTTTTGGTAATGATAAGTAACTAGATGTAGAAACACAGTAGGATGAATTGTAGCATAAAGTTTCCACCTCAACTGCTAAAGAGTGAAATATACGAAGGATAATGGGGGTACAAAGTCATCTCAAGATCCTTTACACAGAAACAAACTGAAAACACACACACTAAAGATAATTGTGGCAGCTCAAAGTCTTCCCACAGTTGGCTTCAGGACACCTTCCAGGTTACTTCTACTAGTTCTGCTTATTTAATTAAATAGACAAGAATGCATGTTGAGTTGTGGAGCTAAAAGCTTCAACTCTTTGCAAACTGAAGGAACAAGAAGGTTGCTGAGATCCAGGAGCATCGGCAGCAGGACCGACGTCGATCGTGACCAGTGCAGAAGGCCACCGGCGACGGCAGGGAGTCGGCCGACGTCGACAGAACCAGACAAGCAGGGACCGGCGTCAGTCGCCTGTGTGTTCCAAAACTGCTCGTTGCACGGACAGTTAGTTAAGTGAACGAAGTGTTTGCATGTAAAGGCCAGTTAGAGTCTTGAGCTGCGAGGATAATTGTCTAAATTAAGAGTCTAAGTTATTGTTTAAGTATGGGATCTATTTATAGACCCATTGGCATGTATTTTAATTGGTACAAGATAAGGAAGGCAAGGTAGCTCCTTCTATTAAGTGTAAGCTCATTGAGTTGCAGGTTGTTGCAAGCTCATAGGAGATTTACATGTGTGAGGATGGTCTGTTGAATTGCAGGTTGCAGGTTCATGGGAGATCAACTTGAAGTACTATAGAGTGCTTGGTGAACTAGTAGGGTTATTACTGACTAGTTGGAGAGGTGAACACCAATTCTGTTTGTGAGTCGATTGTTGGGACCGTTTTTTTGTGTAGGAGAGTGTTGTAGAAGAATTACTGTACACTTGAGGTGTGGGAAGCCTCTGTAAGGTGGAAGAGTGTGGCGGCTCTTTATTGTATTCTTTTTTGTAAAGTGTTAATACAAGATAGTGTATTGCCTCTCATATTCTGTGTTATTGGTGAATTCTAGTTACTTGTATTTCTGGTTATTTTCGCATTTATAATTGCTTATATTTGGTAATCATACTGTGCTCTTTTTGAGGACCAAGATCCTAACAAAGTGGGATCAGAACAGGTGTTGTTCTTGTGATCCCCCAACAAAGTGGTCCCTGAGCATGTTTGTTGTTCTAGGTGCCTGACAACGCATTCAAGAAATAGACATAAGAACAATTTTCTCAACAACACAAGCTATTCCAGCACAAAGTCTGAAAAGTCACTTGCTTTCTCATTCAAATAAATAAATATGATTAACACTCTGAGCTCAAAGTCTCAGGAAATGCCTTTCAATTTGGGCAGGGTTTTGCTTCTGATAACAAAAAGATCTCCTTAGCATAAAATAAGAGTTTACAATATATAGCGCTCCAAGAAAGACTTGGGTGCTTTATTTCATGAAATGGCCCATGCTGCATTGAATGCCTTCAATATCTGTGGGAGGGCCATGTTGGAACAAGTCATCAGACTTGACTTTGGTGTACAGAATCATCTCAAATGTCTTCTCCTCGACATGGGTCATCTGGTCTATCTCTCGATATGTACGCAGCTGTCCACTCGCTTTTATTCAAAGGGAGAAAAATAGGCCACACCTTTTAATATTTACACGCTCAAATGTTTACTTGGTGGACTGTTCCACCTATTGGAATAACTCCCCTGTAGATATTTTAGTATCTCCTGTAGCTTACCCTCTTTCTTATTGCAATTTGAGCTCTCAGGCTATCTTCTTACCCTCAACAGGGTCTTTTAGCTTCTTTCTTCAACTATTCACTGAGTTTTCTTCTTCAGGTTCCACGCCATATTTAAAAATAAATGGGCATTTCATTACCTTGAATTTGATGTGTATGGGGACGTCACTGGTTGCTAGTCACTTGAACCACATTTAACCTTAAACCTTTGAACCATGAGAGTTCATTGGTTCAATGGTTCAACGGTTCGGGCGGTCTTATTAGCTCCTTGGTTCAATCGCTTCTTTGGTTCAATTGCTTTTTTTTCTTTTTGGTTTAACCTTATCTTCAAACTTATAAATTCCTTTGACTTTCTATCTTTGGAACCCCCCAAAGGGAAGGTGTCCCTTCGGGCCTTAAGTATGGTCCATTTCTTGGTCACCGAGAGTCCCCCGCAAGGGTACTTGCCCTTCGGGGTCCTTCGGGCGGCCTTGTTCTTCAAATCCTTCAAACAAAATGTCTTAAGGAAATCTTTCCTCTACCTTTGCCACTTTCTGTCGGGCCTTTCAACATTCCTTCGGACATTTTGTCTGAAGGATTTCTCTTGTGAAATTTTGCCACAGAAAATCTTTCCAAAAGATATCCTTTTGTTCCTTGACTTGGCAATTTCTTCAGACAAAATGTCTGAAGGAATTCCTTTGCTTTTATTTTGAAGAAAAACTTACCCTTTCGGCCTTCTCTTTGATCCTTTCACAAATGTTCCCTACCCTCCACAAGGGAACTTGTCCTTCGAGCTTTGGGAGACTCCTTTGAACCTTCTGATTGAACCGACTGATTGAACCAACAATGGTTCAATGGTTCAATGGTTAAACTTTCTAAACTCTTTGAATCCTTTGGTCCTTCAAAGTCTCTCAAACTTTATTGAACTCGTTGAACCATTTTGGTTCAAGGTTCAACAATTCAACCTTCACTCTTCGAAGCCTTCTTTTCTTTAAGTCCTTCGAAGCCGTTGGACTTTTTTAAGCGGTTGAACTTTAAACTTGCCGAAGTGCTTAACTCTTTAAGTCTCCCGATGTTGTTGAGCCTTTGAACCTTTGGAGGTGGGGTTCAAATGGTTCAATGGTTCATTCCATTTGTTTGAAGCCTGTCGATGGACCTTTTGGTTGAACCTCGACGTTGAACCAACCTTGAAATTGCCTAAGTGTTTGGAACTTGTTCCTTTGTGAGAGCTTGCCTGTTGAAGTCATTGAACCTATTGAACCTGCGAGTCCCTTAGCTGACAAAGCCTTAAATAATTGGAGAATTGGAGCACTCAAAACATTTTTTGAGAAGGGAAGAGAGAATTTTGGCCTGTAGGACCAAAATAGTTGATATGTTGTCCCCAAAAATGAGTGACAGATTGTGGGAACAACAGGAAGAACTCTAAGGATTTACTTAGGTCACTAGTTGTTTATGCATTCATTGTCTTGGTTTCCTCCTTCGATGTAATCTCTCCTATAGGTTGTGCATTGTCTACTTTTTCACCTCTACACTTTCCAAGTTAAGGTCCAAAACAGTCATCTCTTGTCCATCAATCTCTACCTCTTTTATTGTTATATTATTTTTTGCTTCACCAGATTGCCTAGCTATTGTTTTTATTCTCATCTGGAATTGTAGCTACGTTCAAAAAACTATGCAGGTAAGGGTTAGAGCACATAAATCTATGTGCCATCTGCTCAAAAGTGGAGAATGCTATTATGCAGGTAAGTCTCCATCATATAAGGATGTTATTATGACTGATAGCAGGAGAATGGTCAAGAAGAGGAAGGAACCATTAGGATCATCTTCTCATTCCTAAATTCATCCTCGTGGTAGAATCCATTCGTCCACCCCTCCTCCTCTTAACACCCCTTCTACGCTTAAACGTGGCTCTGCTTCTCCCACACCCAACTCTCGATAGAGATCTAGATCTCCATCTGATTGGTTGAACAATAATCAACCAATTAATCTTGTCAATAGTTTCAGTGTGTTGCCATAGGAAGAAGGTTTTGATACTCCTTCATGAAGTATCGTATTCTCTCATGGAATGTTAGGGGGATCACTCTTCCTCATCGCAAATATAAGGTTATGGAATTGTTAAATGGAAACTTGATATTTTACTTTTGCAAGAAGTCAAAATTGGTAACAACAAACTAGAAGTAGCTCTTTTAAATGTATGGAAAGAAGCTTTTTTTCTGCATACGTTTCATAAAGATGGAAAAGGTGCAGTTATTTTTGGTATTGCTCCTTGGATTGCTAAGTTTATCATTGATAATGGTGAGGACCTTTCACATAATTGTGTTTGGGCCCTATCAGTTATCAATGGACAACCTATAGGCTTTTGCTCTATTTATGCTCCTCACACTACTAAAGAATGTGCTAATATTTGGGAGTGGATGTCTAAATCTCTCCCCAATGCAAATTGGATCATTGGTGGTGATTTAAATATGGTTAAACATAACTCAGATCAGAGTTGGGTTAGTCCCTTTCAACTCAGTAGTGAAGAATTTAATAGTTGGTTGTATTGCAGAAATTCCCTTGGGGTGGTTGATCCTATTCATGACCAATTTACTAGTCATGCTAATAACTAGTTTACATGGTCCAATTATAGATTGGGTGATGATAGAAAGCTTAGCAGATTGGATAGATTTTATTTATTGCCTAACCTTCAATTGGTCCACACTGCTTCTAATGATTGTATTCAGCTTGACTATTCCACCACCCTCTCAGATCATTTTCCTATTTTTTGGAATGTTTCTATTGCTCATCACAATGTTGCTACTTCTCCATTGCCTTATAAACTTAATATTTCTCATCTAAAAAATTAGGTTTGCATGAATGCCCTTGTGGGGATTTGGAATTCTATTCCAAAACCACAAGACAATGAGTCTTGGATTGATTGGTGGTGTGCTGCAATTGCACAATGCACCACCTTTCTTCATGATTTTGGGAGAAGAATGGCCTAGTAGCATAGACAAAGGGAAAAAACACTCCAAGGGAAACTAGAGTAGGATAGAAGGAAATTTAACACTGACCCAAATAAATCTCAATTACATGCTTCTATCACTGCCACTGAGACACAATTGTGTCATCTTGATCATTATAGAGGATTGGGGGCTAAGATTTGGGTTAGACTTCACTGGCTAAATGAAGCAAATAGATGCTCTAAATAATTCTTTAACTATTTGAAGTTCAAGCATAAAAATGAAAGAATCTGTGCCATAATGGATGAGAATGGTGCTCTTCATACGAATCCAACTAACATTAATCTGATTTTTCAGAACTTCTATAAGGACGGACCTCTTCAAAGAAAATGAATCTTGAAATGATATTCATTCTATATTGGAGGAGATCATAGCAAATTTCATTACTAATAGAATTGACCCTGGTCATAGCAAGTACTTAGACAAGACCCTGTCCATAGAGGAACTAGAACATGCTCTTTTTTCGATGGCCTCTAATAAGAGTATGGGTATTGATGGTCTTCCAATGTAATTCTGCCAAGCTATGTGGACGCATATCAAAGATGATTTTTATCTTTTATACTTGGATGCTTTAAAGAAAGGTTCATTGGGTCCCTTTATAAAATAGAGGGATAATTAAACTATCACCTAGGGGGAGAAAAGAGGATACTATCTCTGGTTGGAGACCGATTACTCTTTTAAACACTTCCTACAAAATCATTGCTAAAGTGTTGGGCATCCACATTAAACCCGTAGTACAGAGCATTGTAAGACATGAACAAATTGGTTTCTTTGGTTGCAGATATATTCTTGATAACCTTATCTTGGCCTGGGAAACTATTGAATGGGCCCAACAAATAGGACAAAATGCTCTTTTAATCAAACTAGATTTTGATAAAGCTTATGATAGAATTTGGTGGAGTTTTATTTTAAAAATGTTGTAATGGCTTGGGTTTGGGCCCAAAATTTGATCTCATGTTCAGATGTTAACCCAAAGTAGTAATGCCCCAATCCATGTGATTAAGGTACACCAATACAAACAACCATGTGGGAGTAGTAGCAAGAACCTCTGAAGAGCACGGGCTAATGAAAGTTGGAAAGACTGGATGCTAGTCCCATCAAACATCTTTGACCATGCCCATAATAGATGAATCATTTGTGTCATTGCCCATCATTGTAAAAGGGCCAATGCAAGGTCAATAATGTTCATCGAGGATTTTTCAGGGCTAGGGTGACTAGGTTGGGTAATCGTAGGAGTAAGCAAAGCACTCCCCCAAGAATCCTTCCAAACATCCAAGGTTGAAGAAACTCATAACGTGTGCTTATTCCCGTTTCTTGGGAAGTAGTCAAGGAGGAGTAGATCCACAATGCCAAGAAGGATTAGACCTTGATGTTGAGGAGCAAATCCATGTTATTGAGAGATAGTGTGCTAGGGCACCTTAGTATTAGTGTTTGAAAAGATGAGTGCCACCTCATTGACCTATCCTCAGTGTGTGAAGTATTAGAATCTAAAGGGTGCCTAATGCCGCTAACCTTTGTGATGGTTTGAAAGAAAGAGTTGATCAACATGGGGGCTCTAGGGGCTCTTTGTAGGTTCTTGCGTTGACGGGTAACAACCTCCCAAAGAAAAAGGGCTAGACATCGTTTGTCTGGGTACTAAAAGAAAGTGGATAGAGAGTTGCTCGAGTACCTATAAAGATAGTGGTATTTCTCTTGGATCTCACTAGAGGGAGCAAAGATGACAAATCTGGTCCACGTGGAATATGATGATTAGTCTCAACCCACACCTAGTGTGAGCACACCCTCTATTGGCTGAGGGGAAACCTCAAATCGTGAGACCAATGACATTGGAGATAGTTAGAACGACAAATGACAACATCCAACGTAAATGACAAGCTTTGGGCCTGAACGGCCGAGGAGAGGTCCAAGTGACATGGATATACTCTCTGACAACTCTAATGATGACCTCCTTTAAGGGAAGTAGCCATTGAGGGGCATCCAAAGAGTACCTGAAAGGAGGTAATCTATCAATAGAGATGTCGATAGACTGGAGGAGTATATAAGTTGTAATAGTAAAATGAGAATAACCTCTCTTATGTTCAAATATCCACAATATAAATATTAAGAAATATGATTTAAATTTGACAATCGATTTAATTTATCAAAAAAAAAATTAATAACAATCATTCCTTCAACTTTACCCTTCAATTAAAAAAAAACATTAAAAATTAAATATATATTTTACTATTATCTTTTTTTTTTAACACTACATCCAATTTTTTAGCTTTTATAATAATAATAATAAAATATAAAATAAAAACAAATGAAAGGCTTGATTCATAGCCCATAACTTTCCAAATCTCAATAATAAGGTGGCCCTTCTCTTTAATGGCCACTTCTAGTCTAAATGAAATGTAATTAATGGGTAAACCGACACCATCAATCACATCCAAAAAAAAATTGAAACCTTACAAATGTGCATCTTGCATTTGACCAACGTGCAAATTGACAAAATTATATTATCTTTCTTTTACATGTAAGTTGATAAAATTATATTATCCTTTTTTTTTGTTTCAACAAATATTATTTGGTATGTGGGGGTCTTTTGAAAGCTTTACAATTTAACTAATATGTAAGTTGATAAAATTACGTTATCCTCGTCATTTGACATGTGGGTTTTTTAAAAAGTTTTACGAGTGTAAGTGAAGATAGAAAAAATGAAAAATGTCATATAGTTTTTTATTTGCAACTTGTTTTGTTTGGCAAGTTGATTAAGGTTAACTTATTTATGAACTGACCAAGTTTATATTCTAAAATATTTGTTATTATAAAATATTTTTATAATGAAGTGAGTATATTAATTAGTATTCGTTGAAATATTCTTAACTTCAAATTAGTAATTTAAAATAAGTTTTCTTCATTTCAAATAAATTTAATTAAAGAAAAATAAAAATATAAAAATAATTTATAAAAATCGAATCATGAACAAATAATAAGATTAAATAAAAAATGTTACCAACTTATATATAGATCATAATGTAGAAATTCTCAAATATAGTCTTAATTATTATATTTAAAATTTTTACCTCTAATATAGAATTCAAATTTCAAATCTATTTAATATAATAAAAATTAAAAAAAACATATCTCATTCTTTTATTTTTAATTTTTTTATTAAAATAAACAATATCATTTTTCATATTAATATTGAAAATATTTCCATGTAGCATGTAGGTACTTACAATATTTGCATTGACCAAGTATCATATCTTCAAATTTTCAAAAAATAAAACTTAATTTTATTTGTTATTTTTATTTTTCCATATTTTCTTTGATGTATCCATTTTTTTAATAAAATATTAACATATAACATGTAACTGCTTACAATATGGCATAAAATTGAATACATCATGTCTTCAAAATTTAAACAAAAATTAATTTTAGCTTTTTTTGTTATTTTTATTTTTCCTTATTTTCTTTGACATATTTTTTTTTTTGCATTATTCAAAATGATTTAAATGAGGTATAATCCTCATTTATTTATATAAATAAAGTTACCCAAATCTTATTGAGGGTTGTAATTCACATCAACCTCTTCATAAGGGTAGGTCATGATGACTTTATTGTAATATGATAAGCCAAAATAAACTTAAATCTTAAGATATTCAAAATGTGTATTTATTGGTTCCAATAAACGATCACCTTAAGGAATATTGCAACTCAATGGTTTAAGGGTCTAAATGAACTTCAATCTTTAGCATTCCGAAGCATATCTACATTCAATTTCTAAGGGCGATATGTAATTTCCTAAGAAAACTTATTATTTTAACACTATATACCAACTCTTAAGAAATTGATTTTCTTAAGATAAATCAAGTATAATATGACATCATGACTTGATGAATTATTATAAGAGGATATTATTGATACTTCTAAATGTACCACAGGTGCTCTTAGTGTTTAAAGAACACTTCTCATTTTAGAATTGTAAAAAATTCAGAGCATGAGTTGCAAGTTTTAACAATTTGGTTGCCTGTGGTGAAATAACACCAGAGTAAGATAATTGTTCCATAATATTTATATAATTTTGATGGTTGGGAGCCACCTTGGTCCGTTTTCTTATGAATATTTGTTGATACTTAGTGAATTACGTTCCTTTCTTATACTACAGACTAATATAAATGGATATTTATAATGTGGCTTAAACTAAAGTGATCATGGTGTAAAAAAAGAGCAAAGAGATGGATAGGGTAGAAAAGAAATAAGTGATTGCCAATTTTGGTCCTGAACATTAAGGCAAAGTATTAATGGTAATTGAATACGCATTTAAAAAATATATAGTGCAACATAGCTTAAACTCAAATCTCACTATATATCAGGCAAACTTCAGAGGAAAATATTTAAGAATCACGAGTAAGAATCAAGTCTACTTTAGGGTTTTACTAATATAATCAAATAGATATTGCACATTTGAATATAGAACATACTGAAATGAAGCAAAACCTAAGATCTTTTAGCTAATTTAGCATAAGCATAAATCAGAAACCCTGTGATTAAATAATGTTATTCATAATTCAAAGATACTATTCAAATTCAAGACTTCTACTAACAATTGAGAGAAAAACTATATTAGCAATTAACACATAAAAATGGACAATCCTTACAGAATTCCTTGATTCTATTAATTAATTCAAGTATACAAAGTTGCTTAGAAATCTCTCCCTTTTTGCAATGGTGATACATGCATTTCTAGGAAGAATAGGCAGTATACCAGTCAGCTACAAAATACAGGTGTACAAAAGTAAGGATAGTTGTCCTTATAAACTTTATAATACACATGGTTTTCCATTTTCCTCAATCTCCATTATTTTATCTGGTCTGCAAAACCAGAGCTACTGGAAAAGAGTGCACAGTTTGAAGCCTCAAGCCTCAAGCTGAAGCAGGGCCAATTCTTTTCCATTTTTGTTCTACAATCTGGCCACTCCACCCAAATTTGTTATCCCTATTTTTCATAATTAAATCATGGCAGTTCAAGGCCCCTGGGGTATCTCATTTGGCCCACTCAACTTGACTCCACCTCTACATGAACTTCCACACAGTTCAAGGAAGAATTTCCCCAAATTCTTTGGTGATGGGAAAGTTCATCCTGATGAACACATTGCAGCGTTCAGCATAGCCTGCAGTGTGATAGGTGTGGAGTATGAAGACATAGCAGTCAGGCTATTCGTGGAGACACTACAAGGCGCTATTGCAGACTGGTTTTACCATCTGCAAGCTCGATCAGTGACTGATTGGGACACTCTGAAAAACAAAATTGAAGCCAGGTTCAAGCCTACAGAAGATGCACATGCCTTGCTGGCCCAGCTCACACAGATGAAGAAGGAGCCTCATGATCCTATGAGGGATTCCATTGCCAAGTTTGACAAGCTCAGGAATAAAATTCTTACAATTGCTCAGCCAACACCCGAAAACCTCAAATGTTTCTTCATCAACTCACAGCTACTTGAAGTGAGTTTTTTGCTAAGACATGCTGGCCACATAGACCTTGCTGCTGATCAGGACTTGGCTACTGAGGTGGAAGATGATCTCATCTTGGCAGGAAATATAAGAAGAGATCCTAACAGAAGCAAATCTTCTTCATCTTCTGAGAATTCATCTACAAGCACCACTGATCAAATGGTGCAAAAGCTGGCAAATGAACTGCTAGCCTTGAAAAGACAAATGGCCTAAGATATGTATGCTCCTCCTTATCGAGATATGCCAAGGCGGACATTTCAAAACCAGTCATATCAAGGTAATGATGCCAGAATTCAAGGGCAACCAAATCGTCTTCCTCCCCCACAGAGGAACCTTGCCCTTGAAGAGCCTCCAACCAACTCAGCTGTTAGATATTTGGAAATAGAACATGATTTCTCTTTCCAACCTGAGTTTGATCAAGAAAATGGCGCTGGTCTCTTCATGGAGGATCAAGAAGAATCAGTTGGCGACTCCCACATCAATTTCTTGAATTACCAAGATGAACCCAGAAGTGAAGGCAATGCAGCTGAGGGATCATATGTTGTGTTCACCCGATCCAAGAACCAGTCAACCCAGTAGGCTGACAAAGAAAAGATAGAGGAGTGACCTCAACCAACAAATTCAATTTCTAAGCATGGAACCACTTTGCCTTTCCAGCTAAAGGACCCGGTAGTTGCTAAAAAAGTAAGTACCCCAATCATTTCTGCACCTTCAACTTTAAATTCATAGGCCAGTCCTCCCCCTCCCAAAAACCAAAAGGATGAACTCCCATCCTCTCTTCCTAGTCCATTTCAGTCATTTGACTTAATTGATCATGTTAAAAAATCCAAAATTCAAATGATTGAATTTGAATTCCTACAAGCCAATCCTGAGCAGTTGGACATTGGTGGAGAACTAAGTATGGACTTGTCTGAGGTAAGGATCCCTGTCAAAGGTGTAATGAAGAGATTGCTCCCTGAAAAGGAGGCAAAATATGTGGTCACCCAAACATCGGCCCCTGCAGCTCAAATTTTGTTTGAGTCTTTGGGCAGGGGTAATTATTTCTTGACCACAGAGGATGTTCATGTTTTTGCAGACGAAAGTCCTATAGCTAGCAATCTAGGACTTGATCCAAATAAGACATCAGAAGAATTGGTAGGGTGCAGTACAAATGAAGAAGGATCTTCCATCTCTAATGAAGAGAAATCTGATAGAAGTTCAGCTTATGATGATGCTTGGATCTTATAATCCGATGGCAGCAATTCTTCTACCAATGCTAAAGCCAGGACTGTGTTGATATCTCCTCAAGGAGATATTTTTCCTTCATGCAAGTTGCAGTTCAGCAACACCAACAACACAACTGAATGTGAATATCTGTTGCTCAGATTGAAGGCTGCTCAAGACTAGGATGTCAAACTCCTTCACACCAAAGGAGATGATGAATCGGTGGTTTGTCAGGTGTCTGAGGGGGACAATCAAAGCATGTGTTAGACTAAACCAGTAGAACATCAAGCTATGGTGGTGGACCATACTGCTGGACTCTAAAGTCAGTAAAAGGAACTCCTCGCCAAGAGAGTAAGGAGTTACAATTTTTAGAGAGAAGGCCGCGTCTTGCCATGGAGCAAGAGGAGAGAGCCAAAAGGAGTGCACAGAAAATGTGATTCTTGGTGGAGAGTTCCATTCGCCCATCACCAATTTTGGGGAGAAAATGGTTTCTTACTAGTTTATCAGGATGGAACGCCATTTTCACTGTCTCACAGTGGGTGGCATCTGAAGCGCTTCAAGTCTTGAGGCATCAGATAAGATCATCTGTACATATGTATATTTGTATAGTATGTAGTTTTGTTTTGTGCTTTTCATTTTCATTTTTGGCACCTTTCTTTTTTGGGTAGCATGACTCCATAGCCCAATGGCACACTTCAAGGCACTAGAGATTCTGGTTTCTACTCCCCTAAGTTGTTCCAAGTTTTCAACTGAAGGAAGTTCCCCAACTGGAGCCAGCTGTTGTCCCCCAAAAATATCACTCATTTTTGGGACAACATATGAACTATTTTGGGCCCTACAAGACCAAAATTTTCTCTTCCCTTTTCAAAATTTGTTTTGAGCATTCAAATTCATCATTTTTAAAGCTTCTCAAAAATCTATGGACTATGCATGCTTGAATCTATAGACTCTACAGGCTTGAATCTACGGACTCTGCAGGAAGAAAATCTACAGACTCTACAGGCCAAGTTCTACGGGCTTCACAAGTTGATTTCTACGGACTCTACAGGAAAGAAGCAAGCTCTCAACACTTAGGCGATTTCAAAGTTGGTTCAACGACAAGGTTCAACCAAAAGAGTTCATCGGTAAGCTTCTAAGCAAGGATTGAACCATTGAACCGTTGAACCTTGAACCATTTTGGTTCAACATGTTTAATGGGTTCAAAGGTTCAACATTATCAGCAAGAGTTAAGCACATTTTTCAAGGTTCAAAGTTCAACCGCTTCAAGATTCAACGGCTTCAAAACACTTATCAAAGAGAAGGCTTGAACCATTGAACCACTTTGGTTTAAAGGTTCAACGAGTTCAATGGTTCAACAACCAAACGGTTCAACGTGTTTGGTTCAAAAAGATCAAAAGGACTTAGCCAAATAAAAAGAATGAACCGATTGAACCATTTAACCTTGAACCAAAAGGTTCAACGACTTCACAGGTTCAAAGGTTCAACCAGTGCGATGAAGATCAAAGAGCTTAGAAAGAACAAGGAAGTGACGGACAAAGGATGAACCAATGAACCAATTGAACCTTTAACCGAAAGAGTTCAAAGTTCAATGGTTCATGGGTTTAAAGGTTCAAAGGCGGCATTAGTCAAGGAAAGAAGCAACAAACAGGTGGTTCAACCAAGGAGCGAGAAAGCGATTGAACCAAGAAGCGATGGAACAAAAGAGGCAGAATGAACTGATGTACCAATGAACCAATGTACTTTCAGTGGGTTCAAAGGTTTAAGGTTCAACATGGTTCAAGTGGCTAGCGACCATTGATGGCCCCGTAGACGTCAAATTTAAAGTAAGGGAATATCCGTTGAAATTCAAATAAAGTGCAAAACTTGAAGGAAGAACCAAGCGACTGGCTGAAAAGATAGCTTGTGAGCTTAAATTCTAGGAAGAGAAAGCTGGAAAAGACAAAGCTGGAAAGGAAAAAAGTGAAAAGAGGGAAAAGCCTGAAATATCTGCGCAAAAGTTATTCCAGTAGGTGGAACAATTTGCAAAGTAGATATTTGAGCTTGCAAACATTGAAGGCACGGCCTATTGATCTTCTTTGGAGTAAAGACAAAATGGACAGCTACGCAGATGTTAGAGGGAACAGACTAGATGATTCAGACTCAAAAGAAGACATATTAGATGAATAGACATGCCATAGTTAAGGCAACACACTATTCTAGGCTTGGTCCCTCTAGACAGAACTAAAGGTGCATTGAAGGCATTGACTGCAACATGGGCCGTCCCATGGGAGAGAGTGCCAAGCCTTGCTTGGTGGCTATATATTGTAATCTCTCATTTTTTATAAGAGAGATCTTCCTGTTACCAGAAGCAAAACTCTGCCCAAATTGAAAGGCAAATACTGAGACTTTGAGCTTAGATTGTTGTTCATATCATTTTATCTAAATGATAAAACAAGTTGTTTGCAGACTTTGTGTTGTCATAACTTGTATCATTTTAGGAGATTATTCTTATGTCTGTCTTTTGAATGTGTTCTTGTTTATTTAATTTGGCAAGCAGAACTAGTGGAAGTAATCAGGAAGGTGTCCTAAAGCCAACTACTTTAAGACTTTGTGTTGTTGTAGTTGTCTTCAGTGTGTGCTTATTTTCTGTTTCTGTGTAAAGGACCTTGGGATGACTTTGTGCCCCCATTGTTCTTCGTATCTCACTCTTGGGCAGTCAAGGTGGAGAATTTGTGCTACATCTTAGATTGTTGGTTGCTACGCCCTTAGCACCCTGTTACTTATCCTATTAGAAATATTCCTGTTGTTTGCAAGAACAAGCACTTCTGAAAGAAGAGAAGTGCCTTATGTCGCTTCACCAAGATTTCTACTATCCAGGAAGGGATCTGGCTCTTGGTTGAATGTTACTTCTGAAAGAAGAGAAGTACCTTCACCAATCACCTAGGATTTCTCCTCTGTTTGTTAGCATCATCTCTGAAAGAAGAGAGATGGATGGTTTATCCTACCCCTGTGTCTTACTTTCTGCTTATATATATAGTATATAGCCTCCGTATATTTAATAGGGAACCTCCCCTTGATGAGAGAAGAGATTTGTCCCCTGTTGATGTAGTAAAACTGCACACCTAGATGACCAATCTCCTTATGCTGTGGTGATAAGAACTATTTTGCTCACCAGTTAGTTGGTCAACAAAATATTCACCCAACATTCATAACAAAACTGATTTCTAGATGGTTTAGTCCGGGCCCATTCCTCAAAGGATCTCCAGGGAGTGGTGACATATTAAACATGGTGAGACTTCTAGGTACCTCAAAATTCCCTTTGGTAAAGGGGTTTCCTTATCTGATATGTGGAAGTGGTTCATTGACAGGGTTAATAACAAAATCTTTAATTGTGGAAACAAGTTATTTTCATCGGCTGGTAAAATTCATGTTGCAAACAAATTTTTTATTGCCACTCATATTTATTATTCATCCTGTTGGATGCCTTCTAACAAAGGTTATGAAGATTTGAATAAATTTATTTGCCAATTTTTGTGGTCTAAATGGGATGGTAGTGCTAGGTTTAAAGCTACCTCTTGGATACATTGTATTCAACCCAAGTGCAGAGGAGGTCTTGGTCTCATTGATCCAAAAACACAAGGTATTTGCTTGTCAGCTAAGTGGATTATAAGAGCAATCCAAGGAGAGGAACCTTGGAAAATTCTGGTCTGATATAGAATCAATTATGCTTCTGCTAAAGGTAAATGGCAGTCTACTAATTGGTGGGATAAGATTCTCCTGGCACCCTTTTTTCAGATCAGAGCCTCACCCCCATTACAAACTGTTTGGAAGGCATGGCAACATGTTCGTCATCTTCTTGAATGGAAGGAAGAATCTCTTCAACATGGGTTCATCTTTGCAACTTCTGCTATTTGGTGGAATAAACTTATTCAATACCATAGCCAACCCCTGGCTGTAAGCTTTCCCAGGGATGCCTTTTTTTTGTTCAAGAAAGGGATATGTCAATTTAGCAATATTTGGGATTTCAAGGAGTTAGATTAGTTTCCGTGGTCTGATGTTAAAAATCATTTTGGTCTAACTAATAAATATAAACATTTCATTATCTTTGTTCAATCTTTGGTTTCTATTGAACTATCTATGAAAATTTGTACCCCTGTTGTTTGTAATTTTTTTAAAGACTGGCGATGGTTATCAGCGTATCATTTCAATACTTTTCCCTTAAAAAAAGTTTACATACAACTTCTTCCTTGTCTACCCCTTAATCTCCATCTAAACCTTAAATGGAAATGCAGATTCATTGAAAAAATTTAGTATATTTTGAGCTCTCAAATCTGGAAATCTAAATTAGATGCGAATGTACAAAGTTTGTCTTGAAAAATTTTAATACCTCTTTATATACATCATTTTGTGAACTGTCAATTTTTTTAAAAGCAAAACAAGGACTACCAAAATTGACTTTACATATAAATATCAGAGAAAAACGAGCTCAAGCTTCCCCATGGAAGACGCCTCTAGGTAATTATATTCCTTAAAAATAATTAGGCAAGTTGTGAAAGCCTAATTGATAAACGTAGATATGGGAAGTTTGATTAGACACTCAATGACTCTAAAATTTTATTTTGAATGAGTGAACGTTGTATCTGGCATTAAAAACGTAAGGTTATATTTTATTTCAATTTGACTCGATCTAGACATTTCATGGTTAAAGTTGGGGTTGCATATTTTCTTAGTTTAGCAATTAAATTTCCGTTTCCGTTTCCGAATCTTAGAAGGAATATAGTTTTGAAATTCACAATTCACTCAAACTTGCGGCGACGTTCATGCATTTAGAGGTAAGTCAAAAAGCACGACCACAATGCTCATAGACCCTCCCTCTCGTCTCACCGCTTCATATTCATGAGAGGTAAGTTCTTATTAATTCTTATTTGTAAAATTGGGTCCACTTAAAATTATGAAGTTAATGCCGAAATTATATTATATAATTAATTTTAATGTTTATTTGATTGTTATAAAGTGAATTTTCTTTTTGTTTAGTAAAAATGATTGAAAAATTATAATATCCGGAATATATGATAAAGTTTAGAGATCATTTTTTTAAGAAAGATATTTTCAAACTCAACAATCACAAATTTTTTGTGAAGAAAATAAAGAATTAATTAATCAATGTGGAACTTAAAAAAAAATGAAGTCTAAATAAACACTTCAAAATTAATATTTCTCGATTTTTTAAATAAACATATTTAAATTAGTAATATATTCATCAACAATCATATACTAAGAATGAAATATAAGTTGTAATAGTAAAATGGGAGTAACCTCTCTCATGTTCAAATCTCCACAATATAAATATTAAAAAATATGGTTTAAATTTGACAATCGATTAAATTTATTAAGAAAATTTTTAATGACAATCATTCCTTCAATTTTATCTTTCAAAATATAAAAAAATTTAATAAAAAACATAACAAATTAATTATATATTTTACTATTATCCATTTTTTTTAAACACTGCATTCAAATTTTTAGCTTTTGTAATTAATAATAATTAAAAAATATAAAAATAAAAATAAATGAGAGGCTTGATTCATAGCCCTTAACTTTCCAAATCTCAATAATAAGGTGGCCCTTCTCGTTAATGGCCATTTCTAGTCTAAATGAAATGTAATTAGTGGGTAAACCAACACCATCAATCACATCCTTAAAAAAAAATTGACAAAATTATTTTATCTTCTTTTACATGTAAGTTGATAAAATTATATTATCCTTTTTTATTCAACAATATTGTTTGGTATGTAGGGTCTTTTCAAAGCTTTACAATTTAACTAATATGTAAGTTGACAAAATTACATTATCCTCGTCATTTGACATGTGGGTTTTTTTCAAAGTTTTACAAGTGTAAGTGAAGATAGAAAAAATGAAAAATGTTATATAATTTTTATTTGCGACTTCTTTTGTTTGGCAAGTTGATTAAGGTTAACTTATTTATGAATTGACCAAGTTTATATTCTAAAATATTTGTTATTTTAAAATATTTTTATAATGACGAAGTGAGTATATTAATTGGTATTTGTTGAAACACTCTTAATTTCAAATTAGTAATTTAAAATAAGTTTCTTTTATTTCAAATAAATTTAATTAAAGAAAAATATAAATATAATTTATAAACATCGAATCATGAATTAATAATAAGATTAAATAAAAAATGTTACCAACTTATATATATATAAAATAATGCAGAAATTCTCAAATATAGTCTTAATTATTATATTTAAAATTTTTATGTCTAATTTAAAATTCAAATTTCAAATCTATTTAATATAATAAAAATTAAAAAAAACATATCTCATTCTTTTATTGTTGATTTTTTTATTAAAATAAATAATATCATTTTTCATATTAATATTGAAATATTTCCATGTAGCATGTAGGTACTTACAATATTTGCATGGACCAAGTATCATATCTTCAAATTTTCAACAAATAAACTTAATTTTATTTGTTATTTTTTTTTTTCCATTTTTTTTTTTGATGTATCCATTTTTTAATAAAATATTAACATATAACATGTAGTGCTTACAATATAGCATCAAATTGAATACATCATGTCTTCAAAAAATTTAAAAATATTAATTTTAGTTTTTTTGTTATTTTTATTTTTCCTTATTTTCTTTGACGTGTTTTTTTTTTAACATTATTCAAAATGATTTAAATGAGGTATAATCGTCATTTATTTATATAAATAAAGTTACCCAAATCCTATTGAGGGTTGTAATTCACATCAACCTCTTCATAAAGGTAGGTCAGGATGACTTTATCGTAATATGATAAGCCAAAACAAACTTAAATCTTAAGATACTCAAAATGTGCATTTATTGGTTCCAATAAACCATCACCTTAAGGAATATTGCAACTCAATGGTTTAAGGGTCTAAATGAACTTCAATCTTTAGCATTCCAAAGCATATCTACAATCAATTTCTAAAGGCGATATGTAATTTCCTAAGAAAACTTATTATGTTAACACTATATACCAACTCTTAAGAAATTGATTTTCTTACGATAAATCAAGTATAATATGACGTCATGATTTGATGAATTATTATAAGAGAATATTGTTGATGCTTCTAAATGTACCACAGGTGCCCTTAGTGTTTAAAGAACACTTCTCATTTTAGAATTTAGAAAATTCAGAGCATGAGTTGCAAGTTTTAACAATCTGGTTGCCTGTGGTGAAATAGCAGCAGAGTAAGATAATTGTTCCACAATATTTATATATTTTTGATGGTTGGGAGCCACCTTGGTCCGTTTTATTATGAATCTTTGTTGATACTTAGTGAATTACGTTCTTTTCTTATACTACAGACTAATCTAAATGGATATTTATAATGTGGCTTAAACTAAAGTGATCATGGTGTAAAAAAAGAGCAAAGAGAAGGGTAGGGTAGAAAATAAATAAGTGATTGCCAATTTTGGTCCTAAACATTATGACAAATATATTAATGGTAACTGAATACGCATTTAAAAAATATATAGTGCAACATAGACTAAACTCAAATCTCACTATATATCAGGCAAATTTTAGAGAACAATATTTAAAAATCAAGAGTAAGAACCAGGTCTACTTTAGGGTTTTAATACTATAATCAAATAGCTATTGCACATCTGAATACAGAGCATATTGAAATGAAGTAGAACCTAAGATCTTTTAGCTAATTTAGCATAAGCACAAATCAGAAACCCTGTGATTAAATAATGTTATTCATATTTCAAAGATACTATTCAAATTCAAGACTTCTACTAACAATTGAGAGAAAAACTATATTAGCAATTAACACATAAAAATGGACAATTCTTATGGAATTCCTTGATTCTATTAATTACTTCAAGTATATAAAGTTCCTCGGAAATCTCTCCCTCCTTACAATGGTGATACATGCCTTTTTAGGAAGAATAGGCAGTATACCAGTCAGCTACAAAATATAGGTGTACAAAATTAAGGATAGATGTCCTAATAAACTCTATAATACACATGGTTTTCCAAATCATACTGACCTAGAGGAAAATATGCTAAAAAACTAGCATATGTCTTTACAATGGAATATTGTACTATAAAATGCCACCTGATTTCTATTGAAATACAATATTGTTCTAACTTGTTGGTGGGGCCCCTGTTTGTTGTTGGAGGAGGCTCATGGCCCTCTCATGTTGTTCATCAACTAGATCAAGATCCACATCAGGATTCATGATGCACTCCTCCTCCTGGTCTGCTAGCTCATCAAATTCTTGGTCATTTCTTACCAAGGCCTCCTTGATGCTTTTAGTTTCATTAATCCTCTCACCTGCATTGAAGATCATATCCAAGATCTTGTTGTTGTCCTGTTTGGACTGGCCTTTGGTTTTACCCTAGATTTCTTGAGTCACCAAAGTGGCTATATGCTTGAACTCTTCATCACTGATGAGGCCAAGTGTAGTAGGTTGTGCATGATTGACAAGCATGGTCCCAAGAAGTTGCTCAATTTCTCCAATGATCCCTTTATCATATTTTAGAAGCTTCATCACCTTGGTATGCCAGGTACTTAAGCTGTGAACTTTATCAATAACAATCCCCAAGATTGTGCCTAGGTGTCCCATAATTATGGTTCTAAAGTTTGGGATCTACTTTTTTACTTGGATGTTGAGGAGCTGAGCAATCTTGTCCTCTAAGGCCTGCCACTGGGTGACCATGTCTTTGGCTAATGTTTCATGGTATTCTAGTGCACTCTGACTCAACTTCATTGACTTTAATTCTTTGAACATGTCATAGAATGACTCGTCAAACATCTTTGTCATGGCCTCTAGTACTGATAGGATTGCCTGAGTTCATATGTTTTCCTTCTCCCTTTGTAGATTCTGGATTCTCTGTTTCATGCCTTGGACTACAGCTTTAACTTGTTGTGAGAGGGATTCAATTATACTTTACACATCTTCTTCATGAATAACAGCTTCACCAAGTTGTTGCCCATCTATTAGGGTTAGTCCTTCAAATGGTTCTACCTTCTGAAAGGTTAATTCTTTTATCCCAACCATGGTCATCTTGGTTTTTATCCTTTTTAAACTTGATGTCTCAAGATTGAAATGAACTGTGGTAATTAGTTCTTTGGACTAGGGAGGTTATAGGATCTCCACTCTTAAGCTAGTAGATGCTCCTCGAGCATCCATCTTCTTACTTCTTGAGCCTTGGGAGACCATGATTTTTATCTCTTCTTGTTCCTTCATTATAGCTTTTATCTAGGGCTTCACATCATCGTGTACATCCACACCATCCTTTGTTATGGCCCATGAGTGGGAGAGAGATGGGATCTTTTGTAATTTCACATAGAGGAACCAATCAGGAATGGCTAGTACATAGATTGCGAATTCATCACTGAATAGATTGACTTCACTAATGAGATGAGTGAAGGTCAATCTAGGTTTATTCTTTGGTTTTACCAGGACCAAGGCCAATTCTACCTTCCTCTAATCATGGGAGGCCACTGGGACAAGTTCTTTCCTTGTATCTTCCTTGGGCTACACTGAAGGGTCCTCTTCCCCTCTTGAGCCATAAGACTCTACAATTTCCTTGAGAGCACCCTCAAGGGTCTCTTTTGGCTCCAAGCCTATTATGTCAACATACTAGATTGGAGAAGGTGGTCTATGTTACTTGGTTGAACGTAAAGGTCCTTCTCTGGGTCTTTCTTCTAATATTTCTTCCCCAACCTTCTCCTTTCCTTTACCTTGATCATCCTAAGTTGGATCAACCTATTGTTGGGGCTACTGTAGTTGTTTTGCTTGAAGTTGCTCTTGAGTTGTTCTAGATGGCCCAGGAAGAAAATGATACTGTAAGGGGTGCATTTGCCATGTTTCCCTAGATAACTTATTGTCTCTGACCAATATGTGCTCTAGCTTGATGTTGTGACCCTGGACTCTGGCCAATACTTCTCCATAATTTTTAGCATTGATGTATATGGTGTCATGGACACCCAGTTAGTGTACATATTAAATCTTGAGCTTCTTGTCCTTTAGATGATCCCCTGCCTTGTTCTTTGGATCCCACATTTTGAGTTCATCTAGCTGAAAGCCAAATGAGTTCATATGTGTGACCATAACTTCTAACTATTTCTAATCTCTAATTAGGACTTTCCTAATGTCCAAGGGGAAGATGTGAAGCAGACCTTTCCTTTTCGCTTTTTATGCCTTGTCAATGTCAAGGATGATCTGGGAGGTAATCTCCTATTTAGCCAATTTGTTCAGGACATGCACTGGTAGTCTATAAAGTTAGGACATGATGCTTTCTATCTTGATGATTATGTAATCAGGATAATACCATATTTCCCCTACCATTTTAACATATATTTTGATGAGGGGGTGGAGCCTAGGCATGGGGACACCTGTGATAGCCTCCACTATAGTAGGGTAAATGTAATCACAGATGAATTGCATATGATTTTGATACTTGAAGATGTGCAACTTGGAGTAGTAGTGGGAAATGGTTGTCCTACCTTTTGTGGATTAATTTTTAATGCTAGGGAAGGTAGTTGAGGCCAGAAGGGAGTCTAGGAGGTATGACATCATGTAGAATTGATTGGAAGTCTTTCTCTTGATGGATATGCATTATTTGGCTAGGAAGGTGTTGATTAAATCTCTTTTCAGAGGGGTAAGTTTCTCCTTTACTAGGAAGTGTACATATGAGACCCAAACCTTATTCATGTAGGTGGTCAAAGGGGCACCAAAAACTCTATTCAATAATGCCATAATCACCCTAATGCTCTCTCTGAATTGAATGATAGGGATTTTACCATCAAGGGTTCTAAAGATGTGGGGCCCTTGATGGAGGGAGGGTCTTAGGATGGAGTCCAGGTCATGTGTATTGGTCCATTCTCTCATTTTGGGAAGGGTCACATAGGGAAGAGGGATCTTTTAGTACTTTTCAAAAGCCACAGGAGAAATATATGTTACCTTTGACTTTGCTATGGTATGATGGAGACCAACCATTTGGATTGCAACTAGATCAGAGTATCGTCTGTTAATGATGGTGTTTCTTTGCTCTTCCTTTGTGATGGGCTACAATTCCTCTATCATAAAGAAAAGCTTGGACCAATTCCTGATGTCATGGATGTTCAATGCAGTTAGGTCCAAGTTTGTGTCTTTAAATATCTAGTCCTCATTATCTGTTGTCAAATAGAGCTCTACTTCCTCCTTCAATTGTTATCTACTAGTATCCATAGCCTCAATTTATTATTAATTATTCACACCAAATCATAGATGATCTCTATGAAAGCCCCCTCACGCTTAGAAAACACAATGGAATTATCTTTTGAATGAATTGTAGCAAATTGAGTTTTATTGGGTTGTTTTATATACGGTCTAGGGTTTGGAACTTTAATGGTAGAATATATCTAGGCTTTGGCTTATAAATGTTCTATATTTGATTTGGACCTTTGCCTTTATACCTTTGTGTTTTCCAGCCCATGAGATCTTTTGTTTTTTACTTTTTCTACTTGCATGGAGATTATATGGCACTGGTTTGGATCTTTAACGACATTTTACATAAATGCCATTTGAACACTAGTCATTGGTATTTAAAGCTACCTCCTTTTTGTTTTGTTAGATCAAAATATTAGATTAGTGCAAATCGTTGATTGTAATTCGAGTCCTTATCTTTGATTGGTCTGCTAGTCTCAAGCCCTATGGTTGCAACACTTGGTGTGTTTACATATCTTCCTCATGATCTAAATCTTTTGGTCACTTGATTGTAGAATGGATATCGGCCACATGGTGAGATTATGAGCTTTTAAAAATTCATCGGGTCATTTTCACGCCATTGGATCAAATCCAGTGATAAGGAAACAATCATTGATCTTTAGTGCCAAATGTGAGGGTGCCACTTAGCATTCCCATGAGACTTCCCATGGTCTTGTTAGTTTTATCTCAAATGTGTTTTTGACATGCATCAGGTTCACAGACTCTCGTGGTCTTGTTGAAAAGTCCTTAGGCACCATCACACCATTGGATCAAATCCAATGACAAGGTGCAAACCATTGGATCTACAAAATGCTCGATCATTAATTTAGCTCATTATTAAAGTTAAGGCTTAGGCTTATGTTCCTGAGGCTAAGGTTTATTTCACATTTACTAAGTACTAGATAAACCTTAGGCTAGGGACTTAAATCTAAGTGGTGATAAAAAAAAGGACAAGGTATGGATATTCTAGGCTAAGGTTTGTGTTGTGTTTAAAAACACCATAAAAATATTAAGCCAAAATATCTATGTCATGTGCCATGAACCATTTTCAAAGTAGGCTCACCATGGGATGATGATCTGGAAGTGTTTATAAGGTGAGTTCATGATTTGAAGTCCATTATGTAAAATGTAATGTGAGTCTCAAGGCATAGACTTAGGCTTGGTATATGTCATTGCTTTGCAAGTCGAATCCTTCCATTGTGAACATATTTTGAGCATTTTCCTTATCTTTTAGGGTCATTTCCAAATTAAAATAGGATTTTGGGATGTCATTTAAACATTTAAGTAAGATATTTAATTATTTTAAAATTGACGGTCTCACATCTGTCAAATACACTCTTGTAGGTGTCTGTTAATGGTCATGTGAACGTTAAGTTTAAACTAGTGAAAGTTTCATTTTAATGGACTTAAAGTTGACAGTCGCATAGGCGTTAAGTTCACCCTTTAAGATGTTTGGGTGATGGTCACACGAACATCAATTTTAAGTTTGCAAAAACCTTTAGTACCAAATGCAAGGGTGCTACTTGGCATTCCCGTGAAGCTTTCCAGGGTCTTGGTGTTACTTCGCTCCATTGGATCAAGTCTCATGATAAAGCAATAGTCATTAATCATGATCTAGGTCCTTGCTTTTGATTGGATGTATTATCAAGTGGGTTCCTCTTCCTTTTAATCCTCACATGTAATGGTGTCTTTTCTCTATCTTTTAGGCTCTTTGGATTCTTTTGACTTTTCAAAGATTCTTCGTTTCATCCGATCGAATCCTTGCGAGTAAGTATGGATCATCAAATCATCTAAGATGCAGGCTATTTAAACTAAAGTTCCCAGTTACCTTTGCTTCATTCAATCAAATGTCATGATAAAGTGACAACCATAGGATCTTACAAAATATGAGGAAGTTAACGTTAGGATTGTGGGACATTAAAAAACATAGGCTTAAGAAGCTAAGACTAAGGTCGTGATTGTATTAATAACTATGTCGTGGCCTTAGTATTAAATTTTTAGGCTTAAGTTGATAAATATTAAAAAGGATCATGTAAATGAACATTAGTTAGGCTATTAGGAACCTTTTAGGGAAACAAATTAATTATTAAAGGGATCAAGTTTTTTGGTCGAGTCGTGTTGAAAAACAGGACTAAACCAGAAACATGCATTTCATATTTTAAGTCCCTGAATTGATTTTTAAAAATGTCTTCCCACCAATTTGTGTTCTTGCCTCTATTCAAATTTGAATCAAGGATTTGCTAGGGTTTTGGAATGTAGACTCCTTGGGATTACATGCCATAGAACTTGCAACTAAGAGCCCAATGAACATTATTAGTATAGTTAGTCCATATTGAAACATAATTAAACCATATAATCTCTATTTAAACAAAGTGGATGACCTTCAAACTTTCACAACAGACTTTGACATGCTGAAATTTCCATGTTTTATATTCAATATTTCTCAAGGGTCTCAATTTAAGAAAATGGGGGTATGTTGGTCTCAAAAAATGGCAACTCATGGGGGAAACATAGCAAAATGTTATAATCTAGAGACTTCAGCTTAGGCAAATGACTAGGTCATCCACTTCACTCGATCAAAACCACCATCTAGACTAGATTATGGTTGAAACAAACCTTGCACTTGTAGACTTAAGGTCAAATATTAGGACATACTCAAATTGTGTTTGTGCTTTGATTCCACTTACTATTTTCCATAGGGTTCAAGAAACAACTTCTAGGTTTCATTTCTTTAATCGCTTACATTGTCGTATGACAAAATAAGATGTTCATTAAAAGCCATGTCTTTAACTTAGGGAAGGCTTAGGCATTGCTCTGCTACTAGCCAGGTGTCTATAGCCCTGATAGAGATGCCTTTGGCTCCACTCACGACCTTGCTCCACTATCAGTCAGGTGTCCATAGCCCCGTGGATATTACCAAAATCACCTATATTTGAAAGATTTTAATTTTGCATTGTATCCTTATTTTTGTATATATTTTTAATCTTTATTCTTTCAGCAAGGTTAGGAACCAGGATAGCCAAGTTTTAAGATTTGGCCAACTATTTGATCTTTGGAAAATTGCCTATGGCTGCAACTCTAATCCCAGGCAAGGATGTTGATTAAGTTCTAGTGTGGTCATATCATGACAATTTATAATTTCTTCCTACCATTACAAGTTTTCTTAAAACCAATTTGAGGTCAAGGTAATGGTTGGGGTGTTATGAAGTGACTAACCTTTAATTTATCTCTACCAACTTCTCTATGATATAACATTACGCTCTATATTCCATGACCATAGTCATCCCATGCATGGGGTTCATACCTTTCTTCTTTGAATTGGGGGCATGTTTTCAAGCAGACTTCACAACTTCTAAGCTCAAAATTATCCCAAGGAACTTATTGGAATCAAGGAACAAGGCAAGAAGAAAGAAACACACAATATGAATAAAAAAGGAAGCAAATAAATATATACAAATCTATATACAAACAAGGAATGAGAAGGAAATAACTAAAGGGAAACTAACTAGCCTACCTACACTAATCTAATCATCTTACAGTTAACTCCATGAAGACCCCGGGAGGGGCAACAAAGGAATAGTGCTTGAGGTACTGCCCATTGGTGGGCAGTGTAAACTCTACTCCTTACAAGTATTTGAGCTTGAAGTTATTATTTCCCAATGTTTCCACAATTTGATATGGGCCAATCCATAAGGGTGTGAATTTTCCATGTTTTCCCTTAGGCTCAGATGCTTTATCCCAAAAAAGAACCTAGTCTCCTTGTCTGAACACTTTAATTTTGGATATTTTAACAAACCATCTCTTGACTGTGGTCTGATGTTTGCTAAAGTCATCAAATTCTTTCTCCCTTGCATCTTTCATCTGAATTATATCCAACAATCTTGAGTTGGCTAGCTCTTGGCTCTCCTCCATGTATTCTTGCATAAATATATATGTGGGCAACTTGAGAGTGATAGGAAAGATGGGTTCTTATCGATACACCAACAAAAATGGTAAAGATTTTAAAGCTTGCTTGATTCTTATCCTATCAACCCAAAGTACAAATTTAAGGATCTTGTGCCAAGTCCTAGGTTTGTCTTCAACAAACTTTTTGATTGCCTTCATTAAGTTTTTATTTGTTGACTCAGAGACTCCATTCCCCTGGAGATAATAGTTAGATACAAAATTGAGAATGATGCCATTATCATAAGCCCATTCCATCATCTCTATGGATATGAAGGTAGATCCGTTATCACATACTAGAGATACTAGGGTCCCAAACCTAATACAGATGTTTTCTTCTAGAAAGTTGATCACTTCCTCAATTCTGCATTGCTTGGTGGCTACAACTTCAGTGCACCTTATACAATAGTTTGTGGCAGTAAGAACATATTTGTGACCTTCATATGAGTTGGGATTGATTATGCCAACAAAGTCTAACCCCTATTGAGCAAAGGGTTTCTCAATCATGACTAGATATAGAGGCATTCCTGCCTTTGGCTCCTTGGTGCTAAAAATTTGGCATGAATGACATTCCCTCACATGCTTATTAGCATCCTTAAAAATAGTTGGTCAAAAATAGCCAACCCTAAGAATTTTATGGTTCATGGTTTTCCCAGATGGATGCCCACTGCCTAGCTTTTCATGAAAGGTGCTCATGATTTGGGTGACTTCTTCTTGTGAGACACATTTCAAGTAGATTCCTTAAAATTTCCTTTTATACAAGGTTCCATTCTTGATCAAGTAGTGGATTGCCTTTAGCTTCAAGGCCCTCTTTTGCTCCATGGTTAAACCTGTAGGACAAGCACCATTGATTAGCAAATGTATGATTGGCTCATACCACTCACTAGCTTGAAAGTTTTGTTGATCCACCTGCATAATACTTTGTCTAGGGTTAGTATTAGCAATCATCTTAATCAAACCTTGCAACTTACCAACTTTGCCATTTTCATCTCTATATCTTATTTTAGCAATTAAATTTTTGTTTCTAGGACAGAATCATATTTCCTAATCTTATAAGGAATATAGTTTTGAAATTCATAATTCACTCAAACTTGCGGTGACGTTCATGCATTTAGAGGTGACTCAAAAAGCACGCCCACAATCCTCATTTTCGCATTGCACTTTGAGTCAAGAAAATCTAGTTTGATGTTGACATGATAAAAAGGCACGACTCAAAATTTTGACGTCATTATGTAAGAGGTGTAATTAAAGTGATAAAAGAGGAGTTGGGTGTGGCAATTTAGGGTGTAATTTTGTGAGATGTTAATAAAAGTAGTAAATTCAATACGAATTTTGTAATTTCGTATTTCAATTTTGTGAGTATTATTTAGATCTAACGAGTGTTGAGTGGATTATTCATTTTCATAAAAAATGGGTTCATGTTAATCATCATTTGTGAAATTGAATCGATTTGAAATTATGAAATTAAATTTGGAAATCACATCACATTATTAAATTTAATGTTTATTTCTGAAATCATATCACATAATTAAATATGATGTTTATTTGATTGTTATATGATAATTTTTCTTTTTATTTAAACAAAACGATTGAAAAATTATAATATCTTTAATATATGGTAAAGTTTGGAGATCATTTTTATTATTATTTTTCAAATTCAACAATCACAATATTTTGTGAAAAAAATGATGAATTAATTGATAAATGTGAGACCTACAAAACTATGTAACAAGTTCAAACTAAACACTTTAAAATTAATATTTCTTGATTTTTAAAATATTTAAATTAATAATATATTCATCAACAATATTACTAAAAATGAAATATAAATTGTAATAATAAAATAAAGACAATACTTCTCATATTAAAATCTTTGCACAATATAAAAATATTGAAAAACAATATTTAAATTTTAAATTTTAATAATAAAATGAAGACACCATCTTTCATATTCAAATTTAAAATATTAAAAGACAATATGACAATCAACCTGACCTATCAGATAATTTTTTATAACAATATCCCTTCAACTTTCCCCTTCAAAATCTAGAAAAGTTCATCTTTAAAAAATTAAAACTTCAATAATAATAATATAATCCACGTATTATCCTTCAATTTTTTACAACCTTGCATTCAAATTTTTTACTTTCATCTCAAACGAGGGATTTGCTTCATGGCCCTTCTCTTTTCTATAGTAATGTGGCAATTTCATGTCTAAATGAAATGTAATTAGTGGGTAAACCAACACCATCAATCACATCCCTCAAAAAATTTACATAAACCAAATTTCATTGAGACCTTGATTAGGAAACACCAATTCATCCTATCATAAGATTTATTGATATCAACTTAATCAGCATGCCTTTCTTGTGATTTCATGAGTAAAAATTATCCGTTCCTAGATATTTCTACATAGGACAAACCCCCCTTGCTCCTTAAAAATTAGTTCTAAAATTGGATTCAAATGAGAAACCATTACTTTGGAAATTATTTTTTCAATCATATTACAAAGATAAATCGGTCTATAGTCTCGAAAATTAACTTGAGAATCATGTTTTGGAATTAGAGAAATGAGCATGTAGTTCAAGTTAGGAGTTGCATTCCTTCTCTTGTGGGATTCTTCAACCATATTTTTTACCTCTAGTAAAATAATTTCCCAAAAGGATTGAAATAAATTAGTTGGGAATCCATCGGGCCCTGAAGATTTATCATTATTCATTGATAAAACTATAGATTTAACTTCATATTTTGAAAAAGGCACCATGAGAGATTGGTTATGGTGATCCTGCATAATTCGTAGGATATGTTCTAAGTTGACTATTAGGGAAAATAATATCGATGCCATAGGGCAAGCCAAAAGGTTGTTGAATAAATTGAAAGGTCACTTCTTAATTTTTGAGATGAGAGTCAACTCTTGACCCTCCATCAACACTATGCTAGAAATGCGATTGATATCCTTTTCACCCTAGTCAAGATATGGAAAAAGGCAGTTTTCTTGTCCCCTTCTTTAAACCACCCTTCTCTAGATTTATAACTTCAATGTATCTCCTCTTGTATGTGCAACTCCTCAAGCTCTGCCAACAAACATTTTTTTTGGAGATAAGCTTATATATCCATTCCCACATTGAAGACTACATCATTGAGAACCTTCAGTTTAGCTTCCACTTAAGCAATTCATGAAAAATGTTTTTAAAGTGTTATATATTCCATTATTCAAGGAAATTATTGATATATTAGAGTTTTTTTTTCCATTTTGAATATCTTGGATCAATACAAGTGGGAGCCTTGACCCACCACTCTTTAATTAGGTCACATAGAGAAGGATCTCTTAACCACATTAACTCAAATTTGAAATTTGGTACTTAACAACTAAGATTTTGAGCTCAATCAGGGCATGGTCTGATCCAATAATAGGGAGGATAAAACATCCCATCACCCAATGTTTGTCAAGCTAATCAGGGGAAATGAGAAAGAGATCTAACCTTTCAGTGATATTTTTGTATCCCACTCTTCTATTTGTCTAAGAAAAAATCCCGTTCTTTGGTTCAATATCAAGGAGACAATTATCTGACATAAATTTGACAAAATTGATTTGGGACTGAGATTGTCTCTGAGTGCCACCCTTTTTTTCAAAATTAGATAGGATTGAATGCAAGGTCCCTCCAAGCAAAAATATTTGACCATGGAGATGGTAAATCAGCCAAAAGAGATCATTCCAGATTTATTTAAAATAGGAGATCTCAAACCATAAACATTGATTAGTAGAAAACTTACATCATAACTGAAGTTAAAGATCTGACACAACTACCAATTTGACATAAAATTGATGAGATCAACCTGAACTATAGCAGGGGACCATATCATCTCAAGACCACCAAAAGTGCTAGTGGCTTCAATAAAATAGCCTTTCCACCTATTATAGCTTTTATTCACAACAGATTCTGCTTCTAACCTATCTAACTTTTTTTTTTAGAGTAGAAAAAGGTCTAAAGATGAGGACAAGAAAAAATGCTTAACTAAAAATCTTTTGTTAAGGGAAATCAATCCCATAACATTCCAAGATATTATCTTTATGACTTTATAGAGTTAAATTCCACCCCTTGCTTTTCAAGAATAAATAAATTAGGTAAAGTGTTTTGATTTCCCTTTGAGACTTCCCCTACTACATGATCCTTTACCAATTTGTGACCGCATTTGGCTAGCAGGCCCAAAATTGGTTGAGAGATCTTACACTTCATTTGAGAAATGGAAATAAATTATTAATAATTTATCTCTTCTTCTGAATCAATGTCCTCTTTTTCCAAAGGTTCTTCACTTAAATGATGGCAACCCATCCACTTCAACTCATTTGAAATTTGAGGATCCTGCTGAGAATCCATTAGGGAAGAAGATTATAGTATATATTTGATAGTTTGAGTTTGCTTCGAGATCAAGTCACAACCTTTTAGCATGGATGAAGGAAAGAGAACTACCCCTTTATCTAGCTTATCTAGAAGTGCTTTAGTCTCTACTAATTTCAAACCTTGGGGGTGAGGGCCTTTAACTTTCACATGGTTCGCAAAGAAGCTACCTCCATTTCTAAGAGAAAAGGCCTTAGAGAAGGGGGGGGGGGGGGGGGGCGGGGAGGGGGGAAGGGGGGGGGTTTGCAGGCTTAACCTTCCAAGTTTAGATGAAGGGAGGAGAATGTTTAGAGACCATGGCCAGAGGGAAATATCTTTAAATATACCCATGCTTCTAACTTTTGAAGCACCAAAAGGGGAGATTTTTGAACTATACAAATCATAACCAAACTCTACAATTCGATTTGATTAAAATAATCTCCAAAATTCCCTTGTCTAGAAATATGAACACACATATTCTTGCATATGAAGCTATGATATCTTCTTTAATTTTTGGATCAAGCTGGATAAAGCAATCCAACAGACCTTCTAGCACCTTGAGACAATCATACACCCAATACTTCATTGGCAACGCATAAAAGATGATCCAAATAGAAAATCAACCTCTTTAGCCAAGTGAACACCAAAATTTAGACACTAATGTTGAATCCACAAGCTTGCTCCTTTCGAGGACCAGAAGCAGAATGTATTTTTCTTTAAACCATCAAGATAGATTGAACAAAAAACCCCTTGGGAAGGAATCTAAGGGAGATTTCATTCTCGTAAAACATAGAAACCCAAGTTTTAATTGTATTGATTATCGACCATTTTTTAGTGAATTTACTAATAAGCACTTTACTTTCCATGTCCTGAATACTCAGCTAGAAACCCCTACCTTTGCAAATGAGTTTTTTGGGTTTCTCAAAGAGGAACCCATCCTAGGAAAGCTTGAAGGTTAGATCAAGATCATCCTTTGAGCATTAACATGCTCCAAAGCCTAAAAAACGTCCATCAACCAGAGTAAGCTCCTTCCCTAAGGAAATTTGATTAGTGCCTATTACCACCTCTTTGAGAGATGAGACCCCCAGCACTGAAGGATCACCATCCTGAAGCATTTATGCCTATGCTTGTTGGCCTTACCCTACTATGGTTTCCAAAGAAACTTGTGCCCTATACTACTAAATTTGTAATTTTTCAACATCCACTACCCACTCCTTATCATCAATCCACTCCTGCATCTCTTTGACTCCTTTATTGACTCTCTGTTGATTATTATTTCTCAAGCGATGTGAAAAGTTCAATGCTAGGGTTCGGATATCCCTCATATTCTTTCCCTACAATCGTGTTATTCTTAAAATATTTCTTTTAGGGAAGGAAACACTCTACCTATCATCATCATCATCATCATCATCATCATCATCATCATCATCATCATCATCATCATCATTATATTAATATTATAATAGATATTTTTAATTACACACACACACACACACAATTAATATTATTTATTTTGAATCTAAGGAATCTCGAGAGACCACATGCCCAAACAATGTGGTACAAATATGTAAGGCAACACATACTTTATTGGTTTGAAGATCTAGGGCCCTCAAATAGTAAAATCATTATTTTTCATTAATTTTGTTTCTCTTTATATATTTTTTGGAGATGCTTTTGGCACTCCCTAATTGTACTAGATTCATGTAATATGTTCTTCAGTCTCACAGGCCAATCTTATCCTCCTGTGGATAATAATATCTAAATTAAATATTATCTTTTGATCTTTTCCATGCATTTGGTGTAATCACCTACTGTGTGGAAATGTTGGATTACACTCTGATTTTTGTGACACATTCTTAATAATAACAATTATTAGTTGTGCATCAAATATTAAATGTCATAAAAAAAATTACACACTTTTTAAGTCATTAACCACTATGCAATAAATTTGGAATGCAATGAGTATATGTACAACTTGAGCAAAGAATGTCTTACTAGATTTTGTAGAGAACATATCTCCAATAGATGACTCTATTTTGGGTTATTTTGATTGGGTGGGAATTAGATTTTGTAGAGAACATATCTATATGTGCCATTTTCTAAACTGTTAATTTTTTATAAAAATAAGGAGTATTGAAATCAACTTTACATGCGAAAGTCAAATGAAAATGAGCTTGACCTTCACTATAGAAGACACCTTCAGGGTAATTATCTTTCATTACAATAATTGAGCATGTTGTGAAAGCTTCACTGATAAGAGTGTAGATAAGGAAAGTTTGATTTGACACTTGAATTACTTTACAATTTTATTTTTAATTGACTGAATGTTGTATCTACCATTAAAAATGTAGTGTTAATTGACTATGTCTCATTATTTCTATTGGTCTCGATCTAGTCATTTCATATTTAAAGTTGGGGCACATATTTCCTTACTTTAGCAATTCAGTTTATGTTTCCTTAGTAATGTGTAATAGTGTTCATTTATAAAAATATATTATTAATAAAAGATAATTTAGTATAATAATATTGGTTGGATTTATTTTTAAATATATTTTTTAAGTGACAATCAAATAGACATCAAATTTAAGGTTGAAATTATAAATGAATATATTCATTATCTTACAACCCACCACCACCCCCAAATGTTATTGTAGAATACTTCTTGCCATAATAATATACTATATGTAATATTAATAATATATAATAAAAACTCAATGAGCTTTGGGTGAGTTGGTTAAGTGGTTTGGTTGTTCCAAGCCCCATTTAGGTTCAAATCTCAATTATGGCATATGAGGCCAGTTGTAGTCGTTTACATTCTTTGGTTAGTTGTGATTATTGTTGGTACTTGGGTCATTCATGGCTGTTGGTGTGATTTTCAAGGTTGTTCATGGTTGCTGGTATGATTCTTGAGTCATTAGTGGTCAGTGGTGGTATTCAGGAGGCTATTAGCTATCTTACACGGTGATAGTTGGTATTATCTAGTCACACCTAGTACATGTGGTATTCTATAGTTAATAAAATAGGATATGAGCCATGATTGTGTCCCATACCGATTTCAAGCTCTGATCAAAAGCCACTACCTAGCAAATAATGATAATAATATATAAGAAAATAAATATTATAATATTAATATAATATTAATTAATATATTATATTATAAAAGATATAATATAATATATTATATTAAATAATATATAGAAACTATATTATATTATATATTATAATTTATAATTTTATTGTAAATTGTAATGGCCTCCAAATAAAAATAAGTGTAATTAATAAAAGTGTTCTAGATTATAGAGCTCTTAATTCTTACTTCATGGGTGACAACGATGTTAGGGTGCAAGAAGCTATGAAATACTAAACTTGCTGGTGATTAAGAAGTTGTCCAAGAGACTACCTTTGTCCGCCCATGTTAGATTAATATTCATTATTTATCTCACAAGGGAAACACCTCCGACATTATTAAAAATGATGCACAACTAAATTATTCCTTTAATCATATTTTTCATAATTGTCAGCATGGACTAGCTATAAGTAGATAGGTGGCCCTTATTATAATTATGTCATAATTATATGTTGCCCCAAAGTTGCAAGTTATGTTGGAAATGATGTAAGTTTATGTTTTGGTAAAGGAGGGTTTTCAAATGCAAATGAGGGTAAATAAGCGTAAAGAGATGTAACCTCTAGATTAATGGATGAACCATTTGGAATGCATAATTGTATTTCCAAAGTGAGTCAAAATAAAATTTCCTATGATTTTCATAGAAAGCTTAATGACCATGATAGTGCACATAGCAAGCCACTAAAGATCCAAGTGTCTACCACGTCAAGAGCTATACTAAGATCCAAAGAAAGTGCTACATTCATTTCGGAGTCAAATAAATGTGTAATGAATTTTATAACAAGGAAAGTGAAAAGATACGATTCAACCTTTGGTTTGTCAGTTTTGATTATCAATATGAGATTCCTCACCTGTCAGACAAGTTCATCTCCAATGTATGTGCTTCTATCTAGTGGTAAGCACTTATCATACTACCAACATATGAAGGACAATGTTGAATGGGTAACCATCATCAAAAGTTTACATGACAAATCACAGGGTTGAACATCAAATTTTGAATGAATCCACTCAAGTGGGCTTTGACAACATACTTGGAACCTATACTAAAGCAATAACATAAATAAGATATGCATTTTTTTCGACAAAATTACTTACATAATTGTGTTGTCTTAGAATGGCATGATTGCACGATAAATGGTGTTTAGACAAGGCTTTACTTATTTTGAAAGATATGTTTCACCCATATGTCATCTTAATAGATTTCCATTTGTGCATGTTATACACAAATTAGTAATGTGGAGGCATATAAGCAAATGCAGATGGCAAATTTGAAAAGTTTAGGTCATTCCTTTGGACACATATAGATGGATGATATCCTCACTTTTAGGTTTTATGGGAATAAATTTATTTTGCAGGGATGAACGATTAACTTTGAAAATTTGAATGAAGAAGAAATTACCAAAAGAGGTTGGAAACCACAATCTGATTGTTGATAAATAAAAAAGTGGTAATTGATAGAACTTTGCTCCACGATGACTAAACTAGAGGACTCAAGTTACCATTAGGCTAATAGATAATATACGACATATAATAATGTAATAAGAATATAAATATAATACATTGTAATATAATTAGAATTTCAAATTTGATATATATATCAAATTTGAAATTATATATATATATATATATATATATATATATATATATATATAAGGATGGATATAATTTTCTGTATTTGTGAAGTGGGGTTTTCTAAAGTGAAAGAATATATATTTATAATTATATCCTTCCTCGATGATGATGATATCTTTAGTATTATTATTATTTATTTCGTCTGTATTATTTTTTGATCTTTATCCTAAATTTGTGCACTTTGATTTTTGTGATGTATTTTTAATAACAATTGTTAGTTGTGCATCAATTTTTAAATACCGTCAAAAAAAAAATTACATACTTTCTAAGTCATCAACCTCTGTACAACAAATTTGGAATGCAGTGAATATATGTACACCTTGAACAAAAAATGGGTTACTAGCTTTTATAGAAAACATATATCCAACAAATGACTTTGTTTTGGGTTACTATGATTGAATAGATATCATATAAATATAATTATTTGTGTAATACTTATCTGTATATAATTTTATGAATTATCAATTTTTTTAAAAATAAAATAAAAGGTATCAAAATTAATCTTATATATGCAAGTTAGACGAAAATGAACTCAAGCTTCACCATAAAAGACAATTCCAGTGTAATTATCTTGCATTAAAAGAAAATTGGGCACCTTGTGAAAGCCTCAATGATAAAGAGCGTAAGGCAGGTTTGATTAGACACTCAAATGACTTTAAAATTTTATTTTGAAATGACTGAACGTTGTATCTGCCATTAAAAACGTAGGTTGAATTGACTAAGTCCCATTATATTTTATTTCCAGTCATTTCATAGTTTTGAAATCAATTCCATTCCTCATAATTCACTCAAACTTGCGGCGACGTTCATGCATTTAGAGGCAAGTCAAAAAGCACGACCACAATGCTCATAGCCCCTCCCTCAGCCCTCACCGGTTCCTACTTTCCGCATGCATTTTCAGTCAACAGATTTAGTTTGATGTTGACATGATAAAAAGATCTACGTCAAAATTTTGACACTTAATTGAGTGATAGACAAGATGTGGTAAGTGTGTAATTTTGTGAGATGTTAAGTTTGATGTTTATTTGATTGTCATAGAGTAAAATTTTTTTTTGTTTAATGAAAATGATTGAAAAATTATAATATATGGCGCATATGATAAAATTTAAAGATCATTTTTTAAGAAAGATATTTTCAAACTCAATAATCACAAAATTTTTTTTGAAGAAAATAAAGAACTAATTAATCAATGTGGAATCCAAAAAAAAATGAAACAAATTCAAACTAAACACATCAAAATTGATTTTTAATTTTTTTTTAAAGAGATATATTTTAAATATTTAAGTTAGTAATATATTCATCAACAATCATATATTAAGAGTGAAATATAAATTGTAATAGTAAAATGGGAACAACCCCTCTCATGTTCAAATATCCACAATATAAATATTAAGAAGTATGGTTTAAATTTGACTATCAACCTAATTTATCAAGAAAATTTTTAATGACAATCAATCTTTCGACTTTACCCTTCAAAATGTAAAAGAAATCATTAAAAAAAAAAAAAACATCAAAAATTAAATATATATTTTACTAATTATCCATTTATAATCCTTCAAATTCTTTGACCACTACCAATCAATTACATCCCTCAAAGGGAAGAAGGTTCCATCTTACATTTGACCAACGTGCAAATTGACATTATTCCTTCATTATTAATTGGCATCGTGGACCTTAAAAACTTTATTATTATTATTATTATTATTATTATTATTATTATTATTATTATTATTATTATTATTATTATTATTATTATTATTATTATTTCAACAATTTCGCATGGCACGTGGGATCCTTTCAAAGCTTTACACGTGAGAGTGGCTGAAAAAGAAAAAAAAGCTTTTGGTTTGGGTAAGTTGACTTATTTCATCAATTAATAAAGTTTATATTCTAAAATGTTCGCCATTATAAATTATTTCTATCTTGTTGTTTGTGGTGTATTCTAGAATTAGTGTTTGTTTTTCATCTTGTTATTGTGGGTTTTTTTTAATTATGGGATTTGGATTTGGATGTATTCAAAATCAATTTATAGTTTCAGTCAAAAGTATTTTATCTTATTAAATAAAAATATTTTATTCTTATAAAAATGAAGTGATTATATCGATTGGTAAGGGAAGGAGACCAATTATTTGATAAAGTGTATTAGTTATGATTGTAGTTGTAACTTTTAATATAAGAACAAATTGATTATATCAATTGGTAAGAGAAGGAGACTAATTATTCGATATAGTCTATTAATTATGATTGTAGTTGTAACTTTTATTATATATTAATAATTATTTGTATAATTTTTGTAAAAGTTACATATCCATTTTAATGTGTATTAAAATCTTTTCATTATTTAAATAAATAATATTAAAAATATGAATTTTTATATAAAAATATTATATACACATTATAAATAAATAAACATTATATATATATATATATAAATTAATGTGATATTCATAAAAATCAATATCATTTTTATAAGAATGAATTTCATTTTCAAAATTGAATACACTTTTGAAAAAGTTACATTTTTTTATAATATTTTAAAGGTGCAAATATGTAAAAAATATCAATTTCATTAAATATTTCGAGTCCCAAAAATGCTCTTTTGTATATTTGATTGTAAGTTATACAAGACAATATACAACATCTAAAGTTGTATACTATTATAAGTGATTCATTTACATTTTATAATATCCTGTCTTATTCAAAATTTAAATATTTGACTTAAACATATGACTCCACCAACCTCCATTAATTGGTTGCACCTACAAAATTGAAAGCAAATACAAAATCTAAGTTTCATCATTCACATATAATTCAAAATTTAAAATTCAAACTATTTGTTTGAGATAAATATGTCTATATATTTAAAAAACTATAGAGCAACAAATGTTTGATTTACAAAGAGCATCAGATTCGAATTAAACTTGAAGTAAACTTCAACATTCAAGCAACGTTAAGTTATTTAGAGGATCATGTTCCATGTAAGAAGTCTACAATTTTCTAATGAAATACCAATACATGTTAATTATTTTTCTATCAAACAAAAAAAAATAGAATTCAAGTTGAAGTGTTATTCATTTGCATTTATCCGCATTTCAAATGTAGATTGACATAACTATTGTTGATATATTTTCCATTCACTTTTTTGTATTATTTATATATGCAACACATTTCGATATGCTTGCATCCATCTTTCCATGGCTTTTGCAAGGACTCAATAAACGTTCCCACACATGAATTTCTTTTAGATGGAAAAGATTTGAACTCGGTATAGAAGATTGAACATTTATTGATATACAAAGAAATGCATGTTTATATGGAAATGGATTTGAACTTGGGATGGATGACTTAGCAGTTTCACCAACAAACATATCTTCCTGCCTTTTTGCATACCTCCTCCCCCAAAATCGCCATAGAACCTACCTGAAAATTCTTGAGCATGTAATATTTTACATAGAAATTTGTGTCGGCAAAATGGAGGGATGAAAATCATTATTATTGTGTCTTCTATGTTCATTTTTTTTGTTTGACTTTGCATTTGACTAAACATTTAGTGGTATGTGAATGGAGTGATGAATCGTTACAAACATGTGTGTTCCCTATAACATAACCCATAATCATGTTATTTTTATTTTTGCATTTTTGTTATTGTTATTGTGCCTTCTATACTCATGGTGTTTTTGTGTGCCTTCACATTTGATTCAACATTTACGAGTAAGTTCATAGTAGTTGTCAAAGTATTCATTCACATACTAATAAATGCTATCATTTTCGTATCAAGCCATATCATTTTATGAATTCTATGGGCATGTTAGAAGATGCATGTGTCATCAATATGCAAGGAAGTGGCATGTTAGAAGACGGTAGATTATTTAATATGTAATGGGCATTTTTGAAGACCCATGACAACCTTTTTTTCCCATTAATTTGGTGTGTAAATGTTGCCTTACGCTATATTTAAACTATTCACCATGTTGGAGTGATGAAATGTTGTTCATAACCGAATCCACAACATTGACATGTTTTTATTTACATCTGACTCAATATTTTCTAGTATTTTAATGGAAGCCCTAGAGATTTTCTCAATTCATGTTGTGTGCTTTATACTTGTGTTGCATGTTTATTTCCATACATAATATGGGTTGGAAGACTAAAAAATTATTGGTATATGGATAGAAGCCCTGAACATTTTCATTCACTACAAAGAGCATTGAAAGTCACCCTATAATAGTGGATAGCTTTTACAAACTCCTTTATTGCATGGTACATTTCAATGCTCCTTGTAGTCAATAATCATATGTTCTCACTAATAAATTATTTTATGAATTCATGTTGTTATGTGCTTTATATATATGATTCATTATTATTTCCTTGCATTAATGTTAGAGAGATGAAACATTACCTACCTTGAATAACCTACAAATGTTTAATGTGTTATTGAACATTTGCAGCTATGAGGATGGAAGCCCTAGCGGATTTCATTCACATAGGAGTAAACATAATTTTTTTAAATCAAAATTTATACTTTCATTCCCATTCTAGTAAATTTTGACTCAGATGCATCAATCCAAACCCTTTTTCTGAATTTTTGTCATTGTGTTATTGATATGTTCCTGTCAATTAGTGTTTTTGTGTTATTCATTCACATTTCAAAAATTACAAATATTCTTTACCATAAGTGTCATGATAAATTACAGATAATTTTATGCTATGTGGATGAAAGCCCTAAAAGTTTTCATTTACATATGAATAAATGTTATTTTTTTTATATCAAAATTTAGACTTTTTTGAATTAAAGTTTATGTGTTTTTTTTTATCTACAATGCATTTAAATTTTCTTACCTCCAACATTTATATTATATATTTATTCGATAAGTAAGGCTCAGGTTTGTTGCTCCCTCTTTCAGTAAATCTAGTGGGCTCACTTGAGAACGCACACTTAAACCACCTGCTATAAAAGTTTAACCAATAATAATGTTCAAACAAACACATTATACTATCATTAGCTTGAAATTTTGTGAAATAAGGCACGGCACAAAATTAATATGAGTCATTATTATAAAATGAAGGGTCATGTTGAAAAATGAGATTCATTTTTATGAAAATAATATTCATTTTATGAATATGATATTTATTTTACGAATATGATATTTATTTTTTAATATAATTTATATATTAATTACAAGATTTATTTATTTTTAATATGTATATAATATTTTATATAAAAATTATATTTTCAATATTATTTATTTAAATAAATGAATTTTTTAATTAAAATATATAACTTTTATATAAAATATATAAATAATTTTATATAATTAAATAATTTCTAATATTATTATAATAAAACAAAAAGTCACATCTACAGTCACAATTATCAAATTGTGTGCAATAATTAGTCCCCTTTCCTTCGAATTGATATCCTCACCTCGCCTTGAGTGTGAGCATTGCGGTTGACTTATCTCAAAATCCATGAACGTCACCGCAAGTTTGAGTGAATTGTGAGGAATGGAATTGATTTCAAAACTATATTGATTTTAAAATAAGGAAATATGATTCACATTACGGAAACGGAAATTGGATTCCTAAAATAAGGAAATATGTGCCCCAATTTTTAACTATGAAATGACTGGATCGAGTAAAATTGAAATAAAATATAATGGGACTCAGTCAATTAACCCTACGTTTTTAATGGCAGATACAACGTTCAGTCATTTCAAAATAAAAATTTAAAGTCATTCGAGTGTCAAATCAACCCTACTTTATCTGGCCTCTTATCAGTGAGGCTTTCCCAACGTGCTCAATTACTTTTATGGAAGATAATTACATCATAGTGTCTTGGATCGAGTCAAATTGAAATAAAATATGAGATTTAGTCAATTAACCTTACGTTTTTAATCCCAGATATAACGTTCACTCAATTTAAAATAAAATTTTAAAGTCACTCGAGTCGTCAAATCAAACTTGCTTTATCTATGCTCTTTATCATTGAGGTTTTCACAATGTGGCTAATTTTATTTTAATGAAAGATAATTACACCAGAGTTGTTTTCTATGGCAAAGCTAGAGCTCATTTTCGTCTAACTTATATGTCTAAAGTAAATTTTGATATTCTTTGTTTTACTTTAAAAAAAATAAAAAAATTTGATAATTCATAAAATGATATGCATCTAAGTATTATTCAAGTGGCCATTTGATATAATATCTATCCAATCAAAATAATCCAAAACAAAGTCATTTGTTGGATATATGTTCTCTACAAAAGCTAGTAAGCTATTTCTTGTTCAGTGTGTAAATATATTCACTGCAATCTAAATTTGTTGTACAAAGGTTGATTACTTAAAAAGCATGTAATTTTTTTTTGACAACATTTAAAATTTCATGCACAATTGATAATTGTTAGTAAGAATGCATCACGAAAATCAGAATGCAATTCAACATTTTTGTAAAAAAAAATAACACTAAATTTATGGCAAAGATCAAAAAATAATAAAAACAGAATTAATAATAATAATAATAATAATAATAATAATAATAAAGAAGAAGAAGAAGACATCATCATCATCATCATCACCATCATCATCGAGGAAAGATATAATTATAAATATATATTCTTTCACTTTAGAAAGCCCCTTTTCACAAAAATAGAAAATTATATCCATCCTTATATATATATATATCAAATTTGAAATTATAATATATTATATTTATATTCTTATTATATTATTATATGTTATATATTATCTATTATAGATGGTAGCTTGAGTCCTCTAGCTTACTCGTCGTGGAGCAAAGCTCTGTCAATTACCATTTTCTTGTTTATCAACAACCAGAGTGTGGTTTCCAACCTCTTTTGGTAATTTCTTCTTCATTCAAATTTTTGAAATTAATTTTTATCCCTATAAAATAAATTTATTCCCATACAATCTAAAAATGGGGATATCATCCATCTATATGTGTCCAAAGGAATGCCCTAGTGTCTTCAAATATGCCATCTACATTTGCTTATATGTCTCCATATTACTCTTTTGTGTATAACATGCACCAATGGAAATCTATTGAGATAACATATGGTGAAGTATATCTAAACACCACTTATCATGCAATCATGCCATTATAAGACAACACAATTATGTAAGTAATTTTGTCAAAAAAAATAACGTACCTTATTTATGCTATTGCTTTGGTATAGGTTTCAAATATGTTGTCAAAGGCCAATTGAGTGGATTCATTCAAAATTTGACGTTTGATCATGTTGTTTGTCATGGAAAATTTTGATGATGGTTACCCATTCAATATTGTCCTTCATATGTTGGTAGTATGATAACTACTTACCACCACATAGAAGTGCATACAATGGAGATGAACTTGCCTAACAGGGGAGGAATCTTGTATAGATAATCAAAATTGACAAACCGGAGGTTGAATCGTATCCTTTCACTTTCCCTGTTATAAAATTCATTACACATTCATTTGACTCAGAAATGAACATAACACTTTCTTTGGATCTTATTATAGCTCTTGCTATGGCAGACACTTGGATCTTTAGAGGCTTGTTATGTGCACTATCATGGTCATTGAGCTTTCTATGAAATTTTATTTTGACTCACTTTGGGAATATAATTATGAATTCTAAATGGTTCATCCACTAATCTCGATGTTACATGTCTTATGCTTATTTACACTCATTTGCATTTGAAAACCCTCTTTCACCAAAACATAAACTTAAATCATTTTCAACATAACTTGCACCTTTGGGACAACATAAAATTATGACATAGTTATAATAAGGGACACATGTCTACTTCTAGCTAGTCCATGCTAATAATTATGAAAAATATGATTAAATAAAAATTTAGTTTTACATCATTTTTTAATAACATTAGAGGTGTTTTCATTTGAGATAAACAATCAATATTTGTCTAACATGGGTGGACAAAGGCAGTTTCTTGGACAACTTCTTAATCACCAGCAAGTTTAGTAGTTCATAGCTTCCTGCACCCTAACATCATTGTCACCCATGAAATAAGAAGTAAGAGCTTTGTAATCTAGAACATTTTTATTAATTACACTTATTTTTATTTGGAGGCCATTACAATTTTTTATTATTATTATTATTATTATTATTATTATTATTATTATTATTATTATTATTATTATTATTATTATTATTATTATTATTATTATTATAATAATATGAATATGTATTAGTATATAGTATTATATAACATAAAATTATAATATAATATAATTTTTATATTAATTTTATAACATTTATTTTCTTATATATTATTATTATTATTATTTGCTAGGTAGTAGCTTTTGACCGGAGCTTAAAATTGGTATGGAACACAATCGGGGCTCATAGCCCATTTTATTAACCATAGAATACCACTTGTACTAGGTGTGACCAAATAATACCATCACCATGTAGGATAACTAACAGGGTCGTGAATACTACCATTGATCACTAATGGCCCGAGAATCATACCAACGACCATGAATGACCCCAAGAATCATACCAATGGCCATGAGCAACCCAAATACCAACAACAACCACAATTACCCTGAGAATGTAAATGACCACAACTGGCCTCATATGCGATAATTGAGTTTTGAACCTAAATGAGGTTTGGAACAACCAAACCACTTAACCAACTCTCCTATAACTCATTGGCTTTTTTATTATATATTATGTATATTATACTATTATTATGTCAAGAGGCATTCTAAAATAACATTTAGGGGTGGTGGTGGGTTGTAATGTGATGAATATGTTCATTTTTAATTTCATCCTTGAATTTGACGTCCATTTGATTGTCACTTTAAAAATATATTTAAAAAAAAAAAAAAACCAATATACTATATTATCTTTATTAACAATATATTTTGTATGAAAGAACACTATTGCAAATTACTAAGGAAACAAAAATTGAATTGCTAAAATAAGGAAATATGTGTCCCAACTTTAAATATGAAATAATTAGATCAAGACCAATTGAAATAATGAGACGTAGTCAATTAACCTTATATTTTAATGGTAGATACAACATTCAGTCAATTAAAAATAAAATTGTAAAGTCATTCAAGTGTTAAATCAAACTTGCCTTATCTACGCTCTTATCAGTGAAACTCTCACAACATGCCCAATTATTTTAATGGAAGATAATTACCCCGAAGGTGTCTTCTGTAGCGAAGCTCGAGCTCATTTTCGTCTGACTTCTACATGTAAAGTCGATTTTAATACTCCCTATTTTTCTAAAAAATTGGCAATTCAAAAAATGACACATATAGATAGGCATTAACTAGAAGACCATTTTATATAATTCCCACCCAATAAAAATAACCCAAAATAGAGTCATCTATTGGAGATATGTTCTTTACAAAAGCTAGTAAGACATTCCTTACTTATGTTGTACATATATTCACTACATTCCAAATTTATTGCACAATGGTTAATGACTAAAAAATTGTGTAAAATTTTTTATGACATTTAAAATTTGATGCACAGCTAATAACTATTGTTATTAAGAATGTGTCACAAAAATCAGAGTGCAATCCAACATTTTCACACAATAGGTGATTACACAACAAATGCATGGCAAATATCAAAAGATAATATTTAATTTAGATATTATTATCCATAAGAGGATAGGAATGGCCTATGGGACTGAAGAACATATTACATCAATCTATTACAATAATGAAGTGCCAAAAGCATCTCAAAAAGATACATAAAGAGAAACAAAATTAATGAAAAATAACGATTTGACTATTTGAGGACCCTAGATCTTCAAACCAATAAAATATATGTTATCTTATAGATCTGTACCAAGTTATTTGGGCATGTGATCTCTTGAGATTCTTTAGAATTGAAATAAATAATACTAATTCTACACACACACACACACACACACACACACAATTTGAGGACCCTAGATCTTCAAACCAATAAAATATATGTTATCTTATAGATCTGTACCAAGTTATTTGGGCATGTGATCTCTTGAGATTCTTTAGAATTGAAATAAATAATAGTAATTCTACACACACACACACACACACACACATGTGTGTGTGTGTGTGTGTAAATTATTAAAATATCTATTATAATATTAATATAATGATGATGAGGATTGATGGAGTGTTTCTTTTCCCAAAATGACTATTATAAGAATGGCACAAGTGTAGGGAAAGAATATGAGGGATATCCAAACCCTAAAATTGAACTTTCTACATTGCTTGAGAAATAATAATCAACAAAGAGTCAATAAAGAAGTTAGAGAGATTCAACAGTGGATTGACAATGAGGAGTGGCAATGGATGTTGACAAATTACAAATTTAGTAGCATATGACACAAGTTTCTTTGGAAACCATAGTAGGGTAGGGCCAGTAAGTATGGGCATAAATACTTCAGGATGGTGATCCTCTAGTGGTGGGGGTCTCATCTCTCAAAGAGGTGGCACTAGGAGCTAATTAGATTCCCTTGGGGAAGGGGTTTACTCCAATTTATGGATGTTTTTCAGGCCTTGGAGTACATTAATGCTCAAAGGATGATCCTAATCCAACCTTTAAGCTCTCTCAGGATGGTCTCTTCTTTTGGAAACCCAAAGAACTCATTTGGGAAGCTAGGGTTTTGAGCTAGGTATTCGGGACATGGAAAATAGAGTGCTCATTAGTAAATTCATTGGAAAATGGCTGACAATCAATGCAATTGAAACTTGGGTTTCTATGTTTGGGGGAATGAAATCTCCCTTAGTTCCTTTCCCAAGGAGGTTTTTGTTCAATCTGTCTTGATGCTTTAAAGAAAAATAAATTTTGGATAATCCCTTTTGGTCCTTGGAAGGAGCAAGCTTTTGGATTCAACATTGGTGTCTAAATTTTGATGCTCACTTGGATAAAGAGGTTGATTTGTTATTTAGATCATATTTTATAGGCTGCCAATGGACTAGTGGGTGCATGATTGTATCAAGGTGATAGAAGGTCTGTTGGGTGACTTTATCCAACTTGATCCAAAAATTGAATAAGGTATCATAGCTTCCTATGAAATAATATGTGGGTTCATATTTCTAGATAAGGGAATTTTGGAGATTATTTTAATCAAGTTGGATGGCAGAGTTTGGTCACAATTTGTATAGTTAGAAAATCTCCATTTTCAGTGCTTCAACAATGAGAGACATGAACATATTCAAAAAAAATTCCATCTAGCCATGGTCTCAAAATATTCTCCTCCCTTCATATAAACTTGGAAGGCTAAACCTGCCCCCCACCACATCCCCCCCTCTAAGGCCTTTTCTCTCAAAAATTGAGGTAGCTTCTTTGTGAACCATGTGAAAGCTAAAAGCCCTCACCCCAAGGTTTGAAATTAGTAGAGACTAAAGCACTTCTAGATAAGTTAAACAAAGGGGCAGTTCTCTCTCCTTCATCCATGCTCAAAGGTTGTGACTTGATCTTGAAGAAAACTAAAACTATCAAATCTCTACTATAATCTTCTTCCCTAGTAGATTCTCAGTAGGATACTCAAATTTCAAATGAGCTTAAGTGGATGGGTTGTCATCATTTTGGTGAATAAAATTTGAAAAAAGAGGACATTGATTCAGAAGAAGAGATAAATTATAAATAATTTATTTCCATTTCTCAAATGAAGTGTAAGATCTCTCAACCAAATTTGGGCCAGCTAGCCAAATGTAGTCACAAATTGGTAAAGGATCATGTAATAGGGGAAGTCTCAAAGGGAAAGCAAAACACTTTAACTAATTTCTTTGTTCCTAAAAAGGAAGGGGTGAAATTCCACTCTCTAGAGTCATGAAGACAATATCTTGGAATGTTATGGGATTAAATGCCCTTAACAAAAGATGCTTAGTTAAGCATTTTTTTTGTCCTCATTTCCAGACCTTTTTATACTCCAAAAAATGAAGTTAGATAGGTTATAAGCAGAATCTGTTGTGAACAAAAGCTATAATACATAGAAAGGCTATTTTTTTTAATCCACTAACACTTTTGGTTATCTTGTGATGATACAGTCCCTTACTATAGTTCAGGTGGATCTCATCAATTTTGGGTCAAATTGGTAGTTATGTTAGATCTTTGACTTTAGTTATGATGTAAGATTTCTATTGATCAATGTTTAAGGTCCAAGCTCTCCTATTTTTAAACAACTCTGGAATGATCTCTCTGTACTCATTTCCCATCTCCATGGTCAAATATTTTTTCTTGGAGGGACTTTAATTCAATCATATCCACTTTTGAAAAAAGGCATGATACACAGACAATCTCAGTCCTAAATCAATTTTGTCAAATATGTTTGACTATTGTCTCCTTGATCTTGAACCAAAGAATGTGATTTTTTCTTGGATAAATAGAAGAGTGGGATACAACAATATCACTGAAAGTTTAGATCACTTTCTCATTTACCCTGATTGGCTTGACAAAAATTGGGTGATGGGATGTTTTATCCTCCCTATTATTAGATTGAATCTTGCCCCGATTGAGCTCAAAATCTTAGTTGATTTTGTTCTTGCTAAGTACCCTTTCAAATTTGAGTTAATGTGGTTAAGATATCCTTTTCAGCATGACCTAATTAAAGAGTGGTGGGTCAAGGCTCCCACTTACCTTGATCTGAGATATTCAAAATGGAAAAAAAATCTAGTGTATCAAAAATTGCCTTAAATAATGGAATATAGAATATTTTTCGTGAAATTGCTCGAGTGAAAGCTAAATTGAAGGTATTCAATGATGTAGACTTGAATGTGGGGATGGATACATAAGCTTATCTCCAAAAAAATGTTTGTTGGTAGAGCTTGAGGAGTTGCACATAAGAGAGGAGATGCATTGAAGGTATAAATCTAGAGAAGGGTGGTTTAAATAAGGGGACAAGAACACTGCCTTTTTCCATAACTTGACTAGGGTGGAAAGGAATATCAATCACATTTCTAGCATAGTGTTGATGGAGGGTCAAGAGCTGAATCTCATCTTAAAGATCAACGAGGAAGCTTTCAATTTTTTCAGCAACCTTTTAGCTTGCCCTAAGGCATCGATATTATTTTCCCCAATAGGCATCTTGGAGCATATCTTGCAGATTATGGAGGATCACCATAACCAGTCTCTCATGGTGCCTTTTTCAAAATATGAAGTTAAATATACAATTTTATCGATGAAAAGTGATAAATATTTAGGGCTCGATGGATTCCCAACTAATTTATTTCAATCCTTTTGGGACATTGTTGGACTAGAGGTAAAAAATATGGTAGAAGATCCCAAAAGATAAGGAATGAAACTCCTAACTTGAACTACACACTCATTTCTCTAATTCCAAAATATGATTCTCAACTTATTTTTTAGGACTATAGACTGATTTATCTTTGTAATATGATTGAAAAAATCATTTCCAAAGCAATGGTTGCTTGTTTGAAGCCACTTTTAGATCAACTAATTTCTTAGGAGCAAGGGGGTTTTATCCTAAGTAGAAATATATAGGAACACATAATTCTTGCTCATGAAATTATCCACTCTCTATCTCACAATCACAAGAAAGGTATGTTGATTAAGTTGATATCAATAAATCTTATGATAGGATGAATTAATGTTTCCTAATCAAGGTCTCGAATAAATTTGGTTTATGTAAATATTGGTGCAATTGGGTTTTCAACTACATTTATCTAGCCAAATTATCTATCTTTATCAATGGTAACCCCTCAAATTTATTTGAAGCAACTAGAGGTCTCTGGTAAGGGGACCCATTATTGCCCTTTTTGTTTATTTTAATGGCTGAAGTGTTAGGTCAGTCCATTCAGGGGGAAACAAATTCCATTGACCTTTTGGGTATCAAGGTGTTTGATGGCTGGAAGTCTCATGCATTATAAATGAGTTGATCATACCTTCCATTTTAAGAATGTGTCAGTTCAGGAAGCCTATAATTTTAAAATAAATATTCTCAATTATGAAGTAGCATTGGGCCTTTGAAGAAACTAGATGTATCTAGTAGGGGGACCCATTATCTCCTTTTTTATTTATTCTAATGGTTGAAGCATTAGTTCCGTCCATTTAGGGGTTAATAGCTTCCAAAAACCTTTTGGGTATCAAGGTGTTTGATGGCTTGGAAAGTCTCATGCATTAGAAATTCACTGATGATACGTTCCTTTTTAGGAAGTGGAAGTCCAAGATTTTTCCCTCAATTAAAATATTCATTCTCAATGGCAATCACTGATATTCTAGGTTTCAAACTATGAAAGTTGTTGAGCAAGTATTTGGAGGTTTCACCCTTCTTTGGTGATGGTAAGGCTTCATTATGGGATGGACTTATTTCATCTTTCAAAACAAGGTTATCTTCTTGGAAAGGTAAGTGGCTTACCTTGGTTGATAGACTTACTCTCATTAAATCAGTGTTTAATGTCATTCCTACATTCTTGTTGTCAGTTCTTCACCCTCCTAGCAAGGTGCTTCAATGTTTGAAAAAAATTATGAAATATTTCATTCAATGTTTGAATAAAATCATGAAAGATTTTATTCAACCTCTTAGAAAGGGCTACAAAAATATTTTTGATTAGTTGGATCACTTTATCATTTCCCATGATTGGCTTGATAAAAATTGGGTGGTGGGATGTTTAATCCTCCCTATTTTTGGATCAGACCATGCCCTAGTTGAGCTCAAAATCTCAATCAATTCAGTTTGTGCTAAGTGCCTTTTAAAATTTGACTTAATATGGTTAATATATCCTTATCTTTATTACCTATTTAAGGAGTGGTGGGTCAAGGCTCCCCCTCATATGGATCTAAGATGTTTAAAATCGAAAAAACTCTAGTATATCAAGAATTGCCTTAAGCAATGGAATAGAGAACACTTTTAAAAACATTTTTCAAGAAATTACCCAAGTGGAAGCTAAACTAGCAGTTTCAATGATGTAGTCTTCAATGTGGGAATGGATGAATAAAATTATCTCCAAGAAAAACAAAATGGTTGATCAAGTTGCACATAATAGAGGAGATGCATTGGAGGTAGAAATCTAGATAAGGGTGACTTCAATAAGGAGACATTAACATTGCCTTTTTTCATAACTTGACTAGATTGAAAAGGTTCATATCAATCACATTTTTATCATAGTGTAGATGGAGGCTCAAGAGCTGACTGTCATCTTATAGATCAACGAGGAATCTGTCAATTTCTTTAGAAACATTTTGGCTAGCCTCAAGGTATCAATGTTATCTGCCCAAACATGTAGTTTAGATCATATCACACAGGTTATGGAGGTTCACCATAACCAGTCTCTCATGGCACCTTTTTCTATTGATGAAGTTAAATCTATAATTTTATCAATGGAAAGGGATAAAGTTCCAAGGCCCGATCGATTCTTGATTGCTTTATTTCAAGCCTTTTAAGAAATTATTGGAATAGAGGTAACAAATATGGTTGCATAACTCTACAAGAGAAGGAATGTAACTTCTGACTTGAACTACACACTCATTTCTCTAATTCCAAAAGGTGATTCTCAAGTTAATTTTTAGTAATACAGACTGATTTATTTTTAATATGACTTAAAACATCATTTCTAAAGAAATGGATTCTCCTTTGAAACCACTTTTGGATCAGTTGATTTCTAAGTAGTAAGGAGGTTTTGGCTGAGGCAAAAATATCCAAGAAGGGATAATTGTTATTCATGAAATTATTCACTCTATGTCCAACAATCACAAGAAAGGTATGTTGATTAAGCTTGATATTAGTAAGGCTTATGATAGGGTGAATTGGCATTTCCTAATCAAGTCTTGGATAAATTTGGTATCTATAAAGATTGGTGCAAATGGGTTTTCATCTACATTTTTGTGGTCAAATTCTCTATCTTGGTTAATGGAAACACCTAAGCTTTATTTCAAGTAACTAAAGGTCTCTATTAGGGGGACCCATTATCTCCTTTTCTATTTATTCTAATCACAGAAGTTTTGGGTCGAGCCATTCAGGGGGTAATAGCTTCTGGTGACCTTTTGGGTATTAAGGTTGGTTGATGGCTTGGAAAGTCTCACACATCAAAAATTCATTAATGATACCTTCCTTTTTGGGCATGATTTCATTTAGGAAGCCTATACTTAGAAAATAATTTTTCTCAATTATGAATTAGCATCGGGCCAAATTGTCATTGAGTGGAAGTTTGATATTTTTTCAGTCGACTGCAATGTTCATTCTCACTAGGTAGTCACTAATGTTCTAGGTTTTTAAATAGGTAATTTACCAAGTAAGTATTTGTGGGTTTTACTCTTCTATCATGCTAGTAAGGATTCATTGTGGGATGGACTAATTGAACCTTTCAAATTAAGGTTGTCTTCTTGGAAGGTCAAGTGGATTATCTTGGTTGATAAACATACTCTCATTAAATTAGTGCCCAATGCCATTTCTACATTCTTGTTGTTAGTTCTCCACCCTCATAGCAAGGTGCTTCAATGTTTGAAAAAAATTATGAAATATTTTCTTTGGAAAGGGGAAGAATATAAGTTTAAAATTCCTCTTTACAAATGGTAAAAGGTGTGCCTCTCTAAAAATATAGGTGGATCTAGTGTTAAAATTTTGAGCCTACATAATTTGGTGCTAGGAGAAAAGTTAGTATGGAGAATGTTGTCAAGTACATATTACCTATGGAGTAGATTTATTTGTAATAAATAATTTGGTGAAGAGAATAATCTTAGTATTTTTTCAATTATAGATCCTCCTAAAGGCTCCCATTTTTAAAATTTAATGTTAAAGTGCAAGCCTTTGATCAAGGATCATATATCTTGGACGGTTAATAATGGCAGATAGGTTATGTTTTGGGAGGATTTGTAATGGCCACCTTCCCTTGGTGAGTCACCTAAATTTATAATAATATCACCTCTACATTTATAATAACTAGGGTTCAAAAGTATTTGATTATTTAGATTAGCAGTATTTACATGGAACAGTTACCTAGAAATGGAAGAATTTGGATGATCTCCCCATCCTGGCTTATCAGTGTGAGCATTTGGATAGCATACTTTCTAAATAGAAAGTCTTCATAAACCTCAAGGTTGAATCATTACACTAAATTGGGGATAAATAGGAGTTTTATTTATTAAATTTGGACTATCATTTGGCTGAGGCATCAAATCCCACAGTGGGTTGGGGAATTTGTCTTTGTTGGAGCAAAGTGGGCCTTCCTAAAGTGGGAGCTTTCACCTAGATTACCATATAAAATAGAGGTCTCACTCAGGACCATCTTCGTAAAATTGATTTTTTTTGTTCATCCTAGTGATACCTCTACAAGGCTATAGAGGAAACTATAGATCATCTATTTTTTTCTTGCCTTTTTTGCAATTGTCTTGGGACTAGTTATGTGAGAAGTTAGGCTAGTCATGGGTGAGACCTCCCTCTCTTCTTCAAGATTTCTCCTCCTAACCATTAGAATCACCCTAGGATAATTTTATAGGGTTATGAAAGGCCATCTATGCTATTTCTATTTGATCAATCTAGAAGGAAAGGAGCCAAAAGATTTTTGTTGGTAAGGAGAGCCCTTTGCATGTAGTTATGAAAAATATAGAGATGTCAATATCAAAAGTTATCTCCACTCATGTGTGTAGAAATTAAGGTAATTTATCATCTTAGGATTTAAAAATTAGATCTAAATGGAATTTATTGCTCCCTCCCTGCACCCTACTAATTTTTCTTGGGTCTTGACATCTAGCCGTAGAAGGGAAGATAATGTGCACTAGATCCCTTCTCCCCCAAGTTGGTTCAAAATGAATTTTGATATTGCTTCTTAGGGAAACCCTAGGGCCTCAAGTGTTGGATGCATTATGAAGGATTATTTTGGTTCCCTAATTAGATAAGTTTCTCTTAATTTCATTGATGGTACCAATAATAAGGCACAGACGTAGGCATTCATTTTAGGAATCAAGTTGGTAATGCAGTGTGGGATGGATAAGTTGGTCATTGAGGAGGACTCTATGGTTATGGTTCAAGCACTTTGTAAGAAGGAATCTAAAGCTTAGTTGATCAATAATTATCGGATTGGCCATGATCTGGGATCCTTGTATAGAATATTGAGCAAATCTATGTATGTAGCAATGAAATCACAGATAAATTGCAAAGGAGGAAGAATCTTGTCTTCACATGGTAATATTGCAAAAAATAGTTGCTTGCATAAAATCGCATTAACCTGTCTTACCTTCCAAAAATGATAAGTGGGGTACATATAGAGAAAATTAGGGCAACAAGATGAAGCCTCTAATTTTCCTAATTAGATAATTACATTAAAATATAATTAGCCTATGTGACCCTTTTATAACTAACCTAAGGAAGCTTAATTGAGATAGAATGGTCATAAGGCCGTGTAGGAAATACCCAATAGGAAAAGGCACTACACTAACACCCCCCCCTTAAGTGTGACTTAGGTGAGATGAGAATTGGGTCCCAACATTGAAAGCTTGATGAGGTACTAGAGTACATAGTGAATAACTTCTATAGGAGGAAGAAGAAGGTGGAACAACCCTAACCCCAATGAGAGCTCACATATGAAAAAATTTACTCTCCATGAAGGGCTTAATCAGAATATCTACAATCTGCTCTGATGTTGGATAGTACCGAAGATCAATGACTTGCTCATTGATAAGTTCTCGATAATATGCATGTGAATCTCTATGTGCTTGGTCCTTTGATGGAGAACTGGATTCTTACAAATCTAGATAGTGCTTTGGTTGTCATAGTAGAGGATTATTGGCTTATGCAACTAAATTCCAAACTCAATGAGAATCCCCTAAAACTAGATTACCTCAGTGGTGGCATTGATATCCCCTTTGTATTCTGCTTCTATACATGATAAAGCAATTACATGTTGCTTGTTGTTTGACCAAATTATTGGACTCAAACCAAGCGAAAAACTATAACCTGAAGTGGACTTTTGACTTTGAATATCTCTATCCCAATTTGAATCTATGTATCTAATCAAATCAACCTCTGTTCCTACTTCATAATGTATCCCATAATTATGTGAACCTTGAATGTAGTGAAAAATCTGCTTAGCTTATTTTAAATGCAATTCATGTGGCTTCTGCATAAATTGGGAAACCATGCCAACTACATAGGATATGTCAGGTCTAGTGTGTTTGAGATAGATAAAAACTACCCACAAGTTGTTGATATGGAGTTGCATCAACCAATGATGTAAGATAATCAACCTCAAGATTCACACCAAACAAGAAGGGAGTAGGAGTGGACTTATAATCAGCCATGTTAAACCTCACAAGCAAATCAAGAGAATACTTGGATTATGATAAAGTTATCCAAGAATTTGACTGACTGATTTCAATCATGAAAAAGTAATGCAATAATCCCATCTTTTTCATTGAAAATATGTTTGAAAGTGCAGTTTTCACAACTTATATGGATGAATATGAGCTCCCTATAATCATCAAGTCATCCACATAGAGAACTAGGATCAACAGAGAATCATCCTGTCATAAGATGTAGACATTTAGATCTAAGTGGTGTCTAGTGAACCCAACTGTGAGGAGAAAGGAGTCCATCTTGGCATCCATGCCCAAGGGGCCTATTTGAGTTCATAGATAGATTTCCTAAGTCTACAGACCAAGGAGTTATCTTCCACAAAGCCTTATGGTTACTCCATGTAGATCTCTTCTTTGAGGTCACCATGTAGAAAATCACTCTTGACATCCATTTGGTGAACATCCCACTGATGTGTGGTTACAATAGCTAGAGTGAGTCTGTTAGATGTTATCTTAGCTATAGGAGAAAATGTCTCAATGTAGTCTATATCAGGCACCTGAGGAAACCCCTTTGCAACCAGATAAGCTTTATAATTATCAACAGACCCATTTATACCATACTTAGTCTAATAAACCCATTTACAACTGACTAATTTTATTCCTTTAGGAAGAGGGACCAAGTCCCATGCCTCATGAAAGGTTTACGAATTTGAGGCAATAGTTAGATAGGCATGTGAAGTCCCCTAAAACTATGAATGTGTTCGCTTTATATCCGATGGATTTCCAACCCATTTCCCATCACTTTGAAGTGTTTGTCTAGACCAAGTGGGACCAAAATTGTATGAGATTGGAGAATAAGGAGGCGAGTCATCATCATCTAAAGTGTGAGTGTGAGATGGAAGAGGAGAATCCTCATCACTACTCTCATCACCCGAACTTGAAGAAGAAGAAGAGTCATCCTGATCATATAGAGGATTTTGAGGTGGATCCAAGTCACTGCCTAAGGTGGAATCAATGTCCAGTGAGACTTTTGAAGTCTGGAGTGCCAGTAGTGAGTTTAAGTAGGCCCCCATAAAACTTGACACTCCTTTCTAAGAAGAACTCATGAGTTTTAGGATGTAGGATCCTATATCCCTTAGTACCCTCTGCATATCCCACACATATATAATACTGACTCTGAGGATCTATTGCCTTACATTTCTTCTTGGAAATACGAGCCATTACTAGTGATCCAAACACTTGAAAGTGATCCACTATAGGATTGTGACCATCCTAAGCTTCGAAAGGAGTGATTCCTTTCAAGGCTTCATGTGGAACATAGTTTTGAATGTAGCAAATAAAGTTGATTGCTTCGACCCAACATTGAGGGGCAAGAGACTTTGATTAAATCATGTAGTTGGTCATTTCCTTCAAGGTACGATTCTTACATTCAAACACATCATTCTACTAAGGATTACATAGAACTGTGTATTGCATATGAATTCCCTTTGATGTGCAAAACTACTCAAACCTACTGTTGACATATTCCCCACCATTGTCAATCCTTAAGATTTTTATGGAACAATCTAATTGCATATACACAAGTGCCTTGAAGGGATCAAAGAGCTCAAAATTCTTTCTGAGAAAAAACACCTAGGTGTACTTCAAAAATTCATTGATGAATGTGAGCATGTATCTGGTCCTATTGAATGAAGATTTTGGAAATGGACTTGCTATGTCACTATGGATAATTTCTAGCTTATGTTCAGCTATCCTTGCTTTGCCCTTGTCATATTTCTCTTTTGTATGCTTGCCAAGAATGCAGCCATAGCATAGGCCATCTAAGAATTTGACTTTAGGCAACCTTGAAACCATGTCCTAATGACTGAGTTGCTCTAGGTAACAGTAGTTTAAATGGCCAAACCGTTCATGCCATAATTTACTCACTCCATCTGCATGATTAAGTAGTGCAATTGAGGGTTGATTTAGGAAAATTATGAGAAGGTATATAGCCTAGACTGATGATTGGCCTTCCCATAAGCTATTGTGGTGTCACTATGTAGCTCCTTAATAATCACTGAATCAGGTGTGAACTCAACTCGCTTCCCTGCACCTATGTGAGTGATTTTGTACACCAACAAAAAATTTGTAGATAGTGAAGGAACACACATAACATCATTAAAGGTCCTGTCACTTAATTCAGCCTATCCTTTACCACTAAATTTTATGAAGTGTCATCACCCATGAAAATTGAAGGCACAAAACATGGCTCTATTTATAAAAATAAATCCTCTAAGAAGGCCATGTGATAGGAAGCACCCGAGTCGATAACACAAGTCGAAGGTTGAGAAGCTATTGTAACAAGTGCATTGCCCTTGTTTTACCCTTTTTGTTGTCTTTAGCCTTTGCATAATCTTGTGTGGATATGTTCTGAGTTGAGAACTTAGGAACAATGATGTTATTCTTCTCAAGCATCTTAGTCAAGGTGTCAATCTTCTTTTCCATGCACTGAGATTCATCATGCGCAAGTTTCTTGTAAAAGTTGCATTTGAGTTTCTCCTTCTTAGGTTTCCCACTTGAGGAGGACTCATTTAATGATGCTTTAGGCTTAGCATCTAATTTTTTATTCTTCTTATGTTCATGATATGGTTTAGATTGTTTCTTCTCCTATTTGCCACTACTAGAAGACTTCTTCTTGCCCTGATTGATAATCAAGGCATGTGATGTTAAAAACTTTAGTGTACCCATTTAAACCAAGTTATCTTGATTCTAAGTTAGATCAGTAAAAAAATCATCAAATGATGGCATTTTATAAGTGGATCCAAGTGCACGTTTGGTAGCATGAAATGTAGAAATGAAAAATGAATAATCATGACCCATTTTTGCAAGCACAAATAAAATCAACTAATCATCTATTTTCTCAATGCCACATTGTTTCAAATGGAGTCTCAGTGATTTGAACTTTGTAAAGAAGTCTTGTAGGGTTTCATTGTCACTTGGGCTCAATGTGATGAGCTCATTCTCCAGCTCGTGACCCCTCATGATGTCCTACACTCCAGAAAGCTTGTCTAGGATGATCCAGACTTTATTGGGAGTTTTTATAGATTCAACATGGAATGGGAGGTCAAGATACATTGACAAGCATAAAAACCCATAGGCCTCATCACATCTATTGTACCACTAAACCTTTTATGCATCTGTAGATGGCTTAGTTTCCTCTTTCATAGTGATCTGATAGAGTCCTTTACGTCTTAAATCAAGATGCATTTTAGACTTCCATTCGAGATAGTTAAAGGGTGTGAGTGGTTCAATGTTTAGATCCATTAGTGCAGATTAGATTGAGATAGTTTATAAAATTGAGATGAAAACAAAGAACATATTTGACACAATACAAGTACCACCTTGAATTATCAATAAGACCCTCCCTTAAGTTACAATGTAACACATGTTTAATATTAGATTTTGGGCATCAATGAGAATGCATCTATGAGCAATTAGTGTGAGAGAGTACGAGAGGGACGTCAGTCATAGTAGATAATGCATCCAAGAAGAAAGGTATAAAAGGTTTGAACTAAGTTTTAAGCCATTACACCATGGAAATAATGGATGTTACAAAGGTCCTAAAATAATATCACCAATGTGTAGATCTTGAAAAAATATGCACTTTAAAGAAAATAGAACCTAAAATGGAGCTATGGATTGAAAGTTATAGCACTTACAAGTTCTCACTCCCACATATTCCTAGGCCCTTTCCAAAAATGGTAATTTTTTCTCCCAGAAAAGATAGAATATGGAAAAAAAAACTCATGTAATGCTACCCCACAAACCCAAGTAGTAAAGACCCTCTGAAAGTCTAAGTCGATCGATGAAGAGTAATTTGGATTTCTTGCACTGCTTTACTTCCAAAAGTAGTCAGCCTTCAAGAACTCGAGTAGAGTAGTAGAGACCCTCTAAAAGTCTGAGTTAGTCGATAAAGAGTAATTCAAGTTTCTGAGACTGCTTTACATCTAGAATTAGTCGACCTTTACGAACCTGAGTAGAGTAGTAGAGACACTTCAAATTGGAGGAGTAATTTGAGTTTCTTGGACTACTTTACTTCCAAAAGTAGTCAGTGTTTGAGAACTCTAGTAGAGCAGTAAAGACACTTCAAAAACCCAAGTTGGTCTTGGAGGAGTAATTCACATTTCTTAGACTGCTTTACTTCTAAAAGTAGTCACCCTTTGAAAACTTGAGTAAGGCAGTAATGATCCTTCCAAAACCTGAGTTGGTTTATAGTAGTGTAAATCGAGTTTTTGGACCTGCTTTACTTAACTTCACAAATTTACAAGTAAAGAAACTTCACAACTCCAGGTTAGTCTGGGAAGAGTAATCTAGGTTTTTGGCCTTATTTTACTTAACTTCACAAATTTTCAAGTAAAGCAACTCCACAACCCTGATTTGGTCTGATACCTAAGCAACAGCCCTTCGAAAGTCTGGATTGGTCAGCAGACTCTCCAAAGCATGCAACTTGAAGTTGATCAGCAATTGAGCTGAAGTAATGAGCACCTGCAGATCTTAGTAGCATAGAGGTTTGATGACACACAAATTGAGGTAAGCTAAAAATGTCCAAAATACTTTAGCAATGAAAATTTTAAAAGAGACCCATTTGAGATTTTGACCCAAGGAAGAAAACCCAGAAGGAATTTTTGCATAACAACACAAGAAGTATGGATTTTTGTTAAAAATAAAAAATGGGGCCTTCAGATGCCAAAAAAATAAGAAATTTTGACTGTTCCAAAACTAGGTCAAGTTTACAATCAATCTTAAGGTTTTGGCACCTTATAAAACCAATGGTGCAGTCAGTTTTGATATCAAAAACTCCAATAAAAAGCTTTGCATAAATTCTCCAAGGAATCCCACCAAACCCTTATTTTACTAGAATAATAGATTTTACCACAAAGATTGTTGCAATACTAGAAAAAATAGCTCTGATACCATGTCGAATTGGCCACAATATTGGATCCTTGCATAGAGGATTGAGCAAATCTATGTATGTAGCAATGAAATCATAGATAAATTATAAAAGAGGAAGAAACTTGTCTTCACATGATAAAATTACAAAATATGGTTGCTTACATAAAATCACATTAACCTATCTTACCTTCAAAAAAATAAAAGTGGGGTACATATAGAGAAAATTAGGGCAACATGAGGAAGCCTCTAATTTTCGTAATTAGAAAATTACATTAAAATATAATTAGCCCATGTGACCCTTTTATAACTAACCTAAGGAAGCTTAATTGACATAGAATGGTCATAAGGTCATGTAGGCAAAACCTAATGCGAAAAAGTATTACACCAATAATAATATACTAGAATAGATTTAGCTCTCGCTTGAGTCTTTCTCATTGTCTAAAGCTCAACATTGTTATTTTGAAACCAATTTAGTTGTTAACTTTATTGCAAACCAAGGTAATACACAACTCAAAGATCTTGTGATAGATAATTTTGTCAATGTTTGGCATGATTGCATTCTACCACCTTTGGTAGACCTTGGTTAGTGGTTTTGTTATTATTTATATAATTTCAATAGTTTTCAAATTTATTTTGTTCTTTTGGCCTCCCCTAAGATTTTTTAGTGGCAGTTGGTTTTACTATCATGTCATATAATTATGGGTTTCTCATGTGAAGGGTATGATATTATTAAGCTATCATTGGATTTTTGAACTTGGCTTGGCATTGTTTTGGCACTTTATTTTTTCTAGGCTTGAAATTTGATATGTGCCCTTCATTCACCATATTCAAAGAATGTGGAGTTCATGTTGATTATTCAAGGATTTTATCCTTAGTGGAATTTGCTTCCATGTTAACAAAAATCTGCGGGATACCACATGAACCAATTGGGAATAGAATGTTTATCATGAAATTAAATATGTAATGTTGTTCGAGTAGAGGGTTAAATTCACTGCTTAAACTCCTTCACCTTTTCAAACATTTTCTGGCCTTCTCAATTTCCCTATCCCTTATATCATGCTCTTTATTTTGCTCATTTTCTTGCCTTTATTGTATCTTCTCTTGGTCCGTTTTCATTTTTATTTTGTTTACAATTTTACAATGTTCCTTTCTTTCCATCTCAACTTGCACGAGGTATTTCCTATCATCAATTTTTTATTTCTTTCTTGCCTTTAATTCTTCAATCTCTTTCTTCTAGGACCCCTTTTATATAAACATTTGATGATATTCATCTGATGTGAGAATTTGTGATTGTTGACTCAGCCTGAGTGTATTATTTCCTAATTTTTTTGTGACCATTTCCACTGATAATTTTAGAAATTCTAATATTGAATTTTTTTTATTAATTAATTTTATTTTGGTTGCAATCTAGATTTTTGACTACATTTTCAACTATTTCCTCATTGGCATCCAAATCAACTATGTCATCTTCTACTCTCCATTATCCACCTAATGCATAGTTTTGAACTATTTCTGGTGGGATCAAATATTAGTGATGACATTGACATAGAGACATATGCTTCCATTAATTCATAATTGAGGCCAAGATTTGTTGGTCCCTCACTCAACCATTCTGGTGGGCTTTCTTACGTAGGCAAACTTAAACTATCTTGGTTGAAACTGAATGTTGCATTTATAGCCTATTCAACGCCTTCAATATTTGATGCATTTACATTTTCATCTGCCATTTGACCTAAAACACCTTCAACATTTTTTGTTTGTACTTTTTCACCTTTAAAAACACTATCCTTATGTATTTGCTCCATCTTTTGCATAGTAATCTTCAATGGCTTCCTCATTTAGCCCTACCAATCTTATTATATTTTTAGTAACACTAACTTCATCATCTTCGACATGATATGTTGCACTTGGGGTCATGTCATTCAATACTACCTAAGGGTTCAGGGGCTAAATACCTATCCTTTGAAATCCAACTATTATATTATTTGGATTTTGTGCCATATTCAATGTTTTGCTACCCAAAATAACTAATTTGTGTCTTTTTATCTCACAACCATGATGTTTATTCATCCATTACATCTTTTCACTCCTACATCAAACCTTAAATTTAATAAACACAATTACATCCAATGTCTAAGTTTTTTGGCTACTATGTGTAGGTGATGTAAGCAAGGCTATCCCCAATGCTCTAGCTTCTTTAATTGTTGAAAATGCAACATAGCTTCCATGCCCATCAAATATGAGAAGATGTCTATTAGTATGTGAAACTCCTCTTGGTATATATCTCAAAAAATGATGTAGCATGATTTTAGGAACCTCATTCTTAAAAACTAACTAAATGACAACAAATCATTCATATATTGATTAAATAGGCTAATTACACACATAATTCCTTTTATAGAAGGAATAAATTCATATCGTTGGCCTCTTCGAGGGGGAAACCTCCTATTAGAGCAAGATCTAATTACAAATTCTTCTTCTTTTATGCCTTATAATATCCTATGCCCCTTTATTTACATTATTCTAATCTATCCCACTCTTCCTTTCTATGCATATAGGATTATTCTTCTAATGCATTATTATTCATTACTATTACATTCCACTATTTATGCTACTATTCTACCCCTCCCTAGGTATATTACATTCCATCCCCTTTAAAAATGTTTCACCCTCAAAACATGATAATAATTACATAATAAAATAGGATGCTAACCAAATGGAGGCCCAACCATGCATGCATTTAGGCTTCCACTTCTTCTTTCGGGGCTAGCATGTGAGCATGTACAATAATAATATTAACTCAAACACTATAACATGAGGGTGAAATGCATAGAGATCAATGGATGGATTAACTTCATCTTAAAACATGAGGTTAGAGTCAATCAGTGAAAGCTGAAGCTTGACAATCAAAACCTCAAAGTTAGAACAAAGGTGTACAAAATACATTGTTTAGTGAACCAACATGCCATCTCCCTTTGCATTGTTCTCTAAGAGATTTAAAGACTTGGTTACCTACTTGGGCTCTATGATTATTGGCTTTGGATCATCGAGGGCCTATTTGAGTATGGTGATTTCTTGAATGGGATCATCTAGAATCTATTGAGGTGCATCCAAAAGGGAATTAATGTTTGGTTCATTAATGCCCTGAAGAGGTGGTGTTGTGAAGGGATGTAAGACTAAGAATAAAGGTGTCTCACCATGATCATAGCATATACGGTATTCTATGAGCTTAAATGAGCCCATGACTTCTATCAAGTTTTGAGGTTGCCACATTCTAACCTCTTCTTGAAGTTCTTCATGGAATCCATTGATGAAGCAAGTCGTGAGGAAATCCTCAAACAAGCCTATAGTCTGAGTGGCTAGTTTGGAAAATTCATTATAATAATCTCACACTATGTTGGTTTCATGAATCTTAGTCAATGCATCAGTGAGATGACCTCCAGATAAAATGGGAATCCCCATAAAAACCAAATGAGTGGATGTCAACTTCAACTGAAAATGCATCCTTACATAAAGACTTTAATTTTTTTTAACATAAAACTAGTTACTAAAATTGTGATAACTTTTAAAATACTAAACCAAAATCATAAATTTAAAATGTTTCAAAAAATTAGAAATGAGGCACACAAAACTCAGAAATTGTTTGATGTGATTCATTACAATCTAAGAGTAGAATGCAAAAGAATAGTCATATTTTTTTTACAATAATAGTAGTTAATAAAAGTATAATAACTTTTACAATATTAAACAAAAATTAAAAAAATTAAAATGTTCTAAAAATCTAGAATTGAGTTTCATAAAATCCAAAAATAGTTTGGCACAATTTATTATCATTTGAGATCAGTTTCAAGAAGAAGATTCATGATTTTGAGGGAAAAAAATGAAAATCTCCAAGACAAAATGAATCTCTAAAATGTGCCTCTCCAAAATATGCTTACAACAAAGATCACGAAAATGGTCTAGGAAAGCGCTATGATACCAAATGTTAGGAACCTCATTCTTAAAAACTTACTAAATAACAACAAATAACTCATATATTGATTAAACACGTTGATTACACACACAAATCCTTTTATGGAAGGAATAACTCTGTATTGCTAGCCTCTTCAAGGGGGCAACCTCCTATTAGAGCAAGCTCTAATTAAAAATACTTTTTCTTTGATGTCTTACAATTCCTATGCCCCTTTATTTATATTATTCTAATCTATCCCACTCTTCCTTTCTATACATGTGGGATTATTCATCTAATGCATTACTATTCATTAATATTACATTCCACTATTTATGCTACTATTTTACCCATTCCTAGGTATATTACACATGTTCATAAATAGTTATTTCATCGTCAATGCATGGATTTGAGAAACCGTACATGCATTATTAGTTCACAACCTAAAATGAAATTCTAAAATTGCCTTTTTGATTTGAAGAGGTGGAATCTTGGAATACTTTGGCTAGATATATTCACAAACGCTAAAATAATTATCCATTCTCTACTCTTCAACATTATCTATGGCTTACTCTTTGCCCTTTTTTTGGTAAAAAAACTGATGCCATAATTCCTTCTAGCTTGCACCCCTATCTCATAACAATTCCATATTTTGTGTGACCCATAATTGTTTTCAGCATACAAAGTTCTCAATTTATCATAAAAAATTATCACTATGGATGGCCTTAGCATGACAACCCTATCTCTATCCAGTCCTTCAGTTATTCTCATAGAAAAATCAGGTTGCCTATGTTTGAAGTCTTCCCACCATGACTTGTTGGGGACCCCATCATTGAAAGTGTTGGGCCTACTTTTACATATGTTGGCAACGTGTGCCTTTAAATGTGAGATGTCCAACCTATGCCCAGTATTTGATTAGCCTTTGCACCATTACACTATCTCACTTTATTTTATAGTTGATAAAATAGTGGGTGGTCTCCTCTTTTTATTAGTTGGAATTCCTTTTAGCTAATTAGACAAAGTACTAGGTTTCATGCCCCACTTTACTGTTGTAGCGTTCATGGAGTAGAAATTATCGTCCACATCTATCATTTCAATTTTCATAATTTTTTTTGTCCACTTAGACTGCAATGACTTCTTCGTAGTGGAAATAACATTTATGTTGGATTCCTTCTTTGCCTAATTGGAGGGGGGTTGGTCTGTAGCAGCTTCATTTTATACCTTCTTTGTAGTGGGTTTCTCATCTTTGTTAACCTCTTCATCAAATTCATTAAATTTGACTCTTTTATTATTCAACATTGTGCATGTCCATTTTCTAACATATTGTGTCTTCTTTCCATTCCTCATGTTGAACTAAAATAGTCAAAAAAATTATATAAGTAATTGATAACAGTATGGAAAACATATCAACAAAAACTACGGAAAAGCATATATGCAATGTTGAAAATGTGAATGAATTACATAACAACATGAAATCAAGCAACATATGAAAAACACAATGACATGATCTGATAAGTATTTTGGTTGATACATTTAACTCAACATTTACTGGTATGTTAATGAACTTCTTAATTTTGATAGAAATAAATTAACATTTACTAGTATGTGAATGCAAACCTTCATGGATTTCATCTACATGCCAGTAAATTTTTAATCTTGTGGATACACTCATCTTTCAACATGACCGTTCATTTTATATTAATGACCCATATTAATTTTGTATCATGTCTTACTTCATAAAAACTCAAGCTAATGATCATATAATGTGTTCATTTGAACATAGTTATTGGTCAAACTTTTATACCGGTGGTTTAAGTGTGCATTCTCAGGTAAGCCCACTAGATTCCTGAAGGAGGGAGGAATAAACCTCGTTGTTACTTGTCAAATAAATATATAATATAAATGTTATAGGTCAATAAATTTAAATGCGTTGTAGATATAAAAAACACAAAAACATTAATTCATAAAATCTAAATTTTGATACTAAAAAAATAATATTTATTTGTATGTGAATGAAAAATTTTAGGGCTTCCATCGACATAGCAAAAAATGATCAATAATTTATCAAGAACACTTATGGTAAAGAATATTTATAATTTTTAAAATGTGAATGAATAACATAATAACATCAATTGACTAGAACATATCAATAACGCAATGATAAAAATTCATAAAAAAGTTTGGTTTGATGCATCTGAGTCAACATTTACTGGATTGGGAATGAAAGTATAAATTTTGATTAAAAATAATAATGTTTACTCGTATGTGAATGAAAGTCTCTAGGGATTCCATCCTCGTAGCTGTAAAACTTCAATAACACATTAAACATTTGTAGCTTGTTCAAGGCAGATAATGTTTCATCTCTCTAACATTAATGCAAGGAAATAGTAATGAGTCATTAGTGAGAACATATGGTTGTTGACTACAAGGATCATTTAAATGTACCTTGTAATAAAGGAGTTTGTAAAGGCTATCCACTATTATAAGGTGACTTTCAATGCTCCTTGTAGTGAACAAAAATGTTCAGGGTTTCCATCCACATACTAATGCTTGTTTAGTCTTCCAACCTATGTTGTGAAGGGAGATAGACATGCAAAACAAGTATAAAATACACAACAACATGAATTTAGAAAATCTTCAGGGCTTCCATTAAAATACCAGAAAATGTTAAGTTAGATGTGAATGAAAACATGTCGACATTGTGGGTTCAGTTGTGGATAAAATTTCATCCCTCCAACATGGTGAACAATTTGAATATGGCATAAGGTGAAATTTACACTCTAAATTAATGGAAAAAAGGATGCTAGGGGTCTTCAAAAATGGTCATTATATATTAAGGACACTATTATCTTCCAACATGACACTTCCTTGCATATTTATGACACAAGCATCTTCTAATATGGCCATATAATTCATAAAATGATATGGGTCGATACATAAATGATAACATTCATTGGTATGTGAATGAATACTTTGACGACTACCATGAGCTTACTAGTAAATGTTGAATCAAATGTGAAGGCACACAAAAACACCATGAGCATAGAAGAGAAAAAATAATAACAAAAATGCGAAAATAAAAAGAACACAATTGTGGGTTACATTATAGAAACACACATGTTTGTAACTATTCATCACTCCATTCACATACCACTAAATATTTAGTCAAATGTGAATTCACGCAAAAAAAAAATGAACATAGAAGACACAATAATAATTATTTTCATCCCTCCACTCTGTCGACAAAAAATCTTCTATAAAATATTACATGCTCAAGAATTTTTAGGTAGGTTCTATGGCTATTTTGGGGGAGGAGGTATGCGAAAAGGCAGGGAGATACATTCTTTGGTGAAACTGCTAAGTCTTCCATCCCAAGTTCAAGTCCTTTTTCATATAAACATGCATTTCTTTGTATAGCAATAAATGTTTAGTCTTCCATACCAAGTTCAAATCCTTTCCATCCAAAAAAATATTCCTATGTGGGAATGTTTATTGGGTGCTTGCAGAAGCCATGGAAAGATGGATGTAGGGATATAGAAATGTGTCGCATATAGAAATAACATGGAAAAGTGAATGGAAAACATATCAACAATAGTTATGTCAATCTACATTAGAAATGTTGATGAATGCAAATGAATAACACTTCAACTTGAATTCAAAAAACGTTTTGGTTTGATAGAAAAAACAACTAACATTTATTGGTATTTCAGTAGAAAACTGCAAACTTCTTACATGGAACATGATCCGCTGAATAACTTAACGTTGCTTGAATGTTGAATTTGTTTCAAGTTTAATTTGATTCTGACGCTCTTTATAAATCAAACATTTGTTGCTCTATATTTTTTTAATTTATGGACAGATTATATCTCAAACAGATAATTTGAATTATATGTGAATGACTAGGCTTAGATTTTATATTTGCATTCAATTTTGCAGGGGCAGCGAATTAATAGAAGTTGGTGGAGTCATATGTTGGAGTCAAATGTTTAAATTTTGAATAAGATAAGATATAATAAAATGTAAATGAATCAGTTACAATGTTATATAACCTCAGATATTGTATATTTTATCTTTTATAACTTACAATCAGATGTATAAAAGTGAATTTTTGGAACTCAAAATATTAAATGAAGTTAATATTTTTTAAATATTTACACTTTTAAAATATTACAAAATAGTGTAACTTTTTCAAAAGTGTATTCAATTTTGAAAATGATATTCATTTTTATGAATATCATATTAATTTTAAAAAAATGTCATATAATTTTTCAAAATTAAATTATTTATTTATTTTTAAATGTATAGAATATTTTATATAAAAATTCATATTTTAATATTATTTATTTAAACAATGAAAAATATTAATTATATATATATATATATAAATTTAAAAAATATATAATTATGATTGTAGTTGTAACTCTTATTATAATATATTAAGAATTATCTATATAATTTTTATAAAAATTATACAAATAATTCTTAATATATTATAATAAAAGTTACAACTACAATCATAACTAATAAACTTTATTTAATAATTGATTTCTTCTCTTATCATTTGATATAATTAATTTGTCCTATGAACCACATATAACCAGACCCAAATCTTCTGATAAAAACAAAAAACCACAATAATAAGACAGAAAAAACGAACCCCAATCTTACCAAACACTACCCACAAGAAGTATAAAGAGTAATTTATAAACTCAATTGCTGAATAGGTCAACATTACCCAATCAACTTGCCAAACAAGACAAGTTGCTTTTATTTTTTGGTCAACCACTTGCACGTGTAAAGCTTCGAAAGGACCCCACGTGCCATGAGAAATTGTTGAACGAAAAGAAGAATAATGTCAATTTGCACGTTGGTCAAATGTAGATGGAACCTTCCTCTCATGTAAATGTTATTTCCTTCCTCCCCTTTGAGGGATGTGATTGATGGTGTTGGTTTACCCACTTATTACATTTCATTTAGACTAGAAGCGGCCATTAAAGAGAAGGGCCACCTTACTATTGAGATTTGGAAATTGAATCAAGCGTCTCTTTTTTTTTTTTTTAAAAAAATGAGAAGTCAAAAATTTGGATGTAGTGTCACATTGGATTATAAATGGATAATAGTAAAATATATT